>CM034154.1:124171516-124879016 GCA_019776745.2 Taxus chinensis
TCTAAAGCATCTTTTATAGATTAATATAGTTGTGCATATTTTAAGAATTAGGTAGGTCGGTGTAACTTATATCTTCCCTAATATTTTTTTTGTTGTATTTCCTTTTGTTTAATTTTGATAAATGTGTGTCTGGATTATAATTTCATTTTTTTATTTTATTATGTTATTCCCAAACATAGAGTGGACTATGATCCATATTTCTCTTCTTATTCATCACTTTTTCAACTTTTATATTATTTCCTTCTCCCTTTTCCCTTCACCCATTAGAGTAGGTGTATTAGTGATAACATCAGGATTAGAGATGAATGAGAACCAACTCTCTCTGAAGGTATTATCCACTTGCTCGATTCCCAACAAAATTTAGGAATCCCATGTTGTGCTAAAAGTCATATCAACTAACAACATTGACGCTTTCAACAACTAACAAGATAAATAAATACTAGATCACTGAAGTATAAATTGAATCACCACATCATTTATCACAAATGTATAGGGAAATTTGAAATATCACAATACATTTTTTACTATTAAAACCCATAGAATGCACAGTAGGGGCATAAAGCATCATTCCCTTTCAAATTTTTATTGTTTTTCTCATTTGTTTTTTATTAGTGGTAAATGAGGGTTAAGGGGACCTTACTCCACACAAAATTGGAGATAAAGATATATTAATAAGGATAAAATGAGACAATCTCTACCAGCAACATATCCAAACCAATAGCCCTTTACAAATAACAACAAAAAAATAACAAACCTCATCCCTTATACCCCTTCCCATTGGAATGTAAGTACGTCTTAACGGGAGTATTATACTTATTATTTTTCTTGTTCATAACCTTCCAATCCTTTTCATATTTGGATTTTCATTTTCAATATCATGGATTGGAATCATAACTTCTATATGCTCCTTGAAACCTTATGAAGCAAGAAGAAGGGTATCCATTCCTTTTTCCACATCTGTATAAATCTGAAGAACTTATTGCATTCGATCCTTTTGTATAGGAGGAATCTCTTCCTCGTTCTCAAAATCTGCATCAACATCTTTCTTAGACATAGTAACTGAGTCGCTATCTGATGGGTCATTTACAACCAAGTGGATGGGATTAGAATTCTTCCACCAAGAACTTCTAATTTTAATATGTTTTCTCCCCATATGATAGTCATAATCTAAATGACCAATAGAAAAGTAGGTTCAAAACCTGAAGAGAAAACCTTCATAGTCCATATTTTGTGTCCAAATTCTATCCTTAACTTTAAGTTCAATAGTGGCTATAAAATCTACAGAAGTATCTATATCAACCAATATTCTAGCATATGTGGTATGTTCATAATCTTCATTCTTGGGATCAATAGAAAAAAATCCCTGATATGTTACCTATAGAGGTTAAACAACTCACCATCCAAAATTGGAGGGAAAAATAAGGCATACGAATCCACATTGGTTTCACTTGGAAAGTATCATTCATTGGGTTAAACAAAGGGAACCATGGTTTCATAAATAACAAATGGGATTGGAGATCCCAAACTCTTCCAAATATCAAATCTCTATCAGAGGTTTCAGCAAAAACCACTATGAAAAAACCTACAAGAAGAAGTGTAAATATCCAACTTACCTTCCATGATGGGGCTCCAGTGGCTTGACATCCTATCATGAAGAGTGGGAAAACCACTACAAAAATTATTGAATCTACAAATCAAGCCATTTTTCATGAAAAAGGCTTCATATTTCATAACCTATGCTCCAAAACTAACAGAGGGGGTGGATTTAGTGAAATCCATAGGCTTAAAACTAGATTTCTTGACTGTATCCCAAAATATCCGCTTGGGAATAGATCCTAAAGGCCTAGGTTTAGAAGAGGAAACAATAGTGTATTTGTCCAATTTACAAGCAAATGCAACCATGCCATAGGAATTATATGTCTTCACAGGTTCAAATCCAACGTCTCTAAAATCCATAGGCTATAGAAATAGCTCATAAATTCTTATCACTAGCGCAGAGCCATAGATAGGGGCTTGGGAGCCATAGACATGGACAAGTGAACTGTTGATAGGGAAAATAACTATTTCTAGCACAAATTCATGGATATGATCTTGGGAACCTGAGTCGTGGCCAGGTGTAGGGGAAATAGAGCCATGAATAGGGGCTAAATATCCAGAGCCGAGAACTGAACCCATCGTCAATGTTCCAGATACTTTTCCATATAATAGACCTGCAGGAGACCCTCCTCGAACCCCAGCTACATCCAAACCACCACCAATGTTAACAGTGTATTTAGGGTTAGGTTTTTTGATGGGAGAGTGCTTTTTCATCATAAAATATATTCATGTAATCATTTTTCTCATTTGTGACTTAGATACATAAACAACATTATGGTCTGGTGAATGGAATATTTTACGTGACTAGAAATCCCTATGGGAACCAACTTCTCACTCTATTTTGGAAGGATTTTTGTGGTGACTAGAAATCCTTGTAACACCCCTTCTTTTGTGTTGGAACATCCAAATTCATTGCATCATAAGTTACATGTTTTAAAAATTTAGGGATTTATCACCCCCATTTATCCATAAGAACAAGCTTAATCTCCATATCTCTATCCATATTTTAAAACTTATATAGAAATTTTTGACACCTACAAAAATTACTTCTCTATATCTTAGTGGCTAATATGATGACTCATATTGTTCTCCACATTTTTGGTACTCTCTCAACATTCCTTCAACTTTATCTTCTTCGACACTATCAAGTCTACTCATTCTTCTCCTTTAAAATAGAAAAAATTATTCACTATCTTAAAAGGGGGAAATGCAAACACCTATTTTGGCATAAAATCATTATTATATCATATTTTTATAAAAAATATGTGTATGGGTCTTGAGAAATGAAACTATATAACTTAGTGGTGCAAGTCCTTATTATTCCATTTTCATATCGTTGGATCAATTGTCTCTTGTTGACTTATTTGGATATTTTATCTTTTATCATGTTGTGTCACAAATATATTTTATTGTTACTTTTTAATGTTTGACTATTATTTACTTTGATGCAATAATATTCAACTTGGTCTAGACTTTCCCACAGTCTAGTCAAAATGAAACAATGTCATTCCACTTTTACTTTGGGTAATTTTTTCCCATTGAGGTTCTTTATTACTCTTTTTTAATTTTGTATCTTAGGTTTTTGGTCTACATTGCTTGCCATTAGATTCAATTTTTTAAGTAATAGACTCATATGTATATAATTTTATTATGGGAATTCTATCATCTAGAAATCACCTATCTATTATCCATGTAATAGCTAAGAACAAGAAATGAACCATTATAGCATATATCATGAACACATCACAAGGGGTAAATATTTGTTTTCAAGATTTATACATATACATACAAGGATTTTAATTGGGACAATAATTTATCTTGCTATAGATGTTGAGACATGAGAGGAAAATCTAGTACAAGGGAGCTAGTCACATAAACACACACACCATGCACTAGAATAACTACATAGAGTTTTAAATGCATTGCAATGATCAATTTTAATTATTATTTTTATTAGGTAAAAAAAATTCAAAAGGATCAAGAACCCTATGCAACCAAGAGATAGGGTCATAGCACAACCAAAAATAAAGAGAAGCTCGGTCTATGACCAAAAATAAGCCCAACAAAAACACCACCCAAACACAAAGGCTAGGAAAGAACAAGAGGGAAAAAGAACATTCTAAGAAGTAGGTCTAAACACTTGGCCTACCTCTAAAAAATTCTCAAAATCCCTAAAGAACAAACCTACCCAGACACGAAGGGCAATTTACCCATGAGGCTCCCATCCATGGGATCTTAAATTCATCTTAAGAGGAGCCACAATTGTCTTTCCTTTAATTTTTATGTTCATGACTATCCATCCCTCAATCCTATTGGCATTCATGTTTTCATCTAGATGGATTGGGAGTATGATTTCAAAGATATCCATTTTCCTGGATCAATTGAATCCTTCTTCAAGGATATTTTTTTAATGGAACCATCAGTTGACCCTGAAGGGTGTTATTTTTATATTATAGGCTGAAAAAATTCTTACCCTTTAACCCCCATAGTAGGAGAGAAATTGGTATTCCCAACAGTTACTTGAATCTCACCTTCTTATGTTTTTTAATCATCCAAGGAATAATCACATGATCGAATCTCACGACCAGCATACGAGGCTAAGATTCCTTCCACTAAGAAACTTACCCATTCACCTTATGTTTCGCACTCTTACAGTCTGAGGCTAGGTGACCTAGACCAAAGAATTTCCTACATCTTAAGGGTAAGCCTTGATAGTACAATTGTTAGGACCTAATCCTGTCCAAAACCCTAAGTTCCATAGAGTTTGGTAGATCCATCGATGTGTCTAAATCTGAAAAAATTCGTGCATAGATAATTTGGGTGTACATTTCCATTTTAGCATCAATTTTAATTATATGATGTGACCAATAAGGCCATTACAACACATGCACCTAACCTTTTTTTTGTCATCTAATGTCTTCTTGAATTTATTTGTAAGAAAATGGGATTTTTGAAAGTACAATCTTAGATGTGAGGGTTACAAAGAATTTAAATATACTAAGGTGTCACATATGTGAAGTTGAAGTTATACATGAAAAATAAGATGTATACCCTTTCTTGGTATGAAAGTGTTTTACAAGGGATAAAGACATGGTACAGTCTAGTACACATTTGTACGATTCGATCTGTTTGCATATAGGAAAGAAGTGAGTTGTTGGGTGCATTATATAACCTCTACACCACCCAGATCCATATACAAAATAGAAAAAATATATTTAGAATCAGATAATTCATTTTTAAACCTCTATTGCATGCCTATTCTCTTTATTGAATAATCATATTTACAAAACCTCACTTTCCAATCTTGTAATTTAATATATATGATCATAATTTATTGTTTATTTATTTTTATTTTTTATTAGGTAAATGGTTTAGAGTTTTGAAATGTTCCTAAAACATATTACAAACACATATAAAGGATTAAAAAATTAAGCACACTCAATTAAACATAATATATCCTTAACACCCAAGGTTTTCATCCTACGTCCTACCAAAAACTTCATCAAACTTTTTACTCTCTAGAAACCAGGGATAATTTTAGCGGTGAATATTTGTAATATGGTGAAAATTTCATTTTAGGAAAATTTGAAAAGGTGAATTATTCGGAGTGGGTCGGTGTCCTGTTCGCCTAAAATATATAGTATATTTTTTTTGGGGGGGTCGGCTTCGCCTTCATTTGAAAACATCTCCTATAAAAACCTAGGTGATTCGCCGCGTAGTATACCTCAAGTAGCTTACCAAATTAACAATACTGTGAAATTTGAACTTGCATACCCTTGAGCACCAGAGATTCATATTACTGTTAGCCTATGATTGTTGATGCACGAGAAAGCCAGTGTTGACGCGCGACAAGGGCATTGTTGACGCGCGACAAGAGCTGTACTGACGCGCGACAAGAGCTGTACTGACATGTGACAAGAGTTGTACTGACGCGCGACAAGAGCTGTACTGACGCGTGAAAAAGGTGTTCTGACGCGTGACCAAGGAAGTGTTGACGCACGACTTGGGCAAAGAAGTGACGCGCGATAAAGGAAGTGTTGACACGTGACTTGGGAAGTGTTGACGCGCGATAGTATATTAAGACAGTGGACACACAACCTCAGACAGTGGATGCGCGACAAGACCTCAGACTGGACAGAGTCACTACTTGGTTCTTTTGCTGACGCAGGACTCTTTTCAGAATAATGGAAGGTGCCAGCTCAAAGAATACGAATAACCTAAAAGTAAGTAAGAAATCTTAGAAATCACTCTTCAAGTATTTTGGAAACTCTGCGGATACAGATATTGTAAATACCAATCATATAGATGCCACCACAGAGAATCAGAATACTGACTGTGTGGAAGGAATTATTGAGGTGGACATGCATTCTGCATAGTATCAAAGTCAAACAAATGAAACCTACGATAATATGCCAGATCTTGAAGATATTGTTCCTATTGGGGTGCAACCAGAAGTGCAACTAGATATCACAGATACAAACACTCAGCAAAATGGAAGACAGAAATCAAAATCAAACTCCGGTCCAATAAAGAGGAAACCAGGTGATTGTGATATTTCTCAAAATTCTACTCAAAAAAGTAAAGCATTAAAAACGAACAAGAATACATGGACCATTGGCAGGACATACAAGTTTGATTGGGCAGCTAAATTTCTATTTATTGAACCTGTACAATCATCTAATTCTGAAGAAATCCCATCTAAATGTACATGTAAAATATGTACATGGAAACTGGGAAAGCAACAAAAAATGCAACTTAAGCTGGACACTATAGAAAAACATTGTGGAAAACAATATTTAACTGTAACAGGGGCGGATGGCCAGAAAATCAAAACACATAGGTGGAAAAATGAAAAAGAATGCATGCATGTTAGATACGCAGCGGAATATGAGGTAGAGTAGAAAAAACACATAAATTTGTTGGAAAAGGGAGGAACGATCACATCGCATATTAGTAAGATGAAAGAAACAAATCTACATGCAAAATTCATACAATTCTCTACTCTTTTTCAAATACTTAAAAAAGGAAGAGCGATTTCAGATTTCCTCTATTTCAAAGTTTTGTATCAATTTAACGGAATGCTGAATGTACCTCAGTCTCATTGGTCTGAGAGTAGTGGATGGGAAATGGCAAAATTCCTCTCGATGATAGAGAAGGAAGATTTGAAAGAGAATGTAAAAAAAGCAAACTTTATCTCTCTTTCAATTGATGAAGTGACAGCAGTCGACAACACCGCATGGGTATGTATCCATATCTATACTTTAGAAAATCATATAAGGACACCTCATCTATTGGGTGTTATGAAAATGGTTGAAAACTGCAATGCCGAAAACCTATATAAAATAGTTGTTTCTCATTTGAAAGATGTTGCTGGTATGACTGATTATGAAATTCCTACGAAGTTGGTATGCGTTGGAGCAGATGGTGCATCTGTCATGCAGGGTCATCGAACAGGGCTCTGTGTTAGATTACAAACAACGGTGGCCCCATATATGCTACCAATTCACTGTATGGCTCACAGAATGAATTTAGCGTATAAAATGGTAAGCAACCACGAAAATGTTGCTAAATTAGAAGACCTTATAAGAGAACTTCATGCCTATATGTCAAGTAGCCCAAAGCGTTTTCTCAAGTTCCAAAAATTTGCAATTGGAATTACAGATGGCAAAAAACTTCTGAGGGATGTGGAGACTAGATGGATCTCTTTGTATGAACCTGCATGCAGAGTTCGTGAGGAGTATCCTTCATTGGTTGGTTTCATGCACAAATTCCTCATAAAATTCACATAAAATTCGGGATAAACAATACATTATACGATTTTAAATATAAGTCCACATAAAATTCCTCATCATCCATATATATCATATCATCACCATATCATTATCATATCCTGAGTCCTGACACTACAATTATTTATCTAATTTTAAATTTATTAAAACAATTTCGTTTTTTAAAATAATTCATAATCATATCATTACAATTCTATTCATTCTAATGTCATCTATATCCATTCTAATCATTAATGTCATCTATATCCATTATAACACATTCCATTTATTTATCATCTATATCCATTTTAATGACATTATGATCATATCGTTACAAGTGTAGAGAATAATTATCTTAAAATAAGTTCAACATTCTAGAGAAGAAGAATTATTATGCTTGATGATAAATCTACGTCCACATTAAATTGATCATCGTCTTTCATTATCATCTATCATTAACTATCAATTATCATCATTCATCATCTACGTCCACATACAATTCATGACAACTCAAGTAAACAAGAAACATACATATAATTCATGATAATCACCATCTAATGAAATTAAGATTAAAGATTGTATATAAATCCATATAATTAAATTCAAAAACCATAGTACATACTCAATAGTAGAAGTTATCAAATTCAATATTTAAAGTTTCCTCAATCATAAAAGTTTCTAGTTTTCAAAACCCTCTCTTTCTTTATCCAATTCTACTCTGCACTCTTCCCCAATGGCTTCTTCCACTGTGGCTGTACCTCTTTCCCCAAAACCAGAAATCTACATGCGACAACAAATTTGGATCAGCTGCAGCATATAAACTATCCCGTTGCCAATAATTTTCATAATGACTAATAATCTCATTGATAAGAACCTTAGCCCTTCTCTCCCATTCTATAAGTTGATTCATATGAGGAAGCATCTCCATCTTTCTCATCAACCCACACAAAATCTTTTTTGTGCTTGTCCAGTTGTATGAAATACTCCTTGCCCTCTTTAGAAGTACTTGTGCCAAAACCCTGTATGGTCCAAGCAACAAGTGATACCTAATCAGCAAGTGAACAAAACCAGAACTTGAAAACATATAAAGAGAAAACAAACTAGCATTACTTTGTAGTACTATATGGTCCAGCCAGTTATCGATCCACTCAATGATTCTCTCCAAGCTTCATACTCAGGAATTGTGTAAAAAGATAACACATTTCCATTTTTGTGAGTTGCCTACATCAACATGTGCCAAAATTAGACATGGAGATAAATAACATCTGGAGGCTTAAAAACAAATATAAAGAGTCGCAATACACTTAACCAAATATACAGGGGGAACAGTTACCCTGACAATAGGAGTGATAAATTCCACAACAAATGAAGGAATTTTAAGCAGTGATGGCCAGGTATGGTGTATGAAATTGATCAGCAATCCTTCGATGTGGGAACCATCATGGTCCTTTAAGAGACAAAGGACAAGTAAAAGGATCTCACTAGAAAGGATGTGTCAGAATTAAGCAGAAACTAAACAGCGCTATACAAAGATCATGTACTTGGTCTGTCATTATCATCAGATGGCCATATCTTAAAGATTTAATGCTGTCATATATTTTATCTTCCTGTAGACCAAGGATTTTTTTTATATTTACTATCTCTTTATTCTCCACTTGTTGGTGAGTGGTAGCTTCCCTGACATTGAGTAGCTTACCTCTGAGAGGAAACACGCCATAATAATATTGACCAACAATAGATATTCCTGCCACCTGATAGAATAAAGATAACTAAAATAACAAAAAATTAAATTGGAAAGTGATGTCGAAACATGTCACAATACTACCAAATTCAGTATTCACATTTCCCTAATTCAAGGCACAAACACTTACATCAAGAGCCTTGGCTGAGTCACCCTTTGTTAATATTAAAGTACATTGATTAGAATTCTTCCCCCTTGATTGATTTGCATCATCAAGTTTGGGAACATCAATTAATTTCCCCTTCTTGGTTCCATCAGTTTTCTTAAGATCTTTTTTTGTTTAAACTTTTCCACTACACTCATCAGGTCAATCAAAGTTACAAAGCTCATCTTAGACACTAGCATTGCAAAAATTACATGTACTCAGAAATGCTACATATTAGACACCACGCCTTTATTTATTGATATGGGCTACAAATGCAAAACAGTGAAAATTACTATAAATTTATAACAGCAAATTGTTTCAGAATAAAAAATATGAATCAAAACGAATTATACTTACAATCAACATGGAAACCGTACGTTGATTCGAGAAATTTCTTGTCTTCTTCCAAGAGTGTTGCCTTGGTTGTAACAATTGGTAAATTTTTGAACAAAAGGCCCGTAAACCGATGGATGTCATTTGCTTCGATACTGAATTGAAAAATTCAGCCATCATTCAGAGTCACATAAAAAATGTCGTCCTCTGAATTGTAGGATGATAGAAAGTAATTCAAAATATCCGTATCTGTTTTGAAATGGGGCATATTAACGAGCCCTGTAAATTCACACGCATCCATTAAATCTTTATATTCTGAAGACATCTTTAAAACAGTATGGATGTGAGGGCATAAGATACAACGATTGAATTGGATTCTCTTGATTTTTGTTACTGAACTTGCAGTTGGGAAGCATCGAGACCTGCAAAAAATCAAGAGCTGGAAGGTGGAAACGAGAAAATGACCGGTTGAAGGGTATTTATAGGCTAAATTGGGCGTCAATGGCTTCACTTGACGTGCATCAAAGGTTCTAGCTGACGCACGATAATTGTCCTAGTGACGCACGACAATAGGAGTGAGCGACGCGTGTCAATAGGAGTCAGCGACGTGCGTCAAAAAGAGACAGTGACGCGCGTCAAAAAGAGATAGTGACATGCGTCACTGGCTATTTTTGACTCGCGTCACTAAGAGCCAGTGACATGCGTCAAAAATAGCTAGTGACGCGCGTCATTAGGTGCCAGTGACGCACGTCATTAGGTGTCAGTGATGCGTGTCATTAGGTGCCAGTGACGCGCGTCATTAGGAGCCAGTGACGCATGTCATTAGGTGCCAGTGATGCGTGTCATTAGTGGGGAGTGTCACGCGTCGGTCAATACCATTGATGTTCCATTGACGCGCGTCAGGAGTGATGAGTGACTAGATGGATCTCTTTATGCACAGAGAAAGCCTAAGACTACCAAATAATTGATTTCTTATCCAAAATTTAATGGAATTCAAAGTTTTCACCTCTTTTTCTCTAGAGTAAATTCCCTTCATGTTTGTAATGCAGCCAATTGAGATGAAGCCTTCAAATTTATCCCCAGACCAAAGAAACAGTGTTTACTGTGTACTTGATGATGATATAGGGTCTTGTTTGATAAGTTCAAAAAGAAACTTCATGATATATGCTAAGACTGAGTTTGAGATGAGGTACCAGTAAGGCACTCTTGACCAAATTTACACAATGTTACCTTTTTAAGATGATCCAACCTTGTACAGAGAACTTTATGTTGAGCTGTAAAAAAAAATTCAATATTTGAGACACTTGATTTTATCAATTGTACTTCAAGAAGATCATGATTAATCAATTCAAGGCATAGAAATGGGGGAGCTTAAAGAAAATTTCCTTCAAACATACACTTGAACATTGTATCTTCAGCAAAGGAAAACAAAACAAGGTGGTAGCAAGAATTTTATACTTTGATACTCATTGCAATGGTCAACCAAGTATTTCATCAACTCAACAATGATAATTAGAAAGTAAAAACAACTTTCCGTTACACAACAATTTTGATCACTTTACCCTTATTGTATCTTTCAAACCTCATTCTTGTAACTAATATGATATGTAAACAACCTTATTGAGCTATGATCATATGCACCACCTTAAAAATTTGAAAAAAAAAGAGACATATTTTAATTCAACCACTCCAAGAAGCAGTCCTGAAGAGAGAATCTCAAGATGTGAGTCCTATACAACATATTTTGATATTGATCCATTTTCCCCAAAACATTTTACAATATCTCAAGATGTGAATCCTATACAAAATTAACTTCTATGATTTATCTGAAGAAGGCACTGTATTTTTTCTTGGATGCTAAGAATACAGGTTGTTTAGTCTGCATTTCAGGCAATTCACCCATCTATCTACTAATCCATTTCTAATGTTGGGTTTTTTTAAAACACAGATCTAGCTCATTACCAGTGGAAGTGATGATTTCAACTTTAAGCAGGTATCTTTTTCCCCTTAATCTTATTATTTATTACTATTCATTTTTTTAGCTCTGGTTTTCATTAAAGATGTTACATTTCTATATACTAAAAATGTCAAGTAATTCACCCATCTATCTACTAATCCATTTCTCGTGTTGGGTTTTTTTGAAACACAGATATAGCTCATTACCAGTGGCAGTGATGATTTCAACTTTAAGGAGGTATCTTTTTCCCCTTAATCTTATTGTTTGTTACTATTCATTTTTTTCAGCTCTGGTTATCATTAAAGATGTCTATGTATTTACATTTAGTTAAATACAATATTTTATTTTTTGAAAACGTGGGTTGACATCCATCTGAGGAAGCTGTTACTTCTCCAGACTGACAATGTCAGGCAACTCACCCATCTATCTACTAATCCATTTTTTCTGTTGAATTTTATTAAGACAAAGATCTAGCACATTACCGGGGATGATTTCAATTTTAAATAGGTATCTTCCTCAACATCATCTTATTGTTTGTTACTTTACATTTTTTCAGCTCTTGTTATCATTTATTTAAAGATATTGTTGGTCTATATATTTAAAGATGTTGCTGGCACTTCTCACGACTGACAATGGCAGGCAACTCACCCCTCTATCTACAATGTCAGGAAAAACAAAGATCTAGCACGTTACCCTTGATGATTTCACAACAATCTAATACGCAAGAGGTAAGCTAAACCCTATGATATTTGCAATTATGTTTAATTTCTTACCAGTGATGATTCTTTCTTGATTTCTTCCTAAAATTCCTAAAATTCCCTGCTTTGTCATAGATCCATCACTTCTTCAGATTTCTCCATGAAGAAATAGATCTATTTTTAGACTTATAATGATCATCCTCTAACACAAAGTTATTCAAACTCAATTCTAATGCTATCTTCCATATCCTATAGTCACCCACCCAAATCTACACTAATCACAACTATTTAAATCAACTTGATAGAGTCTTTATCTAATAAAAATCCTTTCTAGTAATAAAATTGACTAGAACATTGTAGTGTGCCTTCTTCAAACTATCCTACAAATGTAGTGTGCCTTCTTCAAGGCTCTACATAAATACTTACACACATAGTTTGCTATGATCTAGTTTACAACCTTCAATATTTTCTTACACACTCAAAATTATTCCAACTTATAGCCTCCCAGTTCTAATCCACAATTATTCTTCACCCTTATCAAATATTAAAAAATGATAGGATTCTTCAACCTTATATGTTTTACATTAAACTTCAAAGTTCTATATCGAGCTTGACCTATCTTTTAATCACATGGTTATTCCAACTTTGGTTAATCTAGCCTCCATAACCTTGACTATTTACAGCAACTTGTCAATCTACTCTACACAAAACAATATCCATGATAACAAAACCATATCTTTTAAACCATGGTCTTGATTGTTTCCTGCAAAACGTTATTTTCTGAAAAATGGTCTTGACTATTTTGGATGTCAAACAACCTCTTTAATGAGAGATTATGCACTTATATCGAAGTGAATATCTTTAAGATCTGCTTCAAATCTTAGTTGCTATTTTTTCCCAAAAACATAATTTTCAAGATAATTAAAGTCCCACAAGATATTTAGGCACTACATTTTACATTATAAACATTAAATTGATCATCGTCTTTCATCATCATCTATCATTAATTATCAGTTATCATCATTCATCATCTACATCCACATACAATTCATGACAATGCAAGTAAACAAGAAACATACATATAATTCATGATAATCACCATCTAATGCAATTAAAATTAAAGAATATATAGATCCATATAATTAAATTCAAATACCATAGTACATACTCAATAGTAGAATTTTTCAAATTCAATATATAAAGTTTCCTCAATAATAAAAGTTTCTAATTTTCAAAACCCTCTTTTTCTTTATACAATTCTACTCTGCTCTCTTCCCCAACGGCTTCTTCCACTGTGGATGTACCTCTTTCCCCAACACCAAAAATAACCCCTGAACTTATAAGATCTTCTGCAACACTGTCCAGATTTTTTATAATTCTTTCTTCTTGATTTGTTGCATCTCCATGCGACAGCAAATTTGGATCAGCAGCTGCTTTGGCTTTGAATAATATGTCAGGGTCGAGACCATGCTCTTTAATTATCCACTTTAGTGTATTGTTTTGTTTGTTAACCAAAACAATATTTTGCTTCAAATTTTTTGTTGCGGATAAGTTGTTCTTTGCTGTTTCCAAGTGAACTTGCAAAACCTTCACCTGACTCTTCAAATTTTCATATTTCAACTGCACAAAAAGAGTAATGTCAATTCAAAATATTAATGTAAATTCAAAATTTCAAATTAACAAAAATGATTGTTTAAATGTAATAGTACTTACAACAGCTCTATCTCTTTCGGCATTTGCGATTGATACCAAATCCTTGTCCTTGGACCATTTGTTAAAATATGCCTAGGCCTCGGCACTAATATTTTCCAATTTGTTTAGTGCCTTATCTAAAATGTCATCTTTATAGTTGTTGTTAAACGTGACAGTCCCACATCTTACTTGGGTAAGTAAGGAATCCATCTTCGCAGGTTGATTCTGGACTGCAGCGTATAAACTATCCCGTTGCCAATAATTTTCATAACGACTAATAATCTCATTGATAAGAACTTTAGCCCTTTTCTCCCATTCTATAAGCTGTTGGATATGAGGAATAATAAACTCACTGACATGGGATTGACAATCATTACCAATTAAGTTCTCCAAAGGAAAACGTGGCAACTGTTCACTATCTGAATCTGATTCAGGCAATCTTGCTGGAGAAGAATGGGGGCTTTCACCAAGATCAACTGGTCCTTGTTTCTGCCTTTGGGTGGGCTGATCCTGTTTTTGAAAAAATTAATCAAGATTTAGATAAATAAATTTAAATCAGAATGTAATTAAAAATTGTAAAGCATATTAAAATTGAAATTTGAAGTATACCTGCTAGCCTTGAATCATCTCGTGGGTATCAAAAAAACCAGTTGGGTCATTGCTATCAATGCCCAAATAATCTTCATATAAATTTATATTGTTCAAAACAGATATGCCCGTTGCACTGGGAAAGCCACCAACTGATAGAGTTGGAATTCAAAATGAGGAGGCAAGGTTTAGTGTCCCACTAGGGGCCAAAGAAAAAGGCATGCATTTACCAATGTTCTTTTTCATTGTTCCTCTGGTTGGCATTTTAAAAATTAATGGTTGAGTGGGTGTCGGTGCTGTGGTTTGATCATGACTGAAATATGCTGAAAAGTACAAGAAAAAAATGAAAAATATTAAAACAATTCATAAAGTCAAAACTACGAAATTAAACGTACTATAGAAAAGTTGTACCTTGTTGTCGAGGGGTTGTTTTTCTCGGTGCTACGGGTGGCCTTGTAGGAGTTGTATTCAGTGGCTGTTCAGAAGATATGAATGCATGTGACTGTATGGAGTGAGTTGGGGAAGAAGGTTCCAAAGTCCCTGGAATTCATCAATATTAAATAATGTCAATTCATTTGGTTAAAATTTAAATTGAAAAATAAATATGCAACTTTGGAATTTGTAAATAATATATGAGAATGTATTACTTCTCTGGCGTTTAACGAGTTCAAACTGTTGAGGATTTGGAGAGGAGTGAGCTTCCATTTCAGATTGGGAGTCCCCCAAAGCCTCCGCGTGTTTTTGGCCTCTTCCTCTCCATAACTTCTTTTTTCGGGGAAGGGCTTCAAGATATCTTCTCTGCAAAACATTAAAATTTAAGTTTTAATAACTGCACTGTAATGTCGAAAATTGAAATACAATTACAAACTAAATAGTTTATACCTGTTGTTCTTCAAATGGAATTGAGAATTTCTTTAAAGCCTCATCAAAGCAAGTAGGAATTTGTTTATCTTTTAAATTTAAAATTGCCTCATAGTAGAAGCCGAGGAGATAGTTTGTTGAATAAATGAAAGGTTTATCTGAGAGTTTTGAATTTATTATGTCAGTTCTTATTTTTTTAGATAGATATGTGCACCAATCGAATTGTCGTTTTGAGATAGTGGCACAAATGTATGCGATGGCCCAATTTGGTATATCTGTTTGGCGACCCTGCAAAACAATTCTAGCTTGAAAAAATGAAATAAGTGCAGCAAGAAAGTGGTGTGCAATTGATTGTGTATCTACACCACGCTTGGATTTATTGACATGGGCTGCAAATGTGAAACAGTGATAATTACTATAAATTTATAACAGCAAATTGTATCAGAATAAAAAATAATAAAAAATATGAATTAAAATGAATTATACTTACAATCAACATGGAAACCATACGTTGATTCGAGAAATTTCTTGTCTTCTTCCAGGAGTGTTGCCTTAGTTGTAACAATTGGTAAATTTCTGAAAGGAAGGCCCGTAAACCGATGGATGTCATTTGCTTCAATAATGAATTGGAACATTTGGCCATCGTTTAGAGTCACATAAAAAATACCGTCCTTTGAATTGTAGCATGACAGAAGGTAATTCAAAATATCCAGATCTATTTCAAAATGGGGCATATTAATGAGCCCTGTAAATTCACACTCTTCCATCAAAGCTTAATATTCTGAAGACATCTTTAAAGCCGTATGGATGTGAGGGCATAAGGGATTCCTGTAGTTGATCTTTGAAATCGATTGAGTTGGATTCTCTTGATTTTCTTGCTGAACTTGCAATTGGGAAGCATGTGAAGTCGACATTATAGCTGTAATTACGTCTTTGACAACAATTTAGACTTGTAAAAATTCAAGAACGGGAAAACGAAAATGAGAAAATGAGCGGCACAAGGGTATTTATAAGCTAAATAGGGCGTCACTGGCCCCTATTGACGCACGTCATTTGCCCCTACTGATGTGCGTCACTGCCTACTATTGACACGCGTCAACTAGGACTTTTGTCACGCGTCAGCTAAGACCTTTGACGCACGACACTGGCACCTAGTGACGCGTGTCACTTCCTCCTACTGTCGCGTGTCAGCTAATACCTTTGACACGCGTTAACAGGTTCTAGTGACGCGCGTCATTAGGGTACAGTGTCGCACGTCAATAGAAGCCAATGTCACACGTCAAAGGTCATAGCTGACGCGCGACAATAGTCTTAGCTGACGCGCGTCAATAGGAGCAAGTGACGCGTGTCATCAGGGGCCAGTGACGTGTGATAGTAGGAGGCAGTGTCACGCGTCATTAACAGACACTGACGCGCGACAGTAGGAGACGATGCCGTGCATCATTACGAGCCAGTGTCGTGCGTCATTATGAGCCAGTGTCGCGAGTCATTACGAACTAGTGTCGCACCAGTGTCGCGCGTCATTACGAACTAGTGTCGCACCAGTGACGCGCGTCATTATGAACTAGTGTTGTCGCATGTCATTGATGGAGCCATGAAAAACCAGGTGAAAATTTTGTTTTTGAATACTGTCAAATTCGCCTTTCGCTGAAACTGGTTATGGGGATATTCGCCAGGTATTTTCCACCTTCAATTTTATAGGGGTGTCTTAAAATGAACCTTGCTAGAAACCTCTAGAGCAGTGTTTGGTCTACCAGAAATCAGAAAAACATGTGCCAATTTTCCATCTCATACCCCCATATTATGAGATCAAATATTTTCCATCTCATACCCCTATTTTATGATATCAAAGATTCTTCTTAGGTAGTTTTAGTATCCTCTTTATCTGTCCTTTTTATTTCTTACCAACTTCAGTCCAATAATTAGCCTCATATGTTAGGGATACTAGAATAATGATTTACAAATATATGATGTGAAGGGATCCATCATGAGCCTTTGGGACCACTTGAACTTGGTACACAATTTCCTCTTATAATAGGGTTGGAAGATTTGATTCTCTGCAGTCATCTAAGTCAAAAAAAATTTAACCCTCCTCTTATGACTCAAATAAATTAGTAGCTCCAACCACTCCAAGGTGTTGGGTAAGAGAATCCTTCCACCAAGACACCCTAGGCGATCCATTAGATTTCAAACTACATAAATTTGAAGCCATGTGACCAAGTTCAAAACACTTCTAGAGCTTGAAGGGAAGACCTTCATAATCCAACATTTGTGACCGACATAAGTCCATAACCTTGAGCACCATATTGGATAGAAGGTCGAGAGAGGTGTCCATATCCCCCATAATCTATGAAAAATTTGGATGGGACATCATTTTAGTTGTGTTTTCATTCACTAGGAATCTCCCTAGCATTGAATAAATAACTATGAAATAGGACTCTATCCCAAATTATAGAGTCAAATGCAACAACCTGGCCCACATGGTTTAGCGGAGATTACCTCATTGGTGTGGTTGAAAGTAAAAAAATCTTATTTAATTATTGTTACATATCAGTGCTAAAATTTAGTAATTAATAAATCCTCTTATTAAATCTATGGATGAATCAACCATTCTATTAGGGTTGTATGGCATGGTGTTTTCAATATAAATACCCTCTTTCTCACAAAAGGTAATCATCTGGTTATTAAGAAATTCTCCTTCATTATTAGTTCTAAGATGCTTTATTTTCTACTCATATAAATTCTCAACAAGGGCTTTGAAAATTTTGAAGTGCTCAAAAACTTCACTTTTAAATTAGTCTAAAGTTCTGCAAATGAAATAATTAATGAAGGTAAGCACATATTTTAGTATCTCAAAAGAAACATAGGGAAATAGCATGATGCCATTGTGAACCATTTGTAATTTTTCATTGGATCTCCAAGATTTAATTTTATAAAATGGATCCCTATGTTTTTTCCAAGTACACGACTTAAACAAAATCCACCTGTGAAAGACAACTTTGGCAACCCAAGAACCATATTTTTCTTATTTAAATTTTGCAATGAGAAATAGTTAAGATGAGAAAAATCCTCGTGGAAAATTTTACTTAAGTCATTTGCATGTGCAAACATGACTTGTGAAGGTTGATCAAACATAAAGTAGTGAAACTTGTACAATCTAGCTTGATGATCAACATTGTTAGTGACTACGATAGCATTTTAGTCTTTTGCTTGTTTAATAACATGTTTGGTGGTAAAATCAACTATTTTTCCTTTGAACCTAAATGAGTGATCTAATAAATGGATAGTAAGTTTTCATACAAATTTGGAACATGGATAACTGTATTGAACATTTCATTTTCCATATCAATGGATCCTTTACCTTCAACACTAAGTGGAATTTTTTTTTCCAATAAAAAATTATGTTGCATTATTTTCCAAGATAGTTTGAAACAAAGAACCCTTATTTTCCATTTGGTTTGAGGCCCTTGAATCTAAAATTCATTCATTTAATATTGATCAATTATTTTTTGTGGAAGGAGCAGCGCCTAACTTAGAGGCAGGAAGCTGTATTTTTTATCTTTGCTTCCAAGTATATCTAATTTTCTTGAAACATTTATGTTCAACATGACATATTTTAGCACAATAGTTGTAACATTTTTTGTCATATTTGGATTTATGGTTCCCTTTTCCTTTGTCTTTGTCTTGAATTTTGGTGGAGTTTTACTTTGTTGATTGATTTCCCTTAGGATTAGGCTAAGATTTACATTTTTGCTCCAGGGAAGGCCCTTTCCTTTTCTAGTATTATTTTGTGTAAAATTTGGCATTAGAGTAATGACTACCAATGCATGTTTATTAGCACCTTCATGTCAGATTATGCCAATAAAATTTATTTTTTCATCTTCTCTCTATAGTTTATCACAAAATGTATCAAAATTAGGTGTCACATATGTTGCACCCAAAGAACCATTTTTCATGTCAATAGTTGCTTACACCTTAGACTCTATGAAAAAATGTTTTAATATGTGCATGTTATAAGGAGGAAAGCATAGAACAAATATAAACACTATTTCCCAAAATGAAAAAAGTTCACAGACAACAATCGTGAAAGCTAACAACACTAATACAAAAGCTTAGGGAATTTGTAAACAAGGAGTAAAAGGGCCCACAAAGGTAGAAACCAAAACCATACAAAATTGGATATGGTATATAGGAATTGTGCAAGTATTGTTTTTGCAACTATCTAGGTCTAGAGGGAAAATAAGGTGAGGAGAGAAAAATTAGGGATGGGAATAAAAATGGGGACAAACCATGGTACAAATCAACTAAAAAATATGGAATTGATAAAAGGAAGACAAAATCATGGGAAATTATACAAGATAAAAGGTGAAACAGCAAAAAGAATAGACATCAACAAAAATGTAACTTAAAATTTACATATTGTAAGGTGTTAGTACATTTTATCATGATAATGATTTTTCATCTCTCGGATGACTCTAACAATATTAAAATAAGTCCTCCATATTTTTTATTTTGGTAAATTTGGTAAACATTTACATTTATAAAGTAAATGAATTCCAAATCCAAAATGTGAATAATATAAAAAATATCATTTGATAAAGGCTTTCAAAATAACCTTGACGAGAACACATAAAATGTATATCCTTGTGTTGACTAGAAATCATTTTGTGTGAAAGAGCGGAGTGAAGAAAAAGCAAAATCGACGTTTGATGTAATCAGTCAAGCAAAGCTAAGCTTTCCCAAAACAGACATTTTGAAAACACCACTTTAAAAAGTTTGTTGAGTTGATGTATTTGCTAAAGATTTTGTGTTGCTTTATCCTTAATAGGTCGAAATATGCTTAATATCTTACATCAGCTATCCCATCTAACCGAATGATAGTCAAGTTTCTGCCATAAAATGCAAAGAATTTAGCCATTTAAACACAATATTTTTGTTTGAGGTGGAAACAAATTATGCAAAATCATTTTGTGTGTTATAAACGGGAAGAATGAAAGAATTCAACAAAGAATAAGAAAAATTGCCACTTCTCGACTGATCAATGGTCCCCATCGCTATCCTCTGTTTGCAATATATACATAGATTCCCCATCCTCGTGTATATCGCACACGTTAGAGAGTAAGGAAAAGAATGAGAAACGTGTTTAATTTAGGACATTGTAATACTTTTACTTAAAGTTGCAAATATAAAAAGACAATTGCATTTCACTTTGTATTTAACCACAGATCTAAAAGATGGTAATATTGTTGTTAATTAGGTCTTATTTATCCGTGTCTTCAATATATATATTTTTTATATAGGGGTTTCTCAACATTCTTTGTATTCTTTAAAATATTGTATGACCACTGAAAATATGAAACCGTATATGTATATTTCTTTATCGTCATTTCTTATTTATACACTAATTTTTTATCTTATTTTCCATTTCACAACCATTTTCTTTATGTTATAAGTATATAAAATATCCACTTTAAAATATATAAATGTGTGCGATAATATATTAACAAATTATTATCATGATACAATTTAACATTTTACAATTTATTAACAATTTATTTTATATGATAACATTCGGATATAATTTGCATCAACATATTTGAATCATTTAAAATTAACATTTAAATATGAGTAATAGTTTCCACAACTTGAATCATTCAAAATTAACATTTAAATATGAATTACATTTTTCACCCAATGTGTGATAAAATGCTGATAAAAAGGAATATTAAAAATGAAAGCAATCGCTAATCAATTCTAGTTATAAGACCCTTATGTAGCACCTTTACATACTAAAAAACATCCAAGTGCACATTAAAGCAAGTAAGATTAATATAGATTTATTATTATATGTAAATTAAATCAATAATCACTTAATTTGGTTTATTTACTATGGGGTTGTTAAATTCAAAAGGTAAAAAATATCAACTAACCCTTCAATAAAATTGTCCAAAACATGCATAAGTAGGCACATCGTTTATTTATAAAACGAAGTCATGCACATGCATATTTCCCATTTCAACATTTAGTACACCTTAGTTATGACTCTTAAATCATAGGATTCAATCACTAATTCTAATGACTTTTCAACATTAAAAATGTTGGGCTTCTTAACGTTGTTCCAAATTGTTAATTTCTCTTAATATGGCTATAAGATATATATAAATATATACAATTTCATTATGGATAGGAGAAAAAATTGTGAATTCAATTTTTTACACTCCACCTATAAATTTATAATGAAAATTTTAAATTGTAATAAATTTTGTAGAATATGTTATGACTCAAAAAAAATTGACAATTATCAAAAATTCAAAAATTGTAATAATTATAACAATTCAATAAATGTAGTGTTGCAACAACTTTTAACATTTTTGTGACATTGGTACAATCATAATGATGTGAAAGCTATTATTGAAATTAATTTTATAAATAAAAATAGTCATCATTAAAATGTGAACCATGGAAATTCAATGGAAATTTTTTATATATAAATATAAATTTGAAGACCTAATTTTAAATTATTGTGAATTGTCACGAATAAACATTATGAAATGTGTGGATTTACTTCTAATAATATTATTTTTTATTAACAGGTTGGACCGTGGGGATGACACATCCAAGGAGTCTGTGGAGGGTTCAAACCGGGCTGGAGGGAGTGACCAGATGGTGGAGGTGACAGGCAGTCTGGCCGGTGGGATTGACCGGTCCATTGGGTGGGAACACTGCTTAAATTTTGAATTGGATTATGCTGTGTTGGAAGGTTTGAGTGGAAAGTTGGAGGTTGGGATAATTTCTGTGGAGAATGACGTGGGAGGAGATCTTGTTATAGATCTAGGTGTTGACGTGGGTGTTGCTTTAGTTGGGTTGGAGGACTCCTTGGTCAGGGTGGGTGGGTGGACTCCGGTCCACTCCAAACATCGACTCACTAGGAGCAGCAAGTTTGTCTATCTTGAGTCAGCTTCTCCTTGTTCTTGTTTGCAGTTTAACACCTATATTTCTATTGTAAAGGGTTCTTGATCCCCTCAAAATCACTTCTTATTATCTTATCTAATTAAAAAAAAAACAAATTAAAAAAATCTTATTCCAGAACATATTATGAATTAATGGTGTTTAAAGATTACTTATGATGTAGTTGTTATAAAGTAAAACTATTGGTATCTATTATTTATAATTAAAATTTTAACATGTTTATATATACAACTTAGCTTTTGATGGTTTTTACAATTTATAATATAAGTTTTATCCCTTTTATTTGAGGAAAAAGATTAGGATTTTATAGATTATCTACAATTAATTTAAATTAGATGTGTTTTATTTAAAAATTAAATTTTAGTGGTGTGGATAATTCGCATAGCTAGTTATGGGTCATTCAAAAAATTAAATTTGATTCTTTTTACATTGTCTAACACCCACATTGTTTTAATCAAAATAGAAGAATGTTTTGGATATAGCATAAAATTTTCACAATGTAACTTTTGTGTGGATACTATTATCAATCAAATAACATATTTCTAGTAGTGATATAATGATCATGTTGTTTTTCCTTGGGATCTTAGTTTCATATGATCAAGTCTATACCTAAAATTTGTACATCCTCATAGCCTACTATTTTCTTCTTTCCATGATAGGTCAAGAATTGCAATCATTATATATTTAGTTAGGTTATGTTGTATATGGTTTCATTCATTTCAAGAGTTCAAGAACATTATTGTAAAAGTCATTTTTTCATTACATAATTTCTTGCACTATGTTTCCTAGGGCTTTATCAATTTGAAAATATTGAGAGTATCCTAGTAAAGGTTAAATTTCAATGTATACTTAGTTAGAATATGTACCATTAGGATTCTTTGGCTCGAAGAATTTGAAATGCATCCTTGCAAAAACAAATTATCACTTACAATGTGTAAGGGTTATATATGTTTCATTTCTTTTAATTATAAGTTCAAAAATTTTGGAAAAAATTCTTATAAAATACATTTCATCATAATAGAGCTATCTACCTAGCTATGTTCCATTGAGATTCTTTAACTTGTAAATATTTTGTGAGAGTTCGTCTTGAATGCAACAATTAGTAGGGCCAATTTGAATTTGCATGGAAAAGTTATTTAAAAATTAGCTACTTAAAATAACAAATGCAATTAATGTTAGGATATTTTTTAATTATATTATCCTTTTTTAGTCTCTATAGTGAATTCACCGGAGTGGTGATTTTTTTAAAGAATCTTATCTATTTTTTAAAAGAAAAAATTGAAGAATAGAATTGGTTCTTTTCTATCTAATAATTTTATATACAATTTATTGTGCTTCTTCCAAATTGTTACACTTTTGAATTCATAAATATGAACCCCTTGAAATTATATGTGTACATATTTATATATTTAATGCATATTTTCTAAGAAATACTATTAATGCCTTAGATTGAAGGTGGTCATGTGGATAGGATAACAAAATTACACCTCACTTATAAACACCACTTGACCACCTTGTAATGTTTCTTAAAACTTATATCTTATAATATAATGACATCCTAAAAAGTGCTTAAGGATACCAATTGCAACATTGCAATTCTAAAATGTGATAAAGATGTCACTGCATCTTACTACGAGTAGAGAACATGGTTAGTTAGTTTATTTCTCATATGCAATCATCTAAGAGTAGTTTCAATCATGTACAAATTTTAGCTACAAGCCATTTATTTTCCTTCCTCATAGTCACAATAGATAAAACAAAGTATAAGTTGTCTCTATTATACACAAATTTATATGAGATTCACAACTAAATTAAAAAAATTATGAAGAGAAGATTTTATAACCTTGAATGCTTCTGACTTAATGAAAAATAAAATACATGTTCAATTTTGATGGGGAGAATTTTCATCTCAAAATTTACTAAAATTGATGATACATGAGCTGATTATCAAACTAAGTTCAATGAAATCACAAATACAAACAAGTCCCTTTACTAGAATAACAATCTCACTAAGACGTGTACTTATATATAAATAATGAGTGGGCAGGAAGATTTTGTCATGTATGAGGAAAACTCATCTTTGAACAATACACTACAAAACCATCTATTTCCAATTATTTCATTTACGTAAAAGCTTGAGTATTGTTTTATTGAAACACACTTTTATATCGATATGATCAAGAAAAGTGCAAAGGGAAATCTTGACTATTTGAATCTTCCAATCCTACAGCTATTTTGTTTAATCAATGTGAAAATTTGGTTTTTTAAAAGTATTTTAAAAAGGTACACCTTTAAAAACATATCCACACGTAATTTGAGAAGTATTCAAGATAATGGTGCAAATCTCACCAACTTCAAAACAATATTAACTACCAAATTCTATATATATATATATTGAATGTCTCCTTGAGAAAGCTTAGCTTCACCTCCATTGATTACATCAGACGTCGATTTTCCTTCTACTGCACTCCATTATTAACATTAGGAAATATATTTTATTTAAATATTCTCATTTAGTATTTTTAAAACTTTTACCAAAATTACTGATTTAGTACTCTATTTGAGATTATTGACAAAAGTATTCCTTAGCATATGTGATAATGATAGAGCCATTTTAGAGGTACAAGGTTGTTGTCATGGTAGAATGTATTAACTCCTTACAATATGTAGAATAAGTTTAGCTTGTTGCTGACATATATGTGTATTCTTTGTGTTGTTTAACTTTTTATTTTGTATAGTTTTTAATCTTTTTCTTTTTTTATTTTTTATTTTTTTAAAAATTGTTTATCATGTTTTGTTTCTATTTTCTTTCCTATTTTTTCCTTTTTTTATATAGTTTTAGGTAATTGTAAAAATCATATTTGTACATTTTTAGTTTACTATATTTATGTTTCTACAATTTTGGATTTTTATTTTTGTAATCACTTTTATATTTAATTTACATATTTTTATTTTTGTAGGCTCTTTTATATTTAATTTACAGGTTTTAAAGTTTTTGTATACTAACTATCAGATTTCACATCCATTATATATTGACTTCTACATTTGGGTCAGTTTTTGTATCTATTTAATGGTTCCCACCTTACTTAATCTATTTATTGAAAAGGTGTAAGAAAATGTTGAAAAAAACTAAGTGCTAGATGTATCTGTGAATTGAGTTTGGCAGTCACAGCTTCATTTGATTTTGCATAAAAAGGGATATATTAATTATTATCTTCTTAAAATAGAAAAGAAGTGGGTACTCTAATTTATGCATAAACATTTAACACCAAAAACAAATATGTCCTACTCTAATTTTTATTATTGTTTATCACAAGTAACTACTACCACATTCAATTACAATTTGTATTTGTATCTACTTATATCATATATTACATCTATTCCTCTATACTCATGGTTGCACCTAACCCTCTCTTAATACTCTTAATGTGGCACCTTCAAACCCAGCCTTTTATGACCAATTAATACACTTAAATATATATTTACACCCTAATTAAATATATGTAAGGGAAGTAAAAATCAATAAAGAGTATGTAAGATTTTGTAATAGGGGATTATTCTAATCTAATAAATTTACAATCAACCATTCATTACTAAAATAATGCATTAATACTTGCAACGATTGATACATGATAAATGATATCTCAAATACACAAGAGGAAAAGAAGAATA
This sequence comes from Taxus chinensis, assembly GCA_019776745.2. Lineage (NCBI taxonomy): Eukaryota > Viridiplantae > Streptophyta > Pinopsida > Cupressales > Taxaceae > Taxus > Taxus chinensis. The sequence continues at coordinate 124,197,537 of CM034154.1, forward strand.
AGTTATAAAAGTCATAACAAAGAGGATTTGGATGTGCATATGGGTAATAAAGAAATATCAGATTCTAGAGTTGTTTTATTGTGAGTTTTGAAACTAGAAACTAAGTAGGGGTAAGACTGTATACTATTTATACCATCCAAATTGGAATCATATTGTACTTATATGGATTGTGTGGTATTGGACCCTCTAAAAATTAGGCTCTACAACTTCTTGATTGCTTTACTTGTTTGTAAATTCCCTTTTTTATATGTCACTCTTGTTCTCATAACTTTTGGAAACATATACCTTGCATCAAAGCATTAGCAAAGCAAAAAGAGAAACCTTATGTGTGTAGTGAGGCTAGACTACCCTTGGTAGTCAACCTCAACTACTAAACTAATCCAAGTGTTGCACTACATTCCCTCATGCAGGACCAAGGATCATGTAGTTCTCTTAGGTGATTGTGAAAGTGTAAATAAAATCTAATACAGCCCCTTAGGGTTGCCTTCATTTCTCTTAATTTAAAGATAGTGGAATAAATATATAGTATAGAATATACCTGTTGTGATAATAGTGTGATGTAGTGATCCTCGGCTACATGAGATAACCCTTTATCCCTTGAAACCCTTTAAAAATGCTTGTATTGACTTTGCTCTTTTTAACATATGGATTTGTGACTTTTGTACACTTGGAAACCGAAGAAACTATATTCTTTGACCTAGTTGAGTTATTCATACCTATAGTAGGGACTACTCTAATTGATGTACAGTTGAATTGGGTAGATTTAGGAGGCACTTGAATGCTTTTGGAATGATGTTTACAATAGGAGCTTGTAAGAGTGCTAGGTAAGTTATAAAGTAACAATGACTTTAATATACAATCTTTTGTAGGTAAAACAATCTACTAAAGACGTCCCTAGGAAGATGAAATGAAACCATATTTAGATATTTAAATTTAAAATAAATTCAAAGAATGCAAAGGGGTAGGACCGTACAAGTTGTTCAGGAATGGATTCCACATCCTAACCTTTTGTACATTCCTAGACAAGAGATATGTGAATTGAAATCTAAAGTTTTGGTATGAAGTACAAAGAACTAGAGATATTAACTAATTCAATTTTGAGTATGAGCTTTTATCTTAGCAAGGGAGCATATCCAAACTTGGCATTACAGAAGTACTAGTTACCAAATTTTAGTGTCTACAATATATTAAAATTCTAGCAAAAGCATCCACATGTTCTTGTGAAAAGTTGATAGGACCATATAGTATAGACTTTATGTTCTTTGGAGTGTTTTTAAATGATTTTTTGTAATGCCTGTTAAAACAAACCACTTGAGACACAAGAATAACCTAGGATTAGTTAGGAAAATTATGGAATAATTTTTTTTGTTTAAAAGAATCTACAACTAGGTTACAAGACAACAGTTTTCACTAACAGGTTCCAGAAAAATTATAATCTACTAGAGTAAAATTTTCTTTTATTAATAATTATTAGAGGTCATAAGGCCAAAAATTTAGGGTTAGAAGTTTTAATTAGGTTCATAGGGAAATTCCTTGTCATACCCACTCTCTAATAGGCTCAAAATTTCAACTTGATTTTTCTCACACTTGATGTATTCAAAATTTCCCTAAATCATTTCCATTGGATAGTAAATTTCCTCACCTTTCCGTTGATATAAAGAAGTCCTCCTAACTCCTCATATTTTCCAAGTTATGGGCCGGCAGGCCTTGGGGTGAAAATTTTCCCCCAAGAGCGGGCCTGCGGGCCTAGGGGTGAAAATTTTCCCAAAGGGAGGGTTGGCAGGCCATGGGGAGACCTTTCAAAAAAAAATTCTCATGCTTAGAAAAATTCACATTCGCACCCACACTCCCATGGGTCCGCGAGTCTACAAGGGACATGTGGTGCGTCACAAGATAGTGCGGGGAGAATGGGGTGGCGGGGGACAATTTGCAAAATCTCCCACGTGGGGTGAAAGTCATCTTTGCACCCGCACTTGCGCGAGTCTATAAAGGACACACGGTGTCTCCTAAGCCAATGCAAGGAAGGTGGGGTCGCGGGGAGAATATTGACTTAACGCCCCGAAGAGATAAGAGGGTACAGAGACTTGCGCCTCCGCCAACACCTCGTGATGCCACGTGGCAGCCCCTGATTGGCTATGGACCAACAAAATAGTGGAGAAAGCTTGGAAAATTTTCCAAAAAAATCTGAGATACAAAAGACAAAAATGGATCTGTTCCTCCGTCGATGCCTCGTGATGCCACATGGCATCACCTGATTAGGTGTGGGCCGGTGAGGAAAACTTGGAAAATTTTCCCAAATTTTTTTTGAAAGCGCTAAGTTAAACAAGGGATCTGCCCCTCCGCTAACACTTCATGGTGCCACATGGCAGCCTCTTATTTTCTATGGGCTGGTAGGGTGGTGGGGAAAATTTAGAAAATTTTCCCAAAAATTTTCCTAAGTGTTTAAGGGAAAAATTTGGGCCGTGGGCCCGCTAAGGAAATTTTTCCCAAAATTTTAATGCCAAGTGAAGAAAACTTCAGAAGGCCATAAATTTTGATAGAGAGCTTAGTTTTTGGAAAACAAGGACTTTTTGGAAATATCTCAACGTCCTCTTTGCACAGAGATCATTAATTTTAGTTTTTGATAAATTTTAAGGGGTCAATTATAAGAAAACGTTCTACAGGATTTTATAGTGCGAGCCGGTAAATTTTAACTTGTTAGATCTGTTCAATTTGATCTTCCTCCTCTCTCAACATGTCAAATATACATGGAGGATTTTTCCTAAATAGATTTAAGGAAGGATTAAAGGTTCAATTTGTCTAATTGATTTACAATTTGAACATTTCCATTTCTTGACAGAAAACGACTGCAAAACAATTTGAGCCCGATTTTGTTAAATTTTGAGATATTTACTTAAGTGTTTGTGTCTAATTGAAATCGTTTAGGGCCTACTACTTCAGTTCAATCATTTAATTTGTTATTTTATTGTTGCAGGTTCAAACTATGCATTTTTGGTTTAATTAATTACCAGTTTTAAAATTACAAATAACTAGGATCAAATCTTAATGTGTCTATTTGCCACTTTCTTCTTCCAAGTATTTAGAATACGTTCCAACTCCAATCTAACACATTTTTTTATGCAAAAGAAACCATTTGAGACCAAAATGCAATACTGAATTCAAATTTGTCACATTTCAAAGAGACAAATTACTTATTTTTCTCACACGCATTTCTTCCTTTCAAACAGACATTTCGATACATTGAAATGATCAAATTCAGTACATCAATGCAACTTGAGAAAAGTATTACATTCATTTGTAGGCTCCAAAATATAACTTACAACTTTATTCTTTCATTTCTTCCAAAATCATTTATTGTATACAGGGCAGACAATACATTTTCTTTTCACGTGTTCCACTTTACCACTTTTCAAAAAAATATTTTCATAGAGTATGCTAAACATAGATTTCCAATGAAAAGAATATCATATGAGCAAGGAAAACACTTCCATTAATTCAAATGAAAATCTTACAACCTCATTTCCATTTTATTTCAAAATACAACACACAAAACACATATCATTCTTTATCATTTTTTCCAACACAAAATACAGAGTATAACTCTTTTACATTTCAAATTTCCAATTTCATTGCCAATACATAGTATCTTTCCATGATAATGAATACATAGATCATCCACTTTAAGTGGGAAAGGGGCTACAATAATATTTCATTTCACAAGGGACTGTCAAACTGTCTATATCTCAGCTCTAGAATAGCAACATGTATATTTCTCATTCTTCCAATTTGATCACAACAAGAGTAGGGGAAAGGCAATGCTCTCCACCCAAGCAAGACATAAAATGAAGAGGAGAAGCCATCCTTCTTTATTGGCCCCCGAGCCCCAACTAAAATGTAATAAAGGATGTGATCCAACTCATGGCAACAACAAGATTCCACAACCACACAAATAGCATAATCACAATAAGAACACAATCTAAAAAAAAATGTAGTTCTACAACTACATTAAAACATGACAAATAATACTAAGGCTTCATCAAGCAAGCCAAAGGAGCAAGAAACTATGGGGGATGCTTCTTATGCCTCCCAAAAGGGAAATGGGTATCACCACCTGAGAACAAACCACCAAATTATATATATATATATCAAAACCCTGACATGCCCTTATGCCCCCCCCAAGTACCCCTTATTCCTCACATTTTCCTTATGCCTCCCCAACCTCTTATGGCACCCCATAATGAGTAAAGAAATGCAAGCTATTTCTTTTGTAAGGTGGAACCTAAAATCCCAACTCCCTCCACCCTTATACCTCCCTAAAACACACTTGTGCCTCCCACAAAATAAACCCCATAGTCTTCTCCTACACCATTCCTAGGCCATCTACCCAAAAACCCACAACATATATACCAAAACATTCACACATTAACATTTACATAAATAAAGAAAGCATTTCAAGAGAGCCAAGCTCCTTACCTCTCCATGATGGAGTTGTTCCAAGTTCCAAAACAACAAGCTTTATCCAATGCAAGCAATCCAAAAATCAACCCACACAAGCATGCAACAATCTTCCAAAAACTTCTCCAAGCAAGAGCTCCAAAACAGCAAAAGAATTCACCCAAAAATAAGTTTCCAAAAGTGAATCAACCCAAAACAAGGAAAGAAATTCAAATTTTATAGAAGAGGGAAGAGAAGAGGATGAGGTGGATCCATGTAGGATGCCACATCACAAATCCTCAACCTTATCCAGAAAGTCAACTTCATTCTCCAATGCAATAAATAGGTGGGTGAATAATATGACAGTTTACTTACACACTCAAATCAACCCACACCCCAAAGGACTGAAATTAAATCATGTAAGAAAAGTGCAATTAAAAACCTACAACTTGACTTACAAAAATGCATTAAAAAGTCTAAATTTAAACTCTCCAACCATAGGTAAGGTTGTAATTAAATTTAAGAGGTATGGGGACAAGTTTAACTTGTCCCACAAGCCTCCAAAATCAGCCTCCAAGGACAAATTCGAATTTCCAAGAGGTGGAGTGTTTCACACTCCAAAATCAACTTACACTTACATCACTTTACTTACACATTTCTTACAACACTTTAATTGTAGGCCAACAACTCTAATAATTACTTTCTTATGACATATTTGATTAATTAATTTTAACAACATGATTACTCACATTAATTTACACACCAATTAATAAATAAAAAAGGGTAAAACACACACTTAATAAACACATACAAACATTAAAAAAAGGAACCAAATAAATAAATACACATAACCCTTGGTCACATTTAAAGGTGATCCCCCCATGGGAATCCCTAACAACAACACAAACACACACAAACAAATACAAGTTGCCATGGTGACCTTGTTGAATTCATCTAGAATTCCAATGTGGTTGGTCTCAATCCCCCGATGTTTGTTGTGATATTTTAACCTACAAAACAATACAAATATCCCTTCGGCCTCGTGGCCATATAGAACATCCAAATGAATATAATATAATTTCAAATCATCAATATATATATGAATCACAACAACATCAAAGACAATCAACAATATCAATTTACAATTTCATCAACAACTATATAATCATCAATTCCAATAATTCCATTTTCTAGGTCTACTCAAATATCCAAATATCACATGTCCTAACAACATCCATAATAAATAACCATGTCAAACATAGAATATCCCTCCCTAAATCTACACTCCACATTTGTCCCACATGTAATATTGAATTTATTATATAAGTTTGATGAAAACCCCTCTTTGTTTTTGTACCCAGTATGAAGGTTCAAAAGATATCCATATATGAAGGTTTCAATTATGTGTTAAATGTATAGAACAAATTTTTCATGTGTGTTTGTATAGTTATTTGAGACTAAAAAGGTTTGTTTGTGATATTAATTCATCTATTGAGACTGCTAAATATTCTAATACCCATTGAGACTTTAATCAATATAATTTATAATATTGTTTTACATCAAAAACCATTGTGTATTGTAATTAAGATAACAAATACTAATTGTATTTATGGATTCCCTTAGTCAAATCAAATAGACAATTTTATCTTAAAAACTATTTTGTTCAAATTTAAGATGGAATCCTTGCTAACTAATAATAATTATTTATAAAAGTTATAATTTTATAACACAAGTCATTTTGAAATAATTTAAATAAAATAAAGTTGTCAAATTATTCAAATATTAATGACAAACTGGATGAAACTTCTTAAAAATTTTGAAACAAAAGATACATTATATTAAAATTTAACATTTAAATATTCTATAAATTATCTTAATTTTTTAGAAATTAATTATAGAATGAAAGATTAAATCTCTAGTAACTTGAGATAGATGAAATTTTCTTAAATATATTGTTATTATATAATTTAATAAGCATAAATAAAAAATATTGAGAAAGGATGGTAAAAAAAATATTACTTGAGTATCATAGCCATTTGTTAATCAAGTGAAGAATTTATGAGCATTTACAACTTGTGCAGCATCAATAACTTCGTACACACTATTGTATTCTTGGGATTATAAACAATATTATGAGAGGAAATATCATTATGGATAACCTCGAATTCAAGAAACAACCCACAAAGTAAGATCTCAAAAATCAAGATATATTCGTAAGGATGTTGGATCGTATCTGTGACACATAGACAATTTCTCTTCCATTATTTATTATTCATGCATTTTTTCATTAAATATTACCCTAAATGTTCAATTCATGCTACCCATGTTCCTATTTATTTAAATTTACCCAAATATTCATGCATTTAAAACATTTTGTAACTAAAAGCACTACCACATCTAGAGTATAGTTTATGCCTAAATTTAAAAATACACATGTTATATACTCAATATATACCTCAATCCCCCAAATATTTCTTCACCAAAACTTCTGTAGCATAAAGAACTTATACACTTCTCAAAGCAATTTTTGGACATTTTGATGGATATGCATATGAAAATGTGGGTAGCCATGTTATTTTTGGTGGTTGTTACGGGTCGATTGAAGGTGTGTGGCAAAATAAGACTACTGCTAGAGAATAATCACAGACTTTTTTATCCCCCCAGTACAAAATTTGTCTTCCTTCAATCCCAATCTCAACTTGGTGATGGTCAACTCCGCCCAAAATCAAATGGTCTCGTTGAAAAAAATGAAGTTTTTTGTGAGGAGGGGGAGATGAGCGCGTCTGCAAACAATGCCACAAAAGACAACAATCTCACATTCAGAGTAATTGAGAAGAAATGAATCGAGGGTGATGCATAGAAAGAATCTCATGCGGTGGGTCAAATAAGAAACACCACAGTTGAAGTGCAATGGTTTTTTGAATCAGATGCCAGCTCGAGAGTGGGTCACATGTAGATGTATAAACCACAATTTGAATAATATAGCCTTGATTTAAAAATGGAATCCCTTGAATTTGATGAGTTATTTGAGTTTGTCCATAATGAACAGTTTGTCATCCTAGTCAATATATCCAATGTCTCCAATATGCAGCCACCCATCTTTGTCAATATTTTTGGTTGTAGCCTCCAGTTTGTTGAGATATCCAATGTATTATTTACCAGGGGTGAAGATGATGAGACAGACATACTGCTTAGGAAAATTTATTTAAGTACCTACCTTTCATAATTAGGGGGTCTTATATGTATATCTCCCCATGTTTTTTATAGGGAAGGAGTTCTCCCCTAGCAAGGTCGATGATCTTCATCTCTGCATTGTGAACAACCTTCCCACAGGAGTTGGATTTGATAGGAAAGGGGTCTATGGGGAATACTAGGCACATCGACAGCACTGGCCCTGCCTCTTTCATTATGTATCCCAATCTCACCACAAAAATGGGATGATGGATTAATTAAGTAATTAGGTGGATATTAGGAGTTGGTTTACCTGGCCAAGTTGCACCTATCGTGCCAAATTTTGATATTAGGAGTGGGTATGAATGAGGTGAAGCAATGTTTTGATCTGAAACTTGTACATGAGCAAAATGGAGGATCCGGCTTGAGCGAGTAGTTGAGCGAATAGATATGAAAAATATAATGATGTGTTCATATAGCTTCACGTCTCTGTTGTAAGTATGTATTCATATAAGGATCTAATGATTGTTCTTCTTCCGCCATTACCACTTCTTGGGATAGAAAACAAAACAAAAGAAATAAAAGTAAGAGCTGATGATTTTATAATTTTGTCAAAAGATACAAAAATATGAAAACTAAACTGATTAAATTATAGGTTAGATTTGAATTATTTTTATTTAGAAAATAATATGAAAAATATTTTAGGACAAACATGACAATGAATATGGGAGTTATAAATAAAATCTTCTTTAGAAAGGCCTCTCGGCCAATTAAGGGGAGTGTCCACTTCTCGTGTACATGTATTCCAAAGGTTCCATAAAGCACCATACAATGTCATACAAGTCAAGAAAAGTAATGTTTTAATCTTCCATGTTGTTTTTATTGCTGATTTCATGACATGTATGAATATTTTTGGTTGTACTAATAATGCATAAACTTATCTTAAGAAGAATACTACCAAAATTATTCCTTTACTTAGCTCCTTGTCTCATGCTCACAAAAAATTGTGTTGTATAACCCTGATAATCACCCAAAATACTCATCCTTTGCTACTTCATCATATGTTTCTAAGGATTTGTGAAGACCGCCAACCTCCCAAGCTTTTTGACATCCATTATATTATATTTGGACACCCTTACTTGTTATTTTAAATGGGATATATGATATGGTCTTACATATGACCATCAATAAATTGAGACCCATCCTTAGCTATTTAAGATTAATCCCTTAACACTTTTTAGTTAATATCTTCTAAAATATCTACCATAGTCACTTCACTAGGAAATTTATATGTTAATCATATTTAGTAACCATGCATTATCTATAGATATTTCAAAATTTATAGTTGGAATCCATTTCCCCTCTATGATTCTCTAAAAAATGTTATCCTACTTTGTGGTAGCATCCATTATGTAGATACATTCTTACAAGTATCCCATTTTTTTCCATCTCTATGATTTGAGTTTTCCTATCAAAAAAATTCTTCGTATAGACTTCACCAAGGTTTTAGTAACCGTCTCTCTCACTTGCCACTTGGATAGGAGTATTGACGGGAGAGTTAGAAGAAGTTGATGCCATGATAAACTGATTTTCTAGGAAATGTAGTTTTTTTGTCTTGTTTCAAAATAGCCAAAATCAATGAGTAAGAAAATAATGATTTTACATCACTTGTGGCTCCCCATGATTTTTCTTCAACCTCTTGCATTGTCCTTATTATATCTGCATTCTCTTCTAGAACAGGTTTCATTATGTCTTCCTCATAATTAGAAATCACATCCTAGGTCCTTATCTATCTCTACTTATTCTCATATTGATTATAGTACTACAAAAAATATTTTTTATTTCCTCCTATCGCTAAAATGTTTTGATTGATGTAAGTCATTCATTGAGTTCCATTTGAGTCATGTTTAATTCAATTTAGTATAAGATTTCATAAAAATAAATAAATTTCAAATGACAACATTTATGTAAGACACCCACCTTAACTATGACTTAAATTCCAACTTAAAATTGCATTACTTATAATAAATCAAATGTTCAACTTTAACTAATGTTTACATAACCTTTGTGTTGGTGAATGAAATGAATCTTAAACCTTGGCCAAGCTAGGAGACATAATGGTTCCTTAAAGATAATAAAAAATACAAGGCATATAGGTGCCTTAAAATAATTAAGCATTTCTCATTAGCGTAAAGGTCCTTAGGTGAGTGTTGTTTTGTCATGGAATTATGGAATCAATGCGAAACTATTTCATTCATTTTTTATTTAATTTTAGCAAAATTAAGACACTTACAAGACCTCCTAGATTCATAATTTTCAACTTCGTCAAATCAACATAAATGCAAAAATATTTCTTTAATTTGACCTATAAAAGTTAATGATGTGTTTGACCTACTTTATTTCATTACATTCTTCTTACACATGATTGTATTATGGTCTTAATAGCCATGTTTGCAGTACTATAGTATGATTGTGTGAAGAAATAGTGTTTTTTGCCTTAATTTTAAAATTTTAAAAAGAAGCAATAGACCACTTAAGAAGGATGATTTTGATATTGTTCACACAATATTCTTGTTGGTGACACACCCTATGATTGAACCAAGCACATTCTAGTACAGCCAAATTAAAATATTTTAATCATTAAAACCTAAGAATGTAAAAAATCTATCACATAATTATATGGTTATTACAACCAATAGAGAAAGAGATAAAGGTAATTATAATATGTTCTAGCAAAAATAAGTTCATGATACTATAAAAATAGTATCTTAAGGACATGGTGATCATGAAGAAGCTATTGGGTTGACCATAGAAATATGGGTGATAAGGTCCAAAGTAAGAGGATACAATAGGTATTGAAAGGTTGAGAATAAGAAAGAGGGATATAGTGAGGCAATGTTTCCATTTTTGAAAAACTATGAGAAAATAAATATCTCATTAATCCAATTTTCTATCAAATTAGAGATACAGGGGAAGAAAGGAAAGGGAAATTGTAGGATGGAGAAAATTAAAAAGAATAATTATGTGGAGTCAATACTCTAATTTGAATCATATTCAATAATCATGCTTAGTTCCATTCAACTATGGTACTCATTCCACTTAGCATGAAGGTGAAAATATATCACAAGGGTATATATGCCTGATGCTTTGAAATCAATGGTGATTTTTGTTAATATTTACCACAAATTACACATTTAATTTGTGTAATGTTAACTATTTGTTTTTAATGCTTCTAATATATTGGCACATTCTTATAAGTGACCTTTTATATTCCATGATATTGTTTGATTTAACTCAAACAATATAAGATGCCATTTATGTTGGGGTTTATATAGTTTGAGTCAAATAAAAGCATAAAATTATGTCCCACTTTTTGTCACTTTATTTACTATAGAATAATGTGTTCCACAACTAAATCATAACCAAACACATAAAAAATTACCAATTTTGTATTTTTAAGAGCTTAAATATACCAAGTGTAGTGCATCTGTAATTTAAGTGATTTTTAAGAAAAATTAAAGTATTTTAAAATATTTATTTTCTAGTCAATTTTTAAAATAATTTTGTCCACCATGTAAGACACACTTACACGCTTTAAGTACAATGCAATTCAGTAACAATTACATCATATGACATAAATATCTCTTAATGTAGGTCACCTTTATGTCACATGATGTAAAGTGACTTAATTTAAGTCAAATTTATACAACATATCAAGGTGCCTTAATCTAGACCCATATTTCCTAACTTTGAGAAAAATAACGTGGTGGCATTAATGCAAATTTTTCCACTAAAGTGACCAAAATAATTTAAAATGTTGTAGTGAGTTGTTGTTCTTTGGGTCACATAGCACCTAGTTCATATTATGGTTGTGCAGTATCAATATGTTTTATCACAAGTATTATTCCCACGAGGAATTCATCATGTTAAGGTGGTATATAACACATGTGATCATACAAGAGATCATTTTTATTCATATATTTTGCACTTGATAGTGGTATAAATAGATGTACTAGTGTAAAAGGGGCCTAATAGTGAAAGTTGGTAGTGGTAAATCATAAAAATAATGGGTAATATCTAGAATCCTATGATAGCACATGTTTTATGAATGTTTTACCAAGTGAAGCCTCGTGATTATTCCCTCTTCCACTGTTTAGACACAACACTACATCTAATTACTATTCATGCTCTACTTTAGAACATACCCCAATTGCTATTTTTGGAAGGGTGTAAAGCTCTTCATATCGATTAGTTCCACTTAAGGATTTGTGTTGAACAATATTCAATGTAATGTTTATTTACATTAGTGCCTTCTTTTTTTCTTTTAGTGAGGAGATCCTTAGAAAAAATATGGTTAACATTATAAGGTGTTAGTACATTTTATCAATGATAATAGTTACTCTCAAAATGTTACATTAGAAGATAAATGGATATTGTTTTAAGGTGTTCATACATTTTATTTTTATAATAATATTTTTCAAATACATGTTATTAAACATCAAAATACTAATCATATTAAAATATTAAATTTATATAATTTATAATCATGATGTAATTTATACCAAAATATTATATTCAAAGATAAATAGTTAATATGGTAAGATGTTCTAAAATTCCTTCATGACTCATGTGCTCACAACATGAAGAAAAGATAATTTATTAATTATTTTGAATCCCCTATATAAATTTGGTACAAAACTTTCAAAACAATATGTAAGACATAAATAAAATACATTATTTAATGTGAAATTATCATGTTAAAAGGAGTGAAGCGTAAGAAAAGGAGAATCACTAACACAAGCTAAGATCTCTCAAAAGAGGCATTTAAGAGTACCTCTTTTATGGCCTACATAATCAAGTAGGTTGTTGAGTTGATATAATTGATAAAGATTTTGTGTCTCTTTATCCTTAGTAAAACAATTGAAGTTGAAATATATTTAATGCATTGTGTCCTACCTTGACACATTCAAACATTCCATATAATGCAATGATCTAAAGTTGCTACCATTGGGACCCTCTACTACATGTGGGCATTAGATATAATGCAAAGGAGGTACCATTTCAGTCCATTAACAGTGGAAATTGATTGGGTTTGAGTTGTTAGTATGTTTTGGATTTAATAATAGTTGAAATAAGCTCGTCAAAATTTATTATAAATATATGTTTATGTTGTAGAGAAGTTGATTAAGATATGTAATTGCCAATACAGAAGTGATAAATTTAGCTTTTAATATTTCGACCAATATACATATCGACAAATTACTCTTAGAAATGAAAATAAATTAGTGAACGGTCCACATTTATTTCAGAAATGATGGACTGTTCTTATATAAAGATCTACAAAGAAAATACTTTTCTTGTTATGGTAACTCTCTATTTATATAGACTAAGATTTGAATGTGATAAATTATCACCTCCTTACTCTTCTGTTAATTGAAAGTGTTGGAAAATTTGTAATCCAATCTACCCAATGGTATCGATTAGCCACCCAATTCTAGCACTCTTATTTAGGTTTGAATCTTTAGGGATTGTGTACATTAATGTGTTTATGGGATTTCAATGTTTGTAGCTAAGAATTAATTAAATACTACATCCTTCTAGTTGCTTCTCACCTCTATATATGAAGTTTTTCCTTTGTAAAAAATAGCACTGAAATATTGGTGAAATTTTAGTCGAAATCTGGTTGTAGATTGTCTGTGTATCTTATTGTTTTTGTTTGATATATTGCAGTATATACATAATCAATCCCACTAAAACACATGTAATCCCATGTTCCCATACAATTGACCTCATCCACAACAATCCCATCTTGGAATTCATATGTAAATGGAGGTATCACTTTGAATCAAATATGGTCTTCCTTCAATCTCTTTCCAATTCCAAATTGAGTTCATCTCAAAATCTGATAGAATAAATTCATCCATAGAAGCTCTAATAAGTAAAAGAAATGACCCACATAAAGTTAGACTTAACCACCACACACTTGAATCTACACATGCAATTGTCCAACAAAGTAAAGGATCTAAAGTTATGTTTACCTTAACCTCTTCATTTTGAGTGTTATAAACCATAATGCTCCGATGTTTCTTTATTTTAGTGAAACTAAGACCCTTGGTCAAAACAATAATTGAACTTGTATTTACATCAATATTTTCCATGATTTTTTATAACAATTATAAAATTGTATAGGATTTGTGTCTCTCTATTTATTGTAGAAGAGTCTATCTATCACATATTTTAGCAAGTTGAATTGTTACCTATGAATGGACTAGTTACATTTTTTCACATGGTTCTTTTTAATTGGTCAACTGGTTTCAACTTGCTAACATATGTAATATTTATAGTGAATGGCATAATACAACCACTTTGTAGGTTTTTGGGTCATCTCCACCTATAATTCCAATGTTTGGTGTGGCTTTCACCATAGATATTATAGAGGTCCACAATTTTGTCTTCTTCTATTAGTGCAAGAGACACAAACACCAACGCCTCCACACCTTTATCCTTGTCTTCTCTTATCGTCCCCACATCGTATTTGTTACTAAAATATTTATTCTGTAAAATAGGGAAATGGTTAAGTTGACTGTATGTTCTGAAATTGACTTCAGTGGATGTATGTATGTATGTATGTATGTACCATGGTAAGTGTTTAGCATATTGTCCATACTAAACGAATAGTGAGACATCTGCAATGCTAAATTCTTGGTCATAGGTTCAAACGTTTTAACATAAGTCACCTAAATGTCAGTAGCTTACGCTCATCCAACATAGTAATAGAAGTAGCATGAATGTTCATGTAGCTTATGCTCAGCCAACATATTACCAGAATAGACTAGAGATCCAAATAGTGTTTGGCAATAGAAGAGCTCAAATTTATTATGGGCATTCTTGTGACTTCCCAAAGCTTGCGATGTAGGAGATTCTCTACAACAATATTGATTTTAGCAACACAACATCACTACAAATTGAGGTTGGGAATATGTAAGGCATTAAACATATTTCAATTTCATTGAAATAGTATAGTTAAAAAAACACATTGTCTTTATTAAATAGATCAACTCAACAACCTATTTGATTATTGTCCATACAACTAGTGTTGTCAAATGTCTCTTTTTTGGAAAGCTGAGCTTTGGCTCCATTCATTAGATCAAACATCAATTTTTCTACTTCCACTATCCACTCTCAACATAAAATGATTTCCGAGTAACATTAGAAAACATATTTTGCTTAAATATTGCCATTGATTATTTTCAAATGTTTTACCAAAATTAAAAATTTGGTACTTCACTTGAGATCGCTAATAAATGTAATGTTGACAACACATGGACCACCCACTTTAACATATATGCGATAATGTTAGATTCATTGGATAGATACATACTTTTTTCCTCATAAAATGTACTATACCTTACAATATATAGACTAAGTTCTTGTTAACATATGGTGTATGTTTTGAGTAAAATATACTAATGCCTTATAATATATAGAGTAAGTTTGGTTCTTGTGAACATGTGGTGTATGTTTTTTGTTGTTTGACATTTTACTTTGTATACTTTTTCAAGACTTCATCTTCCCCTTAAAAGAATTTTTGTTTCTTATTTTTTTGTTTTATTTTCCTTCTCTTGTTTCTTAGTTTATTATTTTATTTATCTTATGAATCTAGGTAATTATAAGAACCATACTCAGACGATTCTACTTTCTACCTTCGTAGACCCTTCTTATTTACAAATTCCCAAAAGTTTTCTATTTTTAAAAAAGTGATAAGATGCGTGATGTAGGGGAAGTGTTGCATGAAATTTTGATAGTAAATGTCTAACCCCATGAAGTTTTATGTTGTAGACAAAAAATCATGCAATTACTACTATTATTATACTGCTACTTGTATGTTGTTTTATATATGGATCTTGTTTAAGAAAAGTATTCACTGATGACCCATTTCATAGTCCATCTGCTTGTTTTTTTAGTCTTTATTTTTGTTTTTCATGCATACTTGTCACTCATACATGCAGTTCTGGTCAAGTCTTAGGAATCCCTGTCTGTAAGTTCTCACTCATTTTTTGTTATTGGTCTCTGGAAACTAGCACCCATGGTTGGATGGTACCATCAGGCACTCCTATTCGTCCTATGCGCCCTTTTCCTCTTTGTATTTGATTTTATTTTTGAAATTTTTTGGTTTTTGCTCTCATCTCCTGAGGTACTAGTCAGCAAGTCTGGTCATTAGTGTTGAAATTCAAACAATAGATCCCTATATAAACACAACATACATACCATTACATGGGCAGACTATTATTATCAAGGGCTATCTATCTACATACATCAAATGACTGCATTTGGGCATTATTTTGCATCACACACTACATAGGAAGGGGAATATATTGTTTCCATCCACACATTTTGCATTTTATCTAGCTATCGCCCGTTATCTTAGTGTCATTGGCACAAGGGTGACCTATGAATACTATTGCACACACAAGCACACATAACTACTTTGGGTCTAATATGTAGTGTAACACTCAGTTGTAAGTCCACCATTATGGAGGCTGAGGATAGTCTGGCCGCTCATTTTGAATCTTTATTTTTTAGGATTTGATGTATATTTGAGGGTTTTGCATGTGCTTTCTTCATTGTATGTTTTTCAAGTACCTCGGCAATCAAAGTGCGACATACAAGTGATAAAAGGCGAACAAGTGTGAACCTCTTATGACACCTTAGAGGATATTTTCTGAGCATTTACTCAAACCAGGGTGCCCAGAAACAAGACAAGGGCACCCACGGCCGCCCCCATCCCTCTCTGGGTGCCCCAGTCCAGCCAGTTCCACATATGCTATATTTTATGGTACATTGCAGTGGTTTGTTCTTCTATTTCATCACAGTGCTTAGTCCTAGGTCCTGCGAGGTAATCAAAATTAATGTAAGTTCCTTATCCCTCTTATTTCCTTTCATTAATAAAATTAAATATATTTTTTGGCATTTATGTTTTATTATATATCATTTATAAGATAGTTGTGCATTTATATTCATATAAAATAATCTAATTTTATTGAATCATTTTGGTGAACCCAATGCTTAAGATCCACTAAAACCCTAATGGCTAAGGATAGCTCTTCTCCTTCCCAGCTAGTCATGCCTCATGTGAGTATCAATCCCATCTATGATGAAGCAACCACAGCTAAACACACTTCCCTATATTATAATGTTACTCTTCCAGATGATACTTAACAACAAATTTTTTCTAATGAATGCAATGTACCTACCATATTTGATAATTCTAATATTAGCATCGTTTTGGATCTGGCTAGCTTTACTCATTATACACCTTGTTATATAGTTAGCCACACTCTACCTTCTGAAATTTCCAATGAAAATTTAGATGATGTTATTATTAGTTTCATGCTCAGTCTTGATGATAATAAACATGTGCATGTTGATTCTCATACTAGTTAGGATGATACTCTAGCTTCATCTCATACTTTTTTATTTATGAAAATGCTTCTCATAATGCATTGCATACTAGTTCTCCTACTCCTTCATTTTATGTCGATGATATGCTTAATGGCATCCTTCTATCTGAATCTTTGTTTTATTTCAATGAAACACTTGATAGTCATGATTCTAATTATTTGCATATTGTTGAGTGTGAATCCCCTGCTCCAATGTCATATTCTTTTGAGATTGTATCTAATAACATGTATGATTCATATCCCCTATCACTTCATCTCCTCCTATCATTTCATATCATTATATCACTTCATCTCCTTCTATCACTTCATCTCTTAGGGATTCTTATGATTCTATTCCTACCACTTCTATGGATGTTCCATGTCCTTCACCACCTATTAATTCTTTAGCACCCATATCTAGTGTGTCTTTAGCATCATAATCTTCTATATATCCTCTTGATATTCCCATCATTACTCATAATGCCAAATTACAATCAATCAACACATTATTTCCATCCTCTACTATTACTTCATAGGATATCTTGTCACTCATGCACGTTGTTGGTCACTTACAGTCTCAGGTTCAATCTCTAACATTATAAAGAAAGGCCTACTATGCTTCCATTGATAATAATTCATTGCATCGAAATCCTATTGAAAAATATTCACAACTCAGCATCCTAAAGACTTTGTTATGCCTACGTTTTCATATTTTTATGGTACTATAAATCCATACTTGCATCTCAAGCATTACTGTATGGCTATGGCTTAATATTCTAATGATCGACTATTACTCAAATCCTACCTTAAAACAATGATTATAATATGACACATGTTAATCATTCACGCTTTTATGTTATAGGGTCATTGATCTAGAACAGGATCTCATTACTACAAATGTTATAGATCATCCTCCTATTACTACTACTACTACATCATCTACTTCTTCTCTACTACCATCCGTTGAGTATCCCACACAGTCTCCATCTCCTCCACATTGCAAAAAAGTTCAATCTATTCCAATGCATAAACATCCTCCATCTCCTACTCTGCATCAGGTTAGACCTCAAACTTTTGCACCTTTTTTGTGAGGAGCATTATATTTTTTGCATCAGGCTCGATCTCATACTATTTTGTATTCCTTTCTTGACAAGTATTTAATTCACTTAACTTATAAGCAACACCATCCACCACATATTTTGTAACGCCAACATGATAGACCCTACTACAACTATCACCATATTTAATTCACTTACAGTCTCAAGTTCAATCTTTAACATTATAAATCAGGGCCTAGTATGCTTCCATTGATAATAATTCATTGCATGGAAATACTATTGAAAAATACTCACAATTTCCTAAGGACTTTGCTATACCTACATTTTAATGTTTTTATGGTACTAGAAATCCATACTAGCATCTCAAGCATTACCGTATGGTGATTGCTTCATATTCTAATGATCGATTGTTACTCAAATCCTTTTTCCATAGTCTTACAGATGATGCTCTACAATGGTACACCCATCTATCTTTTTGGATTTTTCAGTACCTAGTGTGAGATGGAAGAATATTTTCTTCATCGATTCATAGTCCACAATGGCCCTAGAGTCACATATGATCATCTACCTAGCTCACATCAAGGAATAATAGAACCTATCATTGATTACATTTTATGATTCAATGCTTGCATGCACCAGTTGGTCTTTCATCTTATTGACTTAGAGAAGCAATTTTTCCTCTATTGCGGTTTGAATCCTTCCTTAAAACAACAATTGTAATATGACACATGTTAATCATTCACGCTTTAATGTTATAGGGTCATTGATCTAGAAAGGATACCATTACTACACATGTTATAGATATTCCTCCTATTACTACTATTGTTACACTATCTAATTAGTTTCTAATACCATTTGTTGAGCATCCTACATGGTCTCCATCTCCTCCACCTCAAAAAAAAGTTCAGTCTACTCCATTACATAAATGTCCTCCATCTCCTACTCCGCATTAGGCTACACCTTTTTTGCGAGGACCATTATATTTTTTCACATCACGCTCAATCTCATAATGTGTTGCATGCCTTTCTTAACAAGTATTTAATCTGCTTACCTTCTAATTGGAACCATCCACCACATCTTTTGTAACGCCAACATGATAGACCCTACGACAAATATCACCGTATCAATGGCCATATGGACAACAAATGTTATGCCCTTCATGATCACTTGCAACAATTAGAATATAAGGGTGTCACTTCCTTTTTCTCTTACTCACGTGAGTGGTCTATATCTCCACTCCCTCATAGACTTGTTGTTACAGCTATTTATTTATCTCCTTCATCTAGTTCTCATGTTGTTATTCATCCACCATCACAGGTTGTTTCTCATGTACACTCTCCATCTCATCCATCTGCCAATGCACAATCTCATGTACCACATCATCTCCTTCCACAACTCTTGGCATCCACACTTCCCACCTCTACATCATCCATCATTGGCACCACTCCACATGACATTGAGTTCGTCTCATACAATCATGTTGCTTTAACTCCACATGCTTCCATCGCTCCACGTCGGCTTGGTCTTTGGTGGGTTATTTATATCACTTTACCCCCCACCCCCGATGACACACTCATGTTCTTACGGTTCATACATGATTTTTTAGGGATATTTTACAATAAGAAACTCTCTTCATGTGCTTTATCAATTTATCTAATGCTTATTATTGAATCATCTCCCGATGACACACTCTTGATTTACGGTTCATTCTTGATTGTTCAGGGGTCTTATCTAAATGCACCACATCATCTCCTGTCACAAATCTTGGCATATGCACTTCCCACCTTTACATCATCCATCATTGGCACCACTCCACATGACATTCAGTTCGGCTCATACAATCATGTTGCTTTCACTCCACATGCTTCCATTGCTCCACGTCAGCTTTGTCTTTTGTAGGTTATTTATATCACTTTATCCCCCACCCCCGATGACACACTCATGTTCTTATAGTTCATACATGATTTTTGAGGGATCTGTTACAATAAGAACCTCTCTTCACATGCTTTATCGATTTATCTAATTCTTATTATCGAATCATCTCCCGATGACGCACTCTTGATTTACAGTTCATTCTTGACTATTGAGGGGTATTATCTAAATGAACCTCATCATCTATATATTGGGGGCATCGCTAATCTTTCCCCCTTTCCTCATCATGCTAACATGTGCTTCACTACACTATTATGACCACATCATAATTTTACACATCATCAAACATTAATCACACAAGTTTATTTTTACAATCATATTACATACATTATCATATACACTATATCATCATTATATTTCTTGTTATTCAACCACTATGCATTACGAATTAATTCAAAAAATAAAAACAATAATCAAATACATCAATCATCATATATAAGCAACAACAATCGAATGAATCATACATTATCATTAGATCAACACATATAATCATCATATGTCAGTGAATGCATACATATCTATATATATATCATTTACAATCATCATTACAAAACATATCATCAATGGGGGGAAACTCCCCTACATCAATACATCAATATATATCAAATCTTGTCATCACTATCACTACCTACCACTGTAACAGATCTAGAACTAGAAACCTCACTGTTAACTCTGTGTCATTGATCATGACCTCTATATCTCTCTACCTTCCTACGCAGTAGTGTCATCTCTATAGACTACTCTGCGAAGTGACTCTATAACTCAAAAAAAACATAAAAATACATCCTATGTTAGGGGACCACCACCTACCACCTCTATAGCTTGTTGTGTCTCCTTGTGCACCTCATCCCTCTCACTCAATAGCATGGTACATGTCATTTCTTCTATCACAATTGGATTAGAAAAATGGGCATGATCATTTGCAATATCATCTACATGTTCTAGCATGCCTCCACCCATGAGTATGTCGGTGGGCACATTCTGCATCAATGTGTGGATAGATGTGTCAACAATAAATGACCAATATGCATCACCTACAACCATAAGAACACCATATTAGACAAAAATGACCATTACACAACCAAGTAACAAATCATACAACATAACTATACAAATACTCACACTCTACTAGCCGCCACTACGCCACCGGGGGAATGTGTTTACCCCTCTACTCCTCCTCTTGGTGGTTCTCTTGTTGTTGTAAATACTGGAAACAAATATACCCACCAATGTAATTACCACCATGCATGATATGCCTCGGTTCACCCTATGTCATCCACATCTATCACCACTTCCACCTCATCTAGTCCGAGAGGTACTAGTTGTTATCTTATCATCCCTAGTCTCGCTTCAACCCTCATCAGTGCCCTAATAGATATAACCCATACATATGGATCTAGAGGCATGTCATGGGCCATACTAAACTATTGTGAAACCTACTCAACCTAAAATAACTCATCCACCCCTAGAAACTGATCCTCTAACCACATCATCTATCGTATGCATCATAGATCCACTACATCCTTTGACCATCCTCTGTAGTTTCGGTATGGCCTACATATCATGGCCTCTGGCCATCCTCCATAGTCCAAGTATGGCCTCCATATCATGGCCTTTTGTCCCATCCAATCTATCATCGCCCTATATGTGTTTTTATCCATCTTCCTCTCATGCAAGCCTACCCATCTCCCAGTAATATGTCTAGCCTCGTCCACTCTCGCCGAGGTCAACCAACTAGCCTCAATACTGTAATATGCTCATAAGCCCATACATGTAACAATGTAGTAGCTCCAATACCATCCACATGCTCCTCTTGTGTAAATCGTTATAGATACCTATACATGTGGTCTCATACACACTATGCCCAGGGATACCTCGTACTCTCCTCCTTTATCCTAAGGCATATATCATGCATATTATATAAGATGCCTACCCCTCCACCCTCTACTGTAATCGATGATGATATCACCATGGCAATAAACTTCCACAATCACGGAACCCCTGATCTCATAATAGCATCTAGGCTAATATGGGCCTTTGTAGGAACTCGAGTCCCCACAAAATACCACCTAGCAGCCCTCAACTGTCTCTTCATATCATCCACTATCATCACATGTACCCTCTTGCCAACAATAGGTAATCACAATATACAATACACATCCTCTAGTGTGATTGTCATCTCCCTCAAAGGTAACCAAAATGTGCATATATATGAACACCACATCTCACACAAATCTATAATCATAAGATTACTATGGTGCACATCTCTCATCTTTGTTATGTGCTACAAGCTAGAATGGTCCATAACATCCCACTCATCATCTGACAAACCTAATTTGAGTATTTCACTCAAATGGTAGCCACCATAGAAATCTCTCGAATGGATTTCCCTCTACACACCACAAAACAACAATAAACACAGCGTTAGAACATCATACATATACTAAACTACCCACTTATAACATCTACACATATCAATTTCCACATTTACATCACTATGGACTTAACCACTACTTTTTGGACACTGGTGCCCAGTAAGAGGACTGAGGCACCTAGGAGCATGACACTAACGCCCATGTCTATAAATTCCTATCCCAAAGGTCATTAGCACCTTCACCGCTCTTTTCCAGGTCCAAAATGCCAAGAAATTCAAAAACAAAAATTTCACAAAAATTCAACAAAAACGACTACTATCAACACATTGTTCGAAAAAAAAAATCACGATTACCAACTTTGTTGCCGTACGCGACACCATAGTTGCCACCACCATCTCAAATTGACTTGGTCATGGTGCTTTAACTTGTATCATCCTATAACACCCAGAGCTCAAAATCACACTCACACAATAACCAAATGAATTGCCTATTCACTTTTCCATATTACTATTTATAGTAACTTTTCATTACATACCTTACTATAGTTATTATTTGCACTCATTCTCTTAACTAATACACATGACACAATGTCACTTATATATTGATCACCCTTACTTCGATTTTTACCCCATTTTTTGTATTCCTTTAAAAAAATCCTGCTATCATATCATACACATTACACACACACCATATTTTTCCTTGAAGTAATTTTCTTCTCATTATACTCTCACTTTTTCTATATCTCACGGGGATTAGGGCTTTGGGTTTAGGTTTTAGGGGCTTATTACATAGGGTTTAAGGTTTAGGGTTTAGGGCTCAAGATTTAGGGTTTAGGGTTTAGGTCTTAGTGTATAATGTTTTAGTTTTTAGGGTTTAGGGTTTAGGGTTTAGGGTTCAGAGTTTAGGGTTTAGATATTTGGACTAATGGTTTAGGGTTTGGGGTTTAGGATTTACAATATAATGTTAAGAGAATATGGTTTAGGGTTTAGGGTTTAATGTTTAGGGTTAAGGGATTAGGGTTTAAGGTTTAGGATTTAGGATTGAGGGTTTAGGGTTTAGGGTTTAGCGTTTAGGGCTCACAATTTAAGGTTTATAGTTTAGGGCTAAGGATTTAGGGTTTAGGGATTAGGGTTTAGAGTTTAGGATTTATGATTTAATTTTTGAGTTTAGGATTTATGATTTAATGTTTAGGGTTTAGGGTTTAGGGTTTAGGTTTTAGGGGCTTATTACATAGGGTTTAAGGTTTAGGGTTTAGGGCTCAAGATTTAGGGTTTAGGGTTTTAGGTTTAGGGTTTAGTTCTTAGTTTATAATGTTTTAGTTTTTAGGTATTTAGGGTTTAGGGTTTAGGGTTCAGAGTTTAGGGTTTAGATATTGGGACTAATGGTTTAGGGTTTAGAGTTTAGGATTTACAATATAATGTTAAGAGAATATGGTTTATGCTTTAGGGTTTAATGTTTTCGCATACACCATATGACATTTCACATCACTTTATAGCTATTACCCCTAATGACTGAACCTGGTGGGAAAAAATGTTAAATCTCTCCATGAGTAATAAATCAATCAATCACATACACTTCAATCTCTACAACAATTAATCAACATGAATATAATGTATTTATTCTCCCATATGACCTAACTCGGGAGTTATATAACCACTTTCCTAGATGACCTAACATGGAAGCCAACAAATACACTTTTTAGAGACACCCGTGGAGTGGGGGAAATGAGATGTCATTTCCTTTTCTATACTACTCTTATATGGGTTATCACGTTTGATCAAAAAATTGGATCCAAAATCAACAAAAATTGATCATTTTCTATCTGTAGCGGCTAGATATTTTGAGGATATCCTTAAAGTTGGAGAGTAAAACTAGACCTCTCTCTCTACACTCTTCCTCTAGTGGCATGTTTCCCAAATCCTCGGTTTTTCATACACACACAATCGGGTTGGGAACTGATCACTCCCTACCCCATAACATGTTCATGAAAATTAAATTGAAATCTCCAATCATTTAACATCACAATCATAAATCTTGCTTAGCACTCCTCATAACGGTCCCACGTCTCTCATTACACCACATGGATCAACACGTTGATCCATGGTTTTCTATGCTATATTTTCTCACTCGACACGTACTTCTACTACACTCTTCATGTACTTCAATGACATAGACTTCTCCAGAATTTTAGAGTATATATCTCTATCTACTTTATGTTATCGAGTTTTTCTCACCAACATAAAGTAGGGGAAAATGTAGACACAAAATCACACACTTACTACTATTATTATACCGCCAAGTATGTTGTTTTATATATGGATCTTGCGTAAGAAAAGTATTCATTGATGACCCATTCCATAGTCCCTCTACTTGTCTTGTTAGTCTTTATTGTTATTTTTCTTACATACTTGTCACTCGTATATATAGTTCTGGCCAGGTCTCAGGGGTCCTTGTATGTCAGTTCTCACTCATTTGCATTATTGTACTCTAGACACTAGTGCCTAGGCTTAGATGGTAGCATTAAGAGCTCCTATCCATCCTGGGTACCTTTTCATCTTTGTATTTTATTTTATTTTTAAAATTTGAGGTTGTTCTTTTTGGTTTTCCCTCTCATCTCCCGAGGTACTGGTCAACATGTCAGGGCATTAGCGTTAAAATTCAAACACGATATCCCTATATAAACACAACATACATAGCATTAAATGGGTGGACTATTATTATCAATGGCTAGTTATCTACATACATCAAGGGACTGCATTTGGGCATTATTCTGCATCACACACTGCTAAGGAACAGGATTATATTATTTCCATCCATGCATTTTACATTTTATCTAGTTATCGCTTGTTATCTTGACATCATTGGTGCGAATGTGACCTAGGAACACTATTACACACACATACACACAAAACTACATTGGGTCTGAGATGTAGTGCAAGGCTCAGTTGTAAGTCCAACATTATGGTGTCTGAGGTAAGTCTGACCCCTCATTTTGCATCTTTATTTTTTAGGATTTTATGTCTATTTGAGGTTTTTGCATGTTCTTTCTTCATTGCAGGTTTTCAAGTACCTCAGCGATCCAAGTGCGACATATAGGTGATTAAAGGTGAACAAGTGTGAACCTCTTGCGACACCTCAAAGGAGGTTTTCTAAGCATTTATGCATAATAGGGTGCCAAAAAACAATACTAGGGCTCCCAAATGCGCCTCCATCCCTCTCTAGGTGCCCCAATCTATCCAGTTCCTCATCTACTGCATTTTTCTATGGTTAGTTGTGATTTTCTGTTCTTATTTCATCACACTGCTCAGTCCCAGGTCACTAAAAGGTAATAAAAATCAAGGTAAGTGCCTTATCCCTCTTATTTCCTTTCATTAATAAAATTAAATAATTTTTTTAGCATTTATATTTTATTGTTTATCATTTATAGCATAGCTATTTGTTGTCACCAAATCACTGCACCCTCCGAATGACCAGAATGTGAACAGGACATTCAGTGTGATTGGGACACATGGGATCACCTCTCAAGCTGTGGGACTTGGGCTTGAGGTGAACCTCTGGAGAAGGTCAGATTCCTCTTCCTAAACTAACTTGTACTATACTACTCCTAGTGTAATAAAATGGTTATCTAGACCTATGCTAACATTTTCATGGGTTTTAGGGAGAGAGATTTGTAAAAATGAAAATATACTAGGGATGGTGATGCACAAAATAAAGGATGTTGACAGACTCAGGAAGGGTTAATTTGAAGAGTGTGTGTGCACCACTAGTCATCTTCACCTACTACAACTTAGAGAGGGTATAGAATACCACATTCTAGGAAGCATGTGTTCCCTTTGTTAAACTCGAGAAGACAAACAAGTTATCAGTTTTCCAATGAAGAAGGATGAACTTGAGAAGGGTGAACAAGCATCACAACTCAACTGCATGTTACACTCCACCACTTGATAAGCACAAAGCTCTAAGAACCTATAATAAAATGAGAACTTTCACAGTGTACCTGTAAGCATGAGAAAAGGCACAAAGAAGTATAAAAGGATGAAAGGACCAAGATTAGTCACAAAACACACACTTTTATTACTTCAATAACGTGCATAATGTATTATACATTCAGAAGAGGAAATGATCGTCATTGTAGTCTCGGAAAGGAGGCTTGAAATTTATCTCAACATAGAAGGAACGCTTGCAGAAGAGAGGGGACTTTTGAAAAATTTGCACTTGTCTTAGATATCTAATTGTCCAACCTACTAACCTGTTGGAACCCTTTAGAATGAGATTCCAACTTACATTTAAGATAGAAGTTGAGAGAGAGGAGAGAAGGAGTCATAAATTCCCTTCCTAAATTGGAGGCACATGATGTATTTATTTATTACAGTTGGTTGAACCACTTTGAGAAGCTTCCATCATGTGTCATTTATGCCCAGTTGATTGAGTTCTCCTTAATTAATTAAAATAATATTTAAATAAAATATTTTAAATAATAATAATAAATATTTTTATTAAAATATTTAAATAAAAATATTAAATTAATTACTATTTTTGGTGGGGCCCCCTGTTGACTGGTTTGTGCTGAAGGGGAAAATTATAAGGAAAAGGCCAAAATAGAGCCCAACTCGGTGGTTGGCTCACCGAGTTGGGTCTGAGTTGCACACCATCACATTGATAGAGCTGCTCGGTTTCCCAAACAAGCTCACCTCATATGAACTCCTCTGTCTCTCAATGTAACCGAGCTCATTGTGCTTCGAGATCCTCAATCCTTACGTGCAACCAAGCTCACATGTGAGAATTGAGCCCCTCTTGTTCAACAAGCTCGCCATCACTGCGAACATTGCCCATGAACCTCCTTGACTCATCATCGAGCTCTATCTCCATAGCTCTGCTCAACCCGTCCTCCATGACTTCTTACCTATTCAAGCTTATCCCTTGTTCGATCTGGCTTACCTCCATGATGAACTCATGGATTAATTTTTAAATGAAAAGTTCGATATGAATATGCCTCACTTTCGTGGTATTAGCTTCCATTGAATCAATTGATGGTTCTCCTCCACAGGATTTTTTTTTCATGCTCACCATCAAGTAAATTATCTCCCATGACCTATCTCACCACGTTATCCATCATGCTCACCTCTTCCTTTAGCCAAGTTGGTTGGCTTCTCCATGTAGCTCATTGCATGATGTCTAGATCCCTCTCGATATTTTCTATTTTTGGTTCTTACAACCAAGTGACTTGGCTATCATTCTATAACATTGACGGTACTCCCTTCCACGAGCTCACTATGTATTAGCTAATCCATCTTATGTATCATATCAACCAAGCTCTAAACTTATCAATCGATCTCATCATGAGCTCATTACCATCATCCACCGATATTCTTTATCCTTTGTATCAAGCTCCTTTTTACACATCAAGCTGGGTTCTATATGCATTAGTTGGCTTAGAGCTCGGCTTAACTTGACTTGGCATATTTTCCTCTTACCGAGCTCATCTTACACTAAGTTGAACTCATGTGGCTCAAAACTGATCTATCTAATGCATATTGGCTCACCATGTTCACTTTATGTGTAACCTCCTCGGTGAGGAGCTTGATCACACCATCCTTAAATTTGATGTTGATTCATTTTCAAGCTCATGTTCATAGTACTTCCTTTGGAACTTTTCTCGCAAAGTTTCCCAACTTTTTAACCATGTGATCTTGAGCACGGTGACCTTAACAAATATCTCAGTTGAGTGAATCCAACATTTCTCCCTGAAACATGACTCTACAGTGTTATACTGAGTAGCCAATGAAACTCAATCTGGATTAACTAAAAATTATCTCTCCTGGACTTGGACCCGGACCAATGTGAATTAGTTTCATGCTTCATCCTTGTCTGCAAGCTTGGCAATTTTTACTCATAACTGAGCCGGAACATGTCTATAAACTCCACACTTAAACCTCTCAAGCTCCTTATCCCTCTGAGATTGACTCGGTATCGTAACTTTGAGCTCACCCGGTTCCTGATATCCCATTTTCACAAGATTACCGAGCTTCAACCTTTATCCCAATGCACCTCTCGAGCTCCTCTAACATGTAATTCGATTCTACAGTAAAATTATAGGTCTGGATCCTAATGAACTATTCCATACCATATTAGATTTTCTCTCAAACTCACTTCCTCACTTGATCCATATGATTCAATCCCGATCTCGCCACATGAAACCAAACTAGATTTTCATGCATTTTACTAAAATTCTTGTTCATTTTATGTCATATTCCTCATCTCGTAACCCATAACTCGTCAAAATGAGCTCTTCATTTAGTGTGGCTCATCTATGATATTTTTACCACACTAGACTATCTATCCACTTCGACCAAATCTCCCACATTACACATTTACCGGTCCATCAACTGCTCCAACTTGCTCTAGAAACGCCTGCCCAACTAGCTTGGCATTTGACTCAATCCTCTTTTGGCCAGTCCGAATCGGGTGGTAATTTTCCAATTTTCTCTGATTCTTCAGTTTCACGGCTTGTGTGTAAATCCTATGTTGGTTTTCCATGGTTAATACCCCGCTTGGCCATGTTTTCCCGAACTTCCCCTACGCAGAGTTATTGGCTTCATTTTTCATCCTAACAATTTGACCATGGCCAGAGGGACCTTTAAATCCCCAATGTTTTGCAATCCTTGTCTTGGTTTTTCATTAAAGGAATTCCCACATGGAAATTAGTTCCCCAAATTCCCCCACATAGAATTACTGACTTGGTTTGTGAAGACATTATCTCCACCATGGTCGCATCCTTTGAATTTTCCCAACTTGGGTTCTTGTCCACTCATAGCTCGTCATTTCAACGATCTCAACTCGATATGGGCCATGGCTTTGAGGTCTCTTACACTAGTCTTCCCTTTTTCATGATATGTGTTTCCTCTTGTTGAATGAGTCGACTAAACAACTCAACTCTAACATATCTATTATGTTAATTTGGCTCGTCATGAGCTCCCACCCAAGCTCTTCCTTATTGTGATCACCTCACATTTTTCATGAGTCAGTGTTGGCTCAGTTTTACTTCTTTACACCCACATCGATCCATCCTACTCATGAATTAGACATGTCTCCCTTAGTTCAAACCTTTTAGTTTACTTTGTCATGATTTTTTTGTTTATGGGCTTGATCAATGAGAAATACCATTAGGTGCGAACTTGATCATGTGTTGAATGGACGAGCTCCTTAAATCATATTTTTTTCCTTTGGATGTGACCCTCGTGGATTTTCATCAACCCTGGAGGAAAAAGGAAATAAAATAAGGCTTTTAAACATATTGTATGAATTTTGGTTAATTTATACCTATGATGACCACTTTCCTTGCTCTAAGCAAACATTGATCATTCAAGAGCAGAAAACATAGGAGTAAATAGCCCTGAATGATCCCAGAAACCTCTTAGAATACCATAAACACTCTTGAAGCATAAAAAAAATGCCTATAGGCCCCAATTTCTATGAAATGCTTTTTCGGAGTCCTGGGGTCTAATTTACCCTCGTTGTCCATTTTTGCCTCAAGCGTGCAAAAATGGATAACATTTTTTGGCAAGCTCTCGAGGGATGATTTCCTACTAAGCATGATTCCAGTAGCCTTAAGTCATCCATTGGGCATGGATGTCAATATTAGAATATTGAAATTTATTTCATCTTCTGTGATATATCTCTAAAGTCTCCTTGAGAATTTCCGATCTTGGACCTCCTTATAATGTTAAGCATGATGTATACTGAATATGTTGAATGTTTGACATCTATGGAACACTGGAGAATTTTGAATGAGATGAGATAATGAAACTCTTATGGAAACATTGAACCTTCCTTCTCCTTAACACCTTCCAATAATGCATTGTGTAAGAACAATAAAAAACACAACAAGGAAAACAAAAGAATAACACATAACAATAATGTGCATAAGCACTTGGAGGAAAACATCTAACTAAACTATAAAGGGGTTGGAAAGCTTTCTCAAAAACAAGCTTTGAGATGTATCTCATTCACATGAATGGGCAGTTCTTCTCCATTAAGCCTGGATAGACAAAATGAATTCTCCTCTTTATAACTCGTGATGATGTATGGCCCACTCCCGAGAGTGTCAAACATGGCGTCCTTTCCTGGCTTGGCCACGTCTTCATCCCATTTGAGGACTAAATCTCCCTCTTGAAAATGTTTTTCAAACACTTTTTGTCAAAATATTTCTTAACCTTAGCTTGATGTTGCTCCAAAGTCTTCATCACCTTTTTTGTACTTCCTCTAACTCCATGAGTTTAGAAAACCTGACCATCAAAGGATCACTCTCCATAACTTTAAGTTGTTTTGCTAACTCCAAAGATGGTAACTCCAAGGAGAGTGGAAGTTTTGCCTCTCTTCCATATATAAGAAACGAAAGGAGAATTCCCTATGGCCCTTTTAGGTTTGATCCAATCTGCCCATAAGGCGGTCTTAAGCTATGTATGCCAAGTTTGCTTGTTATTTTCCATCATGCGCTTAATAATCCTTATGATGTTTTTGTTATTAGACTCATCCAATCTGTTTCCTTACGGATAGTAATTGGATGAAGTCTTGAGGTAGACCCCATTTTTAACAGCCCATTTACTCAACTTCATACCAAGAAAATCTAGTGCATTTTCTGAAATGAGTGCAAATGAAACACCGACCCTTGTCATTATACCTTCCAAGAAATCCAAAACTTTCTTCTCATTACTCTCTTTCAATGCTACCACATCTTTCCATCGTGTAAATTATTTCTTTGCAATAAGGACTCATTTATGTCCATCACTAGATGGGGGATTAATCATTCCGATGAATTCCAACCCCCATTGAACAAAGATTTGATCCACTTGAATTGGATGCAGCAAAAGAGCTACCAACTTCTGCTTGCCAGTGAAAAAGACACATTCCTTACATTTCCTTACCCAAAGATGGGCATCTTTGAACAAATCTAGCCAATATTAGTCGGCTCGCATGATCTTGGCAGCAATTTTTCATGTAGAATAATCTCCTCCAGATAGTCAATTGTGAAACTCTTCTAGTATCTTGCTTATTTGTTCCGGTCCCATGCACCAAAGGAGAATGCCATTCAAATCTCTTCGAAAGAGAATGTTAGCTACCATAACATACGGAATAGACTAAAGACAGAAAGTCTGTCTTTTATTTTTATCCATGTTCACAGGAAATACTCCTGAGAAGAGAAAATTCTTCATTTTAGATAACCACTCAACTTGATCATCACTCTCATTTGTGTTTAGGAGTGTCGCATCCTCATCAGCTTTTGATTCCATGTCTGCAGCAAGTTGTTAAATCAAGCCTTTACCTATAACAAGTTTAGTGAATTTGATGTACATGTCATATTCCATCACCTTCGTGATCCATATAGCATGCTTTTCATTCATCTCTTTGTTCACCAAAAATTCCTTGACACCTAGATGAGACACCATCAAATTAATTTTGTTTTTGGATAACATATGTTTGAATTTCTTCAAATCTCAAATAACCACAAACACATGTTTTTCAATGAATGAATATTTGAGTTCATAGAATTTGAGGGATTTATTGAAGAAAGCAATTGGTTGCTCCATCAGATTGTCTTTTTGCTAGGTGAGGATACCTGAAATGCTCTCTTGACCTAAAAAATCATAGAGAATAAAATCTTTATCAAACCTAGGGTTCACCAATGTGGGAGATTGAGAAATTATTGTTTTGATGGCTTTGAAGCTCTCTCATCCTTCATTTGTCTATGAGAATGGTATGTTTTTCTTTAGCATGGTTGTTAATGGTTTAGCCAATGTCACGAATTAAGGGATGAATCTCTGCACAAAATTTATGGTTCCTAGAAAACTATGGAGACCCTTGTTGTGAATTAGAAGAGATAAGTACATAATCGAAAAAATCCTGGTTAGATCGATTGACAATCCTTCTACTGCAACAACATGCCCTAACAACTTTCCCTCATGCACTGCAAAAATACACTTCTTGGGATTGAGTGAAACCCCAAATTCCCTACACCTTCAAAAAACATTCCTTATATGTGTGATGTGATCGAATGCATACTTATAATATATAGTTATTTCATCTAGGTAAACCAAGATGATATCGTTGATTAGTCATTTAAATGCAATGTTTATGGCTCTTTGGAAAGTAGCTCTGGCATTAGACAATCCGAATGACATTTTGTTGTAGGCATACATGCCCCACTTGGTAGTGAAAGCCATTTTGAATTGGTCAGATTCTTGGACTAGAATTTGATTGTAACCTAAATATCCATTGAGAAAAAAAAATATTCGAGTTCTTGCCACCGTTTGAAGGATTTTCTCCATTAATGTAAGAGGATAATGGTCTTTCAATGATGCATGATTTAAATCCCTAAAATATACACATAATTGAATCTCTACGTTCTTCTTCCTTATGGGAACTAGATTGGCTACCCAAGAGGAGTGCTTGGTGGGAAAAATTATATAGGCATCAATGAGTTCAGTTATCTCCTTTCTCATTAGTGGCTCAATTTCGGGATTAATTGGCCTCTGCTTCTGACGAACTGGCTTGGAATTAGGATCCAATTCGATGGCATGTTGTGCCATACCTAGATCAAAACCACATAGGTCTTTATAGCTCCATGCACAAATGTCATGATACTCTTGACAAAGTTTGATGAAAGCTTCTTTCTCTTCAGAAGTACACACTTTACTGATCTTCAGAAAATTTTCATGTACTACCTCGACTTCCTCAAAATCTTCTTCTTTGACCACTATGTTAGAGCTTTATCTTTTGGCTTGATCATCTGAATTGAAAATGGATTCCACAGTGACTAATCCTTTTAGTTTTTATTTTATTTTCAATTGCATAATTTTATCACCATATGATTCTTGCAACTTGTCCTGATTTCTTGTAGCAAACTCTGCCTCTTCTTGTAGGAAAAGGGAAAAAAAAAATTTCACTATCGAACACTTTCCAGTTACTCATATTATCAAGGACTGCAGGTCAAACCACTATTTTTTCAAATTTTTTCCCTTCCTTCATGATATCAATAGGTATGTTGTATTGTGAGCCAATTATAGCAAGACTATCATCATCTTGATTTTAATTTCTAGGAATCGCATGGATTCCAAAAGCTTCAAAATCTTCAATAAATTCCCAGACTCGGTTCTTATATGATCTTAAAATATCATTTTTGGATGCAGTGCGTGATGTCACTTGATGAAAAACTAACTCACTATCTCATAAAGAAGTTATGGTTTTGATCAACTTTTTATGGGTTAATTGAATTCCTTACACAAAGGCCTCGTATTCAGCAACATTGTTAGTGCAACTAAACTACAACTAGAAAGATGAGAAGTATATATCTCCCTTTGGAGAAATTAACAAACACTACCACCAGATCCATTCTTACTTCTTGATCCATTGAAGAATAATTTCCACAGTCCTTCTGAATCACTTGATGTTTTGACAAGTTGTGGTATGATCGTAACTTCTTCATAAATGCAGTATATACCCAATCTCATCTCTTCAAATAGTAGAAAACTAGCTTCTTCTTCTACCAAAAAATTAGCGTAGGGTTCATACTGATGATATCCACTTACTTCATCTAGCATAGTATCAAGGACTTATTCAACAAGAGTGGTCAGTTAATGATCAGCATCTTCTTCTTCTGGATCTTCGATGGTATAATTCCCATTTATAGGACTAGCAGTGTAGGGTTCTACATGATTATGGAAGATTGGTTCCGCCCTTATAGTCACTTTGGTTCCGTATCGAGTCCTAAGAATCATATGTGATCAATTGGCTGGTAGACAACCACCTGTCTTGGCATTCAAATCTCGTGATAGGTAGATGGTGAAGAGAGGAGGAAGATCAATGACTGATATGTATTTGGTGAATTACAAAATTTGACATGCATGGATGGTAAGCTAAAGTCCTTTGATAACTCCAACAGTCTTAACAGTTGTGCCATCAAGATGAAAAACTCCTCTTGCAACTGGCACATATTGTATGCCTATTACATCTGTAATTTGTTTGGGCATTACTGAGTTACTTGTGCTAGAATCAATCATGCAATGATGCACCAGGTGGTTTCCAATGATCAAGGAAATATAGAATGGTGGTGGTTTTTTGGATTTAGGAGTACTTTTCCCTTCTGGTTGACATAAAATCATAGCAGCTTCTATTTCATGACATGACAATCCATCGGTTGTACCAAAACCATTTAGAACCTCTTGTAACAAATTTCTTTGAGAAGGAATTGAGATTGCGTCCCACATAGTAACACTCAGATTGGGTTGCTTCATTTGTTCTACTATAATGAAGGTAATTTCTCCAAATTTTCTGACACTTCTTTGGGTGTTAGGATCCTCTTTTAAAAAGTGCTTATTGGGTACTGTGATGCCTAAAGAACCTTCTTTCCTCACAACTTGGCTAACAGGTGTTTCTAGCGGTTTCTTTCCTGCATCTTTATCAACCGTTGCTTGTGTCTGAGGCTGTGAAGTGGATGCTTGATTAGATTTGGACGGTTAAGGTTCCATTTATCTCTTTTTGGAACACATTTTTGCCACCAATGATGAGGAATCTATATTCAACCCACAAAAATCTTTTGCTCAGCCACAACCCTACATAGAAGAAACCAGAGAAATCACATTCAAATGCTACAATCAAGAAAAAGAGGGACTCAAAAATGGACTAGAAGGGCCTGCAAAAGATCAAATTACCCTTTCCAAGAAGTAATTCAAGAAACAGCCCCGTAGAACGAGTCGTGCTTCAAATCCAATAGAAAAGTTACAAGCGTGCTCTAAAATGGAATAGCAGGGTTGGGGAGAAGAAAAAGTGTCAAAGAACCAGAGGCTCAAAGGAAAAGAAATAGTGCAAATTCAAAGTATTCGAGCTCTGCAAATGACTTAGAATGAGCCCAAAATTGGCTCTAAGTATAGAGATTCAATGGAGGTTGCCAAGTGTCAAAACGACACACATTCAAAAGTGGGATTCTGGGTGGAGACTCAAACTTATGCCAGCCCTCCACGTGGCCAATGGTCAACAGAGGTCAAAAAGGAGAGTGAGCCTAAAATGAATAAGTATAGAGTGTAGGTGGAAGGCACCACATTTATTAACGATGCTCCTTCAAAGGTAAAGTCCTATGTAGGTTTTCAAATGAGCGCAGGCTCGTCATGTGTCCCAAGTCCAAAAAAAAAGGATAGATTCGGAGAGTTGAATAGTCAAAGTAGAGGCATGCCCATGGAATCCACCACGTGTTAGTCTAGTGCTATTTTAAAAGTAAATTTTGGGGCATTTTTCCAAACAAGCGCTAAGCCTCCACATGTCCATGGTCAGACTTTTGGCCCCACCAAGCAAAGAAACTCAGGAATAATACAAAGGAACACCGTGGAGCCCGTAGAAGCTGCCACATATCAGTCTAGCACTATTTCAAAAGAAAAATGAAGGATTCATATCTTTAAGATGCGTGAGGCCACCATGTGGACCCTATATGGGTAGACTCTTTAAATATTGCACTTTCGCGACCTGAA
Organism: Taxus chinensis; assembly: GCA_019776745.2. NCBI lineage: Eukaryota > Viridiplantae > Streptophyta > Pinopsida > Cupressales > Taxaceae > Taxus > Taxus chinensis. The sequence goes on from CM034154.1 coordinate 124,233,464, forward strand.
ACTTCAAATGGCCATATCTTTTGACTGAAAACTCAGATTTGGGTAGGAGAAGAATTTTTGGAAATGTCTTGAAACCCTCTACACCATGGAAACATAAAATATCATTATTAATAGGGTTTAGTAGGTTAAAATGGTAAAACATCTTCTAGGCCATTAATACAGAATCTGATTTCTTCAACTACCGGATCTGATTCGATTCGATCCGTCATTTTCCTTCTTCAACGTGCTAAGAAGACATAGGGAACAAGAATCGATTAATTGTAGATGGATTTAAGAGGGGGAATTGATTGATGGTGGTCAAACTTTCAAATTAGGATTCAATGCATATCTCAAGGTGGTTAAATCCGGATTCGAATTCTTCCCTCCTCTCTCTAATTCTTCCTATATATTATAATGAAGGGGCATATTCAAAGGTTTTATCTTTTCTTTCTTCCCCCCTTTCTCTTTCTTCCTTAGGGTAGAATGTGGAATCTAATCCTCCTCCCATGGCTCTATAATGTCTTACCTCTTACCCACTGATGATGTACCATGTAACTTTTGGAGAAATAAAATCTATTTCATGATGCAACTTTCCATCCTTGGCTCATTTTATTGTCTATTCTTACCTCTCGTTTTCATCGGGTATACTGTGCATATTCTGATGTTTGTTGTAGATTTTGGGGGCTATGCTTAATGGGTTTTAAAGTGTTGCTCTATGTGAAAACTATCTCTGGTTTGTGGTGCATTCTGTCCACCCTCTCCTCTGCTCACCTCTCTCTGCTTCAGGCAGTCAGATCTGTGATTCAACGACTTCCTTTTCTTATGTATCACTGCTTAGTGTCCCCTTGGAATGGCTAGATTAGGATAGAATAGGTTCTACCTGCACTTGAGTATCTTGGGGCAAGTAGATTAGGAAGTAGGAACTGGCTTTCTCCAGAGGTCCATCTCAAGTTTTGCAAGTGCCACAGCTTGAGAGACAATCCCATGTTGTGAAATCACACCAAATGCCCCCTCCACACCCAGGCCATTCGGTGGCGTTGTGATTCTTCACTAACAGTTTTGGCACACCTAGTGGGACAGGTCTGAAGCACCTTACCACTTCATCTTAGCAGGTCAGTGTGTTCATGTTAAGGTTTAGCCTATGAGGCACATGCAAGGACATCTGACAATTCCATCTAGTCAAATAACCCATCCTCTGAGTTACAAACCTTTTCCATCCATTTTTCATTCATCTTTCTTTCCACATCTTACGTTTTCTTCCATTTCATGAATATGTGCAATCATGACTTCATTTCCTTCTCGAAACTCACACTTATAGTAGTAATGCAGTCTACCTCCAATGCATTTTCCAACTCCTCTAGATCATAATTATTATCAGATCCAAAATAATCATGCTTACCCATATGAGAATTGCCAAAACTAGCTTGGCTATGGAGCTTATCAAGAACAAGGGTATGCATGCGATGACAACAGTCAAATGGAAGAGGTCAATCTACTGGAGAATATTCAAAAAATGGAGGTTGTCATGGTTCATTCAAGATCCATAGCACAAATGAAGGCATTCAAGATTGGTTGCAGGGCACCTTGTCCATGGGGAGGCCCTTTTCCAAGACATTATAGCCCTCAAGAGAATCTTGACTTCATGGTTGAAGTACTGCCTCAACTTACATAATGGATTGAGGACATTGAGGCTTATGAGAAAAGTGTGAGATAGCCTTGTCAATGGGTAAGTAAGTTACCAGCTCTTTATCCTTCATTTTCTCTTTCTCAATCTTTATCATTTTAGTAATGTCAAGAGTCAAGCCCCTCAGTTGTTGCCCCAAGTGTTGATTTCTCTTCTCCATCTCCTGATCTTCCACCCCATTTCAATTCTTCTCCCCTTTTCTTTCCCAAGCAATCATCCCCTCAAAACAAACAAGAATTTCTACCTCCCTCCTCACCAAAAACAATTGCAAAGTTGGTTGAACCCTAACCTATCACTCCTCTTACTTTCCCAAGCCCATGTTGGGAAGAGACTCAAGAATCCAGTCAAGGAAAATAACAAGAGGTGGAGCCCAATAGAAGAGAAATGATAGAAAATCTGAAGAGTTGGGCTGCCAAATTTGGATTTACAAAGATCCCCTTGATGGTCAAGCCAATAGAGGAGGTCAAGGTTGAGGAGCCAGTGAAGGCTGAGGCTAAGTTTGCAGCAGAAGGAGAACAAAAACAAGAAAAAGAAGAAGATCAGTAATCTGTTTACTATGAATGTTGTGTCCCCAATGGCACTTTATCTGAAGAATTTGTTGATCTGATCCAAGCTACATAGCAATTTGAGGAGGAGGAACAATCAGCTCCAAGTCCCATTAAAGAGGAGCATATGGTAGAGATCAAATTAGAGTTGAAGCCACTCAATGAAGAAAACATCATTGAAGATTTTTTTCTTTCATTCCAAGGGCCTGATTTGATTGATGAACCCATGATGGAGGAGGACCATATAGTTTCAGAGGCTCCAAGTGTGGAGCAGGCCATAGAAGAACCTTCAGTTCTTCCAACCACTTCATCCCCTTCAAGATATAATGTTAAATAAGAGTTTGAACTTTCAAACTTCATATTAGAGGATGAAGGGAACCATGGTGAGCAAGTTGCATATCAAGAGGACACCATGGAGGAGGTCGAGCACATGCAACAGGACAAGGAGACAGATTATCTGTCTAACTTGGAGGATTTCTCTAATGGAGAAGAGCCCATTGATATTACATCATTTGATCCTTCATCATACACCTTCCAAACACATTATCCCACTGCTATGAAGGAGGAAATTCAAGGACAATAGGTTGCACTTCATAACAGCTCTCTGGGACCAAGGTTGGAATATATGAGTCTTCCATGTTCTTCACAAGAGAAGGAATGGAAAGAGAAAGAGGATTTCATCATCTCTCTCACACCATCCACCCAGGAAGGTCAGTAAGAAGACTCCATTCTTGGAGTTGAAATTCAGAGTAAGGGGCACATCCAAAGGATCATACCTTGCCCAATAAGATACATGGCTTCATTGGAGCCAAGGGAGAAGACACAACTAGTCAATCTTGCTTCTAAGCATGAGAATGAGCTCCAATGTACCAAGGATCAGCTACAATGCCTCTTCAATCCAAATGAAGAGCAATTAAAAGAGGCATTTGTTTTGTTTCTAGCTGACACCTTGATGATTTGGGTGGAGGAACGGGTTATGGTTACTTTTTCACTCATCCAGGAAGCCATATTCAATGTCAAATCATTTGTATGGCTGCCCCTTTTAAGAAAGGGAAACTACTTCTCCCTTTTTGTAGCAGGATTTATTTAGCCTCCTTTTCTCTGGTTAGTTTAGCAATAGGAGTAGACTTTTTTTTCTACAGAAGAAGTTCTTGTGCACACTCTGCATGTCTCATTTGAAGCATGTATGATTTTCATCTTTATACATAAGTTTTGTTCATATTGCTCCAGAACACCGAGGCCAAGCCCTTCAGTATTTATGCAAAAATACCCATAGCTTCCGATTAAAATTAAAATTTCAAAATTAAAAAAAAGTAGAGCAACTAAAGCCATATTTGAAACAGTCCATTCAGGGACAGATGAAAGCCCCGAGTCAAAACAATTTTCTACTCTCAAAATCCTTGTTTCAATATTTCTTATGAAAATTGAGAGTGCAAACAATTAGGCTCACAGATCAGAGGAAGGATTAGCATCAGGCCATAATTCTTGACTCCATGCCCAATGGATGCTTCAAGGCTACTGGTCCCTTCATCTAGTAGGTATATTCCCTTGCGAGTTGCCAAATTGTTATCCCAATTTTTCCCCGGTGTAAAATTGGCCAGCCACGACCCTACACAAAAGAAACCGAGAAATCACGTTAAAATCCTACAATCATGTAACATAGGAACTCTATAATGGATTGGCATGGCCTGAAAAAGATCAAACAACCCCGTGCAAGAATTAATTCAAGAAACAACCCTATGGAATGAGTCGTGGTTCAAATCCAATAGACAAGTTACAGGCAGGCTCTAAAATGGAATAGCAGGGTCGAGGAGAATAAATAGTCTCAAAGAACCAAAGGCTCAAAGGAAAATAAATGGTGAAGGCTTGAATTCTTCAGGCTCTACAAATGACTCAGAACGAGCCCGAAATTGGCTAAGTATAGAGAGTCAGCGGAGGCTGCCAAGTGTCTAAACAACGCACATTCAAAAGTGTGATTCTAGGAAGAGAATCAAACTTGTGCCAGTCCTCCACGTGTCCAATGGTTAATAGAGGTAAAAAAGGAGAGCAAGCCCAAAACGAATAGGTATAGAGTGTAGGTAGAAGGTGCCATATGTCCTAACAATGCTCCTTCAAAGGTAAAGTCCTGAGCAGGTTTTCAAATGAGCGCGGGCTCGCCGCATGTCCCAGGAAAAAAAAAAGGACAGAGTTGGGGGGTTGAATAATCAAAGAAAAGGTATGCCCACAGAAGCCACCACATGTTAGTATGGCACTATTTCAAAAGTAAAATTTGGGTCAGGTTTCCAAACAAACGTCAGGCCTCCACGTGTCCAGGGTCAGACTTTTAGCCCCCATCGAGAAAAGAAACTCAAGAAGAATACAAACGAACACCGTGGAGCCTGCGGAAGTTACCATATGTCATTCTGGTGCTATTTTAGAAGGGAAAGGAAGGATCTATATCTGCAAGTTGCACGAGGCTGCCACGTGGACCCTGTATGGACAGACTCTTTAAATATTGCACTCCCGTGACCCGAAACTTCAAATTGCCATATCTTTTAACTAGAAACTCAGATTTGGGTGGGAGAAGACTTTTTGGAAATGTATCGACACCCTCTACACCATGGAAAAATGAAATATCAATCATAATAGGATTTAGTAGGTGAAAATGGGAAAACATTTTCTATGCCATTAATACAAAATCTAATTTCTTCAACTACCAGATCTGATTCAATTTGATCTGTTGTTTTCCTTCTTTAACATGTCGAGAAGACATAGGGAACTAGAATCAACAAATTATCCTAGCAGATTTAAGAGGGGGCATTGATTTATGGTGGTCAAACTTTTAAAGAAGGATTCAATTCATATCTCAAGGTGGTTGAAGCCAGATTTGAATTCTTTCCTCCTCTCTCTCATTCTTCCTATATATTGTAATGAAGGGGCATAGTCAAAGGGTTGATATTTTCTCTCCTTCTCCCTTCTCTTTCTTCCTTAGAGTAGAATGTGGAGTCTAAGCCTCCTCCCATGGCTCTGTAATGGTTTTTTCTTGCCTCTTCCCCACTGATGATGTACCGTGTAACTTTTGGAGCAATAAAATCTATTTCGTGATGCATCTATCCATCCTTAGCTCATTTTATTGTCTCTTCTTACCTCTCGTTATCGCAGGGTATACTGTGCATATTCTAATGTTTGTTGTAGATTCTGGGGGTTGTGCTTAATGGGTTTTGAATTTTTTCTCTAGTTGAAAACTATCTTTGGTCTGTGGTGCATTCTGTCCACCCTCTCCGCTACTCATTTCTCCCCAATTCAGGTAGTTGGATCTATGATTCAACCACTTCCTTTTCTGGGGTATCACCACTTAGTGTATGCTCTTTTACCCTCTCTCTCTCTCTATCCACTTGGAATGGTTATATTAGGATAGATAGGTTTTTCCTGCACTAGAGTAGCTTGTGGCAGGTAAATTAGGAAGTAGGAACTGGCTTTCTTCGAAGGTCCATCTCAAATGGAAGAGGTCAATCTGCTAGAGAAGATTCAAAAAATGGAGGTTGGTGTGGTTAAGTCAAGATCCATATCACAAATGAAGTAATTCAATATTGGTTGCAGGGCACCTTTTCCATGGGGAGGCCCTTTTCCAAGACATTACAGCCATCAAGAGAAGCTTGACTTCATGGTTGAAGTCTTGCCTCAACTTACATAGTGGATTGAGGACATTGAGGCTTATGAGAAAAGTACGAGACAACCTTGTCAATGGGTAAGTCAATCACCAGCTCACTTTCCTTCATTTTCTCTTTCTCAATCTTTATCATTTTAGCAGTGTCAAGATTCAAGCCCCTCAGTTGCTGCCCCAAGTGTTGATTTCTCTTCTCCATCTCCTGATCTTCCACCCCATTTCAATTCTTCTCCCCTTTTCTTTCCCAAGAAAACATCCCCTCTAAACAAACAAGAAGTTCCACCTCCCTCCCCACCACAAAAAATTGCAAAGCTGGTTTAACCCCAACCTGTCACTCCTCTTGCTTTCCTAAGCCCATTTTGGGAAGAGACTCAAGAATCCAGTCAATGAAAATAGCAAGAGGTGGAGCCCAATAGAAGAGAAATGACAGACAATCTGAAGAGTTGTGCTACCAAATTTGGATTTACAAAGATCCCCTTGATGATCAAGACAATAAAGGAGGTTAGAGTTGAAGAGTCAGTGGTGGCTGAGGCTAATTTTGCAATAGAACAAGAACAAGAACAAGAACAAGAAGATTAGCAGTCTATTTACTATGAATGCAGTGTCCCTAATGACACTTCATCTAAACAAGATGTTGATCTGATCCAAGCTGCACATCCAGTTGAGGAGGAGGAACAATCAGCTCCAAGTCCCATTGAAGAGGAGTAGATAGGAGAGATTAAATCAAAGTTGAATCCAATCAATGAAGAAAGCAGAAGGATTCCTCTTCCTAAACTAATTTCTATACTACTCGTAGTGCAATAAAATGGTTAGATAGACCTATGCTAACATTTTCATGGGTTTTAGGGAAAGAGATTTGTAGAAATTAAACTAAACTAGGGGTGGTGATGCACCAAATAAAGGTTTTTTCCATACTCAATAAGGGTTAATTTGAATAGGGTGTGTGCACCACAAGTTAACTTCACCTACTACAACTTAGAGAGGGTACAAAATACCATAGACTAGGAAGCACATGTTCCCTTTGTTAAAATCGATCAAACAAACAAGTTATCAGTTTTACAGTGAAGAAGGATGAAATTGAGAAGGGTGAACAAGCACCACAACTCAACTGCATGCAACACTCCACCACTTGATAATCACATAGCTTTAATAACCTGTAGTAGAAACTGGAACTTGCATAGTGTACCTATAAGCATGAGAAAAGGCAAAAATAAGTATAGAAGGATGAAAGGACAGAGACTAGTCACAAAACACACACTTCTATTACTTCAATAACATGCACAATGCATCATACATTCATAAGAGGCAATGATCACCATTATAGTCTTAGAAAGGAGGCTTGAAATTTCACTCAACATATAAGGACAACTTGTAGAAGAAAGAGGACTATTGAAAAAATTGCACTTGTCTTAGATATCTAACTATCCAACCTATCTGACCTGTTACAACCCTTTGGAATGAGCTTCAAACTTACATTTAAGGAAGAAGTTGAGAGAGAGGAGAGAAGGAGTCATAAATTCCCTTCCTAAATTTCAGGCACATGATGTATTTATTTATTATAATTGGTTAAACCAATTTGAGAAGCTTCCATCATGTGTCATTAATGCCCAGTTTACCTTGTTCTCCTTAATTAATCAAAATAATATTTAAATAAAATATTTTAAATAATAATAATAAATATTATTATCAAAATATTTAAATAAAAATATTAAAATAGTTTCTATTTTTGGTAGGCCCCCTATTAACTTGTTTGTGCTGAAGGGGAAAATTATGAGGAAAAGGCCACAAACAGCCAAACTTGGTGGTTAGCTCACTAAGTTGGGTCTGAACTCCACACCATCACATTAACTGAGTTGCTTCATTTCCCAAACGAGCTCACATCAAATGAGCTCCTCCACCACTCAACATAACTGAGCTCATTGTTCTTCAAGCTCCTCTATCCTTAAGTGCAACCGAGCTCGCATGTTAGAATTGAGCCCCTCTTGTTCGACGAGCACACCGTCACTGCAAACATTTCCCATGAACCTCCTTGACTCATCACCAACATCTGTCTCCACAAATTTGTTTGACCCATCCTCCATGACCGCTCACCTAGTCGATCTTATCCCTTGTTCAAGCCGGCTTACCTCCATGATGAACTCAAGGATTAATTTTTAAAAGATGAGGTCGATATGAATATTTTTGGCTTCTGTGGTATTAGCTTCCATTGAATTGATTGACGGTTCTCCTCCACAAGATATTTTTTTCATACTCACCACCAAAAAAATTATCTCCCACTACCTAGCTCACCACATTATCCATCATGCTCACCTCTTCCTTTTTCCAAGTTGGTTGGCTTCTCTTTGTAGCTCGCTGCATGATGTTGAGCTCCCTCTTGAGATTTTCTATTTTTTTTGCTTACAATCAAGTGAATTTGTAATCATTATACAACATCAATGGTACTCCCTTCAATGAGCTCATCGTGTATTAGCTGATCCATATTATGCATCATATCAACCGTGCTCTGAACTTATCGATTGATCTTGTCATGAGCTCATTACCATCATCCACCGAGCTTCTTTATCCTTCGTATCAAGATCCTTTTTACACATCAATTTGGGTTCTATATGCATTGGTTGGATTAGATCTCGGCTTAACTCGACTTGGCATCTTTTCCTCTTACCGAGCTCATCTTACACTAAGATGAACTCTTGTGGCTCATAACTGAGTTATCTAATGCATATCGGCTCACCATGTTCACTCTATGTATAACCTCTTTGGTGAGGATGTTTATCACACCATCCTTGAATTTTATTTTGAGTCATTTTCAAGCTCATGTTCATAGGAATTCCTTTGGAACTTTTCCTGCAAAGTTTCCAAACTTTTTAACCACGCGAGCTTGAGCACGGTGAACTTAACAACTAGATCAGTTGAGTGAATCCAACATTTCTCCCTAAAACATGAATCCAAAATTTCATACTGAGTAGCTTGATGTAACTCAATCTACCTAAGCTATAAATTATCACTCCTACACTTGGACCTGAACCAATGCAAATTTTTCTCACGCTTCATCCTTATCAGTGAGCTCTATAATTTCAATGCATATCTGAGTTGTAACATGTCTATTAACTCCACACTTAAACCTCTCAAGCTCCTTATCCCTCTGAGATCAACTCGGTGTCATAACTTCAAGCTAACCTGGTTCACGATATCCTATTTTCACAAGAGTATTGAGCTTCAACCTTTAGCCTGATGCATCAAGTGACTTCACCGTCGAGTATATCCCTCGGCATTACCATGACCACAATCAATTTTTCTATCCAATCCAAGTTCTTCATGTATCCATACATTTGGAATCAACATCTTCAAGGTGAGTGGCTCGGCCCTCATGCATGTCTCTTCCACGAAAAACCTCTCAATCTCCTCTAGCATGTAATTCATTTCTACAATAACATGCTAGGTCTGGATCCTAATGAACTATTCCGTGCCATACTAAATTTGGTCTCAAACTCACTTTCTCACTTGATCCATATGACTTGAGCCTGATCTCACCACATGAAACCAAAAATATCTTTTCATGAATTTTCCTAAAATTCCCATTCATTTTCTATCATATTCCTCATCTCATGACCCATAACTCATCAAAACGAGCTCTTCATTCAGTGTGGCTTGTCTATGTGCTTTTTCCCGCATTGGGCTATCTATCCACTAAGTTTTCCAAAGTGAGTTAAGGATTTCTCTACTCACTAAATTGAATCCTTTTGGCTACTAATACGTTCATGGATTCACCAAGTCATCCCTTTCAGATTGCCACAAACACTAGACACAAGATCATTGTTGATCCTACATTTCATGCCCCAACTCACTATTATCTTTATCTCAGAGACCTGATATCATCTCCTTATAGCGTCATCCTACAAGCTCGTTGCCATATAATCAGGAAACCTTTGATTTAGCTTTATGAGCTTAATTTGGTTGCATGAATTTTGAGATCCTTCCATGCATCACCTGCAATGTTTTTCCCAATTTCCAAGATCTTCCAATCGAACTTAAACTCCACATCATTTGATTTTCATATTATTTCCATAGGTGACTTCAATGCATGTAGATTCACACTTAGTTTTATCTCAAATGAGCTCCCTTTTCAACGCTCTATGATCACCCTCCACTTCGACCGGGTCTCCCATGTTACACATTAACTATTCCATCAACTACTCCAATGTGCTCTAACAAATCTTACCCAGCTAGCTCAGCATTTGACTTGATCCTCCTATGGCCACTCTGAATCAGGTGGTAATTTGTTAATTTTCTTTGATTCTCCAGTTTTAGGTCTGGTGTGGAAATCCTATGTTGGTTTGCCACAGTTAATACCCCACTTGGACATGTTTTCCGAAATTCCCCTATGCGGAGTTATTGGCTTGATTTTTCATATTGACATTTTCACCATGGCCAGAGGCCCCTTGAAATCTCCAATGTTGTGGAATCCTTTTCTTTTTTTTCCATTAATGAAATTCCCATATGGTAATTATTTCCCCAAATTCCCCCACGCAGAATTATTGACTTGGCTTGCGAAGACATTATCTCCATCATGGTTGCATTCTTTGAATTTTCCCAACTCGGGGTCTTATCCACTCATAGCTCGTCATTTCAATGATCTCAACTTAGCATGGGCCATGGCTTTGAGGTCTATTACACTATTCTTCCCTTTTCCATGAGCTTTGTTTCCTCTTGTTGAATGAGTTGACTAAAAAACTCAACTCTAACATAGTCGTTATGTGAATTTGGCTTGTCACAAGCTACCACCTGAGCTCTTCCTTATTGTGATCTCCTCACATTTTGCATGAGTCAATTTTTGCTTAGTTTTACTTCTTTGTATCCACATTGATCCATCCTACTCACGAGCTAGACATGTCTCCCTTATTTCAAACCTTTTAGTTTACTTTACCACTATTTTTTTGTTTATGGGCTCGATCAATTAGCTATACCATTAGATGTGAACTCGATCATGTGCTCCTTAAATCATTATTTTTTCCCTTGGATGCGACCCTCGTGGCTTTTCATTAACCCTAGAGGAAAATGGCAATACAATAAGCATTTTAAACATATTTTATCAATTTTGGTTAATTTATACCTATGATGACCACTTTCCTTGCTCTAAGAAAACATTGATCATTCAAGATGAAAAAAATAGGATTAAACAGCTTGAAATGATCCTGGAACCTTTCGGAATATCATAAACACTCTTGAAGCATAAAAAATTTCCTATATGCCCCTAGCTCTATGAAAGGCTTTATTGGTCCTAGGGTCTGGTGTAACCTCATTGTCTATTTTTTCCTCAAGCGTGTAAAAATGGATAACACTTTCCATTTCGATTCATATAAAATAATCTAATTTTATTGAATCATGCGCGACCATATCACAGAGGTATGAGTAGACCTATCAATAATTACCTAAATTTTTGAAGTATTGGTTACAATTACCTTTCCAAATAATATGTGGCCTAGGTACTAAATCTCAATTTAGAAGAAGGAACATTGAAACAAAATACCAAAAATTTGTTTCTCTTACAAGTACTAGATAACCTTATGCAAGTGCATTTCATGTTCCCCACTATACATAAGAAAATAAAGATGTCATCAAGGAATATAAGTAAAAATTGATTCAAGAATTTTTGAAATATCCCATTTATGAGGCTTATAAAGATGGTAAGCACATTTTTTTAACCCAAAAGACACCACAATAAATTCATATTGGTTTTATCGTGTCCTAAATTTTGTCTTATGAATTTTGTCATTTACAGTCCTTGAATGATGAGACCCTAACTCTAGGTCAATTTTGGAGAGCATTTTATCACCTTTCATCTAGTAAAACAAGTTGGTGATCGAGGGAAAGGGTATCGATTCCTTAATGTGACCTTATTTATCTTATTGTAATCTATACAAAGATGAAGAGATCCATCCTTCTTCTTAATAATTATCATGAGTATGCCACTTGGTGAAATGTATCCCTTCTATAAGATATCTTATAGCTATATTTTGAGCTCACTTAGCTCAAAATAATGGTCATCCTATATGAATCCTTTGAAATTAGCTCAGCTTTTGGCACAAGGTTTATGATTAAGTTTATCTCACATTGAAGGAGCATGTTAGGTAAATCCTATGGGAAAACATCATAAACTATTAAAGAATGTGGTGAGATTATATTATTTGTTTTCATCTATATCATCGTGAGTCTTTTCACTCACTCTAATGGTATAAATTTGACACCCCTTCAAAATGTTATTCTTGAGTTCTATAACAAATATCATTTGAAGGGAGACTAGTCTCTATAAATCAAAAACGACCATGGTAAGTGCGTGGAGATGGGGGCAAAAATGTGGCCAAAAAATTGATTGTGAATGAAACACATACAAAGTTTTAAAAATCATGTCTATGTGCTAATTTCCCAGGTTCAGCAATCGATGAACCAAAAGTGCAATCGTGTTCCTTAAAAAGAGGAATGTGTACACATTTTTAATTCTAAGGAATGTGTACATGTTTTTATTGGTGTCGTATAATATTTCATTTATTATTATTGATAATTTATTATTTCTTATTCTTTAATTTTATTTTAGTAAATATAACAAATTGGGGTTATTTTGCACCTTATGAAACTAGACTAGTAGCTCCATGAGTTATGGTTTAGAAGATAGTTTTCAAAAATCTAATCTAGTCAGTACATAGGTATATTTTAGGATTTAGCATTGAATCTAAAGTTTCCCCATGAATATGGAGTTGAACCCTTAATTTCATCTTGGAATCATGATGGCATTATAGTATGGAAAAGTACCTACTTTACAATCTTGGAGCATGTAATTTTTAATAGGACCACTCGAGTAATCCTCACAATCAACAATGTAAGAAAGTGACCTTAGTTCCCATCCACAAACATAAATAATTCTTTGAGCTTGATAATATAGATTAGAAAAAGCAATTGCTGGGAAATAATATTATCTATCTGAGGACCCCATGATATCTTCATTTATTCAATAGAAGAACAAACTATTATTGGAAGACTTGGAATCTAAAACAGTGCATCACATCAAGATATGTGTAACTTTGAACAAAATTTGTGGTAAGAGTTCATGGAAAATGTGTAAAATATTCCACACATTCATCTTCTTCCCATGGACAAATAAATGTATGCCCTTTATCAATATTTGTGCTAAATAAATTAGTTTCATTCTCATCTTACTATAAGAGGAGTAGAAAATTTAATTCAAGTGCCACATACTTCACAAAATATCAAATCTACATCATCATTCATACAAATGATTTTCAAAGATCCTTTTGTGTTGTTTCCAAGACACCATTTCAAAATAAATTCATTTATGGTCAATATACCATTGAAACAATTTTTTGCACTACAAAAAAAAATTGATGAGATTGGTAGAAGAGAGATTGTAAATGAGAGTGTACCATAAAATTATCATCATCAATTTCAAGAAGAGGAAAATTCACGCCTTGTGGGAACTTACCCTTTATAAATAGATAATAAAGAATCATTTATGGATGGGAACATAATACATTGCACTTGTGATCATGAAAAGTTGAAGAAAATTTTGGATTTTAGATTTTCAAATCAATAAGAAGTGGGGACATCGACAAATAGAATTACAACACCATGAAAATAAGGTAAATTATTTATAGAAAAGAAGAAGGGAAAAGTTCAATGTATGGTAGAAATGGAATAAATACACAAACAACATCTTGAATAAACTAAAATAATCTAGAAGAATGAAGGGCAAACATTGGGTTTAAAAAAGGTGAGGATTCCTACGTGATCATACAATAAATGAGAATACTAATTGCGCACTGGATTAGGATTGTGATACTGTCATTATATAGGATTTGGGGTTATCTTGGGGGTTAATTGACCATAATTTCACTATTGATTTAACCAATATCTTAAATGGTTCAATAAAGGAATAATTTTGGGCCACTTCGATACTCATTAACCTAATTATGACAATATGTTGTTATTTTGGTTTTCATTTTCTCTAATTTCATCATTAATTGAACCAACTATTGGTTTTCCTCAATTAACGATGTAATTTGTGTCAATTTTAACCACATTAACATGATTGTGACTATATACGAAGTGGTTTGGAACTTAATTGTCCTTAATTACATCACTAAGTCTACTAATTAGTTTATTGATTAAATTACAGAGCTAATTTGGACCAATTTGAGCCCTATTTACTTAAAATTTGTGACTATACAACATGTTTTTTCCTCAATTGGTCTTAATCGTAAAAATTATTGCACATTTAGTGATTCTATAAAATTTGAATTTTATTATGAATATAAAGAGTACAGAAATGTAATAATTGAAATATACTAAAATGTAAATGCTAAGTAATTTACATTATAATTTAGATAAAATAAAAAGAAAGGGGAAAGGTACTTACCTAATTTGAACTTACCTCGTAGTGATCTAAGACTGAATAGAGTGGTGAAATGGTAGAAAAACATATAACAACAATCCTCGAAAAGTAGAAGTAAAGGTAGATCTGGACAGACTGGGGTGCCTGAGGAAGGATAACGTAGGGTGCTCTGTTCTAAAATCTAGGTGCCCTAGTCTGTGAAATGGCTCAAAATATAATTATGGTATGGTTGTTAGGTCTTCGTACTCCTTCACCTTTGGTCGGGTGGATGTTGCACTTGGTTCGCTGGAGTCATTGTTAATCTCCAATGAATAATCACGTACAAAACCCCATACAAAAGTAACAAAACCTTAAAAAATAAGGATGTAAATGAATGGGTCAATTTATCCTCAATTGTCAAATGGATGGACTTATGACTGAGCGTTACACTACATCCCATACGTGATGTAATTTTATGTGATTTTGTTTGCAATAATGTTCCTAGGGTTCCCTAGCGCTAATGATTTCAAAGTAGCGAGCAATAGCTAGATAAAAATGAAAAATTGTAGATGGAATAGAATAAACTCCCCCTCTTATGTAGTGTGTATGCATAATAGTACCCAAATGCAGTCCCTTTCTATATGTAAATAGCTAGCACTTAGTATAAATAGTCCTCCCTTAAGATAGTATGTATGTTGTGCTTATATAGGGATATCTTATTCAAATTACGACACTAATGACCTGACATGATGACTAGTACCTAAGGAGATGGGAGGGAAAACCATAAATACTGACCTTGAATATCTCAATTAAAACAAAGTGTGACAGGGACCAAGGCACCTAGAAATCAAGACCAAGGTGCTCCAAGTACCCTAATCCCTATCTAAGCACCCTAGTCAAAGACTGGAGATGAAAACTGAGTGAACCATGACCGATAGAAGCCCCTAAAACCTGATCAGAAATATGTGAGTGAGTGAAAAATGTGTAATACAAATAAAAACAAAGACCAATAAGACTGAAGACTGGACTATGGGATGGGTCATTAGTGAATACTTTTCTTACGCAATATTTATATATAAAACAACATACTTGGCATTATAATAATAGTTGTAAGTGCATGATTTTTTACTACATTTGCGCCCACTTTATGTTGGTGAGAAAAATCTCAATAACATAAAGTTGTTAGAGATGCGTACCTAATAGAAACATAGAGAAACCCATGTATTAGAAGAATGCACATATGTGGTAGAAGAGCATGCCAAATGAGAACATATAGTGTGATGAACCATGGATCAACATGTTGATCCATGTAGCATAGTGAGAGATGAAAAACCATGATGAAGTGCACTAAAAAATAGTGATGACTGTGACATTGAATGACTGATGATATTAAATGTTGTATGATGACGATTTGAAGGGGTAGGGAGTGATCAGTTTCCAACTCAATTATGTGTGTACAAAAAACCAAAGGAATCAGGCACCCTACCACGAGAGGAAGAGTGTAGGGAGAAAGGTGTGTTACTCTCCAACCTTTAACTACATCCTCAAAATATCTAGTTGTTGTATATGGACACTGATCAAATTTTTAGTTATTTTGGATCCAAATATTTTGATCAAACATGTTGACCCATATAGGAGCACTATAGCAAAAACACTAACGTCTCATTTCCCCCACTCCAAGGGTGTCACTGCAATGTGTTGATGGATTCCAAGCTAGGTTCTCTGGAAGAAAACACAAAATGTAGAAAAACTTCCCATGTTAGGTCATCTATGAAAATAGCAATGTAACTCCCAAGTTAGATCATCTGGGATGTCAAATGTAACTCCCAAGTTAGGTCATCTAGGAGACTAAATATGTTGTATTGTGTCGATTGAATGGTGTGATTACAATTATTAGAGGTTTGAACATATTTGATTGGTTGGTTGATTGATTTGTTTACTCATAGAGATATTTTACACTTGCTTCCCCCATATTAGGCCATTAGGGGGAATTGATAAAAAGTGATGAAATATCACGTGGTGTATTAACAAATGTTTGAAAATTACAAATTAAAGATTTGAATGATTTGCATACTAGTGTAAGGGGAATTATAGGATGACCCCAATTTTATTCCCCCCTTTCAGCAAAGGTGAATGATAATGATAACAAATGCTTAGCTGAAAGTAAGCACAGTAATAGAAAATGTATGATGAATATCACAAAACATATGTGCAGATTGAGTAAAATATAATGTCATGGAGAAATAACGTATATTTCATATTTATGATACAATGTTAGGAAGAATTATAAAGAGAATTCTACAAACGGGATAGAAATTAGATTAAAAACACTTAAGATATTAGCAAAATAGTGTGACGTGTATTAGTGGAGTGGTGAATGTAAAGTATAACCATAATAGTGGGAATAATGAAAAGTGACTATAAATAGTAAATTAAAAAAGGTGATTAGTCAACTTATTTGTCTTTTTCATGAGTGTGGGAGTGAGCTATGAGTGTATAAGGATATCACAACTTAGAGTAGCATGACCTAGCCATTTCAAGATGGTAGCGATAGTCGTTGCATCATGTACGACAACAAAGTTGGTAAGTGCAATTTTTTTCAAAAAATGCGTGTGTAGTAGTCATTTTTAGTGAATTTTTGCAAGTTTTTTAGTTTTTTCTTGGCGTTTAAGACCTAGATAAGAGCAATGAAGGCATTAGTGGCCTTCGAGATAGGAATTCCCAGAACTGAGCGCTATTTTTCTGCTCCTGGGTGCCCCAGTCCTGATTCTAGGTGCCCTTGTCCAAAAAGCGTGTTTTTAGTCTAGAGTGGTGGAAATGTAATTTTTTACTATGTAGTAATGTCATAAATGTTTATGTTTTCCTATGTATAGTGTTTAAACATGTTGTTTGTTTTTGTTTGGTCTGTAGAGGGATATCCATTTGAGGGAGTTAGTTGGTGGTCACCATTTGAGTACTTTACTCGAGATGGGTTTATCAGATGATGATTGGGAGGTTATGGACCATAACGTCTTATGACACATAGTGCGGATTGGGGATGTTCTCCATAATATTCCTATGTTGATAGCATTGTATAAGAGATGGTGTGCAGACACTTGTGCATTTTGGATATCTACAGGTGAGATGATTGTTACATTAGAGGATGTATATCACATACTGTGATTACCTAATTGGTGAGTGGGTATAGGTCATGGTTGCAGAGAATATGGAGAGAAAAATGAGGGCCGTTAGGTGGTATTTTATGGGGACTCGAGTGCCTACTGAGGCTCATATTATCTTGGATGTGATTTTGAGGTCATAGGTTCCACACTTGCGGAATTTTATAGCTATGGTTATTACATCATTGATTGTAGTGAAAGGAGGTGGTTTGGGCATCTTATATAAGATGCACGATATTTGTCAACGGATAAAGGAAAAGGGTATTAGGTATGCTTGGGTATGATGTGTTTTGGCCAACCTGTATAGAGATATTTATAGATTTACCCAGGTGGAGCATGAAGGTGGGATTAGAGAAACTACTTTATTATATGTGTGGGCTTACGATCACATAGCAATATTGAGGTCAGTTAGTGGTTTGCGAGCAGAGTGGGCTAGGCCAGACATATTTTCTAGGAGATGGGTTAGATTATGTGGGTGGAATATGGATACTGATACCTATATATCTCTTATAGATCAAATGGGACCAGAGTAAGTGATATGGAGAACATACCGAGATTATGGAGGATGGCCAGAGGATGCGATAGAGTTATGATGCATACAAAGGACTATGTGGTTAGAGGATCAGTTCCCGGGTATGACCAAGGTTTTTTAGGTGGAGAAGATATCTTGATAGTTTGGTATGGCCTAGGATATTCCCTAAGATCCATATGTGTGGGTTAGGGCTATTAGAGCGTTGAGGAGCACTGGAGCTAGACAAGGGTGCATAGGAGAAAAGTTGGTACCTCCCAGCTCCGACAAGGTGGATGTAGCCATAGAGCCAATTACTGCAAATGATGTGGGGTGTACAGAGGCATACCATGCATGGTGGATAGTGCATCGATGGGTGTTTTTGTTTACATTGTTTGTAGATGCAGTAGGATTACCATAGGGAGGAGGAGTGGAGGGCCAAGCACATACCCCTAAGAACATAGCAGTGGGGATAGTGGAGTGTGAATATCTATATAGTTGTGTTCTATGATGGGTTACTTGCTTATGTGATGGTTATGATTGTCTAATGGGTTGTGTTATTGGTTATAGGTGACGTGTATTGGAGCTTGATTATGGACACATCTATCCACACATTGATGCAGAATGTACCGACCAAAATTCTTACAGGTGGAGGGATATTAGAGCATGTGGACAAAATTTTTGGAGAGCATGCCCATTTGTTTGAGCTGGTGGCCATAACAGTAGTGACATGTACCATGCTACTGAGTGAGAAGGATGAGGTACACAAGGAGAAACAATAAGCTAGAGAGGCGGAAGGTTGAGGTCCTTTAGAACAAGATGTGTTTGTACAACTCCTTACATTATAGAGTCAATTTTTTTAGCAGTCTACGGAGAACACACTATTATGTAGACAAGTGGAGAGGTATAAAGGGCACAATCAGTGGTGTAGAGTTAGTGACGAGCCGTCAAGTTCTAGAGAACTTGTAATACCAAATAGTGACAGCGATTATGAGATATGATTTGTATTGATGTATTCAATATAGGGGAGTTTCCCCCCAATTATGAGATGTTTATTAACTTTGATTGTGATCAATATATTTATAGAAATATTTATTGGCATATGACGATTATATTCACTATGTATTGATGTGATGACGTGCTGATGTATGATTTATGTGATTGATGTTACTTATATATGAATCTTGATGTGTTTGGATATCATTTGTATTTGTTTAATTGATTGTAATGCATATTTGTCGAGTAATAACTAGTGTGATGATGATATAGTGTTTATGATAATAAATGATGTATGTAATATGAAATTGTCATGAATGATCAATTGTTGTGTAAAAGTGTGATATATGTGTTATAGTATAATGAAGTTTATGTTAGTAAGATGAAGATAGGGGATGAAGATTAACGATGCCCCTAATGTATAGATGATGAGGTTCATTTAGAGAATACCCCTCAGCAATCAAGAATGAACCATGTAATGCAAGAGTGTGTCATCGAGAAATAGTTTGATAGAATGTGCTAGATGAATTGATAGAGTGTGTGAAGAGAGATTCGTATTGTAATATATCCCTCAAAAGTCATGTAAGAACCATAAGAACATGATTGTATCATTGGGGGGTGAGGTGATAATAATCACCTACTAAATATCAAGGTGGCATGAAGTGGTGGAAGCATATGGGATGGAAGCAACATTAGCGTACGAGCCAAACTGAGTTTCATCTAGATCAGTGGTGAGAGGTGTCAATTTCAAGGGCTGTGGAAGCCAATGTGAATCAGTAGCATGATGATATGGATGAGATAGATGAGATGGTGCAGCGATGAATGGATGTGATGGAGAGTGTACATGAGTGACAACCTATGGCGATTGACAAACAATGACCTTAGCACTAGATTGGGGAGATAGCTCAACCAGAGTAGTACCTCATGGACAAGGGAGAGGAGATACAGACCACTCATGTGAGAAATAGACAAAGGAGATGATGTCCTTATCTTCTAATTAATGTAAGAGATCATGAATGGTGAAGAAATCATTATCCCTATGGCCATCGATACGGTGATAATTAAAATATGGTCAATCACATTGGCATTGTAAACAATGTTATGGCTGATGCTGGTTAGAAGGTAATTGAATTAAATGCTTTTTATCCATTTTGCAACCTTTGGAAAAATGGACAACATGGACCTAGGCTAGGACCTACAGCACCGGAGAAAGTCCTTCAAAGGTGAATTCAAAAGTTTACAAATGGTAGATTCGAGGTACTTTAAGGGGCACATTGGAATGCATTTATGGGAGTTAGAAGATCAATTGAGCATGATATTTTCCTCTTCTGGGTTGTGACCCTTGAGGAATCAAATTTGTTTGAGATGAAAATG
Source organism: Taxus chinensis (assembly GCA_019776745.2). NCBI lineage: Eukaryota > Viridiplantae > Streptophyta > Pinopsida > Cupressales > Taxaceae > Taxus > Taxus chinensis. The sequence continues at coordinate 124,253,737 of CM034154.1, forward strand.
GCTCTGGTGGGCCCACTGTCTGGGCTAAAACAGGAAATGAGAACAAAAAAGGGGCCATAGTTAGGTTAGCAGGGTGAATCCATGATACTCAGTCTCTGTGGAGCCCACTTAGCACTTGAAAATTAAGAAAGATTCCAAAGACATATGAAGTCTAGGGTAAAAAATTTACAAAACGGCCCATTAAGGGGAACCGAGTCAAAAAATGATCTTCGCCAGAGTAGTTTGTGCTCAGCTGGCTAATTTGTGGGGTGCCTCAACCACGCCAGAGTGATATGAAGTGGCGAGCTTGGAACCAACCTTAGTGGTGAACTCGTCAGCATCGATGGTGGGTAAGCATAGTAATAGGATCACCGAGAGAGCTCGCCAAGCCAACGCATGGAGGATGGAGCTCGTGAATGGCTTGAGGAGTTGGGCTTGGCATGTGATGAGGCCAAGATGGTCAAGAGATTTAAAATGATGATTGAGGAGGCTCAAGCCCAAGCTAAATTTAAAAATTAAAAAAGTCGAGCCATAGCTTGAGTCAATGAAAATGAGCTCACAGGGATGAATGCCAACTTAGCCTAAAGCTGGGCCAAACCAGATAATGGGAAGATGAAATTTGGAGTTGAGGCATAGATGTGAATAACACAGCAACTCATGCTCAATCGAGAGTAAAGCATTGAAGGGGCCGATAGGCTGCAGTGAAGCTTTATCGTATGCCCCGAGCTACAAGTAATTTGGAGTGGCCATGTTGGACTCATTGGGTCAAAAAAATGACAGATTTCATGGGGCAGTCATGGCAGAGAGCTTGTAGGATCACAGAGCTAATCTCATGGCCCATGTCAAGACACATTGCCTCAAAACAGTAGGTCAAGGGGACAGCACCATGAACGAAGTAAAGAGGTGTTTGTTGGGCTCATAATAGGCATGAGGGGATAGAATCGACTCTCCAACACACAAAGCTCATGGAGGAGATCATTGACAAGCCATAAAATCTTGAGATCGCAGTATGCAAGTGACTAATCCCATCACTTAGCTGTGAAGCATGGTACTAGAGCTCAAACATGAATGTCGAATTAAGCTCATCCCGGTAATGAGGCAAGATTAATGGCTCGACCATGACCAAGTTTGAGATGAGTCTGACACTAGGCATCGGTGAAGGTTGTGATCCCAGGGAGATCATGTTAATAACTCAGGACGTCATGGGACACAGAATGTCGAGTCGATCACCAAAGATCACAAAGCTATTTGGCTGAGGCTCAAAACATGAATTTTGGGAAAAAATGTGAAGCCAATCTTGCATTAATGAATGACACAACATGAGTTTGGAACCCACAATGGAGTAATGTGAAGGAACCTGAAGTCGAAGACATCTGGCTCGGTTCTAAATCAGAAAGCCAAGGTCAAACTCAATGGATGACATAAATAGGGAGCTCAGTCTCAAGAAATCTTGAGAAGCATCACAACACAGGTAAGAAATCTGAGATGGCCACAGGAGATAGAGGTTTGACATAATCAATTTCAAAGAATGACGAGTCATTGGATTCCAATGCCCCTTTCGATGACAACTAAAAAGTGATTCATTTCGGAGGCGGAGTTAGAACTCGCTGGGTACATTTAGCATTTAGTGAACCCAAATGTCTTAAATTTTAGAGAAAATGAGTTTGGGAGACCGAGGAATTTTTTTGAGCGTGTTGAGGAACTTGGAGATAAAACCCAAAACCCAAAGTCTGAAATTCAGACTTCAGGCTTTCAAAATTTGGAATGTTTGAGGCGAGGTGGGATGAATAGTAACCAACCTCTGAGGATGAAATGGCAAAAAATTATGATCTCTAAAGGGGTTCGAAGATGTCAGAAATGGACTCAATTCTTTCTTCAATGTGTTTGGGTTGGTCAACAAGGCAGAATGGTAGGTGGCATCGTGAGGAAAACCTAAATGGCAACTGAGTCACCTTGGAACTTTAGGGAAGTTAGTTTTAGGCATGTCAGGTACATGTGAGGAATGATGAGTATCGGGGAAAACAACCCAATGCAAAACAACGATTTCACGTAGGAGGGGAAATCTAATGTAAACATAGGTGAAGAGATCTCAGGAGTAGTAATACATGCAATTATCAAAATACAATGCAGTGGAAAACTTTGTGAGGTCAGCTGCAATTCAAAAGAAACTTTAGAGTTGGGCATACGGAGAGCTTGCCCACGTACAAGACAAAATGATAGCCGAGCTCAAATCTCGCAAGGTAATGGATTTCGGAAGAGATCCGAACTAAGATGTCAGTGGAAAACGATGGATCTGATTATTATAGGAGGTATATCCATGGATGAAGCTGGCAAAGTGGTCGAGGTTGTTACATAACGCTTGCCATAGAAATAGCCCAACTAGTGGGAGTTTCAGGGGGAACACCAAAGGAGCTCAATAAGCAACAGATCCAACAGTCAGGAAGGGGCTCACCCAAATACAGGCCAAAGGAATACATCAAGAGGTGAAAAAAATGAAGTTAAGTGATGTAATTCAAAGCTTGCCATGAGGATGTAAGACACATTGAACTCAACACAGAGCTCGCCGAGTTTCTCGCTGAGCAAATATCTCTCCACTGAACCATGCATAGGGCCAACATGCACAAGAAAACACCCCTTTACTCAATTAGAACATAACTTGAGCTAGGAATAACTCATTTCTCACAAAATCATAGTCATTAGAATCTTGGAAATGATACCTTTGCAATGGAAGTAAGGAAAATGGGATTTTTGGAGATTCTAAAACCCTGAAATTATAGAGCTCTCAGAACCCTGAAATGGCATAACTTGGGCCTAAGATGTCCATTTTTTTGCAAAAAATGAGTCATAGAAATCGTGGGGAGATGATCTATAGCATGAAAACATCAACATTGGATTTTTAGAGATTCTAGCTTTCTAAAATTCATGAACAGTTAGTAGTGTTGGGGTAGGTGGGAGTCATCAATGGAGGTATGGTCAAGTTTTCTTCTCTAAAAATGAAAGGTACATAAGGGTATAGGCTTTACAAAATTTCTCATCACTCTTGCAGGCGTAATGATGGATTTTTTTGGGTGATTGAAACAAAAATCTGAATTTCTTCTCTCCTCTCTCAAGATTTCCTCTATAAAATGTAAAGGGGTTGCACAAAACAAAAAAGTTGGTCATGTTTTCTCCCCATGCACCCCTCTTCTTCTCAAATTTGGGGCTTTAAGCCTTCCTCCAAACATTGCAATGGCTTCATGCCTTCCCCTATTGCATGATGTACTATGTAAATTATAATGGAGAAATAAAATCATGTTTGTGTTAATTCTCTAGCCTTTCATGGTTTTTTGTTTCTTATTACCTCTCATTGTTAAAAAGGTGGTTGTGTATATCTCTTGTTCATTGCAAATTTTTTGGGTTCTATTTATTTTGAGAATGATGTAGTGAATGTGATCTAGTATGTGGTGCAGTACCACCCTCTCTAGATTAATTTCTTTCAATGTTTTCCAGGTTGGGGAAGTGACTAACACTCTTAGTGTAGGTTTTCTTTCATGCACTCTCTCTCCTTGTCTCCTTGGAAGGATATAATAGGTTATATTAGTTATTTTCTTGCATTAGGAGTATTAATGGCAAGTAGGTTTAGGAGCAGGAATTGTCCTTCTCTGAAGGCTTATCTCATCTTTCACATGTCCCACAGCTTCAGGGATAACCCCATGTTTGGCAATCACACTGAATTCCCCATCCACAACTTTTCCATTCAAGGGGTGCAATGATTTTTCCAAAATAGTTTTGGCACGTCCAGTGGGAAAAGAGGTCAAAGTTATAGGATTCACAAGTGTCTCATTACAATATCTAACCTATTGTGCTACCTCCACTGCAATAACATTTTTGTCACGCCCCGCGGGAGAACATTGAATTCGTGGTTTTCATTTTTAATAAATTGTTCCATTTCAGCTCTATGACACATTGAAGCCAAGTTAAAAACAAGGAATTTTGGATTTTCCCTCACACTTCAGATTTCAGAAGTTGCAGATTTCAGATTTCAAGTTTCTATAGCATGGTCAAAGTTCTAAAATCATTTTTTGAGGGCTTAACATGTGTAAAATGGGCTCAAAGTTTCATAGATGATATATCGGGAGTTGAAGATCAAAATGGTATTCTTAGAAATTCAAAATTCTCAACTTTGGAATTTCAAAACAAATTACATATGGGAATTTTTTAAAATTTTAGAATTTTCCAAATTTTGGGTTTCAGAATTTCAGAGTTTGTTAGGGTTTTCAAGTTTTAGACTTCTGGAACTTTGGAGATCTCTCAATTAATACTTTTGGAGACTACTACAATTTCAGGTTTTGGAGTTTTCCTACCTCAGATTTCAGAGTTCTACTGCATTTCAGGATTTTAGAGGTTTTTTAGCGAAGCCAGGTTCTAAAATTTTAGATTTCAGAGATCATTTACAACTGAACCAGTTCAACTTCTGCAACCATTCTTGAGCCCGTCAAGGTGTTCATACATCTATTCACCTCATTTAATCAAGTTTCTTGGTGCTCCTAATTGAATCATTTCCTTTGGAGGCACATGTAAAGCACAACTAGCGACTCCATCTAGTCAAAATTCCATCTTCTCTGAGTTACAAATCATCTCTTCTCTTCCTATTTCCATCCATTTTTCTTATCCATCTCTTTCATTTTCTTCCATTCTATGAATTCAAACAATCATGGCTTCATTTGCATCATGGGATTCACATCTGAGGCAACAGCCCTATCAATCCAACCTACCTCCAGATTTGTAGAGTTCATTTCCAGGGTACTATCAACCACCCCCAGAACCATTTTATGATGAGAATCAATATGCATATCCCTATGGAAAAGAATAAGATCAGTTTTTTATTCACCCAACTATGAAGATTTTCTAGGCCAAGGATATGTAGACTATGGAGGTCATCCTTCTCCTGTAGACGTTGAGTTGTAAATGAAGATCTAAGATTTGTAGGTAGGTATGGTGAAGTCTAGGGCTTCAGCTCAAATGAAAACATTCAAGATTGGATTCAGGGTCCCTCTTATATGGGTAAGCTCCTTTCGAGGTCATTACAGTATGCATGAGAAACTTGCCTTCATAATTGAGATGTTTCCCCAACTAGAATAAAGGACTAAGGACATTGAATACTATGCAAGTCAATGGGAAAATTTAGCATTTCCATCTTATAGTCCTTTCCCTATTCCCCAATCAGTTTCATTTCAAACCAAGCATCAATTCTCATGTTTCACATTTGCTTCCCCCATTGTGGAAACCACTTCTTCTTCCACTCTTCCTACCCATCTGGAATTTTCCACCCTTTTCCCTTTTAAACCCAAGTCCTCTCCACAAGAATAAGAAAATGAACCTCCTCTTTCACCACCAACAAAAAAAATTAGTGGAGACCCCACCCACCGCTCCTTTTGCATTCCCGAGTCCATGTCAGGAAGAAACTCAAAAAACCAATCAAAGGGAGTAACAAGAAGAAGAACCAAGAAAAGAAGAAATGATGAAAAACTTGGCGATCTTGGCTCTAAGATTCAGGATTGATAAAATCCCCTTGATGGTTAAGCCCATGGAGGAGGTTGAGGTCTATCCACAAGTGGTGCATAATGACTTTATAATAGAGGTAAAGAAAAAACAATTAGAAGAAGTTCAACAATCGAAATGTTTAGAATGTAGTGTCCATGAGGGTACTTTATTTTCAGGAATTGTTAATCAACCACAAACTACAAAATCAGTAGGGGAAGAGAGAAAATCACCTCGGATTCCAAAAGAGGAGGAGCATGTTCATGCTATGGAGGATAACAAAACAATATTGGATGCCTTGAATGCAAAATAGGCTATACAAGAAGTTTTCAACCCTTCTCCCACTCCATCTTCTCCAAATTCTAATTTTGGGGATAATTTTGAACTCTCAGACTTCATGTTCAAAGATAATGAGAATTTTTCATTCCTAATAACATCATCGAGGACATTAAATCCATGACACAAGTGGACCATGAAGAATAAGATGCTTATCTACCATATTTGGAGGATTTTCTTGACAAGGAAGAGCCTATAGAATTGGTTACTTTTGTTGCCCCATAATTACATTTCCAACACGAGGACCCTACTTCCAAAGAAGATAATATGCAAGAACATCTAGTCTCTCATAAGAGTCCTCTTGGACCTAGATTGGAGGAATTAAATCTTCCAAAATATATGGTGGACAAGGAGGAGGAACTCCCAAGTGCGTAGCAACATTTAACTACTTGCAGCGAGCCACCAACAATCCTATTTCATGTTGAGGAAGGGTTCCATGCTTTCGAATAAGGGAAATATAATGATAAGGCCATCATTTCCATACCATTCACCAAGGTGCAACATCAGTTATTTGTAAATGTGAAAAAGGAAGATAATCAAGTTATAGGTAGTCACCTTTTTTAAGAAATCCTGTAAGAAGATTTTCTTATTCAAATTGAAACTTATAATAGTAGGCACATATAATAGACCAGGACATGCCCCATTAGATATCTAGCTTTATTGGATCTAGAACCATAGTTTCCATAACCAGTCATGTTCAATTCCAAACATGCGAATGAGCTTCATAGTGTTAAGGACTAGTTATATCAGTTATAACACCTCCAAGAACCCCATATAGATCATTCTGAGGAGGTATTTGTTTTTCCTTTAGTTGATACCTTGATGATTTCAATGGAATATTGCTCTCTTTTCAATTTTTCACTCATGTTCACGGCCATGTCCAGTGTCAAATTATCCACATGGCTTCTTATCATAAAGAGGGGAAGTTACTTCTCATCACTAGTTACAGCATTTGTTTGAAGTCTTCTCTCTTTTTGGTTAGTGTAGGGTAGGAGTAGGTTATTTTCCACATAGAAATTACTTAGGAACACTCTTCATGTTTACTTGGGTGTGTATGATTTGTCATTTTGTACATAGCTTTTTGTTTTTGTTTTCTCTAGCACATTGCACCAAGATTCAGCATGCCTCCTAGAAGAATAGGGAAGAAGCTTACAGTTGTAGGAGACAGTTGTAATTATCAAAAAAATCCACATACAGAGCAACTAAATTTGATAAGGGAAAATATTTTAGTATGTTCCATCTTCTTGTTCCTATATATCGTCTGCAACTAAGCTTTTAAGTGTCTTCACAAGATCGAAAAAATCAGCCCCATGGTGGTAGTTACATTACAAGTAAAAGGATACATGACAACACTAAGCCTAGGTTTCAAGATCATCCCCAGTCATCCAAGGTTTCCATGTGGTTTAAAATCAGAATACCAACCTCAAATCCTTGATTCACCATTTCAGTTCCAAATCTTGTGGATTTCTATGGAGTCTTAGCCTTCAGCGGTGTTCTAAGTAGCGAGTCGGAGATGGAAATTTTAGAAGAAGAGAAAAATCAGAATTTAATAAAGTTCCATGATGTCCTAATTCAAAAAATTCTTTACTTAAAACTCTATAATGTGTCATATGTGTCGAGAAATCATTGGATTCAGCATTCTCATACTTGGTGAAATCAAGTTTCAGGACAGATTCGGAAGCCTATTTTCAATCCCGCAGATCAAGAGTGCAAAGAGGAAAGAGTGAAAATTATAGATTAAAATAATTTTCCACTCTCACATTTTTAACCTAAAGTTTTCTTATAAATATTGAGAGTGCGACTAGTTGAACAAATCCAGGATCAGCAGTTTTCAAGTGGTCTCAGGGGTAAAGTTCAGAGGGTCAAGATAGTTGCAAGTGATCACTTATGACTCTGTACCCAATGGACATACTAAGGCTATTGGTATAGAATGTCTAGCAGGAAAATGTCCCCGTGATTCGCCAAATTTTTATCCATTTTTTAACCTTTGAAAAAATGGACAATAGGGGTAGGCGGGACCCAAGCACCAAATAGGGCCCCTAGGGGTGATTTTAAGTTTGTAGGACTGAGGTTTCAGGGAGCACATTAAGTGAATTTGGGAGTGAAGATCATTAGAGGATTTTTTCCTCTTCTAGGTTTTAACCATTGAGTTTCAACTTTAAAAGAAAGAAAAATGGCCCTGTAGGCCCACATCTGACTAAAACGGGCAAGAGAACAAAAAAGGGGATAAAATCAGCTTCGGGGTGTTTCATTGTTTCATCTCCACTCCATAACTCTTGAAAAATTGGGAAAGAATGCAAAAAATATAAATTCTAGGGGAAAAATTTGTAAAAGGGCCCATTAAGGGGTTGTTATCCCAAATTCACCCCCCCCCCGGAAAATTTGGTCAAACACAACCCCACACTTAAAGAAAATTTAAAGGGGGCGATTCAAACCCACGAGCTCACATTCCAGAATGACATATAAGGGGACAAGTGAGTTTGACTCAAGGAGTGCAAGGTCAAAAGATGCCAGTGGCATCTAAATAGCCAGAATGCACAAGAGAGAATTATAAGGAAGGACTCAAAGTTTTAGACTTCGAATATGAGTTGGCTCGAGGTAGAACAAACAAACTCATGGAGGTGCCATGCATCTTCTTGGCACAATTCCAAAAGGCACAATGAAATAGAGACTCCAAACATGCGCCAGCCCACCACGTATTCATGAGCCAAAACTAACAAAGTCGGTGGTTGACAAGTCAAAGAGTCAGGCGGAAGCCTCCACGTGTCTCTCCGACGTAACTCCTAAGTTAGATCTAAAGGGAAGTCCTTAAATGAGCACCAATCTACCACATAACTGAGGGTCAGAGAAGGGTCTCATCATCTGTTGAAAATTCATAGACCCACAGAGGGTGCCATATGTCTCATCAGGCGCAACTCTAAAGACAAATCCAAACAAGCGCCAAGCCTCCACATGCCCCAGGTATGAAAGAGAATCAAATTCGGTAGTTGAAAATTAAAAGGACTCACGGAAGATGCCACGTGTCATCTCAGCGCAACTTTGAAAGAAGAACCCAAAGTAGAGACTCAAACGAGCGCCAGCTTTCCACGTGTCTCAGGGTCTAAAAGGGAGCAAGCTCGAATTAGATAAGTACAACAGATAAGCAAAAGCCTCCACGTGCCTCATCAGTGTAATTTCAAAAAGAAAATCCAAAGGTAAACCCCAAATAAGTGTTGGCTCACCACATGTCCTAGGACCCGAAAAGTATTAAAAGGACCGTTGAAAAGTCTAAGTAGAGGTAGGCCAGCAGAAGGATCCATGTGTCTAAACTGCACAACTTCAAAAGTAAAATTCAGAGTGGGTTCCAAAATGTGCACTAATCCTCCATGTGTCCAAAGTCAATCATAGGGCCCCACCAACTGAAAGGAGACTTAACCAAAACGCAAAGGAAATAACAGTAGCCGCGGATGATGCCACATGTCCTGCTGTCTTAATTTAAGGTGCAGGCTACAAGGGTCTCACCTGTAAAGACAGTATTCATCGGACCTGAATCGGCTAAGTATGAAGGGGTCGTAGAGGGTGCCATGTGCCTCATTGGCACAATTTCAAAGGTGCAGCTCAAAGGGAAGTTTCTAAACATGTGCGAAGTAGCCACGTGTCTCAAGTCAGACACAGTGCCTCCGCTAGCAGAAAAGACTCAGGTAGGATACGAAGGAAATAATGGAGCCCATGGACAATGCCATGTGTCCCATGGGCACAATTTTAAGAGTGAAGGAAAGGGATGAAATCTCAAATGAACGCAGGGCCGCCACATGGCCCCTGTATGGATAGACCCTTGCATACTACAAGTCGTGTTAAGCGCCCGACCCGAGGAACTTCATATGGCCATATCTTTTGATTGGGAACTCAAATTTGAGTAGGAGAAGACTTTTTTGAAATTTCTTGACATCCTCTACACCATGGAGGCCTAAAAATTTAATTTTGATAGGGTCAGGTAGGTCAGAAGTAGGAAAACGTCTTGCAATATATTAATGAAGGATTTGATTGCTTCAACCACCTAGATTTGATTTAATCTGTCATTCTTCTTTCTTTGACATGTCAAGCAGACATAGGGTGGAAAACTCGATAGATTGTGGATGGATTTGTAGGGGGAATTGAGGGACGGTGTTTGAGATTTTAGAGTAGTATTCAATGCATCTGTAGGGGTGGTTAGAATAGATTTTGATTTTCTCTCTCTATTTCTCTCTCACTCTTCTATATATTGTAAAGGAGGGGCATATTCAAATGATTGGTCAGTGTTTCCCTCTACCCCCCTCTCTCTTTCTTCCTTAGGGTAGAATGTGGATTCTAAGCCTCTTTCATGGCTCTATAATGGAATTTTATTGCCTCTTTCCCACTAATGATGTACTATGTGAACTCATGGAGCAATAGAATATTTTTTGTGATGCATTTTGTACATCCTTCCTTATTTTATTGTCTCTTCTTCCCTCTCATCATTGCAGGGTATACTGTGCATATTTCTAATGTCTATTGTAGGTTTTGGGAGCTATGTTTAATGGGTTTGAAGTGGTGTTCTATGTGAACTCTATCTTTGGTTTGTGGTGCATCTTGTCCACCCTCCCCTCTACTTACCTCTCTCCACTTTAAGTAGTTTGGATCCGTGATCAGCCATTTCCTTTTCTAATGTATCACCTCTTAGTGTAGGCTCTCTTTCCCCCCTTTCTCTCTTTCACTGTCTCCTTGGAATGGTTAGATTAGGTTAGGTTATCTCTTCCTCCACTGGACTAGCTTTTGGAAGGTAGATTAGGAAGCAAGAACTGGATTTCTCCATAGGGCCATCTCAGGTTTGCAAGTCCCATAACTTGAGAGATGGTCCAATGTTGTGCAATCACACTGAATCCACAACTTAGATCCGAGGCCATTCAGGGTTGCTGTGATTCTGCACTAATAGAGGCACTAAGCTAGAAAAGAGCTCACTGAGTAGCTTGGCAAGCCAGCCAAGTTGTGGGGTGCCTCAACCACATCGGAGCAACATGAAGTGGCGAGCTTGAAACCAAGCTTAGTGGTGAGCTCGTCGGTATCAATGATGGGTAAGTATAGTAATAGGCTTTGTGAGAGAGCTTTATGAGCCAGCGGAGTTAGTGTTGATGCAAAATCATAGAACCCCCGAATGGCCTCGGATTTGAGTGGGGCATCTAGTGTGATCTGCATAACATGGGACCATCTCTCAAGTTGAGGGACTTGCGCACTTGAGATGGACCTCTAGAGAAAGTTGGCTCTTGCTCGTAAACTACCTACCACAAACTACTCTAATGCAGGAAAACTATCTAATCGTAATATAACTTTCCAAGGGACCAGGGAGAGAGAAAAACACATGGAAATAGAGCCTACACTAAAGCGGTGATACACCAAAGAAGGGGGTTTCTGGTCACAATCTCAGCTTGCCTGATATGGAGAGAGGTGAGCAAGGGAGAGGATGGATAGATGCATCACAGACCAAAGATAGAGTTCACACAGAACACCCCTTCAAACTCATTAAACATGGCTCCCAAAACCTGCAATGGACATCATAAGTATGCACAGTATACCTGCAACAATAAGAGGCATGGAGAGATAATAAAATAAGAAAAGGATGGAAAAAATACATCACAAAACAAATTTTATTACTTTAGAGTTCACACGGTACATCATCATTGGGAAAGAGGAAAGAAGATGCCATTACAAAGCCATGAGAGGAGGCTTAGACTCCACTTTCCACCCTAAGGAAGAAAGAGAGAGGGGGCAGGAGAGAAAAAATGACCAATCTTTTGAAATATGCCCCTCCTTTATAATATATAGGAAGAATGAGAGAAGGAGGCAAAAGAAATCCAGACTCTTATTTAACCACCCAAGAGATGCATTGAATTCACCTACTCCAACCACCCTAGAAAGCATTGAAATCCCACTGTAACAATGATGGGCTTCACTACAAAACCCATGCCTCCATGTCTTATTCCATACTGGGCAAGAAAGGACTGCATTATTCATCATGGCAATAGGTGAGAGACTTAACAACCTTGAAAATTATGGACTGTATCATTAATGATGGCAGGTGAGTAGCAGGCACCGAGAGCTTTCCAAACGTCCCCTCCCACTCAAATCTGAGCTCCTAGTTGAAATTTATGGTCATCCGAAGGCCGGGGTCAGGTGTTTAAAGCGGGCTCGCAATATCTGAATGATTATAACCATACAGGGTCCACGTGGCATCCCCGCGCATGTTGAAGATTCAGCCCCCTTCTTCTCACTCTTGTAGTTACACTGAACTGACACATGGCATCGTCCGCAGACCTGCTCTGGTTTCTTTATGTTCTACCTGAGTCCCTCTTATTGGCGGAGACCCTATGTTTGACCCTAGATACGTAGAGGCTCAGTGCACATTTAGGACCTACTTTTAGATTCACCACCCCCTGAAAGAGTGTCAAAGGGACATGTGGGACTTTCCACTAGTTCTCTTTTTCTTAGCTGATTCAATAGCTGGTTCTGCCCCCCTTTTTGACTTCTTACCACACGGTGAGCCTGCACTTGTTTGGGGACCACCTTTAAATTTTAACCTTGAATATCCACTGAGCTGATGCGTGGAGGCTTCCTTTGACTAGTCTCGAACTTGAAATTTTCAACAGCTGGTGTCCCTTTTGTAGACCTGGGACACATGAAGGGTTGGTGCTAGTTTGGGGTCTCTCTTTGGGTTGTGCCTTTGAAGTTGTGCCGATAAGGCATGTGGCACCTTCTACAGCTCTGTTTTACCTTCTTCATGTTCTACCTAAGCCCTTCCTATTGGTGGAGACACTATGCCTGACGCTGGACATGTGGAGGCTCAGCACAAATTTGGGAATTACCTCCAGATTTTTCCTTTGAAGTTATGCGGATGAGGAACATGGAGGCTTCTGCTAACCCTATTGTACTTAGCCGATTCGAGCCTTCTTCCTTTCTCGATTCTTGACTATGTGACAGACTAGCACTTGTTTAGGGACCACCTTTGGATTTGACCCTTGAAGGTGCGCCAATGAGACACTTGGTGTTGTCTGCTAGCCTGTCTTGAGTTTAAACTTTTCAATGGCTGATGAAACCATTTCAAACTTTGGACACATAGGGAGCTTGTGCTTGTTTGGGGTCTGCCTTTGAATTTTAACTCTGAAGTTACACTGAGCTGACACATGGAGGATTTTTCTGACCCTTCTGTATTTATCTGATTCAACGGCCAGTTTTTCCCCTTTTTTCACTCTGACCACGTGATGAGCCCACGCTCATTTGGGAACTCACTCTTGATTTCACCTCTAAATTTGTGCCAAGCTGACAGGTGGATATCTCCGCCAGCCGTAGAATTTTCAATGGCCGATTCAACTTTTTGAGGCTCTGACCACATGGAGGTATGGTGCTCATTTAGGGACCCTGCATTGTATTTTTCCCTTGGAATTGCACCGATGAGGCACGTGGCTCCTTCCGCTAGTCCTAGACGCTTTTCCCTGAGTAGACTCGTATGTGATGTATAAGAACTTTGAGCCCTTTCTCCAATTCTTTTCTATTTAGCCTCTTGTCTCTTTTAACATTATCGGCCTCCTTCGCCAACCTTGCCCCTTCATTTTTGGATTTGAAATTTGGGCTCGTAAGACTGAACCGACCCTTCTGATTTTCTTCTATGCGAGATCATGTTTGATCAATTTTTCCATGGGGGAAAAAATTGGGATAACAATTAGCTTTAGGTTGCATGGATAATCATGAGGCTCGGCACATGATGAGGCCAAGATGGTTAGGAAAGTTGAAATGATGATTAAGGAGGCCTGAGCCCAAGATTTAGGTCCAAATTAAACAAGCCGAGTCATAGCTCGGTCAATGTATGGCCGAGGGATGAAGGTCAAGTCATCCTTGGGGTTCGATCTGGATAATAGGAAGCCGAGTTTGGAGTTGGGGGAAGCTGTGAATAACAAGGAACTTGGCTCAATCGAGGTAAACAAGCGTGACTCCAAAAGGATGTGGGAAGTTAACACAGGCCTAAGTCCAACATTGGGAGTGGGGAATATCACTCGTAAGTTAAAGAAATGATAGATTTCATGGGGCAATCATGGCAGATAGCTCATTGGATCACAAAGCTAATCTCATGGCCCATGCAGATACATAGTTCCTCGAAACATCATGTCAAGGGGATGGCATCATGAATGAAGTGATGAGGTGTTTGCCAGGCTCATAGCAGACATAAGGGGATAGAGCCAAGCTCATGGGAGTTCATTGAGTGGCTCAAAGTAGGGTTAGAAAATGGGGGCTCAAAGCATGGAAGTGACTCAGCCCATGACTAATCTCAAACGTAGTACAGATCTCGTGAGCAATTTGAATCAACTCAACCTAATAATGGATGAGAGGCTCACCATTACAATGGGGATACCTCGACCTTGGACTTAGGGAAATGTTCATGGGAGTTTAACTCACAAGAGGACTCATCAACACAGAGGTAGGAGGAAGATCCAAAGTATTCGGTGAGGCTCAAAACATGGAGATTGGGTAAAAAATTGAAGTTGAGATTGCATCAATGAATAGCACAGCACGAATTTGGAACCCACAATGGAGTAATGTGAAGGATCCTGGGGTCGAAGCTAACCAGCTCGACTCTAGATTGGAAAGGCAAGATCGACTGTGTGGATGTCATAAGAAGGGATATCAGTCTTGGGAAATATCGAGAGGCATCATGGCACAGGTAAGAAATCTGAGTCGATCACCATGGAGAAAGGGGTCTAAGTATCATTTCAGAGAATGGCAAGCTGAAAATCTGAAGTGGACGTGACAAGTGGAAGTGAGCCATTTTAAGAGTTGGGTTTGTTTCATACTTCTAAAAAAATGGCTTCATGATATTGGATAAAATGAGAGGGTGACTAAGTGAACAGTGTCATGCGGAGAAGGAGAAAAACCCAAAACCTGAAGTCTAAAATTCAGACTTCAGGCTTTTGGAAATTTAAAGAAATATGTCACCTAGGTTGATGAACAGTAACAAACCCCCAAAATCAAAAAATTATAAATCTCTTAAATGGAGATGTCTGAAATGGTCCCAGAACTTTCTTCAATTTTCTCGGGTTTGTCAGAAAGGAAGAATGGTTGGTGGCATCTTGAGGAAGACACGGGAACTGAGCTGGGGCGACATGTCGAGTTGGTAGGGAGACCAATGCAATTTGTGGAAGCGAGTTTCAAGTTTTGCTAATCAAACAACACTTGGTGCATGAGGGGAAATCCGATGTACAACCAAACCAATCCAAATAACTCGCCCATCATGGGAATACAATGCAATGAAAGCCAATGGAAGGGGAAATGTGAAGAAACTTCAGAGTCGGGCATGCGGCAGCCACTTGAGTAGTAAGCCAACTAAAGCATTGTGAGCTAAAGGAGTTCAGGAGTCCCCAAGCTAACAATGGAAAATGTGGAACTCGCTACCCAAAGGAAAATGTTGTGGATCAAGTTAGCACAAGTGGCAGGGCTATTACACGAGGCTCGCCATAGAAATAGCATGTAGTGGGAATTTCAGGGGGAAGGTCCCAAGGAAAATGCAAAGCCCTGATAGTGTAGGAAGGGGCTTTCCTAAATAAGAAAATATCTTGACGATGAAGTGAAATGAGGGAAGGCTTTTTGAATCTTTCCATGAGGAGAAGAAACAACTTTCTAAGCCATTTTGGGGCTTGGCAATCGGCTCACCACACGAAATGGCATAACTTCAGCCTAGGATGTCCATTTTTTACAAATCACTAGTCATCAGAATCATGGGGGGACAATCTACAGCATGGAAACATCAAAATTGGATTTTTAGAGATTCTAGATTTCTAAAATTCATGAACAATGAGCAGTTTTGAGGTAGATGGGAGTCATCAATAGAGGTATAGTCAGGTTTTCTTCTCCAACAAGGAAAGGTACATAAGGGTATGGGCTTTGCAAATTTAACCATCATTCTTACAGGCATAATGATGGATTTTTGTGGGTGATTGAAGTATAAATCTGAATTTCTTCTCTCCTCTCTCAAGATTTCCTCTATAAAATGTAAATGGGTTGCACAAAACAAAAATGTTGGTCATTTTTTCTCCACATGCACCCCTCTTCTTCTCAAATCTAGGGCTTTATGCCTTCCTCCAAACACTGTAATGGCTTCATGCCTTCCCCTACTAGATGATGTACTATGTAAATTTAAATGGAGCAATAAAATCATGCTTGTGTTAATTCTCTAGCCTTTCATGGTTTATTGTTTCTTATTACCTATCATTTTTAAAAATTTGGTTGTGTATATCTCTTGTTCATTAAATATTTGGTGGGTTTTTTTTATTTTGGGAATGATACATTGAATGTGATCTAGTCTATGGTGAAACACCACCCTCTCTAGGTTCATTTCTTTAATCTTTTTGTAGGTTGGGGAAGTGACCAGCAATCCTCTTTGTGTATCACCACTCTTAGTGTAGATTTTGTTTCATGCACTCTTTCTCTCTGTCTTTTTTGAATGATAGAATAGGTTATATTAGTCATTTGCATGTATTAGGAGTATTTGTGTTAGGTAGGTTTATGAGCAGGAACCGGCCTCCTCTGGAGGGTTATCTCAAGTTTCACAAGTCCTATAGCTTAAGGGATAAGCCAATATTCATTAATAACATTGAATTCCCCATCCACAACTTGGCCATTCAGAAAGTGTTATGATTTTTCCACAACAATGCTCATTGAGAAAAAAAATTCAGCATATCATGTGGTCTAGTGTGATGAGATAAATGAAATGGCTCACTCGTAACAGGTGTAGAAGATTGAGGTATGGCTTACCGCAGAGTAGGAGAAGAAGTATGCTTTTGCAATGTAGTAGGTTGAGCTTGTTTTTAAGGAGGATATGCTGATCATGTAGTATGTTCAATTGATGGTAATCAAGAAGAACTATATGATTTAGTAGTGGTAACTATAAGTGGAGGATCTATAACATGTATGGTAATTAGGTCTTGTTCTAGATTAATAACTCTTTAGCATAGAAGTGTGAATGATTAGCATGTGTCGTATTGCAACTGTTGTTTTAGTGTGGGAATCAAAACATTACTAAAGATAAATTACTTCTCTAGATTGATAGGTTGAAATACTAATTAGTGCATACAAGCATTGAATTAGAAGATGTAATCCATGATAGGTTTTGTTTTGACTTGATGTAAAGTAGGAAGATGATCATAAGTAACTCTAGGGCCATTTTTGATGATAAAGCGATGGATCAAATATTTTTCCATCTCATGATAAGTGCTAATAGACCCAAATGGTAGGTGAGTATACCATTGCAAAGCATCATCGGTAAGGCTATGGTGAAAGGATTTAAATAATAATTAATCATTAGAATATGAAGCCATAGCCATACAATAATGTTTGACATGTAAGTAGGTGTTTCCAGTACCATCAAAACATGAAAAGGTAGCATGATAAAATCCTTAGGAAATGTATAGTTATGAATCTTCTTAGGAATAGGGTTGTCATGCAATAAATTATTATCAATGGAATCATAGTAGGCCTTGATTTCTAATATGAGTGATTAAACCTGAGATTGCAAGTGACCCACAACATGCATGAGAGACAAGATGTCTTGTGAAGTAATAGTAGATGATGTCAATAATGTGTTAAATAGTTGTAACTTTCCATTGTGAGTAATCATAAGTACATCTAGACGAGACAAAGGAGATTTCAATTCTAAAGGCACTCTAGGTATAGGCACCGAAGAATCTATAAATGATTAAGGACATGGAATATCCATAGAAGCAGTGTGACTAGCATTAGAAACATCCATATGATATAAAGAAACAGATGGAGATGGAGTGATAGGAGGAGGTGAAGTGGTAGGATTAGATGATGATATATATGGAGATGACTCATGCACAATATTAGATATATAATCTCATGAGAATATGAAAATGGAGCTGGAGATTCACACTTAGTAGTATGTAAATTAGGAGAATCATGAATAGCAATTGTTTCGTCCAAATTAGAAAGAGACTCAGATATGAAAATGTCACCAATTGGGTCATCAATATAGTGTGAATGAATATACGTAAAAGGAGGTGATGGATCATGAGAAACATTACCAGAAATAGCAGAAGCATGAGATGTAGATATAGGAGTGGTTTGAGTAGGAGGAGATTCATTATGCATAGATGTACCATAATCAATACCAAGCATGAAATTAATAAGAGAATCATCTAGAATCTCCTTGGAAATTTCAGAAGGAGGGTCATGGCTAACTATATAACATGGTGTACAATGAGTGAAGCTCATCTTATTAGAAACAATGCCAATAGTAGAATTTTCAAAGCTAGTAAACACATGGCATTCATTGGCTAAGAGTTGTTGTTGGATATGATTTGGGATATTAACATCACAATATAGGGTAGTGAGTTCACTGATGGTAGCCTAATTGTAAATGGGATTAACACTCACATAAGGCATGATGAATTGAGAGGGAGAGGAGTTATTCTTATCCATTTAGAGTTTTTTGGATCCTAGGGAAAATGTTCTAATCTATGGGTTCACCAAAATGATTCTATTAAATTTGAATTTTATTATAAATATAAAGAGTGTAGACACAAAATTATGCACTTTACACATAATTTGGCCCGGTCTTATACTACTATTTAGAAGGTTCTCAAGTGTACAAAGTACTAATTAATCCCACCTTTTGGCCATCTTTATTTTATTTTTTATTTCATAATTCCCATGTATTTTCCAGCACTTATCCGCCCATTTCATAACTACCCTAATATTCTAGCCCTAAATCAGGGCACCCCGATCTATACAAATCCCCTTTCAATCCTTTTTGGGTCACTTCTAGTTGTTGGTCATCTTTATCTTTTTCTCAATCGGCCTTGTTGGGATTAATTATGAAATTAAGCTTGAGATCCCTATAAATATAAAGTTATGAGACCATAATGTTGTTCTTAGGTCATAGCATTACACACTACTATAACTCCATCTAGGGCTACATCCATTGCATCACTTGCATCCACATAGTGCCATGCATCAAGACTAGGAGATCTGCATCACACACACTTCATAGGTGAAGGGATTCTATTTTATTCCATGCACACATGTTATTTACATCTTCTATTGTTATTATTACTCGCTAATTCACAAAGTGTGATTGACACGAGAGTACATAGGGCACGGCATGCACACACTCACCAAAACTACATCTACCTGTCCAAAATGTAGTGCAACGCTCAGTGATAAGTCCACTAGCTTGGCGGCTGAGATCAGTCCGACCCATTCATTTGCATCTTTTATTTTTCTAGGGTTTAATACTTCTCTTTGTATTACAAGTCATTTTCTAGTTCATCTGAAATATCTAGCACAATAAACAGGGAAGGTTTGAAACCAACTTGTGACCATACCAGTTGTAGGTTTTGATAATTCACAGTGTTTAGAGTGTCCAGATTGCATACCAGGGTACCTCGGGGCACCCCAGTACACTCTCAGGGGCCCTAGTCACTTCAGATCCTTTATATCTACCCTTTGCAAGATCATTGAGTGTTCATCTGCACTCCCAAATTTTATTCTCATACCTGTGACAACCTGTGACAGTCACTTGTTATCAACTAAGCTATTATTCTACTTCCTCTTGCATATTAGGGTTTCATTTCATTTAGAATATTTTACTTACATTTATTTCATATTGTTTTAGTCTTTCATTACATCATTTTATACCTCCTAATTAGATTAACAAGGATTATTATTTCCATGTACTTATTCCAATTTTAGTTAATCAAAGAGTAAAACAATGTAATAATTGAAATATACTGAAATTTAAATGATAAGTAATTTATATGAAATAAAATGAAAGGGGAAAGGTACTTACCTAATTTGAAATTACCTCGCAATGATCTAGGACTAAACGGAGTGGTGAAACGGTAGAACAACATGTAACAATGAACCTTAGAAAGTAGTGGTGAAGGAAGATCTAGACATACTTGGGTTCCTGGGGAATGATAATAGCACCTGGGGTGCTTTGGTCTGAAATTTGGACACCTTGGTCTGGGAAATAATTCGAAATATGATTTTGATATGGCCATTAGGTCTTTGCACTACTTTTCCTTTGGTTGAGTTTATGTCACACTTGGTTTGTTGGTGTCATTGTTAATCTCCAATCAATAATCATCTACAAAACCCCATAGAAAAGCATCAAAACCATAAAAAATAAGGATGCAACTAAATGGGTCAGATGATCCTCAGCTGCCAAATGGATGGACTTATGACTGAGAATTGCACTACATCTCATACCTGATGTAGTTCTATGTGATTTTGTGTGTAATAATGTATCTTGGGTGCCCTAGCACTAATAACACCAAAGTAGTGGGTTATAGCTAGATAAAAATGTAAAATGGTGGATGGAATAGAATATACGCCCCTTCTTATGCATTGTGTATGCAAAATAGTTCCCAAATGTATTCCCTTGCTCTATGTAGATAGTTATCCCTTAGTAGAAATAGTTCATGCTTAAGATAGTATGTATGTTGTGCTTGTATGTTGGACATAATGTATAGTTTTGAATTGTTTAAGAACAAAGTGTCAAAGGCCCATGTTTTGGTGTTGTTGGATTTTAGAAAGGTATTTGAGGTTGATTGTGATTCCTTACATGTGGGAATTGGATTTTTACTGAGTCAAGAAGGACGGTCTATAAAATTCTTAAATGAAAATTTGAATGATGTCAAGAATAAAGACCCTACTTATTATGTGGGATTTTATGTTATTGTTCAATGATTAAGGCATTGGAGACATTACTTGGTATCTAAGGAATTTTTACTCTTTATTGACCATGAATCATTGAGTTATGTAAACACACATAAGAAACTAAATAGTCTCCATAGAAAGTAGGTTTCATATTTGTAATTATATACTTTTCTCTTAAATCATAAATCAGGTACGTAGAATCAAGTTTTTTATGCCTTGAGTAGGTGTCTAACACTTTTGATAACAATGGAAAATGAAGTAGTCTCCAGTTTGAGGTAGTTATGGATTTGTATGAAAGTGATCTAGATTTTGGTGGTGTTGTGAGACGATGTAAATATCATAAAGTAGGTATTGTTTCTTGTGATTTTTTAATGCAAGATGGCTATGTATTCAGGTGAAAGCAATTGTAAATCCCTATTTGTTCAATGAGAGAAATCATTATAAGAGAATTACACGGTGGAGGTTTTACTAGAAAATTTGGTATAAGTAAGAAAACTTCTCTTGTTGAAGAGAAGTATCATTGGCGAAAGGTAAAGAGGGACATAAGTAGGATCATATCAAGTTGTAGAGTGTACCAAATGGCTAAGGGCCATGCACAGAATATTAGGATGTATATTCCATTACATGTCCCTACAAGGCCATCGGTTGTTTTGAGTATGGATTTTGTCGTGGGTATGCCTAATACACAAGGAAATGATTTTATATTTGTTTTGGTAGATGGCTTCTCTAAAATGGAACATTTCATTTCTTGTAGGAAAAATAATGATGCTTCTGGAGTTGCAGATTTGTTTTTCAAAAGTGGTTAGGTTGCATAGAGTTCTAAGAATGATCACTTCAGATTAGAACACAAATATTTTGAGTCACTTTTAAAATAATATATGGAGGAAAATATGGACACAACTACAGTTCAGTAGTGCATATCACCCCCAAAGTGACAGATGGAAGGAAGAAGTAAACAAGAGATTGGGAAATCTCTTACGATATAGTTTGAGAAAATCCAAAACATTGGGATTCTGAATTACCACAGGATGATTTTTCTTATAATCGGTCAACGGGGATGTCTTCTTTCCATATTGTCTATGGTATAAACCCTAATGGAGTGATAGATTTGATTTTACTACCAGGTGAAGATAAAACTAGTGATGATACAGAAGTATTTGTCGAACACTTGTTATAATTGTAGGAATAAGTGAGGAAAAAGCTAAAATATAGTAATGTTAGATATAAAGTAGATGTAGATGTAATTAGGAGAATGAATTCATTTGAATAAGGAGATATGGTGATGGTTCATCTCAGGAAGGAGAGGTTTCCAAAGGGGAGATATAATAAACTAAACTATAAGAATATTAAGCCATGTAGGATTCTAAAGAAACTCAATTATAATATATATTAAGCTAAAGTACAAGATATTCTCTTTTTTACTTTATTGAACTTAAAATATCACTATTTTTTATATTTGATTAGATTTTGATCCTTTATACAAAGATTTCTGACACCCTGCTTTTATTTTTGTTGTTATTTAAATTTGGGTTAAGACCATATAGTAAGGATAGGACCGTACATATAATATTGACCATAGTGAATGGTCTTTACCCATTTTGTTTTCTATTTTTTATTGACATGGGCCCATTTGTTACTCTTTTACCTTTCAATTTATATTTTTTGGGCCAGCCTTTCTCCCCACTAAGGTCCTAATTTCAAAGTAAAAACTCATATATATATATATATATATATATATATATATATATATATATATAAGTCTAACCTAAGTATTTACTATCTACCAATCACTTATTTATTTATCACATACTAATTTAAAATTAAGGATCACTTCTACACATTTCATACACAACATAGGATGGCATGAATCTAGTTTTTATCTTGATCAGATAAGGGTTTGATTGGGATAAATTAGTATAGCCCACTATCAGTATCGAAACACAAGTTTTTTATAAGGAAAAAATCATATAATAAGGTCAAGTTGCATTATACGGTCATGTCCCAGATGTATGATCCTAACCAAGAAGGCACATAAGCATATGACTTGATCTATATAGTTTACAGGGTTTTTTCTAGTTCCAAATCTCCCCCAACACATTGTGACTATCATCTAAACCAGCTAAGTGATTCTTTTTATCTCGTTTACATTTTTTATTACTTTTATCTCCTAATTAGAATTGATTGCTATATTGTACATATGCCTTGTATCTTATCTGAAATATCATTTTGAATGCATTTGTAATTTTAGTTTTGTATTATCAACTGAAAAGAGATAATTAATTCATTAGTGTTGATACAAAAAATTATATAGAATACATTATGAAATGGGTTGATACTACACCTCTCACGCACACAACGAGTACTCAAATAGTTAATTTTATTATATAGAACATCATTTCCCTCTTTTGTATACCAAAAAATATCATTTTTGATAATGGTAGCTCATTTAAATATAAATACATCATATCAATGTGTGTTAAATACAAGATTTAAAATAGGTTTTTCCATGTCATAGTATTCCTAGGCTTATGGAAAAACATAGGCCTCTAATAAACAATCAAGAAGATCCTCCAAAAGGTTGTTAGTGATTCCCATAGAGATTTGTATTCACAATTTCCCAATGCCCTTTAGATGTATCATACTAGCATCCTCACACCTACTATGGTCATGCCTTTCTCACTCATTTATGGGGATAATGTTTTCATACCAACTTGGGATGCATTCACTAAGAATCATGACACCTTTTTCACCTCCTTCCATTTGATTGAAGACTGTGATGGTTTAATTTTCAATTTGTGGCATCTCATAAAACAACCATATATATGGACTTATTTGTCGGTTTCTTCCAATATTATAGTATTGTCACCTACCACTACCAATAAATTAACTCCTCAAGCTAATCTAGAATCATAAGAACTTAGTGATAGTCTTAGGGCATATTGTTCTTATTTAATGGGTTACAAAAGCTATTTTTTCTAACCAACTTCATACAAATGGATAAAAGAAGACATCCACTAATTACAAATACTAATTTCCACTTAGTCAAAATAAAATTCTCAATCCGTGATCTATAACTATTAGTGATCAAGTGGATAATCCAGAACTTCTCTCTAATTAATCTTGACATGCTTAACAAGTCTCCTTCTTACTTATTTCTTATTCTTTATCTATTTTCTTTTATAAATAATAGATTTTATTTTGTTATCTACACTCTCATCCATTTCAAGAATTTCTCACCACTTTTAGGATCTTCCTCTTATGGTTTCTAGTCATTCTTCTTATCTCTTTTATTTATCCTCTAGGCTATAAATTGTAATTCATCCAAAGCATATTTTTTAGATTAATATAGTTGTGCATATTTTAAGAATTAGGTAGGATGTTGTGGCTTATATCTTCCCTACTATTTTTTTAATTGTATTTCCTTTTGTTTAATTTTTATTAATGTGTGTGTGGATTATAATTCCAGTTTTTTTATTATATTATTCCCAAACATAGAGTGGACTCTGATCCATATTTCTCTTTTTATTCATCACCTTTCCTCTTTTATATTATTTCCTTCTCCCTTTTCCCTTCACCCATTAGAGTAGGTGTATTAGTGATAGCATCAAGATTAGAGATGGATGAGAACCAAATCTCTCTGAAGGTATTATCCACTTTCTCAAGTCCCAACAAAATTTAGGAATCCCATGTTGTATTAATAGTGAGATCAACTAACAAAATTGATGCTTTCAACCACTAACAAGATACAAAAATACTATATCATTGAAGTATAAATTGAATCACCACATCATTTATCACAAATGTATAGAGAAACTTGAAATATCACATTACATGTTTACTATTAAAACCCATAGAATGTGCAGTAAGGGCATAAGCATCATTCCCTTTCAAATTTTTATCGTTTTTTTCATTTGTTTTTTTATTAGTGGTAAATGAGGGTTAAGGGGACCTTACCCAATACAAAATTGGAGACAAATATATATTAATGAGGATTAAATGTGACATCCTCTACCAACAGCATAGTGAAATGAAAAAACAACATATCCAAACCAACAACCCTTTCTAAATAACAACACAAATAGAACAAACCTCATACCTTATACCCCTTCCCATTGGAATGTAAGTACGTCTTAAGGGGAGTATTGTACCTATTATTTTTCTTGGTCACAACCTTCCAATCCTTTTTCATATTTAGATTTTCATTTTGAATATCATGGATTGGAATCATAACTTCTATATGTTCCTTAAAACCTGATTAAGCAAGATGAAGGGGATTCGTTCCTTTTTCCAAATCCACCACACCTATAGAACTCTGAAGAACTTGTTGCATTGGATCCTTCCGTATAGGAGGAATCTCTTCCTCATTCTCAAAATCTACATCAACATCTTTCTTAGACATAGTATTTGATTCACTATCTGATGTGTCATTTACAACCAAGTGGCTGGGATTAGAATTATTCCACCAATAACTTCTTATGTTAACATGTTTTCTCTCATATGACAGTCAGAAGCTAAATGACCAATAGAAAATTAGGTTCGACACCTGAAGAGAAAACCGTCATAGTCCAAATTTTGTGTCCAAATTATATCCTCAACTTTAAGTTCAATAGTGGCTAGAAAATCTACAAAAGTATCCATATCAACCAATATTTTGGCATATCCAATGTGCTCATAATCTCCAGTCTTGGGATCAATAGAAAAAAAATCCTAAACTGTTACCTATAGAGGTTAAACAACTCACCATCCAAAATTGGAGGAGAAAATAAGGCAGATGAATCCACATTGGTTTCACTTGGAAAGTATCATTCATTGGGTTAAACAAAGGGAACAATGGTTTCATAACTAACAAATGGGATAGGAGATCCCAAACTCTTCCAAATATCAAATCTCTATCAGGAGTTTCATCAAAAACCACTATGAAAAACCCACGAGAAGAAGGGTAAATATCTATCTTACCTATGATGATGGGGCTCCAGTGGCTTGAAATCCAATCATGAAGAGTGGGAGAACCAGGACAAAAAAAATTGAATCTGCAAATCAACCCAGTTTTCATTAAAAAGGCTTCATATTTCATAGCCTATGCTCAAAAACTAACAGAGGGGGTGGCTTTAGCAAATCCATAGGCTTAGAACTATTTTTCTTGACTGCATCTCAAAAACTCTACTTAGGAATAGATCCTAAAGCCCTAGGTTCAAAAGAGACAAAAATAGTGTATCTATTCAATTTACAAGCAAACGTGCCAATGCCATAGGAATTATATGTCTTCACAGTTTTAGATCCAACATCTCTGGAATCCACAAGTTATAAAAATAGCTTAGAAATTGTTGTCACTAACACAGAGCCAAGGATAGGGGCTTGAGAGCCATATCCATCGACAGGCGAACCACGGATAGGGAAAATCACCATTGTTAGCACAAATCCATGGATAGGATCTTAGAAACTCAAGCCATGGCTAGGTGTAGGGTAAATAGAGCCATAAATAAGGGCTAAATAGACAGAGCCAAGAATTAAACCCATCGTCAATGTTCCAGATACTTTTCCATACAACAGACTTGCAAGAGACCCTCCTCAAACCTCAATTGCATCCAAACCACTTCCACCGTCAACAGTGCATTTAGGATTAGGGTTGCCGATGAGAGAGTGTTCTTTCATCATAAAATATATTCATGTAATTGTTTTTTCTCATTTGTGACTTAGATACATAAACAACATTGTGTTCTGGTGAATGGAATATTTTATGTGACTATAAATCCCTATGTGAACCAAACTCTCACTCTATTTTGGAAGGATTTTTGTGGTGACTAGAAATCCTTATGACATCATAATACATGTTTTCAAAAATTAGGGATTTATCACCCCCATTTCTCCACAAGAACAAGCTCAATATCCATATCTGTATGCACATTTTAACACTTATATAGAACTTTTTGGCACCTACTAAAATTATTTCCCTATATATGAGTGGCTAATATGATGAATCATATTGTTCTACACATTTTTTTACTCTCTCAACATGCCTTCAACTTTATCTTCTTCGACACTATCAACTCTACTCATTCTTCTTCTTTAAAATAGAAATGTTTATCCACTGTCTTAAAAGGGGGAAATGTAGACACCTATTTTGGCATAAAATCATTATTACATCATATTTTTATAAAAAATATGTGTATGGGTCTTCATAAATGAAACTATATAACTTAGTGGTGCAAGTCCTTATTATTCCATTTTCATATCGTTGGATCAATTGTCTCTTGTTAACTTATTTGGATATTTTATCTTTTATCATGCAGTGTCACAAATATATTTGATTGTTACTTTTTAATGTTTGACTATTATTGACTTTGGTGCAATAATATTCAACTTGGTATAGATTTTCCCACAGTCTAGTCAAAACGAAATGATGTCATTCCACTTTTACTTTAGGTAATTTTTTCCCATTGAGGTTCTTTATTACTCTTTTTTATTTTGTATCTTAGGTTTTCTGGTCTACATTTCTTGCCATTATATTCAAATTTTGAAGTAAGATACTCATATGTATATAATTTTATTATGGGAATTCTATCATCTAGAAATCACCTATCTATTATCCATGTAACAACTAAGAACAAGAAATGAACCATTATAGCATATATCATGAACACATCACAAGGGGGAAATATTTTTTTCAAGATTTTTACATATACATACAAGGATTTTAATTGGGACAATAATTTATCTTGCTATATATATTGACACATGAGAGGAAAATCTAGTACAAGGGAGCTAGTCACATAAACACACACACACCATGCACTGGGATAACTACATAGATTTTGAAATTCATTGCAATGATCAATTTGAATTTTTTTTATTAGGTTAAAAAGTGATTTTGAAGGGATCAAGAACCTTGTAAAACCGAAAGATAGGCGTCAGAGCACAACAAGAAACAAAGAGAAGCTTGGTCTATAACTAAAAACAACCCCAACAGAAACACCACCCAAGCACCAAGGCTAGGAAAGAATGAGATGGACAAAGAACAATCAAAGAAGTAGGTCAAAACACTTGGCCTACCTCTAATAAATACTCAAACCCCCTAAATAAAAAATCTAACCACACACGAAGGGTGATTTATCCATGAGGTTCACATCCATGGGATCTTAAATTCATCTTAAGAAGAGCCACAAGTGTCTTAACAGAAACACCACCCAAGCACCAAGGCTAGGAAAGAATGAGATGGACAAAGAACAATCAAAGAAGTAGGTCAAAACACTTGGCCTACCTCTAATAAATACTCAAAACCCCTAAATAAAAAATCTAACCACACATGAAGGGTGATTTATCCATGAGGTTCACATCCATGGGATCTTAAATTCATCTTAAGAAGAGCCACAAGTGTCTTTCCTTTATTTTTCCTATTCATGATTGTCCATCCCTCAATCCTATTAGGATTCATGTTTTAATCTAGATGGATTATGAGTATGATTTCTTATATATCTATTTTCTCATCAATTGAATCCTTCTTCAAGGATATTTTTTAAATAGAACCATCGATCAACCCTAAAGAGTGTTGTTTTTATATTACGAGATGAAAAAAATATTACCCTTCAACACCCACAACAGGAGGGAAATTGGTGTTCCCAATAGGTACATTAATCTCAACTTATTTATTTTTTAAATAATCCAAGGAATAATCACGATCACATCCCACAACTAACATACTTGGGTGGGATTCCTTCCACTAAGAAACTTACCCATTCACCTTATGTTTTGCACTCTTACAGTCTGAGGCTAGGTGACCCACACCAAATAATTTCCTACATCTGAAGGGTAAACCTTCATAGTCCAACGGTTAGGACCAAATCCTGTCTAAACCCCTAAGTTCCATAGAAGCTGGTAGATCCATCGATGTGTCCAAATCCACCAATATTCATGCATAGGTAGTGTGGATGTACATTTCCATTTTAACATCAATTTGAATTATATGATGTGACCAATAAGGCCATTACAACTCATACACCTAACCCCTTTTTGTTATCTAATGTCTTCTTTAATTTATTTGCACGAAACTAGGATTTTTGCAAGTACAGTATTATATGTGAGGGTTATAAAGAATTTAAATATATATTAAGGTGTCACATATGTGAAGTTGAAGTTCTACAGGAAAAATAAGAGGTATACCACTTCTCGGTATGAAATTTTTTTAAAAGGGATAAAGTTATGGTACAGTCTAGTACACATTTGTATGATTCGATCTATTTGCATATAGGAAAGAAGTGAGTTGTTGGGTGCATTCTATAACCTCTACACCACCCAGATCCATATACAAAATAGACAAAACATCTTTAGAATTAGACAAGTCATTTTTAAACCTCTATTGCATGTTTATTTTCTTTATTGAATAATCATATTTACAAAACCTGACTTTCCAATCTTATAATTTAATATACATGATCATAATTTATTGTTTATTTTTTATTTTGTGATTAGGTAAATAGTTTAGGGTTTTGAAATTTTCCTAAAACATCTTACATACACATCTAAAGGATTAAAAAATAAAGCACACTCAATTAAACATATTATATCCTTAACACCCAAGGTTTTCATCCTACGTCCTGCCAAAAAATCCTTCTCAAATCTTTTACTCACTAGAAACCTCTAGAGCAGTGTTTGGTCTACCAAAATTCAGCAAAACATGTCCTAATTTTTCATCTCATACCCCCATTTTATGATATTAAAGATTCTTCTTAGATAGTTTAAGTATCCTCTTTATCTATCCTTTTTATTTCTTGCCAACTTCAGTCCAATAATTAGCCTCATATGTCAGGGATACTGGAATAATGATTTACATATTTATGATGTGAATGGATCCATCATGAGCCTTTGGGACCACTTGAACTTGGTACACAATTTCCTCTTTTAATAGGGTTGGAAGATTTGATTTTCCTAAGTCATCTTAGTCACATTTTTTTGAACCCTCCTCTTCTGACTCGAATAAATTAGTAGCTCCAACCACTCCAAGGTGTTGGGTAAGATAATCCTTCCACCAAGACTCCCTAGGTGATGCATTAGATTTCAAACTACATAAATATGAAGCCATGTGACCAAGTTCAAAACACTTCTAGAGCTTGAAGGGAAGCCCTTCATAATCCAACATTTGTGACCGACATTTGTCCATAACCTTGAGCATCGTATTGGCTAGAAGGTCGAGAGAGGTGTCCATATCCCCCACAATCTATGAAAGTTTTGGATGGGACATCATTTTAGTTGTGTTGTCATTCACTAGGAATCTCCCTAGTATTGAATAAATAGCTATGAAACAGGACTCTATCCCAAATTATAGAGTCAAATTCAACAACCTGGCCCACATGGTTTAGCGGAGAATACCTTAGTGGTGGGGTTGAAATTAAAAAATCTTATTTATTTATTGTTACATATCAGTCCTAAAATTTAGTAATTAATAAATCCCATTATTAAATTTATGGATGAATCAACCATTCTATTGGGGGTGTATGGCATGGTGTTTTCAATATAAATACCCTCTTTCTCATAACAGGTAATCATATGGTTATTAAAAAACTCTCCTTCATTATTAGTTCTAAGATGCTTTATTTTCTACTCATATAAATTCTCAACAAGGGCCTTGAAAATTTTGAAGTGCTCAAAAACTTCACTTTTAAATTAGTCTAAAGTTCTGCAAATGAATTAATTACTGAAGGTAAACACATATTTAAGTATCTCAAAAGAAACATAGGGAAATAACATGATGCCATTGTGAACCAGTTGTAATTTTTCATTGGATCTCCAAGATTTTATTTTATGAAATGGATCCCTATGTTTTTTCCAAGTACACAACTTAAACAAAATCCACTTGGGAAAGACAACTTTGGCAACCCAAGAACCATATTTTTCTTATTTAAATTTTGCAATGAGAAATAGTTAAGATGAGAAAAATCCTCTTGGAAAATTTTACTCAAGTCATTTTCATGTGCAAACATGACTTTTGAAGGAACTCAAACATTAAGTAGTGAAACTTGTACAATCTGGCTTGATGATCAACATTTTTAGTGGCTACGATAGCATCTTAGTATTTTCCTTGTTTGATAACAACATTTTTGGCAGTAAAATCAACTATTTTTCCTTTGAACCTAAATGAGTGATCTAATAAATGGATAGTAATTTTTCATACAAATTTGGAACATGGATAACTTTATTGAACATGTCATTTTCCATCTCAATGGATCCTTCACCTTCAACACTAAGTGGAGTTTTTTTTTCAACAGAAATTTATGTTGCATTATTTTCCAAGATAGTTTGAAATAGAGAACCCTTATTTTCTATTTGGTTTGAGGCCCTTGAATCTAAAATCCATTCATTTACTATTGATCACTTATTTGTTGTGGAAGGAGCGGCCCCTAACTTGGAGGGAGGAAGCTGTATTTTTTTATCTTTGCTTCCAAGTATATGTAATTTTCTTGAAACATTGATGTTCAACATGGCCTATTTTATCACAATAGTTCTAACATTTTTTGTCATATTTGGATTTATGGTTCCCTTTTCCTTTGTCTTTGTCTTGAATTTTGGTGGAGTTTTAATTTGTTGATTGATTTCCCTTAGGATTAGGATAAGATTTAGATTTTTTGTCAAGGTTGGGCCCTTTCCTTTTCTAGTATTACTTTGTGTGAAATTGCATTAGAGTAATGACTGCCAATGCATGTGTATTAATACCTTCATGTCAGATAATGCCAATAAAATTTAGTTTTTCATCTTCTCTCTATAGTTTATCACAAAATGTATCAAAAGTAGGTGTCGCATATATTGCACCCAAAGAACCATTTTGCATGTCAATATCTACTTACACCTTAGACTCCATGAAAAAATGTTTTAATATGTGCATGTTATAAGGAGGAAACCATAGAACAAATATAAACACTATTTCCCAAAATGAAAAAATTTCACACACAATAATCGTGAAAGTTAACAACACTAATACAAAAGCTTAGGAAATTTGTAAACAAGGAGTAAAAGGGCCCACAAAGGTAGAAACCAAAACCATACAAAAATGGATATGGTATATAGGAATTGTGCAAGTATTGTTTTTGTAACTATCTAGGTCTAGAGGGAAAATAAGGTGACGAGAGAAAAATTAGGGATGGAAATAAAAATGGGGACAAACAATGGTACAAATCAACTAAAAAACATGGAATTGATAAGAGGAAGACAAAATCATGGGGAATTATACAAGATAAAAGGTGAAACGGCACAAAGAATAGACATCAACAAAAATGTAACTTAAAATTTACATGTTGTAAGGTGTTATTACATGTTATCATGATAATGATTTTGCATCTCTCCGATGACTTTAGCATCACTCTATATATGTTAAAATAAGTCCTTCATATTTTTTGTTTTGGTAAATTTGGTAAAAATTTACATTTATAAAGTAAATGAATTCCAAATCCAAAATGTGAATAATATAAAAAAAATATCAATAAAATACCAAATATATACATTTGATAAAAGCTTTTGAAATAACCAACGAGAACACAAAATGTATATCCTTGTGTTGACTACAAATCATTTTGTGTGAAAGAGTGGAGTGAAGAAAAAGCAAAATAGACATTTGATGTAATCAGCCAAGCAAAGCTTTGCTTTTCCAAAAGAGACATTTGACAACACCACTGTGAAAGGTTTGTTGAGATTATGTATTTGCTAAAGATTTTGTAATCACCTACAATAAGACAATTTGAGGTCGAAATATGCTTAATGTCTTACATCAGCTATCCCATCTAACCGAATGAGTTGATAGTCAAGTTTCTGCCATAAAATGCAAAGAATTTAGCCATTCAAACGCATTATCTTTGTTTGAGGTGGAAACAAATTATGGAAAACCATTTTGTGTGTTATAAACGGAAAGAATGAAAGAATTCAACAAAGAATAAGAAAAATTGCCACTTCTCAACTGATCAATGGTCCCCATCGCCATCCTCTGTTTGCAATATATACATAGATTCGCCATCCTCATGTATATCGCACACGTTAGAGAGTAAGGAAAAGAATGGGAGACGTGTTTAATTTAGGACATTGCAATACTTTTACTTAAAGTTGCAAATATAAAAACACAATTGCATTTCACTTTGTATTTAACCACAGATCTAAAAGATGGTAATATTGTTGTTAATTAGGTCTTATTTATCCGTGTCTTCAATATATATATTTTTATGTAGGGGTTTCTCAACATTCTTTGTATTCTTTAAAATATTGTGACCACTGAAAATATGAAACCGTATATGTATATTTCTTTATCGTCATTTCTTATTTATACACTAATTTTTTATCATATTTTCCATTTCACAACCATTTTTTTTATGTTACAAGTATATAAAATATACACTTTAAAATATATAATAAATCAAATTCTGTGTATGTGTGTGATAATAGATTAACAAATTATTGTCATGATACAATTTAACACTTTACAATTTATTAAAAATTTATTTTGTATGATAACATTCGGATATAAATTGTATCAACACATTTGAATCATTCAAAATTAACATTTAAATATGAGTAACAGTTTCCACCAACAACTTCAATCATTCAAAATTAACATTTAAATATGAATTACATTTTTCACCCAATGTGTTATAAAATGCTGATTAAAAGGGAGTATTAAAAATCAAAGCAATTACTAATCAATTCTAGTTCTAAGACCCTTATGTAGCACCTCTACATACTAAAAAAAAATCCAAGTGCACATTAAAGCAAGTAAGATTAATATAGATTTATTATTCTATGTAAATTAAATCAATAATCACTTAGTTTGGTTTATTTACTATGGGGTTGTTAAATGCAAAAGGTAAAAAATATCAACTAACCCTTCAATAAAATTGTCCAAAACATGCATAAGTAGGCACATCATTTATTTTTAAACAATAGTCGTGCACATGCATATTTCCCATTTCAACAATTAGTACACCTTAATTATGGCTCTTAAATCATAAGATTCAATCACTAATTCTAATAATTTTCAACATTAAAAACCCAAGGTTATAATCTTGGGCTTCTTAACATTGTTCCAAATCATTAATTTCTCTTAATATGGCTATAAGGAATATTTGAATTTAAACTTATTGTGTTTCTCATGTATGAGATCTATTGAATCATGTTTTCAATATCTTATTTTTTCATGTTGCCCTTTGATATTTTTTCCTATATATATATGGATAAAAGAGATAAAATTGTGAATTCAATTTTTTACACTCCACCCATAAATTTATAATGAAAATTTTAAATTGTAATAAATTTGTAGAATATGTTATGACTCAAAAAAATTGACAATTATCAAAAATTTAAAAATTGTGACAATTCTAATAATTCAATAAATGTAGTGTTGTAAAAACTTTTAACATTTTTGTGACATTGGCACAATCATAATGATGTGAAAGATATTATTGAAATTAATTTTATAAATAAAAATAGTCATTATTAAAATGTGAACCACGGAAATTCAATGGAACTTTTTTATATATAAATACGAATTTGAAGACCTAATTTTAAATTATTGTGAATTGTCACGAATAAACATTATGAAATGTGTGGATTTACTTCTAATAATATTATTTTTTGTTAACAGGTTGGATCACGGGGATGACACGTCCAAGGAGTCTATGGAGGGATCGAACCAGGCTGGAGGGAGTGACCTGTTGATGGAGGCGACAGGCAGTCTGGCCGGTGGGATTGACTAGTCTTTTGGGTGGGAAGATTGTTTAAATTTTGAATTGGATTATGTTGTGTTGGAAGGTTTGAGTGAACAGCTAGTGGTTGGGGAAGTTTCTATAAACAATGACGAGGGAGGGGATCTGGGTGCTAACATGGGCATTTCTTTAGTTGGGTTGGAGGACTCCTTGGTTAGGGTGGGTGGGTGGACTCCAGTCCACTCCAAACATCAAGTTACTAGGAGCAGCAGGTTGGTTTGTCTTGAGTCAACTTCTCTTTGTTCTTGTTTGCACTTTGACGCTCATCTTTCTATTGTAAAGGGTTCTTGATCCCCTCAATATCATTTCTTATCATCTTATCTAATAAAAAAATATTATTTTTTATTAAAAAATCTTTTTCAATAACATATTATGAATTAATTGCGTTTAAATATTACATATGATGTAGTTTGTTATAAAGTAAAACTATTGGTATATATTATTTATAATTAAAATTTTAACATATATATATATATATATATATATATATATATATATATATATATATATATATATATATATATATATAGCTTAACTTTTGATGGTTTTTACAATTTATAATATAAGTTTTATCCCTTTTATTTGAGGAAAAAGATTAGGATTTTATAGATTATGTACAATTAATTTAAATTAGATGTGTTTTATTTAAAAATTAAATTTTGGTGGTGTGGATAATTCGCATAGCTAGTTATGGATAATTAAAAAAATTAAATTCGATTCTTTTTACATTGTTGAACACCCACATTATTTTAATCAAAATGGAAGAATGTTTTTGATATAGCACAAAATTTTCTCAATGTAATTTTTGTGTGGATACTATTATCGATAAAATATCATATTTATAGTAGTGATATAATGATCATGTTGTTTTTCCTTTGGTTCTTAGTTTCATATGATCAAGTCTATACCTAAAAGTCGTACATCCTTATAGCCTATTATTTTCTTCTTTCCATGATAGGTCAAGAATTGCAATAATTATATAGTTAGTTAGGTTATGTTGTTTATGGTTTCATTCATTTCAAGAGTTCAAGAACATTATTGTAAAATTCATTTTTTCATTACATAATTTCTTGCACTATGTTTCATAAGGCTTCATCAATTTGAAGAAATTGAGAGTATCCTAGTAAAGGTTAAATTTCAATGTATACTTAGTTAGGATATGGACCATTAGGATTCTTTGGCTTGAAGAAATTGAAATGCATCCTTACACAAACAAATTAGCACTTACAATGTGTAAGGGTTATATATGTTTCATTTCTTTTAATTATAAGTTCAAAATTTTTGAGAAAATTCTTGTAAAATACATTTCATCATAATAGAGCTATTTACCTAGCTATGTTCCATTGAGATTCTTTAACTTGTAAAGAGTTTGAGAGAGTTCAAATTTAATGCAAAAATTAGTAGGGCCAATTTGAATTTGCATGGAAAATTTATTTAAAATTAGCTACTTAAAACAACAAGTTAAATTAATGTTAGGATAGTTTTTAATTATATTATCCTTTTTTAGTCTCTATAGTGAATTCACCAGAGTGGTGATTTTTTAAAAGAATCTTATCGATTTTTTAAGAGAAAATTTTGAAGAATAGAATTGGTTCTTTTCTATCTAATAATTTTATATACAATTTATTGTGCTTCTTCCAAATTGTTACACTTTTGAATTCATAAATATGAACCTCTTGAAATTAATTATATGTGTACATATTTATATATTTAATGCATATTTTCTAAGAAATACTATTAATGCCTTAGATTGAAGGTGGTCATGTAGATAGGATAATAAATTCCACCTCACTTATAAACACCACTCGGCCACCTTGTAATGTTTCTTAAAACTTATATCTTATAATGTAATGACATCCTAAAAAGTGCTTAAGGAGACCAATTGCAACATTGCAATTCTAAAAGGTGATAAATATGTCACTGCATCTTACTACGAGTAGAGAACACGGTTAGTTTATTTCTCATATGCAATCATCTAAGAGTAGTTTCCATCATGTACACCTTATAGCTATAACCCATTTATTTTACTTCCTCGTAATCACAATAGATAAAACAAAGTCAAAGTTATCTCTATTATACATGAATTTATATGAGATTCACAACTAAATTAAAAAATTATGAAGAGAGAAGCTTTTATAACATTGAATGCTTGTGATTTAATGAAAAATAAAATACATGTTCAATTTTGATGGGGAGAATTTTCATCTCAAAATTTACTAAAATTGATGATACATGAGCTGATTATCAAACTAAGTTCAATGAAATCACAAATACAAACAAGTCCCTTTACTAGAATAAAAATCATACTAAGACGTGTAGTTCTATGTAAATAATGAGTGGGCAGGAAGATTTTGTCATGTATGAGGAAAAACTCAGCTTTGAACAATACACTACAAAACCATCTATTTGCAATTATTTGGTTTACATAAAAGCTTGAATATTTTTTAATTGAAATGCACTTTTATATTGATATGATCAAGAAAAGTGCAAAGGGAAAGCTTGACTATTTGAATCTTCCAATCCTACAACTATTTTGTTTAACCAATGTGAAAATTTGATTTTTTTAAACTATTTTCAAAAGGTACACCTTTAAAAACATAACCACACATAAGTTGAGAAGTATTAAATATAATGATGTAAGTCTCCTCAACTTCAAAAAAACATTAATTACCAAATTATATATATATATATATATATATATATATATATATATATATATATATATATATCGAATGTCTCCTTGAGAAATCTTATCTTCGCCTTCGTTGATTACATCAGACGTCGATTTTCCTTCTACTACACTCCATTATTAACATTAGGAAATATATTTTATTTAAATATTATCATTTAGTATTTTCAAAAATTTTACCAAAATTATTGATTTAGAACTCTATTTGAGATTATTGACAAAAGTATTCCTTAGCATATGTGATAATGATAGAGCCATTTTAGAGGTAGAAGGTTGTTGTCATGGTAGAATGTATTAACTCCTTACAATATGTAGAATAATTTTAGGTTTTTGTTGACATCTATGTGTATTCTTTTTGTTGTTTAACTTTTTATTGTGTATAGTTTTTAATATTTTAATTTTTTTTAATTTTTTTTTTTTTAACTTGTTTATCATGTTTTGTTTCTATTTTCTTTCCTATATTTTTTTTATAGTTCTATGTAATTGTAAAAAACATATTTGTACATTTTTTAGTTTACTATATTTATGTTTCTACAATTTTGGATTTTATTTTTGTAGGCTCTTTTATATTTAATTTACAATTTTTTTAAGTTTTTGTATACTAACTATCAGATTTCACATCCATTATATATTGACTTCTACATTTGGGTCATTGTTTATATCTGTTTAATAGTTACCACCTTACTACATCTATTTATTGATGCACTTTTTTATTGAAAAGGTGTAAGCAACTGTTGAAAAAATCTAAGTGCTAGATGTATATGTGAATTGGGTTTGGTAGTCACAGCTTGAGTTGATGTTGCATAAAAAAGGATATATTAATTATTATCTTCTTAAAATATAAAAGAAGTGGGTACTCTACTTTATGCATAAAAACTTAACACCAAAAACAAATATGTCCTACTCTAATTTTTATTATTGTTTATCACAAGTAACTACTACCACATTCAATTGCAATTTGTATTTGTATCTACTTATATCATTTATTACAACTATTCCTCTATACTCATGCGTGCACCTAACCCTCTCTTAATACTCTTAATGTTGCACCTTAAAACCCCTCCTTTTGTGACCTATTAATACACTTAAATATATATTTCCACCCTAATCAAATATATGTAATGGAAGTAAAAATCAATAAAGAGGATGTAAGGGTTTGTAATAGGGGATTATTCTAATCTAATCAATTTACAATTAACCATTCATAACTAAAATAATTTATTAATACTTGAAACGATTGATACACGATAAATGATATCTCAAATACACAAGAGGGAAAGAAGAATAAGTTGTTAAATTCATAACAAAGAGCATTTGGATGTGCGGATAGGTAATAAAGGAATATCATATACTAGAGTTGTATTATTGTGAGTTTTGAAACTAGAAACTAAGCAGGGGAAAGACTATATACTACTTATACCATCCAAATTGGAATCATACGGTACTGATATGGATTTTGTGGTCTTGGACCCTCTAATAGTTAGGCGACACAACTTCTTGATTGCTTTACTTGTTTGTAAATTCCCTTTTCTATATGTCACTCTTGTTCTCATAACTTTAAGATGACTTGTAATCACCTACAATAAAGTGGAAACATATACCCTTTAGCAAAGCATTAACAAAGCAAAAGGAGAAACCTTATGTGTGTAGTGAGGATAGACTACCCTTGGCAGTCAACCTCAGCTACTGAACTAATCCAAGTGTTGCACTGCATTCCCTCATGTAGGACTAGGGATCATGTAGTTCTCTTAGGTGATTGTGAAAGTGTGAATAAAATCTAATGTACAACCCCCTAGGTTTTCCTTTATGTCTCTTAACATAAAGATATCAGAATAAATATATAGTTTAGAATATACCTAGTGTGATAATACTGTGATGTAGTGATCCTTAGCTACATGAGATAACCCTTTATCCCTTGAAACCCTTTAAAAATGCTTGTATTGACTTTTCTCTTTCTAACATATCGCTCTATGAATTTTTCACACTTGGAAACGGAAGAAACCATACTCTTTTACTTGGTTGAGTGCTTCATACCTATAGTAGGGACTACTCTAATTGATGTACAACTAAATTGGGTAGATTTAGGAGGCACTTGAGTGCTTTTGGAATGATGTTCGTAATAGGAGCTTGTAAGAGTGTTAGGTAAGTTATAAAGTAACATTGACTTTAATATGCAATCTTCTATAGGTAAAACATTCTAATAAAGACAGCCCTATGAAGAAGAAATGAAACCATAAAGATATTTAAATTTAAAATAAATTCAAAGAATGCAAAGGGGTAGGATTGTATAAGTTGTCTAAGAATGGATTCCACATCCTAACCTTTTATATAGTCCTAGACAAGAGAGATGTGAAGTGAAATATAAAGTTTTGGTATGAAGTACAAATATTATTTACAACTTTGATTTAATAATATTTATCGAATCGATGATAGAGAAAATTATAAATATAAACAAGTCATGGAAGAGCTAGATAGATTAACTGATTCAATTCTAAGTATGAGCTTTTATCTTAGCAAGGGAGCATATCCAAACTTGGCATTGCAGAACTACAAGTTACCAAATTTTAGTGTCTACAATATATTAAAATACTAGCAAAAGAATCCATATGTTCTTGTGAAAGGTCGATAGGTACATATAGTGTGGACTTTATGTTCTTTGGAATGTTTTAAAATGCTTTTTTTTGGACTATGTATTGAGAGCACTTGTGGCCTCATCCAACACAAGTACTGGAGGATTTTTTAGATTGGCTCTTGCAATTGTTATTCACTATTTTTTACCTCCCAAAATCTGCACTCCACACTCTCCCACATGTAATATTGAAGTTTATTATATAAATTGATGAAAACATCTTTGTTTTTTAATCGAGTATGAAGGTTCAGAAATGCATCTATGAAGGTTTCAATTATGTTTTAAGCATATAAAACGAAGTTTGCATATGTGTTTGGATAGTTATTTGAGATTCAAAGGGTTTGCTTTTTATATTAACTAATTTATTGAGACTGTTAAATATTCTAATACCCATTGAGACTTTAATCAATAAAATTTATAATATTGTTTTACATTAAAAACCATTGTGTATTGTAATTAAGATAACAAATACTAATTTTATTTATGTATGCCCTTAGTCAAATCAAATAAAAAGTTTAATTTTAAAATGTTTTTGTTCAAATTTATTATGGAAACCTTACTAACTAATAATAATTATTTATAAAAGTTATAATTGTTTAACATAAGTCATTTTAAAATGATTTAAATAAAATAAAGTTGTAAATTATTTAAACAATAATGAGAAATTAGATAAAACTTCTTAAATTTTTTGAAACAAAAGATATATTATATTGAAAAAATTAAATTTTAATATTATATAAATTATCTTAATTTTTAATAAATTAATTATAGAATATTAACTTGAGATATTAGTGAAACTTTCTTACATATAATATTATTTTATAATTTAATAACCATAATTTGAAAACAATGAAAAATGATAGTAAAAAAAGATAAGCTTACTTGGGTATTATAGTCATTTGGTAATCGAGGGAAGAATTTATGAGCATTTACAACTTGAGCGGCAACAATGACTTGATACATACTATTGTATTCTTGGGATTATAAACAATAATATGAAAGTAAATGTCACTATAGAAAGCCTGAGATTCAAAAGGCAACCCACAAAGTAAAAACTCATAAACCAAGCTATATTCATAAGGATGTTAGATCGTATCTGTGATCCATAGACAATTTGTCTTCCATTATTTATTATTAATGCATTTCTTCATTAAATATTACCCCAAAAGTTCAATTCATGCTACCCTTGTTCCTATTTTTTAAAACTTACCCAAAGATTCATTCATTTAAAACATTTATTTTCCCACTCACTACTGCGCTTAAATTGTCTATATGTACAGAGGAAGTTGTGTTTAAGAAATTACAGGAATAGAGGTTTGACTGCATTAGAGCTGCAATTGAGTTCCATAATCCTTATTTTATAATATATATTTTACATCTCCGTTTGGAGAATCCCATCCTTTCAACCTTCACTTAGTCTCTAATAATTACTATTATTTTGATTGGTTAAAAAATTTTGACTATAACGTCGTAAAGCAAAAACGGGGCAAATGCGACCAAGGTGTACAACTATTGTGTTACTTTATGTCAGCAAGCCAATGTTAATAGGAGCTTGTGGATTTTACTCTGAAAATGCTCATCGCAGAATCATACAAAGCTTATCGAAATGGTGATTATTGCATATGATTGCGAGTAAATATGATACAATGCTTAAAAGATCGTTGGTGTTTTATTATGAATGTTGTCTATCACCTCATTTTAGTTTATAATATTATAACAATTTTAACTTCGTCTCTTCACATTCTTAAAAGTCGAAACCATCCTGGGATCTGTAATCAATTCAACTGAATGCGGGAATTATCAGTCAGATAGAGAATAGTTATGCCGAATATTTAAGACCTGGTAGAGTTTAACTGCGAGCACGTCTTTTTGGCCCACTAGATACCAGAACTGTAACGCCAAATAGTCGGGATAGTTGCTGCTCTCTTCGATCTTAAACATGATGTTGTGCCCGGGATACTGGCAAGATATTCTGATTCATGCAGTAAACAATAATATTGTTTTTAGATTGTAAATCAGAAATATGCATATTGAGCCTTCGAGTAATCCCTGCCCATTAATATCAATTAGATTGTAAGTCAGTGCGATCGCCTTGGTCGTATTCTGTCACAACAATTTTCAGTGAAACGTCTGCGCAAAGCTCGGGATGGAGGCAACGAACGTACTTTTTATTTTTAAATAGACATTTGCAAGATTTCCCAAATTGATCAATCATAGCCCAAATAATGGAATCAAAAATGTAAGAAGCATGTTAAAGAAAAATGAAATGATCAAACAGACATGATAGCAAGCTCCGCATCCAGTGCCATTTCTAGGTATGAATGAGGTGAAGCAATTTTGTGATCTAAAACTTGTAAATGAGAAAAATGGAGGATCCGGCCTCGAGTAAGCAGAGCAGCACATAGTTGAGCGAATACATATGAAAAATATAATGATGTGTTCATATAAAGATTCTAATGACCCGTTCTTCTTCTACCATTACCACTTGTTGGGATAGAAAGAATAAACAAAAGAAATAAAAGTAAGAGCTCGTGATTTTATAATTTTGTCAAAAGAGACAAAAATATGAAAATTAAAAAGATTATAATTATGGGTTAGATTTGAATGATTTTTATTTTGAAAATAGGATGAAAAATATTTTAGGACAGCCATGACAATGAAGATGGGAGTTATAAAGAAAATTTTCTTTAGAAAGGCCTATCGACCAATTAAGGGGGGTGTACACTT
Source organism: Taxus chinensis (assembly GCA_019776745.2). NCBI lineage: Eukaryota > Viridiplantae > Streptophyta > Pinopsida > Cupressales > Taxaceae > Taxus > Taxus chinensis. Next base: position 124,296,068 of record CM034154.1, read on the forward strand.
CTCATGTACATATATTCCAAAGGTTCCATAAAGTACCATACAATGTCATTTAAGTCAATAAAAGAAATTTTTTATTCTTCATTGTTGTTATTTCTAATTTCATGACATGTATGGAGATTTTTAGTTGTACTAATAATGCATAAACCAAACTCAATAAGAATGCTACCAAAATTATTCCTTTACGTAGCTCCTTTGTCAAAAGAGATAAAAATATGAAAACTAAACTGATTAAATCATGGGTTGGATTTGAATGATTTTTATTTAGAAAATAAGATGAAAAATATTTTAGGACAGCCATGACAATGAAGATGGGAGTTATAAAGAAAATTTTCTTTAGAAAGGCCTATCGACCAATTAAGGGGGGTGTACACTTCTCATGTACATATATTCCAAAGGTTCCATAAAGTACCATACAATGTCATTTAAGTCAATAAAAGAAATTTTTTATTCTTCATTGTTGTTATTTCTAATTTCATGACATGTATGGAGATTTTTAGTTGTACTAATAATGCATAAACCAAACTCAATAAGAATGCTACCAAAATTATTCCTTTACGTAGCTCCTTGTCTCATGCTCAAGAAAATTGTGATGTATAACCCTGATAATCACCCAAAATATTCATCCTTTTCTATTTCATCATATTTTTCTAAGTATTTTTTAACTGTAACGCCCCACGAATCTCCTGCACAAAACCCAAGACAACCCAATAGTTAGATTTGAAAATCTACGAAATAATTTCTTTTTGTTAAAACCGGTTGCAACAGGGTGACCTCTAACTAGAATTAAATATTTTATTTGTTAATAATTTATTCATTTTAATTAAAAAATAATTAACATTATTTAATTTTGTAGTTCGAGCTTAAAATGCCCTTGTTACAATCTTTATTTAATTTAGTAATATAGTTCTAATGTCATTTACTAATTTATTATTCTAGGGCTAATTCTAAACTTACCCTCCCATAAAATTAAGATCAAATAAATTAGGTCTCTATAATACACATTTTTTAGTTATCTTGGTATACAATTTAATTTAAAAGAATTAAAAGGTCAAGGTCTTAAAGAAAAACACTAAACTAACACCCCAAGGTTACATTTTAATTTTTCTCTCTAATACCCCCTTGAGAGGCCCCATTCACAAGTTACACGCACATTTCCCTTAAAACATATTCCCACCTAATTCTCACCTAATTTTTGTAGGGATGAATTACAACCCTTAGATGGATTTAATATGGGCCCTAGGATCTTAGAGATTTCAAATTTACCCTAGTCATATTTATGGAGTGTTCTTATTCATTCCTTTATCTTATTTGCTCATTTTTGTTTTTACAGGTTTTGGGAGGAGAAGGAGGAGAAGGAGGAGGAGCCATGAGAGCAAGAAGAGAAACCATGGCAAAAAAAATTCATGGTTTGAATTGTAAATATTTTACTATTGTAATATTGCCCATTTGTTTAATTTAGGAATCCTACAATGGATTTTTTTTATTATTTAGTGAAAACATTTCTTGTTTCAAGTTCAACAATTTGGGGAAAAAACCCATTTCCTTTAATTAAGAATCTTACACATTCGAGAGCCATAAAATAAGATTGGAGAACTTAAACAATTAATTTCAGTTCGTTTCTATTTATTGGAAGTTACTTTTTAATGGTTTTAGGCTTAGATTTCAGTTAATTTTAAATCTGAGTTTTTTAAGACACGGATTTTATTTTTCCATCAAAAGTTAAAAAACCACCACCCTACACAGGTCGGTCGTCCTGTGGCCACCACCTGCTTGGGGGCGGTTCATCAACCATCACTCTATGTTGGGCGGCAGTTCTAAAATCACCACTCTACATAGGGCGGAGGTTTTGTTCTCTGAAAACATAACCTTCCAAACATGCATTTTTTCAATAGTTCTTCTACTTAAGTTAGTTTTTTAAAGCTATAACACCCACAATTTCAACATTCAAAAACCACATTAATCCTTAAAAAATTATCCAGAAGGTTGCAGCAATTTTTTTTGTTTTAAACTTTACAAAGGTCTCAAACCCTAATATACATTTAATTAATTCCTTCTAGAAAAGTTACATTTCATAGGATAAATCTAGTCTAGATTATTAATTAATTATTCTTAATCCAGATATAATGTCAATTTAATTATCATCACTAGATAAGTGTCCATAAATTTCTCTTACTAGGTTAAATAGTTTCCCCCTTATGAATTAACCTTCAGCTCACATTTAATTGGCATTTATCTTTAGTTACCTTAGTTATCTTAAATTATTTTCTTTAATGTCCATTAAATCATTCACTAAAACCTACTAGAAGGGTTACAAAGCTAACTTAACATATATGGGTATTAAGTGGCCCCATTCACCCATTTCCACATACATTAAGTTATTTAAAAACCCATAATATTTATTCTTACCTAACAATTGTAGGGTTGATTCTTAACCCTTAGATCAAATCAATAGGGACCACAAGATTAGATCTACCCAAAAGAAACCCTAATCATCCTTAAAGGAGTATTCTTAAGCATTCTTACCCTAGGCTCATTCATTTATTTCTCTTTGGTTTGCAGGTTGAAGGAGTGGATGCCATGGATCTAGAGAAAATCATGAAAGAGTTTTCTTGGATCCAATGTGCAAGAAAAGGGGATTCCATCCATTTGGATCCTCATTTAGAATAGTTAAATCTTAGATTTAATCATGTATTCTTAGTTATTTATTGCAATGCAAGCATCTATCCTATATCTGGCTTGAGATCTATTGTTGATTAGTTCTCTTTTTTAATTGATGGGAAAACCCCCATTTTGTAGATCAATAGTTTTATGCATTTAAATCCTTATATGTAGGTTAGAGTATTGGTCCAAACTAGCATATACATCCCTCACAATCTAGATCTACCATTGGGTGAAGTCTACATCCATAATATAGCCAATGGTTTAGCTGGAAATACATTTTCAAAAACAAACAATCCTCGCACAGGAGACCGACGGCGGTCTCTTGACCGACCACAGTAACCACTGTACTACTGACGTTGGTTCCACTATCGATGTTGGTTCCTATGTTAATGGTAATTTTTTAGAATATTGTTTTAATTATAGGGGTAAGAGATGAATTCTATGAGTAACTTCTTATGTAATTTAAGGAAGCATAACAGTTTCAGAAGCATCTAATATCAACAAAAGACTATCAAGTTTATAGAAATGAAATTTGTGCAGTATCTAGTGACTGATGTCAGTCACAGAAATAACAATGATGGTTTAATCACCAACACCAGTTACTATCTGATGACTCCATTTTATAAATTTTGACATATCTTCAATATTTTATGTTTCACACTTATCTAAACAATTTTTCCATAGTTATTCATTGAATTTAAGGTCATTGTGCAAACCATGAAATCATTCAAGTTTATAACTAAACTTGGATTTAACATTCTAAATACTGCAATATGAAATAGTGACCAATGTCAGTACTAAGTACACTGATACCGGTTAATATTGGTCGGTTTCGGTCACTATGTAAGACAGAGAACTCTAAAAATGAATGTATAAAAGAAAATAGATTTCAAAGGATAAATTTTTCTTTAAATATATCAAAACCAAAGAGTGTTTAACTTTTTCAACCCAGAATAAGGCTATGACAACTTCCCAATTCACATTGTGATCAAAACATTAAGAATTACAACTTTCTTTTCTTTCAACACAAGGTAAAATTTAAACATGATATCCATTTAATTCATTCCCTTACATAAAAATAAATTGAAGAGAAAGGAAAGACACATTCTTTAATAAACTTCCTTCAATTATAATATTACAGCTTGGTAAATAAAACTTGCAAGGCAATTTTTTTTTAAATACAAGTCTACTAGTCTTCCACTTTAAGTGGGAATTACAGGAATATTTCTACAATGAAGAGTTGTCTTTGAGTTCAACAAATGCTCCAAATTAAAAATATCCAACAAGATCTCCACCATTTCTTCACTTTAATAACAACCAAAAATGGTGGAGAGGAAACACTCTCCACCTAACCAATAATACAATGAGGAGAAGAAGCTAACCTCCTCATTGGCCCCCGAGCCCCAACCAAAATGTAATAAAGGATGGATACAACTCATGGAAACAACATATTACTTCCACATCACAATAAAAAATTTCACAACCAGTTAACACACCTTTAACACAATAAAATAATCACAAGAATGCAAATTTCAAAATACATAAGGCTTGAAATGTAAAGCCAATGGAGCAAGGATCTATGGGAAGATCACTTATGCGTCCCAATGGGATTAGGTGCCCACCTTAAAACCCTCCAAAACACAACTCAAAATACCTACAAAACTCTTATGCCTCCCTTAAGATCCTCTCATACCTCCCACATTCTCTTATGCCTCCCTATAATCTCTTATGTCTCCCTCAAAAGAACCAAGTAAGAAATGCAAGCATTCTCTTATCCAAGGTGGGGCACCCAACCCAAGTCCCTCCCAAAACATGAAATAAACTCTTATGCCTCCCTATATATAATATCCACCTAGCCTTCTCCTACACCATACTCAGGCATTCTACCCAAGAACCCAACAACCATACAAAACATTCACATGCATACCATACACACATATAAAAACAAACAAGTAAAAATAGTGTAGCTCCTACATTTCTATAGTAAGAAATTGATCAAAGAATCACACTTCAAGCTCCTTCGAGCTCAATCCAACTCTAACAAGCTCCAAAAATTTAACGAGTACTCCAAAACTCTCCAACTCCAAAAATACAAGAGCACAAATGAAATGAAGTAATTGTTATCCCAATTTTATACCCGGGTAGCAAAATTGATCTAACACGACCCCACACAAAAGAAAATCGGAAGCGTTGGTCTAGTCATGTGAACTCACATTTCAAATCCAAAAATGAAGGGGAAAGGTCAGCAGATGGGGCCGAACAATGTTAAAGGAGATCAGAGCTCGAGAAGAGAAGATTGAAGAAAGGGCTCAAAGTTTTGGACTTCACATACGAGTCGACTCAAATCCAAGCAGTAGGGTCAGCGAAAGCCTCCACTTAGTTAAAACCTAAAGAGGAAATGTTCACTCGAGGCCCTGAATTATCTAAGTATAGAGAAAAGACGTGGAAGGTGCCATGTGCTTCAATGGTGCAACTCTAAAGGTCAACCCAAAAGGCATTCTCTAAATGTGCACCAGCCCTCCATGTGTCTAGGGTCTAGAAAGGGTCCCATCGGCAATGGAAAAGTTGCATACCCTCAGAAGGTGCCATGTTCCTCAATGACGCAACTTCAGGCACAGGACCCAAAGGGAAGTCTCCAAACAAGCGTAGGGTCACCACGTGGTCAGAGTCAAAATGGGGGGAAGAACCACCCATTGAAATAACTAAGTATAGAAGAGCCAGTGGAAGCCTCCACGTGTCCAAACGGCACACCTTCTAAGGTCAAGTCCAAGCGCGGTTCGAAAATGAGTGCCATTATGCCACGTAGTCAAGGACCGAGAAAGGAAGAAGGCCCAAATCGGCTAAGTATAAAAGAAATGATGGAAGACTCCACGTGTCTCATCAGTGCACCTTCAAGGGTCGAAGCAAAATGTGGTCCCCCAAACAAGCGCCAGCTTTCCACATATACCATGATGGAAAAGGAAATAGAGCCGGCAGTTGAAAATTCTCAGGCCAGTGGACAGCACCACGTGTCTCATCGGTGCAAATTCAAAGGCGTGACCCAAAGAAGAGACTCAAACAAGCACTGGCCCTCCACGTGTCCAGAGCCCGAAAAGGTAGAATCGGCCATTGAAAAGTCTAAACAGAGGCATGCCAGTGGAAGGAGCCATGTGTCAACACGGCGTAACTTCAAAAGTAAAATTCAAAGGGAGGTCCCAAATGTGTGTTAAGCCTCCACGTGTCCAGGGTCAGACATATGGCCTTGCCAAACAAAAGGGACTTAACCAAACCACAAAGAAATAAAGAAAAACTACAAAAGGAGCCACGTGTCTCTTCAGTGCTCTTTCAAGAGGTGAATTCAAAAGTGGTCCTAAAACATGTGCCATCCCGCCACATGGCCATAGTCCAAAAGGTAGAACCAATTTTTGAAAAGTAAAGAAGGACTAGCGGAAGCCTCCACATGCCTCATCTATGCAACTTCAAAGATAAGACCCAAAGGGCAGGTCTCAAACATGCACCAGCCCTCCACATGTCTCGGGTCAGGTATAGTATCTTCACCAACAAAAGGGGCTTAAGTAGAATACAAAGGAAATAGAGCAAGCCCATAGATGATGCCAGGTGTCAGTTCGGCACCACTTCAAGAGTGAAAGGAGGTAGAAAAATCTTAAGAATTTACAGGGCTCCATGTAGATCTCACAGGGATAGACCCCAAACCCAACAACCAGGAACTCAAAATTGAGTGGGAAAGGACTTTACGGAGAGCTCTCAATGTCTGCTACTCACCTACCACCATCATGTTTTGGCACACCATTTTTGAGGCTGTCAATTCTCCCACCTGCCATAATGATGAAGAATGGGCCTCTTTTCTTGTCCAGCAAGGAATAACGCATGGGGGCATGGGTTTTATAGTAAAGTCCATCATTGATTAGGTGGATGCAATGCTCTTCTAGGGGTGGTTGAAGTAGAGTCTGAATTCTTCCCTCTCTCTTTCTCTCCTTTTTCTATATATTGTAAAGGAGAGGCATATTTTTAAGGGTTGGTCATCTTTTCTCTCCTACCCCCCTCTCTCTTTCTTCCCTAGGGTTGAATGTGGATCCTAAGCCTCCTCTCTTGGCTCTGTAATGGCATTTTCTTACCTCTTTCCCACTATTGATGTACTATTTGAACTCATGGAGCAATAAAATATGTTTTGTGATGTGTTTTGTCCACCCTTTCTTATTTTATTGTCTCTTTTTGCCTCTCATCATTGCAAGGTGTATTGTGCATACTTCTGATGTCTATTATGGGTTTGAGGAGCCGTGTTTAATGGGTTTGAAATGGTGTTCTATGTGAACTCTATCTTTAGTCTATGATGCATTTGTCCATCTCTCCATTGCTCACCTCTCTCCACTTTAGGCAGCTGAGATTGTGACCAGCAACTTCCTTTTCTGGTGTATCACCACTTTAGTGTAGGCTCTATTTTTATGCATTTCTCTCTCTTCCTATATCCTTGGAAGGTTAGATTAGGATTATATAGTTTATCTGCACTAGAGTAGCTTGTGACATATAGTTTAGGAAGAAGAAGTTGGCTTTATCTGGAGTTCCATCTCAATTCCATAAGTCCCACAGCTTGAGAGATGATCCCATGTTATGCAGTCACACTAGATGCCCCACTCGGATCTAAGGCCATTTGGGGGTGACCTGATTTTATGTCAACAATTTTGGAACGCCCGGTGGGACAAGTCTGAAGCTCCTTACCACTTCATTTCATCAATTTTATGTGTTCTTGGTTAGATTCATCCTTTTGAGGCACATGCAAAGCACATCTAGTGACTCCATCTGGTCAACAACCCATTCTCTAAGTTGTAGACCTTCTTCCCATCCATTTCCACCCACTATTATTTCCACATCTTTCATCTTCTTCCATCCCATGAAGTTGTGCAATCATTACTTCATTCCCATCTTGGAATCTATACTTGTAGCAACAGCAATGTAGTCTGCCTCCAATGTATTTCCCAAATCCTCCATATTAGCATTATGATCAGATCCAGAACCATTATGCTTACCCATATGAGAAGGGTCAAAACCAGTTTCGCCATGGAGCTTATCAAGATTAAGGGTACGCATATAATGGTAACAACTATATGGAGAATATTGGTTTACTGGAGAAGATCCAAATAATGGAGGCTAGCATGGTGTAGTCCAGGGCTACAGCTCAAATGAAAGCATTCAAGAAATGGTTGTAGGGTACCTTGTCCATGGGTTGGCCCTTTTCCAAGACACTATAGCCCACAGTAGAAGCTTGACTTTATGGTTGAGATGTTTCCCCCACTTGCACAGTGGACCGAGGAGATAGAGGCCTACGAACTTCTTGTCAAGGAGCCTTGTCAGTGGGTAAGTCCTACACCATCATCTAGTACTTTTCTCTTCACTCCCCAAGCAGCACGATCTCAACCTGAGTTTCAATTTCCAAGCTTCCCATTTGTTGCCCCTAGTTCTGAATTCCCTTCTCCATCCCCTAGTCTTCCATCTCATCTTATTTCCTCTTCCCTTTTTCCTTCCAAATCTAATTCCCATTCATAAGAGCCAAAATCAATTCCTTCCCCTCCACCACAAAGAAACAAACAACTAGTTGAGACCCCATCCACCACTCCTCCTACTTTCCCGAGTCCATGTCAGGAAGAGACTCAAAAATCCAGTCAAGGACAGCCAAACAGAGAGGAAATGATCAAAATCTTTGTAAACTTGGCTCTGAGGTTTGGGGTTACAAAAATCCCCTTGATGGTTAAACCTTCTTAGGATACTAGGGTCAAACCACAAGTGGTGGAAACTGATTTTGTAGCAAAAGAAGAATGAGAACAAGAAGAAGAAGATCAGCAGTTTGTATGCTCCGAATGCAATGTCCATAATGGCACTTTATCTGAAGGGAATGCTGATCTAATCTAAGTTGCACAACTAGTTAAGGAGGAAGAACAACTAACTCCAAGTCCTATTGAAAAGGATCAGCTAGAAGAGATCAAATTAGAGTTGAGGTCACTTGATGAAGAAATCATCATTGAATATTTTTTGCTTTCATTTAAAGGGTGTGATTTTATTGATGAACCCATGACGGAGGAGATCTTTCAAGAAGAACTTGTTTCCCCAAATAGCCCTCTAGAGTAGTGGATCAAAGATTTCAATTTGAAAAATTTCTTGCTAGAGGAAGAGGCTATCCAAGGGTAGGTCAGTCTTCAAGAAACAAAGAAGGAAGGAAAAGGGCACGAAGATCCCATCTCTCCCACATCACTCACCCAAGAAGGTCTGAATGAAGACTCCATTCTTGGAGTTGAATTTCAAAACAATGGGAAAATTCAAAGGACCAGACTTTGCCCAATCAGGTACCTAGCTTCAATAGAGCCAAGGGAGAAGCCAACACCAGCCATGCTTACTCCAGGGCATGAGGATAAGCATCAAAGCACCAAGGATCAGCTGCAATGCCCTTTCAATCCAAATACAGAGCAAATAAAAGGGGTATTTTTGTAGTTTCTAGTTGAAACCTTGATGATTTTTGTGGAGGATTGGCTTATAGTCCATTTTTCACTCATACAAGCAACCATATTCAGTGTCAAATCATTTGCATGGCTTCCTTTCTTAGAAAGAGAAGATACTTCTCCCTACCAGTTGTAGGATTTGTTTAAGTTCCATTTTTCTCCCGATTAGCATAGAATAGGTAGGTTTTCTTTCAGTAGAAGAAGTGCTTGTGCACACTCTGCATATCCCACTTGGGGTGTATATGATTTCCAGTTTTGTACATAGTGTGTTGTGGTGTTTTGTTACTCATGCACAATACATAAGAAGTAGCATTTGGTGAGATCAGCTCTAGTTCTAGTGGTGTTCCAAGTGGCTCAAGGATCATATTTTAGATATTATGATAATATTTTTTTTTATCAGACTATCATTCATGACTCTATGCCCAATGGATACTTCCAAGGCTACTGGTCTCTTCATCTAGTAGACAAATGTCCCCATGAGTCTCCAAACTATTATCCCAATTTTACCCCCCGGTAAAATTGATCAAACACAACCCCGCACAAAAGAAAATTGGAAGGGTCGGTCCAGTCACATGAGCCCACATTTCAAATCCAATAATAAATGGGAAAAGTCGGCAAATGGGGCCACAAACAACATTAAAGGAGATCAGAGCTCGACAGGAGAATATTGAAGAAAGGGCTTGAAGTTTCAGACTTCACATAGGAGTTGACTCAAAGCCAAGCATAAGGGTCAGTGGAAGCCTCCACGTAGTCAAAACCTGACGAGGTAGTTTTCACTTGAGGCCCTGAATCAACTAAGTATAGAGAAAATCCGTAGACGCTGCCATGTGCTTCAATGGCACAACTCCAAACGTCAAGCCCAAAAGGTAGTCTCCAAATGCGCACCAGCCCTCCACGTGTCCAAGGTCTAGAAAGGGTCCCATCGGTAGTTGAAAATTCACAGACACTCAAAAGGTGCAACGTGCCTCAACGACACAACTTCAGGGGTAGGACCCAAAGGGAAGTATCCAAACAAGCATAGGGTCGCCACGTGATCAAAGTCAAAAGGGGGGATAGAACTAGTCATTGAAATAGATAATTATAGAAGAGCTGGTGGAAGCCTCCACATGTCCAAACGGCACACCTCCTAAGGTCAAGTCCAAGCGTGGTTCCCAAATGAGTGCCATCTCACCACATAGTTAAGGACCGAGAAAGGAAGTAGGCCCAAATCAGCTAAGTATAAAAGAAATGATGGAAGTCTCCACATGTCTCATCGGTGCACCTTCAAGGGTCAAAGAAAAAGGTGGTCCCCCAGACAAGCACCAACTTTCCACATGTCCTAAGTCAGAAAAGGAAATAGAGCTGGTAGTTGAAAAGTCTCAGGCCAACGGATGGCACCACGTGTCTCATTGGTGTAAATTCAAAGGTGCAATCCATAGCAAAGACTCAAACAAGTGTTGGCCCTCCACATGTCCAGAGCCTGAAAAGGTAGAATCGACCGTTAAAAATTCTAAATAGAGGTAGGCCAGTGGAAGGAGCCATGTGTCAGCACAGCATAACTTCAAAAGTAAAATTCAAAGGGAGGTCCCAAATGTGTGTTGCGCCTCCACGTGTCCAGGGTCAAACATATGGCCCCACCAAATAAAAGGGACTTAGTCAAAACAAAAGAAATAGAGTAAAACTACGGAAGTAACCACGTGTCTCTTTGGCACTCTTTCAAGAGGAGAATCCAAAAGTGGTCACCAAACATGCGACAGCCCACCACGTGGCCAGAGTCCAAAAGGTAGAGCTGACTGTTGAAAAGTAAAGAAGGACCAGAGAAAGCCTCTACGTGCCTCATCTGCATAACTTTAAAGATAAGACCCGAAGGGAAGGTGTCAAACATGCACCAGCCCTCCATGTGTCTCAAGTCAGGCATAGTGTCTCCGCCAACAAAAGGGGCTTAGTTAGAATACAAAGGAAATAGAGAAGGCCCGCAGACGACGCCACGTGTCTGTTTAGCACCACTTCAAGAGTGAAAGGAGGTAAAAAACTCTTAAGAATGTTCAGCGTTCCATGTAAATCTTGTAGGGATAGACCCCAAACCCAAAGCACCTTCAAACGGCCATGTATTTCAACTAGGAGCTTAGAATTGAGCGGGAAAGGAATTTTTAGAGAGCTCCCGATGTCTTCCACTCACCTACCACCATCATGTTTCAACCCGCCATTTTTTAGGCTGTCAAGTCTCCCACCTACTGCCATGATGAAGAATGGGCCTCTTTTCTTGTCCAAGAAGGAAGAGCACATAGGGCCATGGGTTTTGAAGTAAAGCCCATCATTGAGTAGGTGGATTCAATACTCTTCTAGGGGTGGTTGAAGCAGAGTCTGAATTCTTCCCTCTCTCTTTCTCACATTCTTCTATATATTATAAAGGAGGGGCATATTTCTAAGGGTTAGTCATCTTTTCTCTCCTGCCCCCCTCTCTTTCTTCCCTAGGGTCAAATGTGGAGCCTAAGCCTCCTCTCTTGGCTCTGTAATGGAATTTTCTTGCCTCTTTCTTATTGATGATGTACTGTGTGAGGTCATGGAGAAATAAAATATGTTTTGTGATGTATTTTGTCCATCCTTTATTGTTTTATTGTCTCTTCTTGCCTCAGATCATTACAGGGTGTATTGTGCATACTTCTGATGTCTATTACAGGTTTTGGGAGCCACGTTTAATGGGTTTGAAGTGGTGTTCTGTGTGAACTCTATCTTTATTCTGTGATGCATCTGTCCATCCTCTCCATTGCTCACCTCTCTCCACTTCAGGGAGGTGATATTGTTACCAGTAACTTCCTTTTCTGGTGTATCACCACTTTATTTTAGGCTATGTTTTTATTCATTTCTCTCTCTCCTTATCTCATTGGAAGGTTAGATTAGGATTAGATAGTTTACCTGCACTAGAGTAGCTTGCGGCAGGTATTTTAGGAAGAAGAATCTGGCTTTCTCTGGAGGTCCATCTCAAGTCCACAAGTCCCATAGCTTGAGATATGGTCCCATGTTATGTAGTCACACTGGATTCCCCACTCAGATCTGAGGCCATTCAGGGGGTGTTGTGATTTTGTATCAACAGTAACCCCCAAACATACAAATAAACTTACATATATAAAAAATAGAAAAGGAGGGTAAGGTGGCTCCATGTAGGATGCCACATTATTTATCCTCAACTCCACCTCACAAGTCAAACCTCAACCCCAATGCATAATAAATGTGTGGTTGAGAGGAATGACAAGCCTCTTACACACACAATCTAAATCCACACCCTCTAAGGACAAATTTAAAACCCATGTAAGAAAATCGTAATTAATGTCAATTTTTTGTCTTACAAAACACATAATGAGGTCTATTTTTGACCCCCCAATCCATAGGTAGGGTTGGTATATGAAATTAAGAGGTGTGGGAAAAGATTATCTTGTCCCACAAGCCTCCAAAAATGGCCCTTAAGCCCAAACCTGAAATTCCAAGGTAAGGTAGAGTGTACAACACTCAAAGTCACTTACACTCAATCAAAATCACATAGTCCAAAAGACCAACAAATCTAATAAATGACTTCATTTGTCACATCCCCACATAACTTAATAAACATGATTAATTCACTTAATTAAGGCACATTAATCAACAATGATTAAATAAATTACATCAGTAAATAAATCATGTACTCTACTATAAATAAAATAAAAAGGAAGAATTACACACCTAGTCTATGGTCACAATAAGAGGTCATCCCCCCCATGGGGACCCCCTAACAAAAATTAAAACAACAAAACAACAATATTACACAAGTTTCCATGATGACCTTCATTGTATCCATCTGGTATTCTGTTTTGGTTGGTCTCCAATCCCCCTTTTGATTGTTGTGATATAATCACCTAAAAAATCACACAATACCTCCTTCGGCCTCGTGGCCGCATCAAAACATCAAAGATAAAATATACACACATAAATCAATAACCATTCGTATATAGCTAAATGATTGTCTCTACTAAACAATGCTATCATTTGTCTAAAATTTCAACATCTCAATTCTATCTTTTATCAATATCAACAAGATCATGAGATTAGTTCAAAAGCTAAATCCTAGTCAACACGACGAGAATTCTGAATGTCATTAATATATATGCCAACAACACATCATCATCATCAATATAAAAATGCCTCTCTATGCCTCTAAGAATCCACAAAAATCATACTATGAATCATAATCCATCAATAGTCAGAATATATCTATCATCTAACATCATGCTAATCCAAAATGATACAATAATATCCATTTCTATAGTCAACAGCAATCAAAATCAAAATATAATAAGTTTCGAAGAGAAGTGGGCACTACAAAAGTAATAATAAATTGAACTAAGGTGTCTTCCATTCATTGGTTGTTAGATTGATAACTTTTCTAGTTTCATACTCAAATTGCATAACATCAACTCATTCTCTATTCTTTCCTTCAACCTAATAAGAAATGTAACCAAAATTTCACTATTTTCACTATGTTTTAATTTCAATAGAAACAAGCAACCATTTACTTTCATTCACAATAACTAAATAGAAATCCATTTTAAGCAACATTTATATTTTTCAACATGATCATCAATCATTTAAAAATAAAAGAAATCACACTTTGGAGGAAATAAAATAAACTTAGGTTGCAAGAACTTTATTTCCATTTCAATCCCATTTCAAAGTTTCTACTCCATTTAACAATGCAATATTTGGTGATTTTTTTACATGAACTAATACATTTAAAATGCAAATTTTTCATTCAAAATAATCTTAGTAGATTTTACAAGTGTAAGGGATTTTCAAAGTAGTAAATACAATTTTCCTTTGTCTATTTTTTTTATATACATTAATTTGAAGACTTAATACAACTCAACCATTTCTCAATACATTTACAAGAGGTTTACAATATTAAAAAATAATGCAAGTTACAAGCTCTCCATTTAAAGAAGACAACATGGTAAAATTTCTTTTACAAAGAGGGATCTCTTCTCCATTTTCAAGGTGCTAAAAAGACAAAATATTCACTTGAGCTAGACAGCATCTTCCCATAGTCCAAACACAACAACCAAAATAGGGGAGTAGACAACACTCTCCACCCAGCCACTAATCCAATGAGGAAGAGAATTCTTCTTCCTCATTGGATCCCGAGCCCCAACAATGAAGCAATGAGGGGTACAAGACAACCAGTGACTACTTAACAAGGCTTCCACATTCACATTCAAACCAAAAATTTAACACAACAGGAACAAGAACAAAATCACATCAACACACACAAGTTTCCCAACACAAAGGCTATAAACTCAAGCCAAGAAAGAGAAAGGAACATGGGGATCTACTTATTCCTCCCAATGGTTTGGGTGCCCACCTTAAAACCTCCAAGAACTCAATCACAACCCACAAAATTTTTATGCCTCCCTCCTAGAAAAACATCACTTATGCCTCTCTTAAGACAAACAACTTTTATTCCTCCCTCACTCTTATGTCTCCCACAGTAAAACAACAAGATAAACACATTTTACTTATCACAAGGTGGGACACCCCAACCCAACTCCTTCCTAAAATGCCCAATAAAAACTCTTATGCCTCCCTCCAAAATTTATCCCCATTTCCATTTTCTCCTACACAACCTAAGGGTCATTCTACTTCCAAAAATCACACATGTAACAAACATTCATTTAAAAACATATGCACATCAAATTAGCAAAAGAAAACATGGGTGAAGACCCTACCTTGCCATTGCAAGAGTTTCCAATCCATAAACAAGTTCCAAGACTTTTTCCAAGTCCAAGCAAGCACAATCCAACTCCAAGCTCCAAACAACACTCTCAAAGAAAGCTCCTACAAAATAAAAAGTCCAAAATCCAAACAAGTAACCCTCAAATCCTCAAACAAAATAGAATAAATAGAAAAGAGAGGAGAGAGAGGTGATGTGGATCCATGTAGGATGCCACATCATTTCTCCTCCATTACACATCACAAGGTCAAACCCAATCTTCAAAGCACAATAAATTGGTGGTTGATTGAATAACAACCCTCTTACACACTCAAACCCAAACCCACACCCCTAAAGGACACAATCAAAGACTCTTATAAGAAAAGTGCAATTAATTTCTCTTTTTCTCCACTAAAACACACAAAAAGGCCTAAAATAAGCCCCTCACATCATAGGCATATTGGGTGGGTGACTTTTAAGAGGTATGGGACAAGCTTAACTTGTCCCACAAGCCTCTAAAATTGGCTTGAAAGTTAAAATCCTAAATTTTCATGCAAGGTTGAGTGCACAACACTGAAAAGTAATTAGATTCTTTCAAATCCAACACAAACCAAGAACTACCTACTCACATTAATTACCCCATTTTTTTCACATCCTCAATTACACTAATTAATCAATTATAATTAACTTAAATGGAGTACTTAACAACAATAATAAAATTGGCTCACAATACTAACAAAAATACAATTACTCATAAATAAATAAAACCAAAAAGGGAAAACCACAATTTATCCAAGATCGCATTTGAGGTCACCACCCAATGGGGGCCTCCTAACAAACTAACAACAATAACATCATACATTTACATTAGTTTTCAAGGTGACATGTTGCCAATACCCAAAATTCCTTCATTGTTGGTCTCCTATCCACTTTTTTTTGTTGTGTTGCAAATACCTGCAAAGATCAAAGTAATACCTTTTTGGCCTCGTGGCCATATTAACGACATCGAGATAATAAAATGAATACATATACATATCAATTCACATCATCAATAGCATAACTAAACCATCGTTAAAATTAAATAATTCACCAATTGTTCACAATTCTAAATATTTCAATTTTATCAATTTATCAATTAGCAATAAGATCACAAAACCAACTAAATCATCTAGCAACATATATATATATATATATATATATATATATATATATATCAAATCCAATGTGTCAATATAGTAGTAGCTCAAGATTTTCAAATACTAACATGTCGATCCATGCATATGATTCATCCTGTAAATCACATCATGTCATAAATCTAAAACATCCATATTGTCTATGAAATAAGCTAATCAAATATAACAATTTCCATTCATCAATGTCTAAAGATCAATATGATTATAATTTCTATGGCTCTAATCCAAAATAAGAAAAATCAGAGTAATATCAAAGTCAAAGAAGAGTGGGCACTACATGAAGACCGTCAACCTCTAAAGCACTTTGGCATCCATTATATTGTATTTGGACACCCCTACTTGATTTTTTAAACTAGATATATGGTATGATCTTACATATGAGCGTCAATAAATTGAGACCCATTCTTAGCTATTTGGGATTAATCCCTTGACACTTTTTGGTTAATATCTTCTAAAAATGCTCCCATGGTCACTCTGCTAGGAAATTTCTTTGTTAATCATATTTTGTAACCATGCATTATATATAGCTATTTCAGAAGTTATAGTTGGAATCCATTTCCCTTTTATGATTCTCTAAAAAATGTGATCCTACTTTGTGGTAGCATCCATTATCTAGATACATTCTTACAAGTATCCCATTTTTATCCATCTCTATGATTTGAGTTTCCCTCTCCACATTTTTCTTCGTATAGACTTCACCAAGGTTTAGTAACCTTTCTCTCTCCACTTGCATAGGATATTTAGTGAGGTCATAAGAAGTTGATGCCATGACAAGGTGATTTTCTAGTAAATGTTAGAGTAAGTATTTACCAAGTAGCTCATGTTCACCTAGGTACTTTATTTACCTTTATTATATTTATCCTCACCCACTTATGTGTGTGGATATTTCTTTTATCTTATTTAGATATTATGAGATATTATCTAGTTGTTAGGTATAGTTCTTTCCTTGATCTATGGTATTGACTAGATCCTTGATGTCTAGTTCTCTCCTAAATCTATGGTCTTGACTAGTTCTTTGATGACTAGTTATTTCCTTGATTTATGGCTTGATCTATGACCTTGACTGGTTCTTAGATTGTTATTCCTTTTCTATTTAAGCAAGGCCCTTTCTCAATGTATTGCATTGAGTTCCATAATAATATATGATATTGTTTCCCATTTGTTTGCAAAGGTTTTATGTAAAGTTATTCTGGCTAATTGCTTTCATCTTATTGATTGTGGTGTTTGATTAGCATCTTTGTTTTTGGCTTGGTACGATCTGGTTATCGTTCCTTTCAGTAAATCTAGTCCTTTTTTGTCTTGTTTCGAAATAGCCAAATTTAATGAGTAAGAAAAGAATGCTTTTGCATCATTTGTGGCTCTCCATGGTTTTTCGACAACCTCTTGCATTGTCATTATTATCTCTGCATTCTCTTCTAGAATATGTTTCATTATGTCTTCCTCATATTTAGAAATCACATCCTAAGCCCTTATATGTCTATACTTATTCTCATATTGATTTTTGTACTTCCAAAAAAGTGTTATTTCCTCCGATCACTACAAATTTTTTATTGATGTAAGTCATTCATTGAGTTCCATTTGATTCATGTTTAATTCAATTTATTATAAAATTTCATTAAAATAAATAAATTTCAAAGCACAACATTTATGTAAGACACCCACCTTAAATATGACTTAAATTACAACTTAAAATTGCATTACTTATACTAAATCAAATTTTCAACTTTAACTAATGTTTACAGAACCTTTTTGTTGGTGAATGAAATGGATCTTAAACCTTGGCCAAGCTAGGAGACATAATGGTTCCTTAAAGATAATAAAAATTACAAGGCATATAGGTGCCTTAAACTAATTCAAATAATTATGCATTTTCTCGTTAATGTAAAGGTATTTAGGTGAGTGTTGTTTTGTCATGAAATTAGGGAATCAATGCGAAACTATTTCATTCCTTTTTCATTTAATTTTAGAAAAATTAAGAAACTTACAAGACCTCCTAGATCCATAATTTTCAACTTCATCAAATCAACATAAATGCAAAATTATTTCTTTAATTGGACCTACAAAAGGTAATGATGTGTTTGACCTACTTTATTTCATTTCATTCTTCTTACACAATATAGTGTTATGGTCTTAATAGGAATGTTTGTAGTACTATAGTATGTTTGTGTGAATAAATAGTATTTTTCACCTTAAATTTTAAATTCTAAAAAGAAGCAATAGACTACTTAAGAAGGATTATTTTGATATTGTTCACACAAGGTTCTTGTTAGCGACACACCATATGATCGAACCATGCACATTCTAGTAAACCCAAATTAAAATAGTTTAATCAATAGAACCCAAGAATGTAAAAAATTAGTCACATAATTATATGGTTATTACAACCGATAGAGAAAGAGATAAAGGTAATTATAATATGTTATAGGATAAATAAGTTCATGATACTATAAAAAATAGTATCTTAAGGACATGGTGATCATGAAGAAGCTATTTGGTTGACCCTAGAAATATAGGTCATAAGGTCCAAAGTAAGAGGATACAATAGGTACTGAAAGGTTGAAAATAAGAAAGAGGGATATAGTGAGGCAATGTTTCCATTTTTGAAAAATTGTGAGAAAATAAATATCTCATTAATCCAATTTTCTATCAAATAAGAGATACAGGGGAAGAAAGGAAAGGGAAATTGTAGGCCGTAGAAAATTAAATAGAATAATTATGTGGAGTCAATACTCTAATTTGAATCATATTCAGTAATCATGTAATGCCCACTTCCCTGTGACACTTAGTGGATTATCATTTTGAGTTATGCACACTTTTGGATATGGACATGGCTTATACTTACGTTGATTAGCATGATGTTTGGTGACTAGATGCATTTGGATTATGATTGGATTTTGTTTTCAGTATGATCTACACTGACTTATGGACAGACTATTGGATACCGATATTATTTATATATGGATATATTGCATGTGTTCTAACATTGGATTTTTCTTCGCCATGATGAGTAGAATGTAGTTGTTGAATTTACATTACCATAATTTTTGATAATGATGAAATGCATAATTAAGTTGTGATTTAGACCTAGAAATAATGGATTGATTGAATTATGTATAGATGTTAATGAATTTCATGCATATGGTTATTTTGGATATTTTGACATGGCCGCAAGGTCGAAGGAGGTATTTTGTATTTTGCAGGAAACACAACATGATCACAACCTAAAGGGGGATTGGGAACCAAACACAATAGAATGTCGGGTGGTTACAACATTTGGTTGTCAAGGCAACTTGTGAATTGTATTGTGTTACCTTTGTTCTTTTATGTGTTAAGAAAAAATTCCATGAGGGGGAAATTTTCTAATGTGACCAAGGGGGTAAGAATTTTATTTACTTGTTTTAACTTACTTTAGTAGGTGATTTTATTTGTGATATCTTTTTTTTAAAAATTACTTTTGCTAAGTATGTTTAGAATTAATTTAACGCCTTGTTTTAAATTTTAAGTTTTGGAGGGAAGTCTAGTGGATGTAATTAATTTTAATGGTTGGATTCTTGAGCCTTGTGTTTCCTCATGTTTTGAATGCTTGGTTTTGAGTGTTGACCACTCCAAATCCTTTGAATTTCGAATTTGAGATTTAGGGACAATTTTGAGGGACTTGTGGGACAAGTTGAACTTGTCCAACACTTCCCAAAACCCCTTACCAACCATATCTATGGGTTGGGAATCCAAAAAGGGGATGATTTATTGTTTTGGGAAGGGAAATATGACTTTGGAGTGCACTTTTCTTCCTTTTGCATTTATTTGTGCCTTGAGACACATGGGAAGGGATGGATGTGGAAGAGAGATGTCATTCAACCCAACCACCCATTTATTGTATTTGGGAGTTGAGTTGACTATGGGAGGTGGTCTTGAGGATGTGTGAGGTGGCATCCTACAAGGAGCCACATCACCCTCACTCTTCCCTTTTGTCTATTTATGGAAATTTCCCCTCTTGTTAAGGGGGTTGGAGTTTTTTTTTTGGGAGTTTTTTTTTTAGTTTGGAAAGGAAAGAATTGGGAGAAAGAAAGAGGAGCTTGGATTTGCATGCTTGGATTGTTTTGGAGGGAGCTTGGACAAAGCTTCTTGGTTTAGGCTTCTCCAATGGAGAGGTAGGAGACCTTCTCCCCTTTTTTCTTTCTTATTGTTATTGCTTCTATGCTTAAATTTGTAGAAAATGTATGTTTACTTTTGTGTATTGTGGAAAAATGGATAGAATGCTAAATGTGTAGTGTAGGAGAGGTCTATGGGAAAACTCATGAGGGATGCATAAGAGTAGAATAGGAAATTGTGGAGGGAGCTTGAGAGGGATGCCCATCTTGGGTAAGAATGTTCACATTCTTACCTTGTCCTTGAGGGAGCCATAAGAGGGGGGAGGTATAAGAGTATGGGAGGAAAAGGGGTACTTGAGGGAGGCATAAGAGTCATAGGGGCTTGAGTTTTATTATGGAGGGTTTGGATGGGCATCTCATCTCAATGGGGAGGCATAAGGAAAATTTTCCCATAGTTCCTTCTCTTGTTGGCTTGGATGAAAGCCTTGTTGTGAAATGTTTGGTGTTATTTGTGTCTCTTTGTTTCTTTTATCTTAGCTTTGAATGTTGTGAAGAAATTGTATTGTGGAAGCAAGTGTTGTTGCCTTGAGTTGGAGACCACCCTTTCATTGTGTTGTGTTTGGGGCTCGGGGGTCAATGGAGGAGATTGCTTCTCTTCTCCATTGAGTTTTTGGTTGGGAGGAGAGTGTTGCCTCTCCCCCTATCTTGGTTGTGATTTGAGCTACTTGGAACTTGGAGCATGGATGAAGAACACCTTGGAGCTTGTGGAGACTCCTTCCATTTCCCTTATACACATTATTTTGTTGTAAATTTGTATGAGAAAGAAAGTTGTATCATCATGGTTTTCATTTCAAAAATAAAGGACATTGTAATCTATATTTGCCCCAAAAGTCACATGGTTGAATGCTAATTTCACTTGAAAGGTGTTTACATTATTGAAAAGATTGTAAGGAAATAAAGAAATGATATGTGCAAAAAAAAAAGGGGGTTGTGATAATCTTGTGAATATACTATTGGAAAGCTTGTTGTATATACCTTCTTGTTGAAATGTTGATAGATCTTGTTTAAAAATTAATGAAAATATTGTTGGGCTCTTATGTGGAATGTTAGGATATTTACAAAAATATATATATACATACTAGATCTCATTTTGTTGCAAAAAAAAAGGGAGGTATTGAAAAGTGAGAATATTAGTGTATATTTCTTCTTGTAGTATGGATAGGTAGAGTTAAGTTTTATTGAATTTTCCATTGTGCCAATAAAGTAAATCATGACCTAGATCTACTATGTTTACCTTCCTTTAAGTATCCATTGTGAAATTATTGACAAATTGTAGAAGGAAATGAAATCAAATTGCTTAAAATTCCATGCAATGTCTATTAAAGTTGGCTAGAAATAAATTTTAATGCAAATACTCTAAAATTATCGAGTTCAATGTCCAACACTCCTTAATGTCTAACAAAGGTACTAATAGTTTGAATATCATTCTTATTTAAGTAATACTAAAACTAATGAATTTATTAATAATAAATTATAATAATATTAAAGTACTATTAATTATTATTTTGTTATATATATACCTCAGCATACTATCACTAACGTATATGCAAATAAACCACATCCAATTAATAATGTCAATGAAATATATACATAAACCTACGGAGGAGGTGTGCTTATAATAGCAAAACAAAATGTGCCTCTTATATATTCTGATATGAAACAGATCCACCTCTATGAGATTCTTCTCCACGAGCCCTCGCAAGACAGGACAGGTCTCAATGGAGATCTTTGTAATAAATTTTTTCAGGTCTCCGTGTAACACTCCCACTGTCTCTTAAGTGATTTTGATAGGATCAGCTTGAAGGTGGACCCGTTTTCTTCTAGGGTGTAATCGATACTGAACAGACAACAACATAGTTGGACAACCTGCTTGTTGGAACCGCCCTAGGGGCCTTCATGTTGTTTCCTGGTCGCTGTTGTACATGCCAGGGCCGTAGATCCCTGTATCCTCTGCCAAAGCATCCAAAAACAAAAGAAAGATGCGTGGTGTTATAGTTCAGGCTTCCTGTGATCCATCTTACTGGAGAAATTATTAAATAAAGAAAAAAAAACAGAAAGAAACAAAAAAAGATTGGAGACGCCTCCTTGCCGCGGCTAATAGACCCTGTCCCGACCATTCCTCGCTGCATACGGTGACAGTTGAGGTCGCTTGCCTCCCACTCACCTCCTGTAACTCCTCTGAAACCTGATTCTTTTGTGGGCGCGGCTAGGTCAACACCCAACAGGTAGCCGACTTTGTTGAATGCTAGATTTGTAAATCTAGTAGAATGTTTAGAGGCGAGTGGCGCAGCAGAGGGAGTCAGCACGCAAAGAGGCGTAGTAAATTTGGCAGGTAGCTGGAACCAACCACCGTCCAACCATAACCTTTAAGCAAAGTTTGAAAAGTTCCCCCCCCCCCCCCCCCGAGTTGACTCTTACTCCTTTATATCAAAATTTCAAATTTAAGTTAAGCGTGAAGAATCATTTAAGTGTAAATTTTTGACGATACTTATATAAAATGTCGGCCGAGCTGGCTCGGTGCCCATGTGGAATGCCACAACTATAGTGGCTTGGATGAGAATGTATAATGCGGTTCAATGGATAGTTAGTTGAAACCTCATGAATTTCACTGACTTCTATCAATCGTCCTTATATAAACATATAGTATAATTTTTTCAAACCAATAGTCACCTCTTATCCTTTTAGTAATTGGCCACTATTTATGAAGAGCCTCCTTTAAAAGAATTTTATATTGCAAAAATCATTCTTCTCTCAATTTGTTAATGTATTAAATTTATATAGTTTTATTTACTCATACCTATAATACATCCTTGCAAAATATATATATATATATATATATATATATATACAGTGTTAGGGCAAAATTTAAAACTTGTAGCTAACTATAAAGAGTCAAAAAAAAAAGGTTTGATAGCTTAGTAGTAAAAAAAAAAAAACCTAGCATGCAAATACGAGGCCTGATGTTTGGTTCCTAGCTGATCCAATGAGAGATTAACCCAAACAATGTAAGCACGTGGCTTGGAGCTTAGTTTACGCATCATAACCAACTCAGTAGCTCGACGAGCTGAATTCAATACTCATACACTCTGCAACATAGTTTCCACTTGTCGATTTTCAAAAAAAAAATCGAGCAAAACCAAAATTGTGGTGGCTTGAGGACCCACTACGTTGGTATTAATATCTCAATCCTTGCGATGGACAGGATCCTTTCCTTTTTAACAAAAAAAAAAATTGTCGCATTTTCGGATCGGATAATTATGGCGTGTCGTCGTCGTCGTTGTCGTCGTGAGCGTGGCGTCGCTGTCTTCGCGGCGTTACAAATCATGCTAAGTTCCATTCAGCTATGGTACTCATTCCACTTAGCATGAAGGTGAAAATATATCACAAGGGTATATATGCCCGATGCTTTGAAATCAATGGTGATTTTTGTTAATATTTACCACAAATTACATGTTTAATTTGTGTAATATTTACTATTTATTTTTAATGCTTATAATATATTGAGACATTCTTATAAGTGACCTTTTATATTCCATGATATTGTTTGATTTAACTCAAACATTATAAGTCGCCATTTATGTTGGGGTTTATATAGTTTGAGTCAAGAAAAAGCATAAAATTATGTCCCACTTTTTGCCACTTGTTTTACTATAGAACAATGTGTTCCACAACTAAATCTTGACCAAACACATAAAAAATTACCAAATTTGTATTTTTAAGAGCTTAAATATACCAAGTGTAGTGCATCCGTAATTTACGTGATTTTTTAAAAAAAAAAATTTAATTAAAATATTTAATTTCTAGTCAGTTTTTAAAATAATTTTGTCCACCATGTAAGACACACTTATATGCTTTCGATACATTACATTTAATTCACATTTGCATCATATGACATAAATATCTCTTAATGTAAGTCACCTTTATGTCGCATGATGTAAAGTGACTTAATTTAAATCAAATTTATACCTTAATTTATACAACATATTTAGGTGCCTTAATCTAGACCCATGTTTCCGAATTTTGAGAAAAATAACGTGGTGACATTAATGCAAATTTTGCCACTAAAGTGACCTGAATAATTTAAAATGTTGTAGTGAGTTGTTGTTCTTTGGGCCACATTGCACTTGGTTCATATTGTGGTTGTGCGGTATCGATATATTGTATCACATGTATTATTCCCACGAGGAATTCATCATGGTAAGGTGGTATATGACACGTGTGATCATACAAGAGATAATTTTAATTCATACTTTTTGCACTTGATAGTGGTATAAATAGATGTACTAGTGTAAAAGGGACCCAATAATGAAAGTGGGTAGTGGTAAATCATAAAAATAATGGGTAATATCTAGAATCCTATGATCGCATAATCGATTAGTTCCACTTAAGGATTTGTGTTGAACAATATTTAGAGTAATGTTTCTTTACATTGGTGCCTTCTTTATTTTTTAAGTGAGGAGATCCTTACAAAAAATATGGTTAATGTTATAAGGTGTTAGTACATTTTATCACTGATGTCAAAATGTTACATTAGAAGACAAATTGTTATTGTTGTAAGGTTTTTATACATTTTATTTTGATAATAATATTTTTCAAATACATGTTATTAAACATCAAAATACTAATCATATTTAAATATTAAATTTAAATCATTTATAATTATGATATAATTTATATCAAAATGTCATATTCAAAGATAAATAGTTAACATGGTAAGATGTTCTAAAATATCTTAGTGATTCATGATTCATGTGCTCACAACATGAAAAAAAGATAATTTATTAATCATTTTGAATCGTATATATAAATTTGGTACAAAACTTCACAAAACAATCTGTAAGACATAAATAAAATACATTACTTAAGGTGAAATTATCTTGTTAAAAGGAATGAAATGTAGGAAAAGGATAATCAGAAACACAAGCTAAGCTCTCTCAAAAGAGGCATTTGACAGTACCTTTTTTATGGCCTACATAATCAAGAAGGTTGTTCAGTTGATGTAATTGGTAAGGATTTTGTGTCGCTTTATCCATTGAAGTTGAAATATATTTAATGCCTTGTTTCCTACCTTGACACATTTAAACATTCCATCTAATGCAATGATCTAAAGTTGCTATCATTGGGACCCTCTACTACATGTGGGCATTAGATATAACGCAAAGGAGGTAGCATTTCAGTCCATTCACGGTGGAAATTGATTGGGTTTGAGTTGTTAGTATGTTTTGGATTTAATAATAGTTGAAATAAGCTGGTCGAAATTTATTATAAATATATGTTTGCGTTGTAGAACAGTTGATTAAGATATATAATTGCCAATACAGAAGTGAAAAATTTAACTTTTAATATTTCGACCAATATACGTATCGACAAATTACTCTTAGAAATGAAAACAAATCAGTGAACGGTCCACATTTATTTCAGAAATGATGGACCGTTCTTATATAAAGATCTGCAAAGAAAATTCTTTTATCGTTATGGTAACTTTCTATTTATATAGACTAAGATTTGAATGTGATAAATTATCACCTCCTTACTCCTGTTAATTGAAACTGTTGGAAAATCTGTAATCCAATCTACCCAATGGTATCGATTAGCCGCCCAATTCTGGCACTCTTCTTTAGGTTTGAATGTCTAGGGATTATGTGCTTTCGATATTTGTAGCTGGAAATTCATTAAATCCTACATCCTTCTAGTTGCTTCTCACCTCTATATATGGAGTTTTTCCTTTGTAAAAAAGAGCACCGAAATGTTGGTGAAATTTAAGTCGAAATCTGGTTGTAGATTTTCTGTGTATCTTCTTGTTTTTGTTTGATATATTGCAGTATATACATAATCAATCCCACTAAAACACATGTAATCCCTTGTATAGTATTTGTGTCTATCTATCTATTGTAGAAGAGTCTATCTATTACATATTTTAGCAAGTTGAATTTTTACCTATGAATGGACTAGTTACATTTTTTCACATGGTATTTTTTAATTGGTCAACTGGATTCAACTTGCTAACATATATAATATTTACAGTGAATAGCATACTACAACCACTTTGTAGGTTTTTGGGTCATCTCCACCTATAATTCCAATGTTCGGTGCAAATTTCAGCATAGATATTATAGAGGTCCACAATTTTGTCTTCTTCTATTAGTGCAAGAAACACAAACACCAACACCTCCACGCCTTTATCCTTATCTTCTCTTTTCTTCCCCAAATCATATTTGTTACTAAAATATTTAACCTGTTACATAGAGAAATGGTTAAATTTTCAGTGTGTTCTGAAATTGACTTCAGTGGATATATGTATGTATGTATGTATGTATGTGTTTAGCACATTGTCCATACTAATCGAACAGCGAGACATCTGCAATGCTAAATTCTTGGTCACAGGGTCAAACCTTTTAACATAAGTCACCTGAATGTCGGTAGCTTATGATCAGCCAACATAGTACTAGAAGTAGCATGAATGTTCATGTAGCTTATGCTTAGCCAACATATTACCAAAATAGACTAGAGATCCAAAACAGTGTTTGGCAATAGAAGAGATCAAATTTATGATGGGCATTCTTATGACTTCCCAAAGCCTACGATGTAGGAAATAAACTACAACAATATTGATTTTAGCAACACAACATCACTGCAAATTGAGGTTGGGCATATGTAAGGCATTAAACATATTTCAATTTCATTGAAATAGTATGGTTAAAACAACACAATGTCTTTATTAAATAGATAAACTCGACAACCTATTTGATTCTTGGCAATACAAATAATGTTGTCAAATGTCTCTTTTTCGGAAAGTCAAGCTTTGGCTCCATTTGTTAGATCAAATATTGATTTGCCTACTTCCACCATCCATTCTCAACATAAAATGATTTCCGAGTAACATTAGAAAACATATTTTATTTACATATTCACATTGATTATTTTCAAATGCTTTACCAAAATTAAAAATTTGGTACATCACTCGAGATCACTAATAAATGTAATGTCGACAACACATGGACCGCCCACTTTAACATATATGTGATAATGTTATGTCCTCATAAAATGTACTATACCCTACAATATATAGACTAAGTTCTTGTTAACATATGGTGTATGTTTTGTGTAAAAGATACTAATGCCTTATAATATATAGAGTAAATTTGTTTCTTGTGAATATGTGGTGTATGTTTTTTGTTGTTTCACATTTTACTTTGTATACTTTTTCAAGACTTCATCTTCTCCTTCGAATAATTTTTGTTTCTTATTTTTTTGTTTGTTTCCTTATCTTGTGTCTTAGTTTCTTACTTTATTTATTTTATTTTTCTTATGAATCTAGGTTATTATAAGAACCATACTCATGTGGTTCTAGTTTCTACCTTTGTAGACCCTTCTTATTTACAAATTCCCTAAAGTTTTGTATTTAAACAAAAGTGATAAGATGCACGATGTATGGGTAGTGTTGCATGACATTTTGATAGTAACTATCTAACCCCGTGAATTTTTATGTTGTAGACACAAAATCACGCACTTACTTTATTATTATAATGCCAAATATGTTGTTTTATATATGGATATTGTGTAAGAAAGGTATGTTAGTGCAGAATCACAACACCCCTGAGTGTCTTTAACTAGATGAGTTAAGACCTTAGTGTGATTGCACAACATGGAGCATCTCTCAAAGTATGGGACCTTGCAATTTGAAAGTGCTCTCCAGATTAAGGTCGGTTCCTATTCCTCTATTCAGGTACACACAAATAAATTTTGCACAGGATCTACTCTAAGCCTACTCTATTTTACCAAGGAGACAGGGTTGAGAAGATGCGAGGAAAATAAACCTAAGCTAATGAGGTGATGTACCAAAGGAATGTTAGACACTCATTTTGTAAATTAACACAGACCACAGAAATGCAATACAAACACCATGCATAGGTAACGAAACTACAATAAGAGATCCAAAAGACAACAATGAACACATGAGAGGGTTGAGAATCATCCATAGACATATATATTATTGCTCAGGAGTCGATACATTACATTGCAGTGGACAAGAGGAAAAAATACTTGCATTACAACCTGTATGGGAGGTTTTGGAAAGGCTTCACAAATTCTCTTACAAACAAGGGAAGAAGGGAGGAAGGGAGGATGTAAAACAAAACTGTCCCATACGGGTTTAATGAAAAAATTTCGCCTCTTGGCCACTACAATGTAGTGTATCGACTCCTGAGCAATAATATATATGTCTGTGGATGATTCTCAACCCTCTCATGTGTTCATTGTTGTCTTTCTGATCTCTTATTGCAGTTTGGTTACCTGTGAATGGTGTTTGTATTGCATTTTCGTGGTCTGTGTTAATTTGCAAAACGAGTGTCTAACATTCCTTTGGTGCTTCACCTCGTTAGCTCAGGTTTATTTTCCTCGCATCTTCTCAACCCTGCCTCCTTGTTAAAATAGAGTAGGCTTAGAGTAGATCCTCTTCAAAATTTACTTGTATGCACCTGAATAGAGGAATAGAAATCAGCCTTAATCCGAAGAGCTCTCTCAACTTGCAAGGTCTCACACTTTGAGAGATGTTACATGTTGTGCAAACACACTAAGGTCTTAACTCATCTAGTTAAAGGCACTCAAGGGTGCTGTGATTTTGCACTAACAAAGTATTCACTAATGACCCATTCCATAGTCCATCCTCTTGTCTTGTTAGTCTGTATTGTGGTTTTTCATGCATACTTATCACTCATACATATAGTTCTGGTCAGGTCTCAAGGATCCTTGTCTGTCAGTTCTCACTCATTTTTCATTATTGGTCTCTGGACACTAGCGTCTAGGTTTGGACGGTAGAGCCAAGTGCTCCTATCCATCTTGGGTGCCCATGACCTCTTTGTATTTTATTTTATTTTTGACATTTGAGGTTAGTATTCTCGATTTTCACTCTCATCTCCTGAGGTATTAGTCAGCATGTTGGGTCATTAGTGTTGAAATTCAAACAAGAAATCCCTATATAAACACAATATATATACCATTATATGGGTGGACTATTCTTATCAAGGGCTAGCTATCTACATACATCAAGGGACTGCATTTGGGAATTATTTTACATCACACACTGTATAGGAAGGGGAATCTATTGTTTCCATCCACACATTTTGCATTTTATCTAGCTAACACCCGCTATCTTAGTGTCATTGGCATGAGGGCGACCTAGGAACACTATTGCAAACACAAACACACATAACTACATTGGGTCATAGATGTAGTGCAGCACTTAGTTGTAATTCCACCATTGTGGTGGCTAAGGACAGTCTAACCCCTCACTTTACATCTTTCATTTTTAGGATTTGATGTATATTTGAGGGTTTTGCAGGTGCTTTCTTCATTGTAGGTTTTCAAGTACCTCAGCGATCAAAGTGCGACATACAGGTGACTAAAGGCAAAAAAGTGTGAACCTCTTACGACGCATCAGAGGATATTTTTTGAGAATTTACGTAGACCAGTGCACCCATAAACAAGACAAGGGCACCCACAGACACCACCATCTCTCTCTGGGCACCCCCATCCCTCTGCAGGTGCCCCATTCTAGCCAGTTCCACCTCTGCTACATTTTTGTGGTTCGTTGCAATAGGTTATTCTTTTATTTCATCACATTTCTCAGTCCCACCCAAGTCACTGTGAGGTAAGAAAAATCAAGGTAAGTTCCTTAGCCCTCTTATTTCCTTTCATTAATAAAATTAAATATATTTTTTAGCATTTATATTTTATTGTATATCATTTATAACATAGTTGTGCATTTAGATTCATATAAAATAATTTTATTTTATTGAATCATTTTGGTGAACCCAATGCTTAGAATTATTTTCCTTAGGATCCATTAAAACCCTAATGGCTAAGGATAGATCTTCTCCTTCTTGGCTAGTCATGCCTCATGTGAGTATCAATCCCATCTATGATGAAGAAACAATAGTTGAACTCACTTCCCTATATTGTGATGGTACTCTTCCGGATGATACTTAGCAATAAATTTTAGCTAATTAATGCAATTTACCTATCATATTTGATAATTTTATTGTTAGCATCGTTTCGGATCCGACTTTCTTTACTCGTTGTAAACCTTGTTATATAGTTGGCCACACTCTACCTTCTGAGATTTCTAATGAAAACTTAGATGATGTTATTATTAGTTTCATGCTCGGTCTTAATGATAATAAATATGTGCATGTTGATTCTCATACTAATCAAGATGATACTCTAGTTGCATCTCATACTTCCTTTATTTTTTAAAATTCTTCTCATAATGCATTGCATACTAGTTCTCCTACTCCTTCATTCTATGTCGATGATATTCTTAATGACATCCTTCTATCTGAATCTTTGTTTGATTTAGATGAAACACTCAATATTCATGATTCTAATTCTTAGCATATTGTTGAGTGTGAATCCCCCGCTCCATTTTCATCTTCTTTTGAGATTGTATCTAATAACATGCATGATTCATCTCCCCCTATCACTTCATCTACCCCTATCATGTCATCTCCTCCTATCATTGCAACTCCTTATGTCACTTCATCTCTTAGGGATGCTTCCGATGCTATTCCTACCACTTATATGGATTTTTTATGTCATTCATCACCTATTAGTTCTTCAACACCCACATCTAATGTTTCCTTAGCATCAGAATCTTCTATATATTTCCTCTTGATATTCTCATCATTACTCATAATGGAAAATTACAATCACCTAACACATTATTTCCATCCTCTACTATTCCTTCACATGATATATTGTCACTCGTGCACATTGTTGCTCACTTACAGTCTCAGGTTCAATCTCTAACATTATAAATCAGGGCCTACTATGATTCTATTGATAATAATTCATTGCATGGAAACCCTATTGAAAAAGATTCACAACTCAGCATTTCCTAAGGACTTTTTTATGCATATATTTTCATGTTTTGATGGTACTGGAAATCCATACTTACATCTCAGGCATTACCGTATGGCTATGGCTTCATATTCTAATGATCGAATGTTACTCAAATCCTTTTACCATAGTCTTACAGTTGACGCTGTACAATGGTATACCCATCTACCCTTTTGGATCTATCAATACCCATTATGAGATGGAAGAAGCTTTTCTTCATTTATTCATAGTCCACAATGGCCCTAGAGTCACATATGATCATCTACCTAGCTCACATCAGGGAAAATTATAACCTATCACTGATTACATTTTACGATTCAATGCTTGCATGCACTAGCTAGTATTTTAGCATACAACAATCAAAATCATAGTAGTCAATCAACATGAACATAATGTATTTATTCTCCCAGATGACCTAACTCGGGAGTTATATCACCACTTTCCCAGATGACCTAACATGGGAAGTTCTACATTTTGCAACCGCTTTCAGATGTACTAACACGGAAGCCAACACATACACATTTCAGCGACACCCGTGGAGTGGGGGAAATGAGATGTCATTGCCTTTTCTATACTGCTCCTATATGGGTTATAACGTTTGATCAAAAAATTGGATTCAAAATCGACAAAATTTGATCATTGTCTATCTGCAGTGGCTAGATCTTTTGAGGATATAGTTAAAGTTGGAGATTTAAACTAGACCTCTCTCTCTCTACACTCTTCTTCTGGTGGAGGGATGCCCAAATCCTCAGTTTTTCATACACACTCATTTGGGTTGGGAACTGATCACTCCCTACCCCACATCATCTTCATCAAAAGTAAATTTAAATCTCCAATCATTTAACATCACAATCATCAATCTCGCTTAGCAATCCTTATAACGGTCCCATGTCTTTTAATATGTGCATGTTATAAGGAGGAAACCATAGAACAAATATAAACAATATTTCCCAAAATGAAAAAATTTTGCACACAACAATCATGAAAGCTAACAACACTAATACAAAATCTTAGGAAATTTGTAAACAATGAGTAAAAGGGCCCACAAAGGTAGAAACCAAAACCATACAAAAATGGATATGGTATACAGGAATTGTGCAAGTATTGTTTTTGCAACTATCTAGGTCTAGAGGGAAAATAAGGTGAGGAGAGAAAAATTAGGGATGGGAATAAAAATTGGGACAAACCATAGTACAAATCAAGTAAAAAACATGGAATTGATAAGAGGAAGACAAAATCATGAGGAAGTATACAAGATAAAAGGTGAAACGGCAAAAAGAATAGACATCAACAAAAATGTAACTTAAAATTTACATATTGTAAGGTGTTGGTACATTTTATCATGATAATGATTTTGCATCTCTCCAATGACTCTAGCATTACTCTATATATGTTTTAAAAAATATATTTCATATTTTTTGTTTTGGTAAATTTGGTAAAAATTTGCATTTATAAAGTAAATGAATTCCAAATCCAAAATGTGAATAATATAAAAAATATCAATGAAATACCAAATATATACGTTCGGTAAAAGCTTTCAAAATAACCAACGAGACCACATAAAATGTATATCCTTGTGTTGACTACAAATCATTTTGTGTGAAAGAGTGGAGTGGAGAAAAAGCAAAATCGATTATCCCTCTATCCCATCTAACCGAATGATAGTCAAGTTTCTGCCATAAACTGCAAAGAATTCAGCCATTTAAACGCATTACCTTTGTTTTAGGTGGAAACACATTATGGAAAACCATTTTGTGTGTTATAAATGGAAAGAATGAAAGAATTCAAAAAGGAATAAGAGAAATTGCCACTTCTCAACTGATC
This sequence comes from Taxus chinensis, assembly GCA_019776745.2. Classification (NCBI taxonomy): domain Eukaryota; kingdom Viridiplantae; phylum Streptophyta; class Pinopsida; order Cupressales; family Taxaceae; genus Taxus; species Taxus chinensis. Next base: position 124,328,994 of record CM034154.1, read on the forward strand.
AATGGTCCCCATCGCCATCCTCTCTGTCTGCAATATATACATAGATTCCCCATCCTCGTGTATATCGCACACTTCAGAGAGTGAGGAAAAGAATGGGAGACATGTTTAATTTAGGACATTGCAATACTTTTACTTCAAGTTGCAAATATAAAAAGACAATTGCATTTTACTTTGTATGTAACCACATATGTAAAAATGGTAATATTGTTGTTAATTAGGTCTTATTTATCCGTGTCTTCAATATATATTTTTTTTTATTTTGGGGTTTCTCAACATTCTTTATATCTTTTAAAATATTATATGGCCACTGAAAAGATGATATCGCACATGTATATTTTTTTATCGTCATTTCTTATTTATACACTATTTTTTGATAATATTTTCCATTTCACCACCATTTTTTTTATGTTGCAAGTATATAAAATATCCACTTTAAAATATATAATAAACTAAATTCTATGTGTGTGAGATAATAGATTAACAAATTATTATCGTGATACAATTTAACACTCTACAATTTATTTTGTATGATAACATTTGGATATAAATTGCATTAACATGTTTGAATCATTCAAAATTAACATTTAAATATGAGTAACAGTTTCCACCAACAACTTCAATCATTCAAAATTAACATTTAAATATGAATTACATTTTTCACCCAATGTGTTATAAAATGTTGATAAAAAGGAATATTAAAAATGAAAGCAATCATTAATCAATTCTAGTTCTAAGACCTTTATGTAGCACCTCTATATACTAAAAACAAATCCAAGTACACATTAAAGCAAGTAAAATTAATATAGATTTATTATTCTATATAAATTAAATCAATAATCACTAAGTTTAGTTTATTTACTATGGGGTTGTTAAATTCAAAAGGTAAAAAATATCAACTAACCCTTCAATAAAATTGTCCAAAACATGCATAAGTAGGCATATCATTTATTTATAAACAATAGCCATGCATATGCATATTTACCATTTCAACATTTAGTACACCTTAGTTATGAACCTTAAATCATAGGATTCAATCACTAATTCTAATGACTTTTCAACATTAAAAATCCAATGTTATAATCTTAGGCTTCCTAACATTGTTCCAAATCGTTAATTTTTCTTAATATGGCTATAAGGAATATTTGAGTTTGAACTTATTGTGTTTCTCATGTATGAGATCTATTGAATCACGTTTTCAATATCTTATTTTTTCATGTTGCCCTTACTTTGATATTTTTTCATATATATATACAATTTCACCATGGAAAAGTAGATAAAATTGTGAATTGAATTGTTTACACTCCACCCATAAATTCATAATAAAAATTTTAAATTGTAATAAATTTGTAGAATATGTTATGACTCAAAAAATTTGACAATTATCAAAAATTTAAAAATCGTGACAGTTATAATAATTCAATAAATGTAGTGTTGTAACAACTTTTAACATTTTGTGACATTGGCACAATCATAATGATGTGAAAGGTATTATTGAAATTAATTTTATAAATAAAAATAGTCATTATTAAAATGTGAACCATGGAAATTCAATGGAACTTTTTTATATATAAATATAAATTTGAAGACCTAATTTTAAATTATTGTGAATTGTCACGAAAAAATATTATGAAATGTGTGGATTTACTTCGAATAATATTATTTTTTGTTAACATGTTGGACCACGGGGATGACATGTCCAAGGAGTCTATGGAGGGTTCGAACTGGGCTGGAGGGAGTGACCGCTTGGTGGAGGCGAGAGGCAGTCTGGCCGGTGGGATTGACCAGTTTGTTGGGTGGGAACAATGTTTAAATTTTGAATTGGATTATGTTGCATTGGAAGGTTTGAGTGGACAGCTGGTGACTGGGGCAGTTTCTATGGAGAATGACGTGGGAGGAGATCTTGTTGTAGATCTGGGTGCTAACATGGGCGTTGCTTTAGTTGGGTTGGAGGACTCCATGGTCAAGGTGGGTGGGTGGACTCCGGTGCACTCCAAACATCATATCACTAAGAGTGGCAGGTTGGTTTGTCTTGAGTCAACTTCTCCTTGTTCTTGTTTGTAATTTGACGCCTATTTTTCTATTGTAAAGGATTTTTGATCCCCTCAAAATCACTTCTTATTATCTTATCAGATAAAAATATATTCTTTTTTATTAAAAAAATATTTTTTAATAACATATTATGAATTAATGGTGTTCAAAGCTTACATATGATGTAGTTTGTTATAAAGTAAAAACATTGGTATATATTATTTATAATTAAAATTTTAACATGTTTATATATATAACTTAACTTTTGATGGTTTTTAAAATTATAATATAAGTTTTATCCCTTTTATTTGAGGAAAAAGATTAGGATTTTATAGATTATCTACAATTAATTTAAATTAGATGTGTTTTATTCAAAAATTAAATTTTAGTGGTGTGGATAATTCGCATAGCTAGTTATGGATTATTAAAAAAAAAAATTGATTCTTTTTACATTGTCAAACACCCACATTATTTTAATCAAAATGGAAGAATGTTTTGTATATAGCACAAAACTTTCACAATGTAAATTTTGTGTGGATACTACTATCGATAAAATATCATATTTCTAGTAGTGATATAATGATCATGTTGTTTTTCCTTGGGTTCTTAGTTTCATATGATCAATTCTATACCAAAAATTTGTACATTTTTATAGCCTACTATTTTCCTATTTCCATGATAGGTCAAGAATTGCAATCATTATATAGTTAGTTAGGTTATGTTGTATATGGTTTTGTTCATTTCAAGAGTTCAAGAACATTATTGTAAAAGTCATTTTTTCATTACATAATTTCTTGCACTATGTTTCGTAGGGCTTCATCAATTTGATAATATTGAGAGTATCCTAGTAAAGGCTAAATTTCAGTGTATACTTAGTTAGGATATGTACCATTAGGATTCTTTGTCTTTGAAGAATTTGAAATGCATCCTTCCAAAAACAAATTATCACTTACAATGTGTAAGGGTTTTATATGTTTCATTTCTTTTAATTATAAGTTCAAAAATTTTGAGAAAATTCTTGTAAAATATACTTCATCATAATAGAGCTATTTACTTAGCTATGTTCCATTGAGATTCTTTAAGTTGTAAAGAGTTTGAGAGAGTTCAACTTTAATGCAAAAATTAGTAGGGCCAATTTGAATTTGCATGCAAAAGTTATTTAAAAATTAGCTACTTAAAATAACAAGTTCAATTAATGTTAGGATAGTTTTTAATTATATTATCTTTTTTTAGTCTCTATAGTGAATTCACCGGAGTGGTGATTTTTTTAAATACTCTTATCTATTTTTTAAAAGAAAAAATTGAAGAATAGAATTGGTTCTAATAATTGTATATACAATTTATTGTGCTTCTTACAAATTGTTACACTTTTGAAATCATAAATATGAGCCCCTTGAAATTATATGTGTACATATTTATATATTTAATGCATATTTTCTAAGAAATACTATTAATGCCTTAGATTGAAGGTGGTCATGTAGATAGGATAAGAAATTCCACCTCACTTATAAATAGCACTCAACCAGCTTGTAATGTTTCTAAAATCTTATATCTTACAATGTAATGACATCCTAAAAAGTGCTTAAGGAGACCAATTGAAACATTGCAATTCTAAAAGGTGATAAATATGTCACTGCATCTTACTACGAATAGAGAACATAGTTAGTTTATTTATCAGATGCAATCATCTAAGATAAGTTTCCATCATGTACAACTTTTAGCTACAACCCATTTATTTTCCTTCCTCATAGTCACAATACATAAAAAAGTCTAAGTTGTCTTTATTATACATGAATTTATATGAGATTCACATAAGATTCACAACTAAATAAAAAATTTATGAAGAGAGAAGCTTTTATAACCTTGAATTCTTGTGATTTAATGAAAAATAAAATACATGTTCATTTTTTATGGGGAGAATTTTCATCTCAAAATTTACTAAAATTGATGATACATGAGCTGATTATCAAACTAAGTTCAATGAAATCACAAATACAAAAAATTCCCTTTACTAAAATAACAATCACACTAAGACATTTACTTCTATATAAATAATGAGTGGGCAGGACGATTTTGTCATGTATGAGGAAAAACTCAGCATTGAACAATACACTACAAAACCATGTATTTGCAATTATTTGGTTTACGTAAAAGCTTGACTATTTTTTTATTGAAACACACTTTTATATTGATATGATCAAGAAAAGTGCAAAGGAAAATCTTGACTATTTGAATCTTCCAATCCTACAACTATTTTGTTTAACCAATGCGAAAATTCAATTTTTTAAAAATATTTTCACAAGGTAAACCTTTACAAACATAACCACACGTAAGTTAAGAAGTATTCAAGATGATGATGAAAATCTCCTCAACTTCAAAACAACATTAACTACCAAATTCTATATATATACTGTGATATCGAATGTCTCCTTGAGAAATTTTAGCTTCACCTCCATTGATTACATCAAACGTCAATTTTCCTTCTACTACACTCCATTATTAACATTAGGAAATATATTTTATTTAAATATTCTCGTTTAGTATTTTCAAAAATTTTACCAATATTATTGATTTAGTACTCTATTCGAGATTATTTACAAAAGTATTCCTTAGCATATGTGATAATGATAGAGCCATTTTAGAGGTACAAGTTTGTTGTCATGGTAGAATGTACTAACTCCTTACAATATGTAGAATAATTTTAGGTTGTTGTTGGCATCTATGTGTATTCTTTGTGTTGTTTAACTTTTTATTGTGTATAGTTTTTAATCTTTTTCTTTTTTTATTTTTTGTTTTTTTAACTTGTTTGTCATGTTTTGTTTCTATTTTCTTTCCTATTTTTTTTATTTTTTTTATAGTTTTAGGTAATTGTAAAAATTGTATTTGTACATTTTTAGTTTACTATATTTATGTTTCTACAATTTTCGATTTTATTTTTGTGGGCTCTTTTATATTTAATTTACAATTTTTTTAAGTTTTTTTATACTAACTATCAGATTTCACATCCATTATATACTGACATCTTAATTTTGGTTAGTCTTTGTATCTGTTTAATGGTTCCCACCTTACTACATCTATTTATTGATGCACTTTTTTATTGAAAGATGTAAGCAACTGTTGAAAAAAACTAAGTGCTAGATGTATCTATGAATTGAGTTTGGTAGTCACAGCTTGAGTTGATGTTGCATAAAAAGGGATATATTAATTATTATATTCTTAAAATAGAAAATAAGTGGGTACTTTATGCATAAACACTTAACACCAAAAACAAATATGTCCTACTCTAATGTTTTATTATAGCTTATCACAAGTAACTACTACCACATTCAATTGCAATTTGTATTTGTATCTACTTATATCATTTATTATATCTATCCTCTATACTCATGGGTGTACCTAACCCTCTCTTAATACTCTTAATGTGGCACCTTAAAACCCATCCTTTTGTGACCTATTAATACACTTAAATATATATTTACACCCTAATTAAATATATGTAATGGAATTAAAAATCAATAAAGATGATGTAAGGGTTTGTAATAGGGGATTATTCTAATCTAATCAATTTACAATTAACCATTCATAACTAAAATAATGCATTAATACTTGCAATGATTGATACACAATAAATGATATCACAAATAAACAAGAGGGAAAGAAGAATAAGTTGTAAAAGTCATAAAAAAGAGGATTTGGATGTGCAACTAGGTAATAAAGGAATATCATATACTAGAGTTGTTTTATTGTGAGTTTTGAAACTAGAAACTAAGTAGAGGCAAGACTATATACTAACTATACCATCCAAACTGGAATCGTACAGTACTGATATGGATTATGTGGTCTTGGAACCTCTAATAGTTAGGCTCTAAAACTTCTTGATTGCTTTACTTGTTTGTAAATTCATTTTTTTATGTGTCACTCTTGCTCTCATAACTTTAAGATGACTTGTAATCACCTACAATAAAATGGAAACAATATATACACCCTTCATCAAAGCATTAGCAAAGCAAAGGGAGAAACCTTATGTGTGTAGTGAGGCTAGACTACCCTTGGCAGTCAACCTCAACTACTAAACTAATCCAAGTGTTGCACTGCATTACCTCATGCAGAACCAAGGATCATGTAGTTCTCTTAGGTGATTGTGAAAGTGTGAATAAAATCTAATACAACCCCCTAGGGTATCCTTCGTGTCTATTAACATAAAGATAGCAGAAGAAATATATAGTATAGAGTATACCTAAAGTGATAATAGTGTGATGCAGTGATCCTCAGCTACATGAGATAACCCTTTATCCCTTGAAACCCTTTAAAATGCTTGTATTGACTTTACTCTTTCTAACATATGGCTCTATGACTTTTGCACACTTGGAAACGGAAGAAACTAAACTCTTTGACTTGGTTGAGTGCTTCATACCTATAGTAGGGACTACTCTAATTGATGTACAACTGGATTTGGTATATTTAGGAGGAACTCGAGTGCTTTTGGAATGATGTTTGCAATAGGAGCTTGTAAGAGTGTTAGGTAAGTTATAAAGTAACATTTACTTTAATATACAATCTTCTATAGGTAAACATTCTAATAAAGAAGGCCCTAGGAAGATGAAATGAAACCATAAAGATATTCAAATTTAAAATAAAGTCAAAGAATGCAAAGGTGTAGGACCATAAAAGTTATCCAGGAATGGATTTTGCATCCTAATCTTTTGTACATTCCTAGTCAAGAGAGATGTGAAGTGAAATATAAAGTTTTGGTATGAAGTACAAATATTATTTACTACTTTGATTTAATAATATTTATCAAATTGGTGATAGAAAAAATTGTAAATATAAACTATTAATGGAAGAGCTAGAGAGACTAACTAATTCAATTCTGAGTATGAGATTTTATCTTAGCAAGGGAGCATATCCAAACTTGGCATTGTAGAAGTACAAGTTACCAAATTTTAGTGTCTAAAATATATTAAAATACTATCAAAACCATCCATAGGTTCTTGTGAAAGGCCGATAGGTACATATAATATGGAGTTTATGTTCTTTAGAATGTTTTAAAATGATTTTTGCACTATGCATTGAGAGTGTTTGTGGCCTCTTCCAACACAAGTACTGTAGGAGTTTTTAGAATGGATCTTGCAATTGCTATTCACTATTTTTTCCCTCCCTAAATCTACACTCCACACTCTCCCACATGTAATATTGAATTTTATTATATAAATTGATGAAAAACCTCTTTATTTTTGTACCCAGTATGAAGGTTCAAAAGATATGCATATATGAAGGTTTAAATTATGTGTTAAGTGTATAAAACAAATTTTTCATGTGTGTTTGTATAGTTATTTGAGATTCAAAAGGTTTGTTTGTGATATTAATTGACCTATTGAGATTGCTAAATATTTTAATACCGATTGAGACTTTAATCAATATAATTTATAATATTGTTTTACATCAAAAATCATTGTGTATTGTAATTAAGATTACAAATAATAATTGTATTTATGGATGCCCTTAGTCAAATCAAATACAAAATTTTATCTTAAAAACTATTTTGTTCAAATCTATGATGGATCCTTGCTAACTAATAATATTTATTTATAAAATTTATTATTTTATAACACAAGTCATTATGAAATAATTTAAATAAAATAAAGTTTTCAAATTATTTAAACATTAATGACAAACTAGATGAAACCTCTTAAAATTTTCAAAACAAAAGATACATTATATAAAACTTTAACATTTAAATATTATATAAATTATCTTAATTTTTTAGAAATTTATTATAGAATGAAATTTTAAATCTCTATTGACTTGAGATTAGTGAAATTTTCTTAAATATAATGTTATTATATAATTTAATAAGCATAATTTAAAAATATTGAAAAGGGATAGTAAAAACAAAATATTACTTGAGTGTCATTGCCATTTGCTAATCAAGTGAAGAATTTATGAGCATTTACAACTTGCATGGCAGAAATAACTTCATACACACTATTGTATTCTTGGGATTATAAACAATATTATGAGAGGAAATATCACTATGGAAAACATCCAATTCAAGAAGCAATCCACAAAGTAAGAACTCAAAAACCAAGATATATTCATAAGGATGTTGGATCGTATTTGTGACTCATAGACAGTTTGTCTTCGATTATTTATTATTAATACATTTTTCATTAAATATTACCCTAAAATTTCAATTCATGTTACCCATGTTCCTATTTATTTAAATTTACCCAAAGGTTCATTCATTTAAAACATTTTGTACCTAAAAGCACTACGGTAGTGCCCACTTCCCTTCGACACTTTTTTTTATAATGATATTTTCGACTATAATTATGGATGTTATTGTAGCTTTTGATATGGTATGATGTTAGACGTTAGAGGTCATGGACTATTGTTGATTTCAATTCATATATGATGCATGCGGATTATTGGAGACATTTTATATTCATGTTGATATGTTGATTGACATGGTTAAATATTTGTGTGTGTGTGTGTGTGTGTGTGTTTTGAACATGTATTATTTCGTCATATAGTAGACCTAGATAATTGAACTAATTTTATGATCATATGGTTATTGATGAAATTGTAAATGATGTCGTTACTTGCTTGATGATGTTTCAATTTTTATATAGATGACTTTGGATTTTTATTGTATATTTATTTTGGATGATTTTATGCAGCCACAAGGCCGAATGAGGTATTTTTTTTGCAGGTAAACATGTCACAACAAACATTGGGGTATTAGAGACCAACCACATTGGGATCCTAGATGAATTCAACAAGGGTCACCATGGCAACGTGTTTTTGTTGTGTGTGTGTGTGTGAATTGTTGTTAGGGGTTCCCATGGTGGGGATCACCTTCAAATGTGACCAAGGGGTTATGTGTATTCTTTTATTTAGTATCTTTTGTTTAATTTTAGTATGTGATTTTTAGTAATGTATTTTCCCCTTTATTATTTATTTTATTTGTCTAGATTAGTGAGTAATCATGTTGTTAAATAAATTAAAATGGGTCAAAAGAATGCATTTATTAGAGCTGATGGATCTTGGATTATGTGTTGTAAGTAGCTTGGAGTGTGAAACACACCACCTTCCTTTTGAAATTCGGATCTGTCCTTAGGGACTAATTTTGGAGGCTTGTGGGACAAGTTAAACTTGTCCCACACCTCTTAAATTGTTACACCAACCCTACCTATGGACCTTAGGAAGTCAAAATTAGTCCTTATTATGTATTTTGAGAATACAAGTTGTAAGTTCTTATTGCACCTTCTTACATGAAACTAATTTTAGTACTTAAGGGGTGTGGGCTTGGATTGTGTGTGTAAGTAAAAATGTCATTTATTCACCCACTTATTAATTGTGCTTTGGAGTCTAAAGTTGACTTGTGAGGTGGAGTTGAGGATGAGTGATGTGGCATCCTACATGGAGCCACCTCATCCTCCTCTCTCCCTTTTCTATTTATTCAAATTCTTTTGTTACTTTGGGGGTTACTTCAAGGGGTTACTTCATGTTGGTTTGGTGCTCTTGCAATTAGAGAGAGTTAGAGGATTTTGGATGCTTGTGGATTTGTTGGTGTTTTGCGACTGTTTGGATTTGAAGAAGCTTGTTGTTAAACTTTTGGATCAAGCTCTATCATGGAGAGGTAGGAGCTTGTCTCTTGTAAAAAGGTTTTCTTTCTATATTGTGTTTATGTGAATGTTTTTTGAATGTTTGGTATGTTTGTTGGTTGGTTGGGTAGATGGCCTAGGTGTGGTGTAGGAGAAGACTATGGGGATCTTTTGTGGGGAGGCATAAGAGTTATTTATGGAGGAATTTTGGGTTGGGTGTTCCACCTTGGACAAGAAATATCTTGCATTTATTACTTTTGGGGGAGGGGAGGGAGGCATAAGAGAATGGGGAGGCATAAGAGGTACTTGGGGGAGGCATAAGAGTATGTAGGGGTTTGACATGAATATTTTGGTGGGTTTTTAAGGTGATCACCCTTTCCCCATTGGTATGTATAAGCATCTTCCCCCATAGATCTTTCTCTTTTGGCCTTTGTGTGATGAGACCTTGTACATTTTGTTACTATCCTTCTTGTGACTGTAACTGCATTCTATTTTTGGACTATGATATGTTTATGAAATCTATTTTGTGTTGTGGAAGCTTGTCTTGTTGCCATGAGTTGAATATATTTCCTATTGTAATGTGGTTGGGGCTTGGGGGCCAATGAGGAGGATGGATTCTCCTCTTCACTAGAATTATGGTTGGGTGGAGAGCGTTGCCTCTCCCCTTGTTTTTGTTGTGACCAATTTCAAACATGGCATACCTCCCTTGTTGTTGAACGAGGAGCTTGTGTGAAGATACATTTTTCAGTTCTCCTTGGGTCCCTTAGTGTGAAATTTCTCACTTTAAGTGGATGGCATTGTAATATTAACTGTGGTGAAAAGATTCTTTGTTTTGGATATGAAGTTTGTGTCTGAATGAGAAAGATATATTTGGTAATCTGTTGTGATGAAGGGAAAGGAAAGTTGTAAAAGGAGGGATTATTATTTCATTTAATGTAAGTTGATTATTTTCTACAAAATGGTGTTACTCTAGTTTGAAATATTACTGAAAAATCTTTGTTTGAAGACTAGGAAAAAAAGAATGTATTAAGAATTATTATGTTCTCTGTTTTTTTTGAAATTCATGGTTGAAAAGAAATAGGATTACATTCTTGATTTTCACGTATTGATTGAAGGAAAGTTGAACATTGTAAACTTAGAATGGAATGAACTTAAATGTTTAAAGTATGGCAAATGAAATAGATAAATTTCCAGTTTGAAATACGTAGATCTCTGTTAGTTTGTTTCAAACCTACAAATCAATATCAGAAGAACATATAGAGTACCCTGCAACAATGAAAGACAAATGAAACTTTAAAATGAAATAAGGATGAACAAATCACATCATGAAATAATTACACTACCCTAGTAATTTATTCAGAACTCCAGTAATCGGGAAAGAGGTATAATAATGTAGTTTCACAAAAAGGAAAAGAAATTTGTATTGTAATCTCAACTGTTAATCAATTAATCCTTACAATCCATTCAAGTACGTTTCTCCACGCCTGTTTGGTGTGTTGAAGAAGAAAGAATAGTGGATTAGACCAATTCTAGCAGTTGAAAAAGTTTAGTTCACATTTTAATGGAAGGAAAGACGTTTTATTAAAATTCATCCATATAAGTGTGTTGAAAATAATATTTTGTGCCTCCTATACAAATAGGAGTTCGAGCCCTTTCCAAAAAGTCCTTATTTTCTCAAATTCAAGCTTCCATTCAAAAGTTATGGCCTTCTGAAGTTTTTACTTCGTTTGGTTTCAAGAAAAAAAAAACTATCAAAAAAAAGAAAGGAGAAATTTTTGTAAATCGGATCCGCGGGCCCAAATATTACTTAGGGAACATTTTGCAAAAAAATTCAAAATTCGCAAGTTCTCCCGCGGCTTTGCAAGCCCAATCTTTCTCTTTAGCAAAAAAAATACTTTGGGTTCGCGGGCCCGCACCTTCAAACTTTTCTTTTGAAAAATTGGTACAAAATCTTAAGTCTCCCCATCAGTATGCTTCCCTGCCCGTCACTGTGGGTTTGACACGTGGATTCTTTAGGCATCAGTGGAGGGGTGGATTGTTTTACACCTTATCACTTTTGGAAAATATTGGCAAAAATTCCTAAGTTTCCCGTCGGCCTGCCTTCCCGTAAGTCACTGTTAGACTGACACATGGCTTCACTAGATGTCACTGGAGGTGCGGGTTATTTTTAACCTTTACACTTTTTAACACAAAAGCCAACATTTCTAATTTTTCCCTGATGATCTGCTTTCTCGCTTGTAGCTTCTGGGTCAGACACGTGGCATCACTAGGCATCGGCGGAGGTGCAGATGTGTTTAAACCTTTTTCCCTTTCAACAAAAAGAGTTAAAATCCAAATTTCCTCCGATGACCCGCCTTCCTGCGTTGGCTTAAAAATGTGCCATGTGTCCTTTGCGGCTTGGGGAAAATTTTCTTTCCTCGACACGAAGCCCCGTCACGGGCTTGCGGGCGCGCAAATGAAAAATGTGCTTTTTAGCTAAAGGCGCAAAGCACCAAATGTCCCCAGGTCCTCCGGTCCAAAACCTTCCCTGGGTGAAAAGTCTTTCATGGGCCTGTAGGCCTGCCTTTGGGAAAAATTTCTTCCCCAGGCCCGCAGGCCCGCCTTTGGAAAAAATTTCTTCCCCAGGCCCGTCAGCCTGTAACTTAAGAAATATGAGGAGTCATGAAGACTTCTTTACATCATTGGAAAGGGGAAGAGATTTCCTATCTAATGGAAATGTTTGTAGGAGAGCTTAAGTGGGTTAAATATGAAAAAAATCAGGTTGAAGTGCAAAGATGAGTCTGAGAGTGGGTAAGTGGGAAATTACCCCTTTTTAATGTAAATGTTTAACTCTAAAGCATGGTTTGACCTTTTTAAGGGGTCACATTAGGGGATAAGAGAATAATTTTCTAACCCATGTAAATAAGAACCTTGGTTATTGTTTAGACCTAGTGAAATTAAAAACCTTGGGCATTTAATTTTTTTGGCCCCTTTGACCCTCTAAAATTAATTAAGGAATATTTAACTATAGTGTTAATTTAATTATTTATTAAATTAACACCTAAGAGAAATTTAACTATATTTGGATTAATTATACTCATTAATTTTGTAATGTGGATCTAATGTTTGTTACAACGGGAAAAATTCATTTATTAAATTATAATTGACCTTGAATCTTTGTTGTGACAACTGTTGCTTGAAGCCTAGTAGTGGTCACGCTTTTAAAAGAAAAAAATTATTCCATAGTTTTTCTATCTAAACCTAGGTTGTTCTTGGGTCTCGAGTGCTTGTTTTGGTGGGCGTTATAGTTGAAAATATCTAGATGAAAAGTTTATACCTGACATTAACTAATCCACATGGAATTGATAAATAATTAAGTTATATACCTCTTATGTACTCAATATATACCTCTGATACACATGTTATCCTGAGAATGAAGAGCACATCTTATCTAATTGGCAGTTTGGTAATTGGAGAAACCCCGGGAATAGTGTGGATAGATCTTTGATTAAATGGCATCCTCCTGAATCCAATTGGTTCAAGCTGAACTTTGACTGGCACCTCTAAGGGTAACCCTGGAACAGCAGCAGGAGGAGGGGCAATTCGGGACCACAAAGGCAATCTGATTGCTGCATATGCTGGAAAAATGGGAATTCAAACCAATCATATTGCCGAAGCTTTATCTGCTCTCTGGGGTTTCAGAGTTGCACGGGCCCCAAAATATCCAGAATCTTATTGTTGAAGGGGACTCCCTTAATATTATTAAACTTCTGAATCAGTCCTCATCTCCCAGCTGGAATATTAAAGATTTTATTTCTGAGTCCATAAGCATCAGTCATACCTTCAACAGTATCAGAATAGTACATACTTACAGGGAGGGAAACAAGCTAGCGGATGCACTGGCCAATTATGGCATTAACATAAATTTCACTACATGGGATAAGGATAGTATCCCTAATCAGATCCACAACAGCATCCATGCGGACCTTCACATGCAAACAATCTCTAGAGATATGCCTTAATCTTTGGAGGAAAATCAAATCCATAAATTCTTCCACATGTGCTGCTTTAAAGTATATGGCGTGGCAAATGATATCTAATTCAAATAATAGCAAGATTTTTTTAAGGAACTTCAAGTGGAGATATCTGGATTTAAAAATCGTGCACGCGGGAGGTACAATAGCTGTTGATATCCGGATGCTAAGCTCCACGAAAACCGATGATAACTACAAGGTGAAAGCTGACAGGGAAGGGGTTTCCACGTGCGACTTCCCGCAGGCTCAGAACAGCAATCACACAGCCGTTCGTGAGAAGACTAACGGCTATAGTTCCTATTTTTATGAGACCTTCAACAGCAAGAATCGTAATACTCTTCACGCTCAAAGGTATCCTGGAAATTGCTGTAACCAACACATCACAGTGAAGATGGGAGGGCCACCCTGTCAAATTGAGCCGTGCGCGGACCCTGACTGGAAAGAAAACACAGAGCTTTGGAACATTCTTAGCATTGGCGGCTTCACCAGCTTTGTTGAAAGGATGCAAGGGCATGATCAAAGCATCTCTGTTCGCTTTGCCAAGGAATGGAATGGGAGGACAGTCGACTATGGGGGGCAGAAAATTCTTATCAATGAAGAGCTATTAGCTGAAGCGACTGGCCTCAGCCTGGAAGGGTACCCGCTTCTTCAACAAGAGGGTTATCAAAGAGGTTGAAGAAAGAAGATTTGTGGAGGAGGATGAGAAGCTTATTTTCAGCACTGCGGGCCTGCTTGTAAGCTCAATTCCACCTCCGTACGATGAAGTCACCTGCATAATGATTCGATACATCTCCTTGGAAGGCAGGTTTGTTACTGTCCCTGCTAAGCACCTTGTCTTTTTGAACCACTTCCGTAGGAATAGGTTGGTTTGCTTCCCGCACTATTTGTTAAACTCTCTTGAGCGCTCCATTTTGGAGTTCCAGAGACATACCCAGGCGGTTCCCTTGCACCAAGGGCTTATTCTGCTTATCCACAAGGTTTAAGTATGTCTCCCTTATCTCCCAGCCCGGCTCCCCCTTTGATGGGCTCTGCTGCCGCCAGTCCTGTCTCCCCTGCTGCCCCTGCCTAGCCCCCCCGCCTTAGGTGGCTACCCCCATGCCGGATGCTCATGCTTCTCCTTCTATTCCTCCTGCTGCTGCCCCTGCCACCCATACCTCTAAACGAGTCACTAGGGCTTCTAGGAGACTCAACCTTGAGACTGCTGTTGTGGGGGATGAACCTCACAATCTGCTGAATTAGAAGTGCCAGTCCCCGGGAGGCACAGAGACCCTTCTAAGAAATTGGAGGCCTTAGAGGTAGAAAAATTGCTGAAGGTTGAGGTTTGCCAAGCAAAAAGGAAAAAAAAGCATAGAGGGGGAAGGGAGCACTGACAATAGTTAGATTTGATACAAAAAGATGACCTCCTTAGACTTTGGGAGCTAAGACCAGACATGACTACAATAAGCCTTTAGGGCCAAGGAATCGTGGGTCATGCCAAGAGTGTTTCAAATCTAAGCGGTGTCCCGGCAGCGCTTTGGGGCAATGATAAAGAGAGCAAGAGAACCATTCCGATAAATGGATCTGCCAGATGACTGCGTTAATGTTTCAAGCTTGTCAAGATCAGTATTGATCAAGCGGCCAAGAAGTAGTCTGGATACTTCTTCTGCTCAACTGTTTCTTGGCTGTCGTCTTGCTGTTTTTTTTGCCGTTGTTTTGCTGTTAAGTCTTTTGTGTAGCTGTTTGGGCTAGATTTTGTTGTAATCTTGAACTGTGCTACAGCTACTCTGCTCCTCTCTCTTATTCCGGCTTATAGGCCTTTTTTTGTATTCAAGGGTATAGTCCCTTTCAAAAAACTATTTGCCAATATTAAAAAAATATATACCTCAATCCCCCATATATTTCTTCACCAAAACTTTCATAGCATACAAAACTTATATACTTCTCAAAGTAATTTTTTGACATTTTGATGGAGATGCATATGAAAATGTGGGTAGCCATGTTATGTTTGGTGGTTGTTAAGGGTCGATTGAAGGTGTGTGATAGAATAATACTACTACTAGAGAATAATCATGGCTTTTTTATTCCCCCAGTACAAAATCTGTGGGTCTTCAATCCAAATCTCAACTTAGTGATGGTCGAATCCACCCTGAAATCAAATGGTCTCATTGAAAAAACTAATTTTTTGTGTGAGGAGGGAGCTACAAGCATATCTGCAAACAATGCCACAAAAGACAACAATCTCACGTTTAGATTAATTGAGAAGAAAAATGATGCAGAGAAAGAATATCAAATAAGCAACACCACGGTCGAAGTGTAATGGTTTTTGGAATCAGATGCCAGCCTGGGAGTGGGCCACATACAGATGTATAAAGCACAATTTGAATAGTATAGACTTGATTTAAAAATGGAATCCTTTTTATTTGATGAGTTATTTGAGTCTATCCATAATGAACAATTCATCATCCTATTCAATATATCCAATGTCTCCAATATGATCTTTGTCAATATAGCATCCAGTTTGAGGTATTCAATGTATTATTTAACAAGCACCTACCTCTCATAATTAGGGGGTCTCAAATATATATCTCCCCATGTTTTTTGTAGGGAAGGGGTTCTGCCGTGGCTAGGTTAATGATCTTCATCTTCGTGTTGTGAACAAACTTCCCATAGGAGTTGGATTTGACAGGAAAGGGTTCTGTGGGAAATACTAGGCACATCAATAGCACGGGCCCTACCTCTTTCATTATGTATCCCAATGTCACCACTAAAATGGGATGATGGATTACTTAAGTAATTAGGCAGATATTAGGAGTTAGTTTACCTTTCCAACTTGCACCTCTCATGTCAAATGTCGATATTAGGAGTGGGTATGAATGAGGTGAAGCAATGTTGTGATCTGAAACTTATAAATGAGAAAAATGGAGGATTTGGTCTCGAGCGAGCAGAGCAGGACATAGTTGAGCGAATAGAAATGAAAAATATAACGATTTGTTCATATAAATTTGTGTCTCTTCTATAAGGATGTATTCATATAAGGATCTAATGATTGTTCTTCTTCTGTTATTACAACTTCTTGGGATAGAAAAAAAAAAGTAAGCGCTGGTGATTTTATGATTTTGTCAAAAGAGATAAAAATATGAGAACTAAACTGATTAAATTATGGTTTGGATTTGAATGATTTTTGGTTATAAAATAATATGAAAAATATTTTAGGACAACCATGACAATGAAGATGGGATTTATAAATAAAATTGTCTTTAGAAAAACCTATTGACCAATTAAGGGGGGTGTCCACTTCTCGTGTACATATGTTCCAAAGGTTCCATAAAGTACCATATAGTGTCATTTAATTCAATAAAAGCATTGTTTTATTCTTCATTGTTGTTATTTCTAATTTCACGACATGTATGGAGATTTTGGTTGTACTAATAATGCATAAACCAAACTTAAGAAGAGTGCTACCAAAATTATTCCTTTACTTAGCTCCTTGTCTCATGCTCAAGAAAATTGTGATGTATAACCCTGATAATCACCCAAAATATTCATCTTTTGCTACTTCATCATATGTTTCTAAGGAGTTTTGAAGTGTAACGCCCCACGAATCTCCCGCACAAAACCAAAGACAACCCAATCGTTAGATTTGAAAATCTACAAAATAATTATTTTTTTGTTAAAACCAGTTGCAACGGGGTAACCTCCAACTAGAATTAAATATTTTATTAGTTAATAATTTATTCATTTTAAGTAACAATTAATTAATATTGTTTAATTCCATAGTTCGGGCTTAAATTCCCCTTGTTAAAATCTTTATTTAATTTATAAATATATTTCTAATGTCATTTACTAATTTATTATTCTAGGGCTAAGTCTAGACTTACCCTCCCATAAAATTAAGATCAAATAAATTAGGTCTCTATAGTACACCATAAAATTAAGATTAAATAAATTAGGTCTCTATAGTACACATTGTTTAGTTATCTTGGTATACAATTTAATTTAAAATAATTAAAAGGTCAATGTCTTAAAGAAAAACACTAAACTAACACCCCAAGGTTATATTTTAATCTTTCTCTCTACCACCCCCTTGAGAGGCCCCATTCACAAGTTACACATACATTTCCTTTAAAACATATTCCCACCTAATTCTCACCTAAATTTTGTAGGGATGAATCACAACCCATATATGGATTTAATAAGGCCCTAAGATCTTAGGGATTTCAAACTAACCCTAATCATCTTTATGGACTGTTCGTATTCATTCCTTTATCTTATTTTTTCATTTTTGTTTTTGCAGGTTTTGGGAGGAGGAGGAGAAGGAGGGGAAGGAGGAGGATCCATGAGAGAAAGAAAAGAAACCATGGCGAAAAAAATTCATGGTTTTAGTTGTAAAGATTTTACTATTGTAATGTACTACTCATTTTTTTAATGTAGGAATCCTATAATGGATTTTTTTTTTATTTAGTGAAAATATTTTCTTGTTTCAAGTTCAATAATTGGGGAAAAAAAACTCATTTCCTTTAATCTAAGAATCTTACACATTTGGGTGCCATAAAATAAGATTGGAGAGCTTAAACACCTAATTTTAGTTCAATTCTATTTGTTGGAAGTTACCTTTTAATGGTTTTAGGCTTAGATTTCATTTAATTTTAAATCAAAGTTTTTTAAAAAATGGATTTTATTTTTCTGTTGAAAGTGACAAAACTGCCTCCCTACACAAGCTGGAAATCTTGTGACCTCCGTCCTTTCAGGGGGCTGTTCATCAACCACCGCTTTGTATTTGGCGGTGGTTCTGAAATCACCACTCTACACAGGGTGGTAGTTCTGTTCTCTAAAAACATAACCTTCCAAACATGCATTTTTTTCAACAGTTCTTCTACTTGAATTGGTTTTTTAAAGCAATAATAAATTGAACTAAGGTGTCTTCCATTCATTGGTTGCTAGATTGATAACATTTCTAGTTTAATACTCAAATTGCATAGCATCAACTCATTCTCTATTCTTTCTTTCAACCTAATAAGAAATGTAACCAAAATTTAACTATTTTCACTATGTTTTCTTTTCAATAGAAACAAGCAACCATTTGCTTTCATTCACAATAACTAAATGGCAATCCATTTTAAGAAAAAATTATATTTTCAATATGATCATCAATCTTTTTAAAATGAAATAAATCACACTTTAGAGGCAATAAAATAAACTTATGTTGTAAGAGCTTTATTTCCATTTCAATCCCATTTCAAATTTTCTACTCCATTTAACAATGCAATATTTGGTGGTTTTCTTTTACATGAACTAATACATTTAAAATGCAAGTTTTTCATTCAAAACAATCTTAGTAGATTTTAAAAGTTGAAGGGATTTTCAAAGTAGCAAATGTAATTTTCCTTTGTCTATTTTTTTTTCATATACATGAATTTGAAGACTTAATACAAATCAACCATTTCTCAATACATTTACAAGAGGTTGACAATCTTAAAAAATAATGCAAGTTACAAGCTCTCCATTTAAAGGAGATAACATGGTAAAATTTATCTTACAAAGAGGGATCTCTTCTCCATTTCTTCAAGGTGGTAAAAAGACCAAATCTTCACTTGAGCTCCAACATCTTCCCACATTCCAAACACAACAACCAAAATAGAGGAGTATGTAACACTCTCAACCCAACCACTAATCCAATGAGGAAGAGAAGCCTTCTTCCTCATTGGCTCCCGAGCCCCAATAATGAAGCAATGAGGGGTATAAGACAACCACTGGCAACTTAACAAGGCTTCCACATTCAAATTCAAATCAAACATTCAACACAACAAGAACAAGAACAAAATCACATCAACAAACACAATTTTCCCATCACAAAGGCTCTAAACTCAAGCCAAGAAAGAGAAAGGAACATGGGGATATACTTATGGCTCCTAAGGGTTTGGGTGCCCACCTTAGAACCTCCAAGAGCTCAATCACAACCCACAAAACTCTTATGCCTCCCTCCAAGAAAAAAAACACTTATGCCTCCCTCAAGACAAACAACTCTTATGACTCCCTCACTCTTATTCCTCCCATAATAAAATAACAAGATAAACACATTTTACTTATCACAAGGTGGGACAGCCCAACCCAACCCCCTCCTAAAATTCCCAATAAGAACTCTTATGCCTCCCTCCAAAATTTATCCCCATTTCACTTTTCTCCTACACAACCTAAGGGTCATTCTACTTCCCAAAATCACACATGCAAAAAACATTCATTCACAAACATATGGACATCAAATTTGAAAAAAAAACATGGGTGAAGACCCTACCTTTCCATTGCAAGAGTTTCCAATCCATAAACAAGTTCTAAGCCTTTTTTCCAAGTCCAAGCAGGCACAATCCAACTCCAAGCTCAAAAAAACACTCTCAAAGAAATATCCTACAAAATAAAAAGTCCAAAATCCAAATAAGTAACCCCTAAATCCTTAAACAAATTAGAATAAATAGAAAAGAGAGGAGAGAGAGGTGATGTGGCTCCATGTAGGATGCCACATAATTTCTCCTCCATTCCACATCACAAGGTCAAGCCCAATCTCCAAAGCACAATAAATTGGTGGTTGAGGGAATGACAACCCTCTTACACATTCAAACCCAAACCCACACCCCTAAAGGACACAATTAAAGACTCTTGTAAGAAAAGTGCAATTAATTTCTCTTTTTCTGCATTAAAACACATAAAAAGGCCTAAAATAAGCCCCTCACATCATAGGAATATTGGGTGGGTGAATTTAAGAGGTGTGGGACAAGCTTAACTTGTCCCAGAAGCCTCCAAAATTGGCCATTGAAAGCTCAAAATCCGAAATTTAACATGCAAGGTTGAGATACACAACACTCAAAAGTAATTAAATTCTTTCAAATCCAACATAAAACCAAGAACTACGTACTCAACATTAATTACCCCTTTTGGTCCACATCCTCAAATTACACATAATTAATCAAGATCTAATTAACTTAAATGGAGTACTTAACAACAATAATAAAAGTGAATCACAATACTAACAAAAATATCAATTACTCACAAAATAAATAAAACCAAACAGGGAAAACCACAATTTACCCAAGGTCACATTTGAGGCCACCCCCCAATGGGGACCTCCTAACAAACTAACAAAAATAATATCATACATTTACATTAGTTGCGAAGGTGACCTATTTCCAATACCTCAAATTCCTTCACTGTTCGTCTCCTATCTACTTTTTTTTGTTGTGTTGTAAATTCCTCCAAAGATCAAAATAATACCTTTCTAGCCTCATGGCCATATTAACGACATAAAGATAATAAAATGCATACGTATACATACCAATTCACATCATCAATAGCATGACTAAACCATCGCTAAAATTAAGTAATTCACCAATTGTTCACAATTCTAAATATTTCCATTTTATCAATTTATCAATTAGCAATAAGATCACAAAACCAACAAAATCATCTAGTAACATTTATATATCAAATCTACTTTGTCAATATAGTAGTAGCTCAAGATTTTTAAATACTAACA
This sequence comes from Taxus chinensis, assembly GCA_019776745.2. Taxonomy (NCBI): domain Eukaryota; kingdom Viridiplantae; phylum Streptophyta; class Pinopsida; order Cupressales; family Taxaceae; genus Taxus; species Taxus chinensis. The sequence goes on from CM034154.1 coordinate 124,350,146, forward strand.
TGTCGATCCATGCATATAATCCATCATGTAAATCACATCATGTCATAAATCTAAAACATCCATATTGTCTATCAAATAAGCTAATCAAATATAACAATGTCCATATGTCAATATCTAAATATCAATATGATAATAATGTCTATGTCTCCAATCTAGAATAAGCAAAATCAAAGTAATATCAATGTCGAAGAGGAGTGAGCACTACATGAATATCATCAACCTCCAAAGCACTTTGACATCCATTATATTGTATTTGGACACCCATACATGATTTTTTAAATTGGATATATGGTATGGTCTTACATATGATCATCAATAAATTGAGACTCATCCTTAGCTATTTAGGATTAATCCCTTAACACTTTTTGGTTAATATCTTCTAAAAATTCTCCCATAGTCACTCCTCTAGGAAATTTATTTGTTAATCATATTTTGTAACTATGCATTATCTATAGCTATTTCATAAGTTATATTTGGAATCCATTTCCCTTTTATGATTCTCTAAAAAAAATTATACTACTTTGTGGTAGCATCCATTATCTAGATACATTCTTACAAGTATCCCATTTTTATCCATCTCTATGATTTGAGTTTCCCTCTCCACATTTTTATTTGTATAGACTTCACCAAGGTTTAGTAACCTTTCTCTCTCCACTTGCATAGGATCTTTAGTAAGGTCATAATAAGTTGATGCCATGACAAGGTTATTTTCTACCAAATCTAATCCTTGTTTTGTCTTGTTTCGAAATAGCCAAATTCAATGAGTAAGAAAGGAATACTTTTGCGTCACTTGTGGCTCCCCATGGTTTTTCTAAAACCTCTGGCATTTTCATTATTATCTCTGCATTTTCTTCTAGAATATGTTTTATTATGTCTTCCTCATAATTAGAAATTGCATCCTAGGTCCTTATTTGTCTCTACTTATTCTCATATTGATTATCACACTACAACATTTTTATTCATGTAAGTCATTCATTGAGTTCCATTTGATTCATGTTTAATTCAATTTATTATCATATTTAATTAAAAAAAAAAATTCAAATCACAACATTTATGTAAGACACCCACCTTAAATATAACTTAAATTCCAACTTAAAATTGCATTACTTATACTAAATCAAATTTTAAACTTTAACTATTGTCTACATAACCTTTGTGTTGGTGAATGAAATGGATCTTAAACCTTGGCCAAGCTAGGAGACATAATGGTTCCTTAAAGATAATAAAAATTACAAGGCATATAGGTGCCTTAAACTAATTCAAATAATTATGCATTTTCTCGTTAGTGTAAAGGTCCTTAGGTGAGTATTGTTTTGTCATGGAATTAGGGAATCAATGAGAAACTATTTCATTCCTTTTTCATTTAATTTTAGAAAAATTAACACGCGTACAAGACCTCATAGATACATAATTTTCAACTTCATCAAATCAACATAAATGCAAAATTATTTCTTTAATTTGACCTACAAAAGGTAATGATGTGTTTGACCTACTTTATTTCATTTCATTCTTCTTACACAAGATAGTGTTATGGTCTTAATAGGAATGTTTGTAGTACTATAGTATGTTTGTGTGAATAAATAGTATTTTTCGCCTTAAATTTTAAATTCTAAAATGAAGCAATAGACTACTTAAGAAGAATTATTTTGATATTTTTCACACAAGGTTCTTGTTAGAGACACACCATATGATCGAACCATGCACATTCTAATAAACCCAAATTAAAATAGTTTAATCATTAGAACCTACAAATGTAAAAAATCAATCACATAATTATATGGTTATTACAACCAATAGAGAAAGAGATAAAGGTAATTATAATATGTTCTAGGATAAATAAGTTCATGATACTATAAAAAATAGTATCTTAAGGACATGGTGATCATGAAGAAGCTATTTGGTTGACCCTATAAATATAGGTCATAAGGTCCAAAGTAAGAGGATACAATAGGTACTGAAAGGTTGAAAATAAGAAAGAGGGATATAGTGAGGCAATGTTTCCATTTTTGAAAAAATGTGAGAAAATAAATATCTCATTAATCCAATTTTCTATCAAATAAGAGATACAAGGGAAGAAAGGAAAGGGAAATTGTAGGCCGTAGAAAATTAAATAGAATAATTATGTGGATTCAATACTCTAATTTGAATCATATTCAATAATCATGCTCAATTCCATTCAACTATGGTACTCATTCCACTTAGCACGAAGGTGAAAATATATCACAAGGGTATATATGCCCGGTGCTTTGAAATCAATGGTGATTTTTGTTAATATTTACCACAAATTACATGTTTAATTTGTGTAATATTTACTATTTATTTTTAATGCTTATAATATATTGAGACATTCTTATAAGTGACCTTTTATATTCCATGATATTATTTGATTTAACTCAAACATTATAAGTCGCCATTTATGTTGGGGTTTATATAGTTTGATTCAAGAAAAATCATAAAATTATGTCCCACTTTTTGCCACTTTTTTTACTATAGAACAATGTGTTCCACAACTAAATCTTGACCAAACACATAAAAAATTACCAAATTTGTATTTTTAAGAGCTTAAATATACCAAGTGTAGTGCATCTGTAATTTACGTGATTTAAAAAAAAAAAAAAAGTATTTTAAAATATTTATTTTCTAGTCAATTTTTAAAATAATTTTTTCCACCATGTAAGACACACTTATATGCTTTCGATACATTACAATTAAGTCACATTTGCATCATATGACATAAATATCTCTTAATGTAAGTCACCTTTATGTCGCATGATGTAAAGTGACTTAATTTAAGTCAAATTTATACCTTAATTTATACAACATATTTAGGTGCCTTAATCTAGACCCATGTTTCCGAATTTTGAGAAAAATAACGTGGTGACATTAATGCAAATTTTGCCACTAAAGTGGCCTAAATAATTTAAAATGTTGTAGTGAGTTGGTGTTCTTTGGGCCACATTACACGTGGTTCATATTGTGGCTGTGTGGTATCAATATCTTGTATCACATGTATTATTCCCACGAGGAATTCATCATGGTAAGATGGTATATGACATGTGTGATCATACAAGAGATAATTTTAATTCATATTTTTTGCACTTGATAGTGGTATAAATAGATGTACTAGTGTAAAATGGGCCCCATAATGAAAGTGGGTAGTGGTAAATCATAAAAGTAATGGGTAATATCTAGAATCCTACGATCACACATGGTTTAGAATTTTTTACCAAGTGAACCCTCATGATTATTCCTTCTTCCACTATTTAGACACAACACTAAATCTAATTAGTTCTTGTGTTGTACTTTAGAACATACTCCAATTGTTATTTTTGGATGGGTGTAAAGCTCTTCATATCGATTAGTTCCACATAAGGATTTTTGTTGAACAATATTCAGAGTAATGTTTATTTAGATTGGTGCCTTCTTTTTTTCTTTTCGTGAGGAGATCCTTACAAAAAATATGGTTAATGTTATAAGGTTTTAGTACATTTTATCACTGATGTCAAAATGTTACATTAGAAGACAAATGGTTATTGTTGTAAGGTGTTCATACATTTTATTTTGATAATAATATTTTTCAAATACATGTTATTAAACATAAAAATACTAATTATATTTAAATATTAAATTTATATCATTTATAATCATGATTTAATTTATATCAAAATGTCATATTCAAAGATAAATAGTTAATATGGTAAGATGTTCTAAAATGCCTTAATGATTCATGATTCATGTGCTTACAACTTGTAGAAAAGATAATTTATTAATCATTTTGAAACGCCTATATAAATTTGGTACAAAACTTTCAAAACAATTTGTAAGACGAAAATAAAATACATTATTTAATGTGACATTATCTTGTGAAAAGGAATGAAGTGTAGGAAAAGGATAATCAGTAACACAAACTAAGCTCTCTCAAAAGAGGCACTTGACAGTGCCTCTTTTATGGCCTACATAATCAAGTAGATTGTTGACTTTGTAACACCCATAAAAACAACCCTCTTGAGACCCAAGGAACAACCTAGGATTAGATAGGAAAATTATGGAATAATTTATTTTTGTTTAAAAGTGTCTTCAACCAGGTTACAAGACAGCAGTTGTCACAAACAAGGTTCCAGATCAATACTAATTTACTAGATTGTATTTTTTTCTTTATTAACAATTATTAAAGGTCACAAGGTCAAAATTTAGGGTTAGAAAGTTCAATTAGGTTAGGAGGGTAATTTCACACTACACCACTCTCTAACTGGCTTAAAAGATTCAACTTGATTTTTCTTAGAATTAACACTCTCAAAACTTCCCTAAAACATTCCCATTGGATAGGAAATTTCCTCACCTTTCCAATGATATAAAGAAGTCCTCCTAACTCCTCATATTTCTCAAGTTATAGGTCGGCAGACCTTGGGAGGAAGCTTTTCCCAAGAGTGGGCTTGCGGACCTAGGAAAGAAAATTTTTCCATGCGTGGGCCGGTGGAACGGGGAGAAAATTTGTGACATTTTCCTTCTTCAAGAAAAAAGCGTGATTTACTTCCGTGAGCCCTGAAGAGGACACGTGTCAGCTTTACAACACCCCGGTGGAAAATCAGGTCATCGAAGTGATTTAAGACATTATGTATTTTCAGCCAAAAAGTGCTAGGGATCAAAATGGTCCGCGCCTCCACTGACGCCCAAGGCACCACGTGTCGAGCTCTGATTGGCTGCAAGCCGGTGGGTCGGTGGGGAAAATTAGGAAAAAATTTCCCAATTTTTTTCTAAAGTGCTAAGTTAAAAAGGGATCTGCTCCTCCACCAACACCTTGTGGTGCCACGTGGCAGCCTCTGATTGGCTACGGGATGGTGGGGACGTGGGGAAAATTCAATCCTTTTCCAAGCCTCATGGTTCCAAAAAAATGCGGTGGTGGGTCAGTGGGGAAAATTAGGAAAGTTTTCCCAAATTAGTTTTTGACAGTTAGAATTGTTTTTACGCCAAATGAAGAAAAAAATTCAGAAGGCCATAACTTTCGATAGAGAGCTTAGTTTTGGGAAAACGAGGACTTTCTAGAAATATCTCAACGTCCTCTTTACATAGGAATCATTAAATTTTGATTTTGATAAAGCTTAAGGAGTCAATTTTAAGAAAACGATATGTAGGCTTTTAAAGGCAAGCTAGTAGATTTTAACTTATGAAATTTTAATCGATTGTCCTTCTTCCTCTCTCAACATGTCAATTAGACATGGAAAACTGCTCTTAGATGGATTTAGGATGGATTTGGAAGGTAAGTTTATTTATTGACTCCCAATTTAAAAAAAACAACCTTTACAAGCAAAACGGTTTGAGCCGATTTTGCTAAGTTTTCTAAGGAAATTCCTTAAGTATTTTTGTCCAATTGAATTCGTTTAGGGCATACTACTTCAATTTAATCATTTAATTTTTTATTTCATTGTTGTAGGTTTGAACTATGCATTTTTGGATAAAGTATTTGCCAGTTTGAAAATACAAAACAGAGATCAAATTTTAAAGGATCTATTCACCATTTTCATCTTCCAAGTATTAGAATTCATTCCAATTCTAATCTAATACATTTATTTGATTCAATTCAACTATTCAAAAGCTAAAATACATCTCTGATTTCCAAATTTTACATATTTCAAAAGACAGAGTATTACACTTCCTTCATATGCATTTCTTTCTTTCAAATAGAGATTACAACTCACATTTAGATGATCGAATTCAATACAATGATGCAATTTGAGGAAGGTAGTGCAATCCTTTATTGATTTCAAATACAAATTTACAACTTTTCTTTCATTCCTCAAATTCCTCATACAGAATACAATTCTTTCACATTCCTTCAAACTCTGAAAATAGAGTTTATCTCTTTCACATTACAATATACAACTTTCAAATCAATACAACATATTTCCATTACAAACATTTACAAGTTCATCCACTTCAAGTGGGAAAGGTTACAATACGGTTTCATTTCACAAGGAACTATCAAACTGTCTTTTTTTTCAGCTCCAAAACAGCAACAAGCAGATTTCACATTCTTCTAATTTGATCACCACAAGAGCAAGGGAAAGGAAACGCTCTCCACCCAACCAAGACATCCAATGAAAAGGAGAATCCATCCTTCTTCATTGGCCCCCGAGCCCCAACCACAATGCAATAAAATATGTGATCCAACTCATGGCAACAACAGGCTTCCACAAACACACAAGCAGCATTTTCACAATAAAAACATAGTCCAAAACCAGAATGTAGTTTATAACTACATTAAAGCATGACAAACATTACTGAGGCTTCATCAAGCAAGCCAAAGGAGAAAGAAACTATGGGGGATGCTTCTTATGCCTCCCAAAAGGGAAAATGGGTATCACCACCTGAATTACAAACCACCAAAATATAGTATATCAAAACCCTGACATTCCTTATGCCTCCCCCAAGTACCCCTTATTCCTCACATTTCCTTATGCCTCCCCAACCTCTTATGGCACCCCATAATGAGTAAATAAATGCAAGCTATTTCTTTGTAAGGTGGAACCCAAATCCAACTCCCTCCACCCTTATACCTCCCTAAAACACACTTGTGCCTCCCACAAAATAAACCCCATAGTCTTCTCCTACACCATTCCTAGGCCATCTACCCAACAACCCACAAACATGCCAAAACATTCACACATTAACATTTACATTCATAAAAGAAGAGCATTTCAAGAGCCAAGCTCTTACCTCTCCATGATGGAGTTTCCCAAGTTCCAAACAACAGTTGTTTCCAAGAAAACAATCCAAAAATCCACCAAACAACAAGCATGCAACAATCTTCAAACTTCTCCAAAAGCAAGAGCTCCCAAAACAGCAAGGAATTCACCCAAGAATGAAGTCTCCAAAGTGAAGCAACCCAAAACAAGGCAAGGAATTCAAATTTTATAGAAGAGGGAAGGGAAGAGGATGAGGTGGATCCATGTAGGATGCCACATCACACATCCTCAACCCCAACCCCAAAAGTCAACTTCATTCTCCAATGCATAATAAATAGGTGGGTGAATAATATGACAGTTTACTTACATACTCAAATCCAACCCACACCCCAAAGGACTGAAATTAAACCATGTAAGAAAAGTGCAATTAAAACTTACAATTTGACTTACACAAATGCATTATAAAAGTCTAAAATCAACCCTCCAACCATAGGTATGGTTGGTAAATGAATTTAAGAGGTATGGGACAAGTTTAACTTGTCCCACAAGCCTCCAAAATCAGCCTTCAAGGAAAAATTCGAATTTCCAAGAAGATGAAGTGTTTCACACTCAAAAGTTAACTTACACATCACTTACACATCTCTTACAACACTTTAATTCAAGGCCAACAACTCTATTAATTACTTTCTTATGACATATTTTAATTAATTAACTTAACAACATGATTACTCACAATATTACACACCATTTAATGAATAATGAAAGGGTCAATGCACCACAAAATAAACACATGCAAACATAAACAAAGGAACCAATAAATAAATACACCTAACCCCTTGGTCACATTTAAAGGTGATCCCCCCCATGGGAATCCCTAACACACACAAAAATGCACAAACAAATACTAGTTGCCATGGTGACCTTGTTGAATTCATCTAGAATTCCAATGTGGTTGGTCTCCAATCCCCTGATGTTTGTTGTGATATTTTAACCTGCAAAACATGAATACCTCCTTCAGCCTCGTGGCCATATCAAAACATCCAAAATAATATAAATAAAATTCCAAAATCATCTAGATATATGGATCACAACAACATCCAAGCAACCAACAAGATCATTTGTAATTTTACTCAACAACTATATCATCATCAAATAATTTCCATTTCTAGGTCTACTCACAATATCCAAATATCACATGTCTAAACAACATCCATAGTATAACCATGTCAAACAGTATATCAACATCAATATCCAAAATGTCTCTAATAATCATCATGCATCATAACTGAATCAAGTCAACAATAATCCATGATCTAACATCTAATATCATACTATAATAACATCCATAATCATGTCCATAATATAATCATTGGTATCATGATCAATATCAAAAAAGGTGTCAAAGGGAAGTGGGCACTACATCCCCCTCCCCTTAGACTCGACTTCCTCCTAGAAGTCACTGGAAAAAATGTGGAAACTAAACTCGTAGCAAAGTAGCATCCTCCCATGTAGCTGCAGTCTCATCATATCTGTCCCACTGCACCCAGACCTGATCAACCTCTCTGCCCTGAAGGCCTAGGGTCCTATGATCTAGGATGTGAATGGGCTCCACCATCACCTGCCCCTGATCCTACACCTGAAATGATGTCCAATCTAACACATGAGAAGGATCGGTAACATATCTCCTAAGAACTAAAACGTGAAACATATCATGTATGCAAGACAAGCTAGGTGACAATGCTAGACGATGGGCCAAAGGGCCGATACGCTCCAAGATCTCAAAAGGACCCACGAATCTAGGAGCTAACTTAGAACCTTTTCCATAATGGATAGGGCTCTTGTGTGGCCTGACATGAAGGAACACCTTCATGCCCACATCAAAACTATGATCGGTCCTATGTTGATCTACATACTTCTTCTACCTATCATGTGCCTCCTGTAGTCTCTGTCTGATCAAAACCACCTGCTGCTCCATGTCCCGCAACAAAGCTGGTCCAAGAGAAACCTTGTCCTCTAACTTGTCCCAACTAAGAGGTGTCCTGCACTCTCTACCATACAAATCCTAAAAAGGAGCCATGCCTATAGAACTCTAAAAACTATTATTGTAGGTAAAATCCACCAATCACAGGTACTCCTCCCATCTAGACTGTTGATCCATCACATGCATCCTGAGCATATCCTCTAAAATTTGATTCACCCTCTCAGTCTATCCATCTATCTCAAGGTGATATGCTGTACTAAAATTGATCTTTTTCCCGAGGGCATACTGCATGGTAGTCCAAAAATGGGAAGTGTACAAAGGATCGCGGTCACTAATGATCTTCCACAGAATCCCGTGTAACCTGAAAATCTCATCAAGATATACTCATGCCACTGCACTAGCTATGTATAAGTGGTCTTCACTGGAGAAAAGTGAGCCACTTTTGTCAATTTATCAACTGTGACCATGATGGTGTCGTGGTGATATCTCGACATCGGTAGCCCAATAATGAAGTCCATGGAAATGGTGTCCCATTTCCACTCCAGTATAGCATGAGGAAAGAGAAGGCCAGCTGGATGTTGATGCTCGGCCTTCACTTTTTATAACTCTAAACAACATGACACAAATTGAGCCACGTCTCTGTGAATTCCTCTCCAGTGATACAACTATCTCAAAGTAGCATGCATCTTCTTCACCCCTAGATGGGCTGAATAGGGTGCATGATGTGCCTCTGTCAAAATGTCCTACCTCAAGCCTCCATCTCTAGGAACATAAATTTGACCTCTGTGCCTGAGAAGGCCATCTGCCTCTAGTGAGAAACCATCAAAATTCCCTTCAAGGGGTCTCTGGGACTCGATCTCTGCTTGAACTGTAATGTAGAAGCTGTCAAGAGGAAGCTGCTGAAGAATCCTACTCCGTAAATCTGTGCCCACTGAAGTGGCCATAATCACATGTCTCTGTCTGCTGAGAGCATCTGCCACCACATTCTCCTTCCCCTTCACATGCTCTATCTCCATATCATACTCACAAAGTAACTCCATCCAATGCCGCTGACGAGCGTTGAGATTGGGTTGCATGAAGAGGTGTTGAAGACTCAAGTGATCTGTCCTGAGTGTGAATCTTTGACCAAGAAGAAAGTTCCTCCATCGAACCAAAGCATGCACAACTACCGCAAGCTCAAGATCATGAGTCAGATAATTAAGCTCATAATCCTTGAGTTTGTGAGACTCAAAAGCCACTACTCTACCCTCCTGCATCAACACACCTCCAAGCCCTACTAAAGAAGCATCCGTGCAAATGAAAAAATCACCCTGTGGATCCAGAACTGCAAGGATAGGTGTTGTAGTGAGGCATTCCTTCAGTGTCCTGAAGGCCTACTCACACCTGTCTAACCAAACAAACTTCTTCCCTTTCCATTGAAGGGAAGTGATGGGGTGCACAATCTAAGAGAATTCCTGAACAAATCTCTTGTAGTAACCTGCTAGTCCCATGAAGCTGCTTACCTCTATCACAGCAATGGGTTCTAGCCAATCCATAATAGCTCTAATCTTGGAAGGATCGATGGTGATACCTTTACCAGAAATGATATGTCCTAGATACTTCACCTCCGTCTAAAAGAATGCACACTTCTCCAAGTTCCCGTAAATCTGCTGCTCTCGAAGACATTAAAGAACCTAGCAAAGGTGCCCCTTGTACTCCTCACACATACGTGAGTAAATCAAAATTTCATCAAGGAAGATGAGCACGAAGTGATCTAAGAAATTCCTAAATACCCCATTCATCAAACTCATAAATACTGCGGGGGCATTAGTCAAACCAAAAGGTACCATTGTGAACTCATAGTGGCCATATCTCGTACAAAAGGCGGTCTTATGAATGTCCACCTCTGAAATCCTCAGCTGATGGTAGCCTGACTTAAGGTCTATCTTAGAGAAAGTTGTGGCTCCCTTCATCTGATCAAACAAATCATCAATGTGTGGAAGGGGATAATGATTCTTGATCGTTACCTTATTCAGCTGGCGGTAATCAATACACAACCACAAGGATCCATCCTTCTTCTTTACAAAGATCACCGGTGCACCCCAAGGGGACATGCTAGGATGAATTAGGCCCTTCTCCAGAAGGCCCTCAAGCTGTAACTTGAGCTCATAGAGCTTAGGGGTAGTCATCTGGTAAGGTGCTCATGAGATAGGCTCTACTCCCAGAACCAGATCTATATGAAAATCAATCTCACGTGGGGGTGGTAACCTCGGTAGCTCCCCTAGAAAGACATCAGTAAAATCTCTCAAAATGGGATGATCATCTAGTGATGGTCCACTAGACCCATCCTTTGATCTATCACTAACTGTAACAACATACATTTGACAACCCCATCGCACACACCACTTAAGCTGCATATCGGAGATGGTGTGAATAGAAACAGGTCTCCTGACCCCCATTATCACTGCCTCCACTCCTAGATCATCTTTGCAAGATATGATCTTGTGGTAATAATCCACTCTGGCTCTATGTGTAGATAACCAGTCCATGCCCAAGATGACTCCATAAGATCCCAACAGAAGGATATGAAGATCTGAGGTAGTGGTGAAAGGTCCCAAATCCACCACACACTCCTTAACTAAGGAGTCTATAGAGATCTTGGCTCAATAACTCATCTCAACATCCCAACTATGACCCTCCCTAGCTACCACTAGCCTGCATCACTCTACTAAAGACGGTGTAATAAAAGAAGCAGAAGAACTAGAATCAAACAAAATGGAGGTAGGAATGCCTCTAATCTTACCTGTAGTCTTAATAATTGTACTCTGATGCTCTGCCTAACAGTTCTCAACTACTTCGTACATCCTATGACTGCACCTCATATCACCAATAGTAGGCTCTGAGATCTTTGTCTTACCCTTGTTATTAGGGTTTGGTAGGCAGTCTCTCCAAAAATTTCCAGTAACATCACACCCAAAACAACCACCTGATCCTCTCCCCTGTGTAGCAGGTCCGACCGGTACTCTAGAGGTCTGTGGTGTGGATCCTAATGATCTAGTTGTTGTCTGTTGAGGTCTCTTCTGGTGAGCTCCTACTAAGTGAGCTCTCTGGGCACCCTATGTATTGATGGGACCCCTAGGAGGAGGCCCCATACTCTGACCTCTCTGTGTAGCAAACCTCTATGGAGGTCTATAAGGTGGGTGGGACTGTTGTTGCTGCTGTGATCTAAAATATGACTCTATTGAACCCTGTCCACCATGAGGAAGAGGTACTGACCCCCTTGATCTATTTTGATGCATCTATTGTATGCGGCTCTAGACTCGGTCTCTAGCCTACTGGGTCTTTCCCTGAGTCTCTTTTGTTATATAGGCCTTCTCAACAGCCTCAGCTAATGTATGTGGACAATGGATCCGCACTGCACCTCCAATGTCTAGATTTAGGCCCTTGATGAACCTATAGATCCGTACCTACTCATCCTGCATGTAATCAACATATTAGAGTAGATCAAGAAATATACTCTCATACTCAGCCACTATAAGAGATGCCTGTCAGAGGTCATGGAACTCATCTATCCACTGATGTATGAACCTTCCTAACAAGTATCTACTCCTAAAACACTCCTCTAAGATCACCCAGGTAACTATCTCAGAATCAACATGAAGCATCTACTCCTATGTCCACCACCAAACACCAGCTCCATCCCTTAGTAGATGGATCACAACACGAGCTTTCATGTTGCTAGAACAAGGATAGAGCTTGAAGCACCTGCTCAAGCTCACTAACCAGGCCTCTTCTTGAAATCCACCTATGTCACCAGAATAATGTGATGGCCAAAGCTTCAAGATCTCCCTAATGTGATCTATAGCTATGGTCTGATGGCCTCTAGGCCTCTCTGTATACTCATCCCTAAGCCTAGGGCTCTGAGATCTCTCCCTATGTCTAGAAACTCATTCACCCTGTCCCCTCTGTGGTGACTCTAATCTGGCTGACTCTGCATGGAATTTCTCTCCTCCATGCTCCTTGCTGGGTCGAGGAGATACATGACCCTCAATGGAAGTGACTCTATCATGTCTGGCTACATGTCCTCCTACTGATCCTCCACGTAGAGCGGCATTAACATCCTGAAGAGTCTACAAAATATGTGGTAGGATGGCTACTACAACATGATCTAGTGGTGGTAAGTCTAGGTCTATGTGAAAATACCCCTCATCCCATCTGTGCCTCCTGCATAGACCAAGGTGAGAATTAGTTCATCTTTCTAAGTTTTATTCAGTTTCCATGTTTACTAAAATATGTAATTTCTAAACTAAGTTGTTTTCTAGATTTAAAAGTGTGCTAGGTTTAAGGTTCATGTCTCAAGTTTTCTAGTGTGCCCAATGGCCCAAGATTTTGAACCACTTCTCTGATACCAAGTGTAATGCCCACTAAAAACAACCCACTTGAGACCCAAGGAACAACCTAGGATTAGATAGGAAAATTATGGAATAATTTTTTTTGTTTAAAAGTGTCTTCAACCAGGTTACAAGACAACAGTTGTCACAAACAAGGTTCTAGATCAATACTAATTTACTAGATTGTATTTTTTTTCTTTATTAACAATTATTAAAGGTCACAAGGTCAAAATTTAGGGTTAGAAAGTTCAATTAGGTTAGGAGGGTAATTTCACACTACACCACTCTCTAACTGACTCAAAATCTTCAACTTAATTTTTCTTGAAATTAATGCTCTCAAAACTTCCCTAAAATATTCCCATTGGATAGGAAATTTCCTCACCTTTCCAATGATATAAAGAAGTCCTCCTAACTCCTCATATTTCTCAAGTTATAGGCCGGTGGACCTTGGGAGGAAAATTTTCCCAAGAGCGGGCCTGCGGGCCTAGGGAAGAAAATTTTCCCATGCACAGTCTAGTAGAGCGGGGAGAAAATTTGGCACAATTTCCTTCTTCGGGGAAAAAGCGTGATTTACTTCTGTGTGTCTGCAAGCCCGAAGAGGATACGTGTCGGCTTTAACACACCCCAGCGGAAAATCAGGTCACCGAAGTGATTTAAGACATTGTCTTTTCGGCTAAAAAGTGCTAGGGATCAAAATAGTCCATGCCTCTACTGATGCCCAAGGCACCACGTGTCGAGCTCTAATTGGCTTTAGGCTGATGGGCCGATGGGGAAAATTAGGAAAATTTTCCCAAAAATTTTCTGAAGTGCTAAGTTAAAAAGGGATCCGCTCCTCCGCCAACGCCTCGTGGTGCCATGTGGTAGCCTCTAATTGGCTATGGGTTAGTAGACCCGGGCTGGACGGCGGGAAAATTAGGAAAATTTTCCCAAAAAAAAAAAAATTTTGAAAGTTAGAATTAAAATTCGTTCCTTTTTTTTTGACACCAAATGAAGAAAAATTTTTCTCTATTTTTTTTTTCATAAGGCCATACCATAACTTTTGATAGAGATCTCAGTTTTGGGAAAATGAGGACTTTCTGGAAATATCTCGATGTTCTCTTTACACATGAATCATTAAATTTTGATTTTGATAAATTTTAAGGAGTCAATTTCAAGAAAACGATCTGTAGGCTTTTAAAAGGCAAGCTAGTAGATTTTAACTTATGAAATTTTAATCAATTGTCCTTCTTCCTCTCTCAACATGTCAATTAGACATGGAGAACTATTCTTAGATGGATTTAGGATGGATTTGGAAGGTAAGTTTGTTTTATTGACTCCTAATTAAAAACAAAACCTTGACAGCAAAATGGTTTGAGCCTGATTTTGCTAAGTTTTCTAAGGAATTCCTTAAGTATTTTTTTCCAATTGAATTCGTTTAGGGCATACTACTTTAATTTAATCGTTTAATTTGTTATTTCATTGTTGCAGGTTCGAACTATGCATTTTTGGATAAAGTATTTGCCAGTTTGAAAATACAAAATAGAGATCAAATTTTAAAGGATCTATTCGCCATTTTCATCTTCCAAGTATTAGAATTCATTCCAATTCTAATCTAATACATTTATTTGATTCAATTCAACTATTCAAAAGCTAAAATACATCTCTGATTTCCAAATTTTACATATTTCAAAAGACAAAGTATTACACTTCCTTCATACGCATTTCTTTCTTTCAAAAAGAGATTACAACTCACATTTAGATGATCAAATTCAATACAATGATGCAATTTGAGGAAGGTAGTGCAATCCTTTATTGATTTCAAATACAATTTTACAACTTTTCTTTCATTCCTCAAATTCCTCATAAATAATACAATTCTTTCACATTCCTTCAAAATGCTGAAAATAGAGTTTATCTCTTTCACATTACAATAAACAACTTTCAAATCAATACAACATCTTTCCATTACAAACATTTACAAGTTCATCCACTTCAAGTGGGAAAGGTTACAATATGGTTTCATTTCACAAGAAACTATCAAACTATTTTTTTTATCAGCTCTAGAACAACAACAAGCAAATTTCACATTCTTCTAATTTGATCACCATAAGATTAGGGGAAAGCCAACGCTCTCCACCCAACCAATACATCCAATGAAAAGGAGAAGTCATCCTTCTTCATTGGCCCCCGAGCCCCAACCATAATGCAATAAAATATGTGATCCAACTCATGGCAACAACAGGGTTCAACAAACACACAAGTAGCATTTTCACAATAAAAATATAGTCCAAAACCAGAAAGTAGTTTACAACTACATTAAAGCATGACAAACATTACTAAGGCTTCATCAAGCAAGTCAAAGGAGCAAGAAACTATGGGGGATACTTCTTATGCCTCCCAAAATGGAAAATGGGTATCACCACCTGAATTACGAACTGCCAAAATATAGTATATCAAAACCCTGACATTCCTTATGCCTCCCCCAAGTACCCCTTATTCCTCTCATTTCCTTATGCCGCCCCAACCTCTTATGGAACCCCATAACAAGTAAAGAAATGCAAGCTATTTATTTGTAAGGTGGAACCTAAATCCCTACTCCCTCCACCCTTATACCCCCCTAAAACACACTTGTGCCTCCCACAAAATAAACCCCATAGTCTTCTCCTACACCATTCCTAGGACATCTACCCAACAACCCACAAACATGCCAAAACATTCACACATTAACATTTACATTCATAAAAGAAGAGCATTTCAAGATCCAAACTCTTACCTCTCCATGATGGAGTTTCCCAAAAATTACAATTCCATAACACATATCAGTATACAATACATCTAAAATGCCCACAATTAGGCTAGTGCCCACTGCCCATCTGAAACTGTAACAACTGCAAGTATTCACTATCAGAATATAATAGACTATCAACGCCCAAAAATAGCTATAGTCAACAACTGAATCAACATGAATATGCCAAAACACTGTATCGCCATCACAAATAATAAGTCAGATAATAACACCCATCTATAACAAAAGCTAGTGTTCAACTGACATTTTGTGATTATGTTGATTACAACTGCAAGTTTCAAATTTATACATGCTACTGATGCCTATCCCTACATAGCGTTTTCAGCAATGGAACTACCAACCAATATGAGAAAACAAAACATGAGTATGATGAACCTATCACTCAAATCTTCTCTTCAGTTGTTTCCATTCATTTTCAAAGCTTAAATATCAACTTAGGAACAAATCCTTATCAATCAACAGGAATCCCTAAATATAGCTCTGAAAAACATTTTGCTTGCCTACTATCAACAATTTACCGTAGTGCAAATATAAAGCTGAGGAGTGTTTTTCCCAACCAATCACTTGGGTTTTTTTGGTTTGGTTGTTTTACCTTCTCAGTACCACAATGAGTTTTAGTTAGGTTTAGCACGGTTGGTTTTACAATACTGTTCTTTTTAACAACTTTCCAATTTTGTTGTTTAGGAACAAACCAACAAACCTTAACATCATGACCATTCCTATTACAATGGGAACAAAATTTAACTTCCCTATTTTTAGGAGTCTTACCCATTTTACCATTCTTAGAACTCTATCTACAAGAATGATTCCCCTGTTTAGGAGAGGTAACATTCTCGCCATTTCTCGCCTTTCCTTGGTGAGATTGCTCTTTATCACCTGCCTTATCATTCACAAAAGGCATTAACTTCTTGATCAAATTTTTCATCTTCCAATAATATGCAACAAAATGATTAGTACCTTCACAAAATGTGCAAGGGAAAGCATATTTCTACCTACCAAAGCTATATTGTTCCAACTGAAAGAGTGTATTAGAATTTTTAGGATTTTATTTTCCTTTAGTGCTATTTTTAGTGTAAGTGGTGTTAGTGCGGAATCACAGCACCCTTGGATGTTGATCAGATTTCTAGTTTGATCATACTAGCATCCAGTGTGATTGCACAACATGGAATCCTTTCTCCAAGTGTGGGACTTGTAAAAATGAGAAAGGAATCTCCAGAGAAGGCTGGTTCCTCTTCCTAAACTACCTGCCACAAGCTATTCCAGTGCAGGAAAGCTAATCTAATCCTAATCTAACCATGCCAAGGAGACAGAGAGAGAGAGAGAGAAAAGGGAAAAACAGAGCCTACACTAAAATGGTGATACACCAGAGAAGGAAAATGTTGAACATCTATCAAAATTGCCATGGAACAAGGAGAGGTGAGAAATGGGAAGGATGGACAGATGCATCACAGGCCCAAGGATAGATTTCACACAGAAAATGTCCCAAAACTCCATGAACACAGCTCCAAACCTGTAATGAGTATTAAAACATGCACAAATACTTTCAATGAAGAGAGGAAAGAAGAAAGACAAGTAAAGAACGAGCAAGGATGGACAGATGCATCACGAAACACGTTTTTGTTGCTTCAGAAGTTTGCACAGAACATCATTTTAATGGTAAAAGGAAAAAAATGCCATTACAGAGCAGGGGAGGAGGTTTGAACTCCATTTTCAACCCTGGAGAAGAAAAGAAGGGAGGGAAGAGCTGAAAAGATGAACCACCTTTTAAAAAATGAGCCAAATCTGGCTTTTTACAATGCATGGGTCGAGCCCAAAAGAGAGAAAATGTGAAAAAACGTGGGAGCCATTCCTCATTGAATGCAGATGCATTAAAACAGCATGGAAATCCTTACATACCCATGCCCTGACATTTTTGGCCGTGCTGGAGAAGAATGCGACCCATTTCGCATTAAAACTAATTGTTGAAACATCAGTTCTAGCCATTACCATGTGCCAGAGACGTTTCTTTATTTTCTCTCCAAACTGAACCAAAATGCAAGATTGACCCTAGAATTATGTAGAGAATTTCACCAGCTTTCTATTGATATAAAGAACACGAAAATCCGAGCTCTGGATCGAAAGATATGGCGATTTGAAGATTTAGGGCAAAAACAGGCCAAAACGGATCGGCGGGAAAATATTTGAATTTTTTCCTTGCTCTGCTGCTTGGATGACACGTTTCGGGCTCTGATTCATCCACGGGCTCATCCTTTGAAAAATTCTTTTGGGCCCTTCCTTAATTTCTTGCCACTTGGACATGTGGCACTATTTTATTGGCTCAGGCCTGAGGGGCGCACTTTGTCCTTCGAAAATTTGGTATTTTTCACTTTGGGAAAATTTTCCCATTTCTCCCCTGCGCTCCACCACTCAATTGCCACATGGCATGATTTCATTGGACGCGGGCCCTTCCTAACCATTTCCCTTTTGTTTTTGCCTTTGGAAAAAATTTCAAAATTTTCCCGCCGGGCCGATGAGGTGAAGATGCGTGGCGAGATTTGATTCGTTGGTGGCTCTTTCAGCTTTTCACATCCCATGCGTCCCTCGCGTACCTTTGGCCCAGATGTCCCAGACCGTCTGGGAAAAATATCCCTAAACCACCTGATTCAGGCTTCCTTGTTCTTGTTTGAGGTGAAGACACGTGGCGAGATTCCATTCGTTGATGGCTCTTTCGGCTTTTCGCGTCCCTCGCGTACTTTTGGCCTGGATGTCCCAGACCGTCTGGGACAAATATCCCCGAACTGCCCAATTCGGGCTTCCTTGTTCTTGTTTGAGGTGAAGACACGTGGCGAGATTCCATTCGTTGGCGGCTCTTTCGGCTTTTCACGTCCCTCGCGTACTTTTGGCCCGGATGTCCCAAACTGTCTCGGATGAAAGTCTCCTGTTTCGGCTGAATCAGCCAGTTCGCGTCCTCCGTGTACTTTTGTCCCAACTGTCCTGGACTGCCTGGGACAAATATCTCCAAACCGCCCGAAATGGACTGACTTGTGCCAAACCGGCTGATCCGCGTCCCGCGTGTACTTTTGTTCCAACTATCCCAAACCAAGTGAAACAAGACTTAGGCAGTTTTTTCCCTCTTTCGGTCGATTCGGCCTTCTGCGTCCCACGCATCCCAACGTCCCAACTGTCCCATAGATCACCTGGACTAGGACTTAGCCAATTTTCTTCATTTTTTTCGGCCCCCAAGCTTGGTACAAAAAACCTCAGTATGATCCAAACCCTTCAGACCCAAAATGCCTTAACACAGTCCTGCAACCTTATTTTTTGCATTTCTTCCATTTTATCAACCTGTTGGGATTCCTTCTTGGATGGGAGAGTTAGAAAAGGACGAGGGGGACCCCGAGAAAAACAAATATTTGGGCATTGAATCAATCTACTGCCGGAATAAATATTCTGCTTGCCTACTCATCAACAATTACCGTTAGTGCAAATGAGAACGCTGAGGAGTGTTTGTCCCAACCAATCTTACTTGGGTTTTTTGGTTTGGTGTTTTACCTTCTCAGTACCACAATGAGTTTTTAGTTAGGTTTAGCACGGTTGGTTTTACAATATTGTTCTTCTTTAACAACTTTCCAATTTGTTGTTTAGGAACAAACCAACAAACCTTAACATCATGACTATTCCTATTACAATGGGAACAAAATTTAACTTCCCTATTTTAGGAGTCTACCCATTTTTTACCATTCTCAGAACTCTATCTACAAGAATGATTCCTCCTGTTTAGGAGAGGTTGGTTAACATTCTCGCCATTTCTCGCCTTTCCTTTGTTGAGATTCGGTCTTTAGCACCTGCCCTTATCATTCACAAAGGCATTAACTCTCTGATCAAATTTTTCATCTTCCAACCATATGCAACAAAATGATTAGTACCTTCACAAAATGTGCAAGGGAAAGCATATTTCTACCTACCAAGGCTATAATTGTTCCAACTGAAAGCGTGTATTAGAATTTGTAGGATTTTATTTTCCTTTAGTGCTATTTTTCGTGTAAGTGGTGTTAGTGCGGAATAACAGCACCCTTGGATGTGATCAGATTCTAGTTTGATCATTACTACGCATCCAGTGTGATGATGCACAACATGGAATCCTTTCTCCAAGTCGTGGACTGTAAAATGAGAAAGGAAATCTCCAGAGAAGGCTGGTTCCTCTTCCTAAACTACTTGCCACAAAGCTATTCAGTGCAGGCAAGCTAATCTAATCCTAATCTAACATTGCCAAGGGACAGAGAGAGAGAGAGAGAGAGAAAAGGAAAAAACAGAGCCTACATCTTAAAGGTGATACACCAGAGAAGGAAAATGTTGAACATCTATCAAAATTGCCATGGGAACAAGGGAGAGGTGAGCAATGGGAAGGATGGACAGATGCATCACAGGCCCAAGGATAGATTTCACACAGAAAAATGTCCCAAAACTCCATGAACACAGCTCCAAACCTGTAATGAGTATTAAAACATGCACAAATACTTTCAATGAAGAGAGGAAAGAAGAAAGACAAGCAAAGAACGAGCAAGGATGGACAGATGCATCACGAAACACGTTTTTGTTGCTTCAGAAGTTTACACAGAACATCATTTTAATGGTAAAGGGACAAAAAAATGCCATTACAGAGCAGGGGAGGAGGGTTTGAACTCCATTTTCAACCCTGGAGAAGAAAGAAGGGAGGGCAGAGCTGAAAGATGAACCACCTTTTAAAAAATGAGCCAATATGGCTTTTTACAATGCATGGGTCGAGCCCAAAAGAGAGAAAATGTGAAAAAGTGGGGAGCCATTCCTCATTGAATGCAGATGCATTAAAACAGCATGGAAATCCTTACATACCCATGCCCTGACATTTTTGGCCATGCTGGAGAAGAATGCGACCCATTTCACATTAAAACTGATTGTTGAAACATCAGTTTTGGCCATTACCACGTGCCAGAGACGTTTCTTTATTTTCTCTCCAAACTGAACCAAAATGCAAGATTGACCCTTGAATCATGTAGAGAATTTCACCAGCTTTCCATTGATATAAAGAACACGAAAATCCGAGCTCTGGATCGAAAGATATGGCGATTTGAAGATTTAGGGCAAAAACAGGCCAAAACGGATCGGCGGGAAAATATTTGAATTTTTTCTGCACTCTGCCACTTGGATGACACGTGTCAGGCTCAGATTCATCCACGGGTTCATCCTTTGAAAATTTCTTTTGGGCCCTTCCTTAATTTCTTGCCACTTGGACATGTGGCACTATTTTATTGGCTCAGGCCTGAGGGGCGCACTTTGTCCTTCGAAAATTTGGTATTTTTCACTTTGGGAAAATTTTCCCATTTCTCCCCCGTGCTCCACCACTCAATTGCCACATGGCACGATTTCATTGGACGCGGGCCCTTCCTAACCATTTCCCTTTTGTTTTTGCCTTTGGAAAAAATTTCAAAATTTTCCCGCCGGGCCGATGAGGTGAAGACACGTGGCGAGATTTGATTCGTTAGTGGCTCTTTCGGCTTTTTGCATCCCACGCGTCCCTCGCGTACTTTTGGCCCAGATTTCCCAGACCATCTGGGACAAATATCCCCGAACCACCTGATTCGGGCTTCCTTGTTCTTGTTTGAGGTGAAGACACGTGGCGAGATTCCATTCGTTGATGGCTCTTTCGGCTTTTCGCGTCCCTCGCGTACTTTTGGCCCGGATGTCCCAGACCATCTGGGACAAATATCCCCGAACCACCTAATTCGAGCTTCCTTGTTCTTGTTTGAGGTGAAGACACGTGGTGAGATTCCATTCGTTGGCGGCTCTTTCGACTTTTCGCGTCCCTCGTGTACTTTTGGCCCGGATGTCCCAAACTGTCTCGGATGAAAGTCTCCTGTTTCAGCTAAATCAGCCAGTTCGCGTCCTCCGCGTACTTTTGTCCCAACTGTCTTGGACTACCTGGTACAAATATCTCTGAACCGCCTGAAATGGACTGACTTGAGCCAAACCGGCTGATCCGCGTCCCGCGCATACTTTTGTCCCAACTGTCCCAAACCGAGTGAAACAAGACTTAGGCAGTTTTTTCCCTCTTTCGGCCAATTCGGCCTTCCGTGTCCCACGCATCCCGACGTCCCAACTGTCCCACAGATCACTTGGATTAGGACTTAGCCAATTTTCTTCATTTTTTCGGCCCCCAAGCTTGGTACAACGAACCTCAGTATGACCCAAACCCTTCAGACCCGAAATGCCTTAACACAGTCCTGCAACCTTATTTTTTGCATTTCTTCCATTTTATCAAACTGTTGGGATTCCTTCTTGGATGGGAGAGTTAGAAAAAGGCCGAGGGGGACCCCGAAAAACAATATTTTGGGCCTTGAATCAATCTACTTGCTCGGGACTAAATATTCTGATGCATGTTATCAAAATTACCCTGGGGGTGAATTTTGGATAACAAGTGGAAGGAGGTGGAATCTGATTACCTCTTTTACCTATTTTCTTACACCTTTCATTGTTCCTCCTGATCGCAGAATCCTACAATTCTAGTGGCATAGATCCTTGGTTGTTGGAAGCTTGTCTTCTTTCAGCTGCTTTGGAACTTTCTCCAATTTCCATTTTCCCACTAGAATAACCCAAACCTACAAACCGAGGCTGATCCTCTACCTGTATTGGGTTAGCATCACCTTTTCCATTTTTACCAAGGCCCTTTCCATTAAATCCCATCTTAACCATTAGCTTAGACCAATTCCCTTAGTGTGTTTTTCAAACTGACCCAAAGGAACATCTGAAACTGAATGAGAGGAAGAATTAAAATGTGAACAACTTACAGTGTATTCTGTCATAGTACCTGCATGTGATTTGGAAGGAATTTCCTTCTTATGTTCACCTTGTTGCAGATTTTCCAAGAGGGCATCCTTGGTCTGTATTTCTTCCTATAACTCTTTAATAAAGCCCATCAACTTCTTGCTCTCTTCAAGCATCTTGTTGACATACTCCTCTTTCTTGGTTATAGAGGATGGTGGCTCAAATTTTAACCACACTATTTCCTCTTCTAAGGAATAAAAATTATCTCTCAAGAAAGATTTTTCTTCTTGGAGTTGGTGGTTTATGGCTTCAAGCTCATCCAGTTGCTCCTGTTTGGATGACTTGCCCATGATTCCCGATTCCTGCAAACACAACTTGTACTTCCAACACTGCACACTGCAAAAGAAGATTAACAAGCCCCAAAATGTCTGCACACTAAAGACTGAAATCAATATTGAAACTGAAGCCAAATTTCCAAACTCAATTAGAAGTTAATCCGGCAATCTAACCGCTCTGATACCAAACTTGATCTGAAAACATGTGTTGTATTTCTTTCACTTTTAAAAGTTTCCAAAGAACGTGATTTTCTTAACCAATTTTAAGTATTCTAAACTTGACAAATTGATTGAATTCTGATTATTATGCATCCATAGAAGTGCGGAAAACTTGTGTAGTAAATAAATAATCAGAAAACTGAAAACATTCAAATAACAAACAAGATTGTTTATGGGATTCAGAAATTCCTACGTCCCCGGGTTTAGATTGAACCAATCCATTAATAATATTGAAATGTAAGTAAAATAAATCTTACAAACAACCAATAATGAATCACAACCTGCAAATGAGCTGATCAATGTCCCAAGAACTCTGAAAAATAGCAAAAACTATCCCAAGAACGATCTGTGGCTTCTACAGTGTTTTCACAATGTGATCTCCCTGCAGCTATGTTATAAAAACACCTACAAATGGAGATTTAAAAACATTCTATGAAAAAAATCATATATCTAAGATTGTCTCTAAATTTTTAACTCTTTTCCTATTTACACCAAGTCACATTACGGACCAGAAGTGCATTGAAATTCATGTTTTCCAACTAGTTGTCTTGTAGATCCCTATTAAAATCGACACTCAAAGCTTCCAAAAAAAAGTTAAAACTCAACAAAAAATATCAAATCTTATAGCGTTGGAATTGTCTCATAATTTCCTTCATTTCATCTTTTTACTCCGAGTTCCCATTCTGAGTGCAGGGCCTTCAAAAATGGTGTTTTCTGAAAACTTCCTCCTCCTCCCTTCACACAGAGTACAAAGCTCTATTTATATAGGCGAGCTCGTTTCTATCCCATTGGAGATAGGCAGTGGGTTGGTTGGCATGATCTGTTTGGGAGTTGAGAGGTCAGGTGTTCAAATCCCACCTCCTACCATTTTGCCACAGATTTACATATATTTAATGGGATAAAATTCCAATTCAGCGGCTTAGCATTTGATAAGGGATTAAATCCCATAGCGGCAGATGCATTTTTTTAGTAGGATTAAAACCCAAATTTTGGGTGCGGCATTTTTAATGGGATAAATTCCCATATTTGGTGGGTTTGATAAAAGCTTAGGCTTTAAATAGCCTTTCCACACATTGTGTGAAGTGGTCATGGGACCACATGGGCTTAACCGCCCCCACCTCTTTCTCCTCACGTGGAAGCTTCCACTACAACCGCTTCACTCCTTCCTTCCACGTGGAACATCCATGCATGGCTTAATGTTGGTGGTTTAGTAGGTAAGTGGAGGATTATGTGGTTATACTAATGTATAAACATTAATATATATAGCAGTTTGGCATATATGCGTGGCATTTGGAAAGTGGATTTACCAAGATAATATAATTTCGACCCATACAATGTGTCTAGAAATAATTAACTCGGTCCTTGCATGACTTAGCTAAATAGCTCGATGTCATCCCTTGATAGGAAAATCGAGTGAATTCGACGAGTGGTGGCAAGCCACGTGGTGGCTTATGGACCCACCACATTGGTGATAATACCATAGTCCACACGGTGGCCGGGCTCCCCTCCGTAATAAAAGTTGAGCCTCTTGTTCCCATGCACCATTTTTACACTCGTCAAAGACCGGTGATCAAAAACCATCAAACAACTCCCTTTTGCCTTTTCGCCACGTGTCGCAGTGCGATTGGTCCAATATTGACTAGAGTTGACTTTCTCGTTGTCCAAACTTGATGAGGTTAGAGGGAGTGTAGGCATTGATTTTTAGGGTTTGGGTAATTCTTAGTTAGTTATGGTAACTTGCTAAGAATAGGCCTTAAGTTGAGTTAGC
Source organism: Taxus chinensis (assembly GCA_019776745.2). Taxonomy (NCBI): domain Eukaryota; kingdom Viridiplantae; phylum Streptophyta; class Pinopsida; order Cupressales; family Taxaceae; genus Taxus; species Taxus chinensis. The sequence goes on from CM034154.1 coordinate 124,375,067, forward strand.
TTGATGAGGTGTTTGGGTGAAGTGTTTGTGTGGATATTATCTAAATTAGGATATTTAAATAATAAATATGGAGAGGATAATGAATTAATTAAATTAAATTAATATAACTAAGGTGAAGGGGGCCATGGCTAGGTGAATGTGATGAAGGGGTGCTTATATGTCGAGGGACAAAGGGGAGTGTGACCTAATTTTAACTGTCTATATTTTTCCCCTTTTGTTGTGTAGCTTGTATTGGTAAGCGATGCTAACAAAAATAAGGTGTGGTTGCCCATGTGTGGGTGAAGGTGATCCCCCTCAAACCAGGAACTAACGAAGCAGCCGTCTGAAGCTATGAGTGGTTTGATAAAAGGTAAATGTGAGGAAAAGGGAAGTGGGTGCAAGAGAAGAGGGGTGAAAGTTCTACTCAGGCAATCTAGGTAATGGGTCAGGGTCAAAGATATCGCAGCAGTCAAATGCACGCACACGTATAAACTACAAGCACACTACCATTTTGAAGAGAAGGAAAACTCTACATCATCTAAGGTAGATAGGTTTATCCAAACAAAGGGTGAAGTGACTCCGGTATCCAAGGTATAAGATAAGGTCAGGAAACACAACATAGGTTAGGTGTAGGACGTTAAGGTATGTTCCGGTACACCAAAGGTAGGATTAGGATATATGGTCACAAAAATAGGCTAGGTAAGGTCATTAGGTCAACAACACACATAACAGTGCCGCAAGGTATAGCGAACACATGAGGTCAAAGGTCACTAGCAATGGTCCAGGTCTAAATATCCAGATCACTGCATGGGTAAGGCCGAGGTAGGGGTAAAATAATAAGGCATCAATAGCGGACACGAGGAGGGTGAAGAGGGTGGAGGGCCAGAGGTGAAGGTAAAGTGGTCCATGTAGGTGTATGGAGGGAAAAAGAAAAGGGAGGTAAGGAAAATGAGGTAAATGTGAGGGTAATGAATACACAGGGTAATCAACATCGGTCGTAATGAACCGATGACGGTGTATGGTAACCGACAGTGGTAGTCTAGGGTAGTAGATCGGTAGCGGTCAAGGGTTAACCGACGTCAGTCGGGTCGAGTAGGGTATAAAAAGTAGAAAACCCATGTTTGAAAAGTCAGTTGTGCATTTGGAAAAAGGAGAAAAGGAAAAGAAGATAAAAAAAGAGGAATAGGACAAAAGAGTACAGTAGAGAGCTTGGTTGGTGAGCCACATAGGCGAGAGTGGTTGAGTGAGAGGTGGGGCTACGAGAGCAGGTGGCATGGTTCGTGTGGCTAAGGAGTGATTGTGTAATGGAGGATGGTAGAGGCCAAAGAGGGCTTAAGAGGAGTGGCGCAGAGGCCAGAGGTTCCACCACAATGGTGGCAGTGAGATCAAGTAGGAATTGAACCTTTGGTTTTGATTTTTGAGTGAATTTGACGTAAGCTATACAAAATATTAAAAAATGGGGGGTTGGGGGGGGAAAGAATTTCAAAATGGGAAAAATAGATGGAAAAGGTAAGAGTGGATGGTAAGGGGTAGGGAAAAAGGGTAATGTAGGAATAATGAAGGGGTGTAAGAGGGATTTGGGTGGGTAGAATGTCGAGGAAGGGAAAAAGTAGGGTTGGAAAGTCGGGTCGGGCAATGCGACAGTGACTGACGTCGATCGACTTGTGACTGACGTCAGTGGGTAGTGACCGGTGCCGGTCACAAGAACAGTGATCAGTGCCGATTAAAGGGAGACTTTGGTCGGTCAGGGGAAACTGGGGTCGGTTATTCGTAAGTGGAAATTGGATTAAAAAAGGGAAGAGAGTAAGGGTAGGGTGGGAAAGAAGGTGGGTGAGAGGGGAGGGGGTTAGGGTGAGAAAGTAGGGTAGGTGGGTAAAGGGTGAGGGTGGGTCACAGGTGAGGGTAGGGTAGGTAGTGTTGGGTGAATGGGTTTGGGTGAGTTTTGAGAGTGGGGTACAGGTGGTGGGTACCAGCTATGGGAGAGGCCCGAGGTGCCATAGCTACGCATGATGTAGCTTATTACCAAGAGGTTGTTGGAGGGGTTGTCCGGGGTGGACAATCATTGGAGACCATATGCAGGCTTCCTTAATACAGACAAATGGCCATGGAGCTAGCTAGGCTACAGATATATATGTGGATAGAGGGGAGGAGAGTGGGAGAGCATGAGTGGATACCTGTAGAGCATGTTAGACATCAGTTTGGATTGGTCCAGGGTGTACCACCTCCATTCCCTCAGTACCAGAGAGATGATGTGGAGAGACCTATGTCTCCACCATGACCCACAGTGCTGACTGGACATGAGGAGCAGCCTGTAGATACTCAAATTGATGATGTTGGGGGTTGCAGATGGGGTACAAGCAATGGTGGGCAGCACAACTAAGAGCTATACCACCGAGGCCATGGCAGCCATACTTAGCCACCATCACAGTTCAGAAGAGATGCCCTACAGGGGCAAGTGGCTCTTTGGTGACGTAATTTGGGATCATACAGGGGCAAGCTGATAGGTATAGAGGCACATGTTGCCACATTACAGTCCCAAATAGCGACACTGCAGGGTCATGCAAGGGTAGGGATAGGTACCCCTGCATAGGCGGAGGAAGGGGGGAGATGGAGATGGAGATGAGGTAGGTGGAGATGAGGTGCAATAGCTGCCCTACAGGGTGCCGGTGGCAGGCGTTTACACATGGGCCGTTGGGATGCAGGGGTCCACAGGTACATGCCTAGAGGCCTGAGCTGCAAATACATGTAGAGAGGGTGAGAGCCTCATGCACAGGTATAAGGAGTAGCCCAAGCTGCAGATACTAGTAGATGGTGTGATGAGACCACACAGATAGTCTGGAGTGAGTAGACACATTCTCGCATGTATAGGCTGAGAGTGTAGGTGGCCGAAAATCCAAAAAGGAGAGAGCAGAGGTCAGCTATTAGGGCATGGGGATCAACTTCAGATGTTGGGCCATCTAGTAGTAGATTGAGAGTAGCGAGCCGCCGCTCTAGGTCAGAGGGGACTGTCAACATTATAGATGAGGTAGATATGTTTGTAGCAGATGTGAGACAAGTATATCACCTATTTTGTATTGTTAGATTTTGGATGTATACTGGCCTATGAGCCGAAGTGATATTGTATTTATTTTTGTATATGATACCAGCCTACGAGCCGATGATGATTATTTATAGTATATCAGCCTGCATGCTGACATTATTGAGATGATATCCATGATGAGATAGGCATATGTATTGAGATACACATTTATTTGATACATGTGTACTTTTATTGATACACACATGTATATATGAGGAGATAGATGATATCAGGTGATTTGTTGTGATGTGTATGGAGTTTTTAATTTATTATGATATGGATGAAAATAGAAGAGCTAGGCATGATAGAGTCAAGTCATAGGCATGGATCAAGTTAGGTGATAGGCATAATTCGAGTCAGGTGATAGGCATGGTTTGAGTAAGGTCGGTTAGGCATGGATTAATTCAGATTAGTGTAGGCATGGATCGATTCATGTCGATTTAGGCATGGATTCGAGTCAGGGTCGGTGTAGGCATGGATCGAGCCAGCTCGATTTAGGCATGGATCGAGTCAGGTCGGTTTAGGCATGGATTGAGTCAATTCAATTTTAGGCATGGATGTGCATTTAATATTTTGGATAACCAATGGCAATATAAATGCATGAGATAGTGGAAAAATGTGGAAATGTTGGTTATGTTATGAAATGTGACATAATATAAGTGGTAAAAGGTATGTGGTATCTGGTTTAAATGTTGAGGTTTTTGAGATGAATAGGAAATCAAGTAAGGGTGAGGAAAATGGTTAGGGTAAAGAGGTGGCTGAGCCTAACCTTCCAGGGTCCCATGCCCTGGAAGTGCTGCTACATAGTCCTAGCGAAAAATGACCTCAGACCAATGTACTTCTCCCATAAGCTAGGGAAGAATATGATAAGATCAAATATAGGTAGTGTGGTTGATAGGTAGGTCAGATTTGGGGTCATAAGTATGTTGAGAGTCAAGGTCAATTAGGTGAGGTGGAATATAGGTTGATAGGTATGGGTGATTTGAGGTCATAGGTATAATTAGGTTGAGGGCGTTGATGTTGGGGTTGAGAATAGGTAGATAAGGAAAGTGAGTTGAGGTTGGTTAAGGTGGGATAAGAGGGGGTAAGAAAGCCACCAGAATGGCAAGATAAACACGTATGAAACCACATCTTGGATAGGCAATGAAACATAGACCCTAAAGACATTACATGATAATAATTCTAGAGAGTGAAGAATACACATGATCACCAAATGTCATGGGTGCAGTATGGTCCCTTGAGGTATGTCGGAAAACGACAAAGGGTAGATGAGGTGCAGTTAATTGGGTCATAAAATGGGAAGTAGAAGGCCTTGGTAAGAAAGCTAAGATCAAATAGGCAAGTCCATGATGTGGAACAAAGGTATTTTTTGTTTCATTTTCTTTTCTTTTTTTGAATTTAGATAGTTGATCGTGCGAGAAAGTCTATACGGGAGAATATATGTCTCTTGATGTTTTGGAAGCTATCGACGTGGGAAGATTTCAAATGTTCCCTCTTCCCGCCGGGGCCGATGAGTGAAGACCACTGGCGATTTGATTCTTTGTGGCCTTACTTTCGGCTTTTTTTGCACTCCCAACGCTTCCCTCGCGGTACTTTTGGGCCGCAGATTTTCCTTCCGCCCAACCATCTGGGAAACAAATCTCCCGAAACCACCGATTCGGTTCCTTGTTCTGTTTGGAGGTGAGACACTTGGCAGATTCCATTCGTTGATGGCTCTTTCTTCGGCTTTTTTCGCTCCCCTCGCGTACTTTTGGCCGGATGTCCCAGACCACTGGGACAAATAATCCCTAACCACCATTCGGGCTTCCGTGTTCTTTGTTTGAGGAAGACACCGTGGTTAGATTCCATTCGTTGGGGCCTGCTTCTTTCGACTTTTCGCTTCCCTCGTGACTTTTGTGGTTTTGGCCCTATGTCCCCAGCCTGCTGTTCTCGGGAATGAAAGCTCCCGCTTCAAGAGCTAATCAGCCAGTTCGCGTCCTCCGCGTACTTTTGTCCCAACTGCTTGACGCCTGGTACAAATATCTCTGAACCGCCTGAAATGACTGCTTGAGCAAACCGCTGATATCCCGTCCCGCGCATACTTTTTGTCCCACCGGTTTTTTTTCCCCCCCCAACCGATTGAAACAGACTTAGGCAGTTTTTTTCCCTCTTTCGGGCCAATTCGCCTTTCCTGTGCCCCACGCATCCGACTTCCCCACCTTCCCACAGATCACTTGGATTAGGACTTAGCCATTTTCTTATTTTTTCGGCCCCAAGCTTGGTTACAACGAACCTCAGTATGACCAAACCCTTCAGACCCGAAATGCCCTTCACACGTCCTGCAACCTTATTTTTTGCATTTCTTCCATTTTATCAAACTGTTGGGATTCCTTCTTGGATGGGAGAGTTAGAAAAAGGCCGAGGGGGACCCCGAAAAACAATATTTGGCCTCTGAATCAATCTACTTGCTCGGGACTAAATATTCTGATGCATGTTATCAAAATTACCCCTGGGGGTGAATTTTGGATAACAAGTGGAAGGAGGTGGAATCTGATTACCTCTTTTACCTATTTTCTTACACCTTTCATTGTTCCTCCTGATCGCAGAATCCTACAATTCTAGTGGCATAGATCCTGGTTGTTGGAAGCTTGTCTTCTTTCAGCTGCTTTGGAACTTTCTCCAATTTCCATTTCCCACTAGAATAACCCAAACCTACAAACCGAGGCTGATCCTCTACACTGTATTGGGTTAGCATCACCTTTTCCATTTTTACCAAGGCCCTTTCCATTAAATCCCATCTTAACCATTAGCTTAGACCCAATTCCCTTAGTGTGTTTTTCAAACTGACCCAAAGGAACATCTGAAACTGAATGAGAGGAAGAATTAAAATGTGAAACAACTTACAGTGTATTCTGTCATAGTAACCTGCATGTGATTGGAAGGAATTTCCTTCTTATGTTCACCTTGTTGCAGATTTTCCAAGAGGGCATCCTTGGTCTGTATTTCTTCCTATAACTCTTTTAATAAAGCCCATCAACTTCTGCTCTCTTCAAGCATCTGTTGACATACTCCTCTTTCTTGGTTATAGAGGATGGTGGCTCAAATTTTTTAACCAACTATTTCCTCTTCTAAGGAATAAAAATTATCTCTCAGAAAGATTTTTTCTTCTTGGAGTGGTGGTTTATGGCTTCAAGCTCATCCAGTTGCTCCTGTTTGGATGACTTGCCCATGATTCCCGATTCCCTGCAACACAAACTTGTACTTCCAACACTGCACACTGCAAAAGAAGATTAACCAAGCCCCAAAATGTCTGCACACTAAAGACTGAACTCAATATTGAAACTGAAGCCAAATTTCCAAACTCAATTAGAAGTAATACGGCAAATCTAACCGCTTGATACCAAACTTGATCTGAAAACATGTGTTGTATTTCTTTCACTTTTTAAAGTTTCCAAAGAAGTGATTTTCTTAACCAATTTTAAGTATTCTAAACTTGACAAATTGATTGAATTCTGATATTATGCATCCATAGAAGTGCGGAAAAACTTGTGTAGTAAATAATAATCAGGAAAACTGAAAACATTCAAATAACAAACAAGATTGTTTATGGGATTCAGAAATTCCTACGTCCCGGGTTTAGATTGAACCAATCCATTAATATATTGAAATGTAAGTAAATAAAGCTTACAAACATACCAATAATGAATCACAACCTGCAAATGAGCTGATCAATGTCCCAAGAACTCTGAAAAATAGCAAAACTATCCCAGAACGATCTGTGGCTTCTACAGTGTTTTCACAATGTGATCTCCCTGCAGCTATGTTATTAAAAACACCTACAAATGGAGATTTAAAACACATTCTATGAAAAAAATCATATATCTAAGATTGTCTCTAAATTTTTAACTCTTTTCTATTTACACCAAGTCACATTCCGGACCAGAAGTGCATTGAAATTCATGTTTTCCAACTAGTTGTCTTGTAGATCCCTATTAAAATCGACACTCAAAGCTTCCAAAAAAAAGTTTAAAACTCAACAAAAATATCAAATCTTATAGCGTTTGGAATTGTCTCATAATTTCCTTCATTTCATCTTTTTACTCCGAGTTCCCATTCTGAGTGCAGGGCCTTCAAAAATGGTTGTTTTCTGAAAACTTCCTCCTCCTCCCTTCCACACAGAGTACAAAGCTCTATTATATTAGGCGAGCTCGTTTCTATCCCATTGGAGATAGGCAGTGGGTTGGTTGGCATGATCTGTTTGGGAGTTGAGAGGTCAGGTGTTCAAATCCCACCTCCTACCATTTTGCCACAGATTTACATATATTTAATGGGATAAAATTCCAATTCAGCGGCTTAGCATTGATAAGGGATTAAATCCCATAGCGGCAGATGCATTTTTTTAGTAGGATTAAAACCCAAATTTTGGGTGCGGCATTTTTTAATGGGATAAATTCCCATATTTGGTGGGTTTGATAAAAGCTTAGGCTTTAAATAGCCTTTCCACACATTGTGTGAGTGGTCATGGGACCACATGGGCTTTTAACCGCCCCACCTCTTTCTCCTCACGTGGAAGCTTCCACTACAACCGCTTCACTCCTTCCTTCCACGGGGGAACATCCATGCATGGCTTAATGTTGGTGTTTAGTAGGTAAGTGGAGGATTATGTGGTTATACTAATGTATAAACATTAATATATATAGCAGTTTGGCATATATGCGTGGCATTTGGAACGTGGATTTACCAAGATAATATAATTTCGACCCATACAATGTGTCTAGAAATAATTAACTCGGTCCTTGCATGACTTAGCTAAATAGCTCGATGTCATCCCTTGATAGGAAAATCGAGTGAATTCGACGAGTGGTGGCAAGCCACGTGGTGGCTTATGGACCCACCAATTGGTGATAATACCATTAGTCCACACGGTGGCCGGGCTCCCCTCCGTAATTAAAGTTGATGAGCCTCTTGTTCCCATGCACCCTTTTTACACTCGTCAAGACGGTGATCAAAAACCATCAAACAACTCCCTTTTGCCTTTTCGCCACGTGTCGCAGTGCGATTGGTCCAATATTGACTCGAGTTGACTTTCTCGTTGTCCAAACTTGATGAGGTTAGAGGGAGTGTAGGCATTGATTTTTAGGGTTTGGGTAATTCTTAGTTAGTTATGGTAACTTGCTAAGAATAGGCCTTAAGTTGAGTTAGCTTGATGAGGTGTTTGGGTGAAGTGTTTGTGTGGATATTATCTAAATTAGGATATTTAAATAATAAATATGGAGAGGATAATGAATTAATTAAATTAAATTAATATAACTAAGGTGAAGGGGGCCATGGCTAGGTGAATGTGATGAAGGGTGCTTATATGTCGAGGGACAAAAGGGGAGTGTGACCTAATTTTACTGTCTATATTTTTCCCCTTTTTGTTGTGTAGCTTGTATTGGTAAGCGATGCTAACAAAAATAAGGTGTGGTTGCCCCATGTGTGGGTGAAGGTGATCCCCCTCAAACCAGGAACTAACGAAGCAGCCGTCTGAAGCTATGAGTGGTTTGATAAAAGGTAAATGTGAGGAAAAGGGAAGTGGGTGCAAGAGAAGAGGGTGAAAGTTCTACTCAGGCAATCTAGGTAATGGGTCAGGGTCAAAGATCGCAGCAGTCAAATGCACGCACACGTATAAACTACAGCACACTACCATTTTGAAGAGAAGGAAAACTCTACATCATCTAAGGTAGATAGGTTTATCCAAACAAGGGTGAAGTGACTCCGGTATCCAAGGTATAAGATAAGGTCAGGAAACACAACATAGGTTAGGTGTAGGAACGTTAAGGTATGTTCCGGTACACCAAAGGTAGGATTAGGATATATGGTCACAAAAATAGGCTAGGTAAGGTCATTAGGTCAACAACACACATAACAGTGCCGCAAGGTATAGCGAACACATGAGGTCAAAGGTCACTAGCAATGGTCCAGGTCTAAATATCCAGATCACTGCATGGGTAAGGCCGATGGTAGGGGGAAAATAATAAGGCATCAATAGCGGACACGAGGAGGGTGAAGAGGGTGGAGGGCCAGAGGTGAAGGTAAAGTGGTCCATGTAGGTGTATGGAGGGAAAAAGAAAAGGGGAGGTATGAAAATGAGGTAAATGTGAGGGTAATGAATACACAGGGTAATCAACATCGGTCGTAATGAACCAATGACGGTGTAGGGTAACTGACAGTGGTATTCTAGGGCAGAAGACCAGCAGCAGTCAAGGGTTAACCAATGTCAGTCGGGTAGGGTAGGGTATAAAAAGTAGAAAACCCATGTTTGAAAAGTCGTTGTGCATTTGGAAACAAGGAGAAAAAGGAAAAGAAGAGTAAAAAAAGAGGAATGGACAAAAGAGTACAGTAGCGAGCTTGGTTGGTGAGCCCACATAGGCGAGAGTGGTTGAGTGAGAGGTGGGGCTACGGAGAGCAGGTGGCATGGTTGTGTGGCTAAGGAGTGATTTGTGTAATGGAGGATGGTAGAGGCCAAAGAGGGCTTAAGAGGAGTGGCGCAGAGGCAGGGATTCCACCACAATTGGTGGCAGTGAGATTCAAGTAGGAATTGAACCTTTGTTTTTGATTTTTGAGTGAATTTGACGTAAGCTATACAAAATATTAAAAAATGGGGGGTTTGGGGGGGAAAGAATTTCAAAATGGGAAAAATAGATGGAAAAGGTAAGAGTGGATGGTAAGGGGTAGGGAAAAAGGGTAATGTAGGAATAATTAAGGGTGTAAAGAGGGATTTGGGTGGGTAGAATGTCGAGGAAGGGAAAAAGTAGGGTTGGAAAGTCGGGTCGGGCAATGCGACAGTGACTGACGTCGATCGACTTGTGACTGACGTCAGTGGGTAGTGACCCGGTGCCGGTCACCAAGAACAGTGATCAGTGCCGATTATAAAGGGAGACTTTGGTCGGTCAGGGGAACTGGGGTCGGTTATTCGTAAGGGAAATTGGAATTAAAAAGGGAAGAGAGTAAGGGTAGGGTGGGAAAGAAGGTGGTGAGAGGGGAGGGGGTTAGGTGAGAAAGTAGGGTAGGGTGGTAAAGGGTGAGGGTGGGTCACAGGTGAGGGTAGGGTAGGTAGTGTTGGGTGAATGGGTTTGGGTGAGTTTTGAGAGTGGGGTACAGGTGGTGGGTACCAGCTATGGGAGAGGCCCGAGGTGCCATAGCTACGCATGATGTAGCTTATTACAAGAGGTTGTTGGAGGGGTTGTCCGGGGTGGACATCATTTGGAGACCATATGCAGGCTTCCCTTAATACAGACAAATGGCCATGGAGCTAGCTAGGCTACAGATATATATGTGGATAGAGGGGAGGAGAGTGGGAGAGCATGAGTGGATACCTGTAGAGCATGTTAGACATCAGTTTGGATTGGTCCAGGGTGTACCACCTCCATTCCCTCAGTACCAGAGAGATGATGTGGAGAGACCTATGTCTCCACCATGACCCACAGTGCTGACTGGACATGAGGAGCAGCCTGTAGATATCAAATTGATGATTGTGGGGGTTGGTGCAGATGGGTACAAGCAATGGTGGGGCAGCACACTAAGAGCTATACCACCGAGGCCATGGCAGCCCTACTTAGCCACCATCACAGTCAGAGAAGATGCCCTACAGGGGCAAGTGGCTACTTTGGTGACGTAATTGGGATCATACAGGGCAGCTGATAGGTAAGAGGCACATGTTGCCACATTACAGTCCCAAATAGCGACACTGCAGGGTCAGCAGGGTAGGGATAGGTACCTGCATAGGGCGGAGGAAGGGGGAGATGGAGATGAGATGAGGTAGGGGAGATGGAGGGCAAATATCTGCCCTACAGGTGCAGGTGCAGGAGTTACAGGGCCAGGTTGGGATGCAGGGGGTCACAGGTAAATGCCTAGAGGCCTGAGCTGCAAATACATGTAGAGAGGTGAGAGCCTCAGGCACAGGTATAGGAGGAGCCCAAGCTGCAGATACTAGTAGATGGTGTGATGAGACCACCACAGATAGTCTTGAGTGAGTAGACACATTCTCGCATGTATAGTGCTGAGAGTGTAGGTGGCCGAAAATCCAAAAGGAGAGAGCAGAGGTCATCTATTAGGGCATGGGGATCAACTTCAGATGTTGGGCCATCTAGTAGTAGATTGAGAGTAGCGAGCCGCCGCTCTAGGTCAGAGGGGACTGTCAACATTATAGATGAGGTAGATATGTTGTAGCAGATGTGAGACAGTATATCACCTATTTTTGTATTGTTAGATTTTGGATGTATACTGGCCTATGACCCGAAGAGATTGTATTTATTTTTTGTATATGATACCAGCCTACGAGCCGATGATGATTATTTATAGTATATCAGCCTGCATGCTGACATTATTGAGATGATATCCATGATGAGATAGGCATATGTATTGAGATACACATTATTTGAACATGTGTACATTTTATTGATACACACATGTATATATGAGGAGATAGATGATATTCAGGTGACTGTTGTTGTGATGTGTATGAGTTTTAATTTATTATGATATGGATGGAAAATAGAAGAGCTAGGCATGATAGAGTCAAGTCATAGGCATGGATCAAGTTAGGTGATAGGCATGGATCGAGTCAGGTGATAGGTATGGATTGAGTCAGGTCGGTTTAGGCATGGATTAATTCAGATTAGTGTAGGCATGGATCGATTCATGTCGATTTAGGCATGGATCGAGTCAGGTCGGTGTAGGCATGGATCGAGCCAGCTCGATTTAGGCATGGATCGAGTCAGGTCGGTTTAGGGCATGGATTGAGTCAAGTCAGTTTTAGGCATGGATGTGCATTTTAATATTTTGGATAACCAATGGCAATATAAATGCATGAGATAGTGGAAAATGTGGAAAATGTTGGTTATGTTATGAAAATGTGAAATAATATAAGTGGTAAAAGGTATGTGGTATCTGGTTTAAATGTTGAGGTTTTTGAGATGAATAGGAAATCAAGTAAGGGTGAGGAGGAAAATGGTTAGGGTAAAGAGTGGCTGAGCTAACCTTCCAGGGTCCCATGCCCTGGAAGTGCTGCCTACATAGTCCTAGCGAAAATGACCTCAGACCAATGTACTTCTCCCATAAGCTAGGGAAGAATATGATAAGATCAAATAATAGGTAGTGTGGTTGATAGGTAGGTCAGATTTGGGGTCATAAGTATGTTGAGGTCAAGGTCAATAGGTGAGGTGGAATATAGGGTTGATAGGTATGGGGTGATTGAGGTCATAGGTATAATTAGGTTGAGGGCGTTGATGTTGGGGTTGAGAATAGGTAGATAAGGAAAGGTGATTTGAGGTTGGTTAAGGTGGGATAAGAGGGGGTAAGAAAGCCACCCGATTGGCAAGGATCAACACGTATTGAAACACCTCTTTAGATAGGCAAATGAACATATGACCCTAAAGACATTACATGATTAATAATTCTAAGAGTGAAGAATAATCACATGATCACCAAATTGTCATGGGTTGCAGTAGGTCCCTTGAGGTATGTCGTGAAAAGAACAACGGGTAATGAGGTGCAGTTAATTGGGTCATAAAATGGGAAGTAGAATGCCTTGGGTAATAAAGCTAAGATCACAATAGGCAAGTCCATGATGAAAAAAGCGTATTTTCTGTTTCCTTTTCTTTTTATTTTTTTGAATTTAGATAGATTGATCGATGCGAGAAGTCTATACGGGAGGAATATGTCTCCTTGATGTCTTTGTGAAGCTAATCGATGTGGGAAGATTCTAAATTTGGATTTTTGAGGAGATAGTCTTCTTTTTGGAAAAACTATGTAGAGAGGTTGTGAGATTTTTATAGTTGTCCTTGAGGGAGTAGTCTACTTATAGCAACAATTGAAGCGGAAGATGTCCTTTTGAGGGGAGTCATCTTTGATACTGGAAGTTTGACTCAAGGATTTGATCCCTTATATTAGCATATGTCCTTCTGAGGGTTTCATCTTGTTTGTTTTTTTTTTCTTTTAAGTCATGGACAAGACTATATCGAAGCATTTGGTTCTTGTTGATAAGGCAAGGGGTGAACGACCATAGGATCTCATCTAAAAGAAGAAAAAAAGTATCCATGAGAATCATTCCATGCACAAAGCCTTGGTTCCACATATGCCATCATGAACCTCCTTAATGGTGGAAGGAATTTTAGAACTTATGAGGCATCATGAGATAATACCATCAAAGCCACACTTATAGAGGATTCCCCCCAGGATAACAAATGGAGACCTTCTTAAGGAAGGCACATTGTCCATTACCGATGAGATCAAGAGGTAAGATGGAGAGGGAAACGTAGTCAAAGTATTGGTTATACCAAAGGTCACTTGGGTCAGGGGTGTCAGTTCCAATTGAGTAAACATCATGAGGTAAATAAGAAGGTGAATGGAGGCATTGTATAGTGAAAAATATTTTGGAATCGGTAGGGGAAGTGGTTATTTGGGAAGCTAAACAGGCTATAGTATCTGTAAATTTGTTAGTTGAACATGGGATGGTTTGAAGGGTGTAACGATCACAGGTGGTCAAAAGTATGTCTACATGATGTTTATACTTTTTAAGTATCTCATTATGACATTGGTACATACCATTAACTTGGTTTATGACCAATTGTGAATCACCAAAGATGTGGATTGATTTGACATCGAGGGCATAGGTGGTCTGGAAACCAAGTATGAGCGCTTCATACTCGGTAATGTTCTTGGTGCATTCAAAGTCTAGTTTAAAGGAAAAAGGCATGGGTTCTCCATCTAAAGGGACGAGGATAACACTAGCTCCACCCCCACACACTGACATTTGGAACCATCGAAGAATAATATTATTTGGTAAGGGGTTCATCTAGGGAAAGAGTAGCAATTGATTCATCGGGGAAGTCAAAATTAAAAGGGTTGGTTTCCAACAATAGGTGCATCAGCCAATTGGTCAGTGATAGCCTGACCCTTAATGGACTTTTGGTGAATGAATTCGAGGTCAAGATCAGCTAAAATCATGAGCCAACATGCGGCACATTTATTTTGATAGGGTTTGGTGTACATGACGTGTAAAGGGTCGATGTTGGTCACAACATAGGTTTTGTGGTTGAGTAGGTAATGGCCGAGTTTGGTGGCAACGAAAACTAGGCTAAGCAAATTTTTTCATGGTGAGTGTATCGGGTTTCGTAGTTTATAAGGGTACGGCTGTATATAAATAACTACCTGCTCCTATGTTGTTCATCAAGATGAGTGAGCATAGCCCCTAAGGAGTGATCGGTAGCTGATATGTATTGGTAAAAGGTTTATCGTCTTTTGGTGGAATGAGTATGGGTGGTTGGAGAAGGTTATTGTTTAAGGACTCAATAGCTTTGTGGTAGTCTTCATCCCATTTGAAAGAGATGTCCTTCCTAAGCAGATGATGAAATGGTTGGAAATGGTCAAACGAGTTGGGAATAAATCAATGAATGGACTACACTTTTACCTTATAGGCTATGGCATTGTTTGAGGTTCGTGGGCGGAGGCATTTCCAGAATGGGCCTTGACTTTAGCTAGGTCAAATTCTATACCATGTAAGGAAATGATACAATCCCAGGAGATTTCCTGAGAGAACTATGAAGATGCACGTTGTAGGTTGAAGGCAGACGTAATAGTTTAAAGAGGCATCCAAAGATGGTTTCGAGGATCTGCGGGTGCGCAGCGCGGCATGGAATGTAGATTTAGTCAAGAGATCATCCCCGTAATCTTATAATATGTGATGCAGATATCATGGAAATGTAAGTTCATAGCATGATAATATGTAGCACCAAGGTTTTTTAAGGCCAAAAGGCATGACTCGATAAGCAGAGGTTCCCCCCCCCAAGGGTAATTGAATGCGATTTTGTGTTGATCCTATAGGGCAAAAGGAAAATTTGGTAGAACCTGAGGAAACCATACCTGGTGAGATGATATGTGACCCTGCAGTAGTAAGTCAGACTAGTTTATCAAATACCAGGAAAAGGGAAAGTCCTCTTTTGGGCAGGCGAAGGGTTGAGGTCACCCTGGAAGGTACTGTTTTTTGCAAATAGAAACGGAGTCCACCTGTTACTTTAGTGACAGGCCGCCGACACTGTTAGAACACCACAAGGAGAATCATGGGCAAATAGAAGGAACCAGGGAAAGAAGGGTGTTGAAGTTCTTCTTGAGCGATAGAGCAAGGGAGGGTAATTTGTCTTGTAGCTTTTTTTGATTTAGGTTGGCATGGGAATGTTAGGATATTTGGGACCACTTGTGGGATCAATATCGGGCCATCGTCTACGTAAGGACCAGCGAAAGCAGGTATGAGCTCAGAGGAAAGAAAGGAAGGGAGGGCTTCCTGTCAGAGCATCTAAAGTTTTCTGATCTTTAGGATGGGCGGGGGGGGGTCGTTCGAGTTATGAAGTTGATCTCGATAGTCAATTCATTCAATATGGTTTACGTCGTCAGAGGTTGATATGATGATATATAGTCTTCTTTACAAGTAGCAAGTCATGGTTCATCATCCATCCTGACATGACAACGTTAATGGTCGGTGTTGTCCCGTCGTTGATCCTCTCAGATAAATGACTGGAGATTGGAAGGGGCCTTTGCTTCACGTGATAAGTCAGTCCCCAAGGAAATGTTGTTTATTATGAAAAAAAAAAGTTAGGAGGGATTAGATTTTAGGAGCCTCAACTCCTTCGCTGGGGTGGTGATGAGGTGGAGAAGGGCTAGTGTCCTCAAGAAGTCAATGCGGCCTGTTGGTAGAGGTTTGGGGAAGATATACCACTATGGGCATTAATGTTTGTAGGTGTACATGAATAATGTATGGCCCGACCCTGCTCGTAAAAACAAAACCAACCCTTCCACACACAATGGTATGAAGGTGTGAGTGAAAATGTGATTGGTAAGTATTGGAAGTGCATTGGAAAAATGGCGGGTATGAGGGGTTCAGATATATAGGTGGTATTATCAAGTCCCCCATAGGTTGAGACAGTAAATGAAGATAGGATGACCATAAAGGAGCATTCTCCTCTACGGTGATCATAGCGAGGGTGTTGGTGAAGGCTCCTACTCGAGTGAGTAAGGAATGTGTTGATGCTATATGGCGGTATTTACCTAGAGTGAGGCATTGAAAAACACCTTTCCAAAGGGATCATGTTGGTATGTGGGTAGCTAGTGGACGATGTTTCAGAGGTCGATGCGAGGTTGATGTTAATGGATTGGGCAGTTTATTGCCATGGAGGTTATGAGAGCAGCAGTTGGCTGGAGGAGGTATGTCATGAGAGCCACGGCCGTACTGTAGTTGATATAGGTGTAGTGAACGTATTGGTTACAAAGTAGGACGGCTTGACCCCGGTATGAATTACACAAACTCGGTTGGTTGGTAAAGCATGTTTTGAATGTTTTGACAGGTGATGGTTCATCTATAATGATGCAAGGTGCCCTCAGTTCAAACTTTACATAATATGCACAGTGTTGGGAACACACCCGTGACCCATATCTAGGGTCTACCAGAAAAAATTATATTGGATCCCTCCAAATGTAAAACAATTTTATGGAACAGGCAGGGCCCATACAAATTGTGAAGGTGACATTGCCTAGTGTGGATGTGATAACATCATTGAATGAACGCAAATGAACCGGATGTTTGTGATGTAATTTTCACAGGTATGCTCATTTTTAGCAACTGCATGGGGAATGCAGATGTTTAATGTTAGCGCCTCCCTCAATCATCACATGGTGTACCTACCCGTCTGTCATCAATGTGTACAGACTGAAATGATTGGGTCCAGGTCACATTTTGGTATGGTGTGATCTTGTCTCTAGATGTAAGGAGGCCATTGGTGAACAAGGTGAGGTGAGGATGAAGGTGGTACTGTGTGAGGGGGGCTATGTGATGGGGTGTGATAAGGAGGCTACGGGTGTAGGGTTCATTAGGTAAAACCTCGATTATATTGAACAACCTCCATAAGATCCTGAAGATGGTATTCTAAGTTGGATGATGTCATATAGGACATTTTGAGTGGATATTGTGTAATTGTTTGAGCATGGGGTGCGATGTTTGACACCATTAGAAATGGGGTACGGGGGTCAACGAAAAATAAGTTATCTTAGGTATGGGTGCTATTTTTTTTTGGGATGTTGGGTATAGGATTGGTTAGTGGGCAACTTACGCTTTCTTTACCGTTCTGCGCACTTGATGGCGTTACCATTTGATTTGAGGGAATTTTTCAATGTGAGGTGTAGGGTAAGTGGTATACTGACATGAGGCGAAAAACCCTAACGGTGAGGAGAAAATCCCAGTGGGTAAATTGGGTGCGTGGTAAGTTCTCTCTGATGTAACACCTGTTAATTTCCAAATTTTGTGTGTGGTTCTGGGAGCTTTGAGGGTGGGTTCTGGTGTTTAGTACGCAATGTGGGAATGGGGTAGGTGAAGCAAGATCTTGTCAAGAAGGTCATCATCATAAGTTGGTTTCATGGTTAACACAATTCAGATAAGGAAGGTTTTCAAATCCTTGGAGTTTCCACATCATTATGCCCTAGACATGATGGTAATACAAAATTTGGTGATCATCAAACCCCTTTGGCCTTGGGTTTTGAGGGGGTCCTTAAGGTCGGAGTGGCAGTATGTGATAACCGAAGTCTCGGAAGGAGGGTTGGTTTAAATTGGCATAGGACCTGCTAGTGGATACAATGGTAAGTAATGTGGTTTGGTCGTGAGTTTTGATCGGAATTGTCCTAGATTATTTTGGAGGGTTCTATATTACCTTAAGCTTTAAATTCTGATATTTCTATGTTAATTCAATCCATGGGAGGCACAACTATCCCTGCTTATAGCATTGCCATTAGAGCTGAAAATTGTCTGATTCAAGCTGGTAAGCTAGCTCCTAGGCCTCCAATGCCATTGTATCCAAATTTAGAAAGTCCAAGCACTAGTCAAGCACCTATTTTAGCTCCTATTCCCACTCCTAGAAATCAGAATTCAAGTGAAGCTTCTACTTCATCTTCTAGTGCCTCAAATGAACTTCAAGAAGTCATGAAGCAATTGCAAAATTTAGGTAATGAGCTGGTTACACTCAAGAGGCAGCAAGCCCAAAGTTTTAGACCTTCTTATCAGCCTCAAGCTTAGCCTAACAGGATCAGCCATATCAGCCTCAAAACCACCCAATCCAGCTGCAAATCAAAATCAAGCAAGGCCTCCTGCCAACAGACCATTTCAGCCCTATAATCCCAATGCTACATCTGCCTCTAAAGCACTAGTGCCAGTACAAAAAACAACATAGCTCAAGAGTATGATTGGTGTTTCCCATGCAATGAACCTCACAACCAGTCTATGTGCTTCAATGGTGCTCTAAATCAAGCCTTAATGGTAACAACAACTGGTGTGGGGGTGAGGGAGTCAAGGAAATAACCAACAACAAGAAACATCCCAGCAACAATCAGCTCCAAATGATACCACACTTGTAAAAACTGGCAGGCAGAACTTTTTTTTGTGGTATGAATCAAACAATCTCTCAAAGTGTTGCAGCCAACACAAGGTCAAAAAGGAGAAATTTGGGTGAAGGACAGCCAAGCCATTGGCTCCAAGTAATCCACAACCTTCTACCACTCCACAAACTGTTGCAAACAAAAATGCAGTTCCAAACATGCAAGGACCACCCAAAAACAGCTCCTAAACCAACTCAGATGCCAGTTGTTGCTGCCCATGTGCAAGGAATGAATGTGCAGGGCAAAAGGACAGCAGAGAGATGCTTCATCTCCATTCAACATCATTGATCAGATGAAGAAGACAAATGTAAACATATCAATGTGGGAATCACTATCCATCCCAGGCCAAAAAGATTTGCTACAAGATTTGCTACAAGCTGCCATGAAGTAAAAAAGGGAAGAGAGTAAAGGGTTGGGATGGAAAGAAGCAGGGGCAGGGGAAGAGCGGCCCCCTGAGGGGCTGTTTGTTCGTCTCTCTACTCGGGAGGGTGGGAGAAAATAAAGTGAGGGGAGTTGGGTTCCGAGTGGAAAGAGCCGGCTTGAGGGGGGGTAAAACGCCTGCGGGAGTGGGTGTTGAGCCCTCGTCCCGCCACGACTTCCTTTTACCTTTCCATAATTTCCTTCTTTCCACCTTTCCTCTTATCTTCCACTCCTCATTATTTCCACCCCTGTTCTTCCTTCGATTTATGGCCGGTGCCGTAAGCAGTCTTCCCCTTCTTTCGTTTAGGTGTTGGGGGAAGGTGCGGGGGGAATTCCTACTCTTCCTGTCGCCTTTGCCGGACGCTCTTGGGTTTTCTTCGGGCCGTGAAGATGGCATGTGCCCTTCCTTGGCAACACGGGGACCCCTTATGTGTCCCGTTCCTTCTTTCCTGTTTCTACCCCCTTTTTTTTTTACCCTTGGTACCACGCTATGGGATGCAGGCCCGAGTGCCATAGCTACGCATGATTGTAGCTTATTAACAAGAGTGGTTGGAGGGGTTGTCGGGAGTGCGACATCATTTGGAGACAACTATGCATGCTTCCCTTAATACAGACAAATGGCCATGGAGCTAGCTAGGCTACAGATATATGTGGATAGAGGGGAGGAGAGTTGGGAGAGCATGAGTGGATACCTGTTAGAGCATGTTAGACATCAGTTGGATTGGTCCAGGGTGTACCACCTCCATTCCCTCAGTACCAGAGAGATGATGTGGAGAGACCTATGTCTCCACCATGACCCACAGTGCTGACTGGACATGAGGAGCAGCCTGTAGATACTCAAATTGATGATGTTGGGGTTGCAGATGGGTACAAGCAATGGTGGGCAGCACAACTAAGAGCTATACCACCGAGGCCATGGCAGCCATACTTAGCCACCATCACAGTTCAGAGAGATGCCCTACAGGGGCAAGTGGCTACTTTGGTGACGTAATTTGGGATCATACAGGGGCAGCTGATAGGTATAGAGGCACATGTTGCCACATTACAGTCCCAAATAGCGACACTGCAGGGTCATGCAGGGTAGGGATAGGTACCTGCATAGGCGGAGGAAGGGGGAGATGGAGATGGAGATGAGGTAGGTGGAGATGGAGGGCAAATAGCTGCCCTACAGGTGCAGGTGCAGGCGTTACAGGGCCGGTTGGGATGCAGGGGTCACAGGTACATGCCTAGAGGCCTGAGCTGCAAATACATGTAGAGAGGTGAGAGCCTCAGGCACAGGTATAGGAGGAGCCCAAGCTGCAGATACTAGTAGATGGTGTGATGAGACCACCACAGATAGTCTTGAGTGAGTAGACACATTCTCGCATGTATAGTGCTGAGAGTGTAGGTGGCCGAAAATCCAAAAGGAGAGAGCAGAGGTCATCTATTAGGGCATGGGGATCAACTTCAGATGTTGGGCCCATCTAGTAGTAGTAGATTGAGAGTAGCGAGCCGCCGCTCTAGGTCAGAGGGGACTGTCAACATTATAGATGAGGTAGATATGTTGTAGCAGATGTGAGACAGTATATCACCTATTTTTGTATTGTTAGATTTTGGATGTATACTGGCCTATGAGCCGAAGTGATATTGTATTTATTTTTGTATATGATACCAGCCTACGAGCCGATGATGATTATTTATAGTATATCAGCCTGCATGCTGACATTATTGAGATGATATCCATGATGAGATAGGCATATGTATTGAGATACACATTTATTTGATACATGTGTACATTTTATTGATACACACATGTATATATGAGGAGATAGATGATATTCAGGTGATGTTGTTGTGATGTGTATGAGTTTTAATTTATTATGATATGGATGGAAAATAGAAGAGCTAGGCATGATAGAGTCAAGTCATAGGCATGGATCAAGTTAGGTGATAGGCATGGATCGAGTCAGGTGATAGGTATGGATTGAGTCAGGTCGGTTTAGGCATGGATTAATTCAGATTAGTGTAGGCATGGATCGATTCATGTCGATTTAGGCATGGATCGAGTCAGGTCGGTGTAGGCATGGATCGAGCCAGCTCGATTTAGGCATGGATCGAGTCAGGTCGGTTTAGGCATGGATTGAGTCAAGTCAGTTTTAGGCATGGATGTGCATTTTAATATTTTGGATAACCAATGGCAATATAAATGCATGAGATAGTGGAAAATGTGGAAAATGTTGGTTATGTTATGAAAATGTGAAATAATATAAGTGGTAAAAGGTATGTGGTATCTGGTTTAAATGTTGAGGTTTTTGAGATGAATAGGAAATCAAGTAAGGGTGAGGAAAATGGTTAGGGTAAAGAGTGGCTGAGCTAACCTTCCAGGGTCCCATGCCCTGGAAGTGCTGCCTACATAGTCCTAGCGAAAAATGACCTCAGACCAATGTACTTCTCCCATAAGCTAGGGAAGAATATGATAAGATCAAATAATAGGTAGTGTGGTTGATAGGTAGGTCAGATTTGGGGTCATAAGTATGTTGAGGTCAAGGTCAATTAGGTGAGGTGGAATATAGGTTGATAGGTATGGGTGATTTGAGGTCATAGGTATAATTAGGTTGAGGGCGTTGATGTTGGGGTTGAGAATAGGTAGATAAGGAAAGGTGATTTGAGGTTGGTTAAGGTGGGATAAGAGGGGGTAAGAAAGCCACCCGATTGGCAAGGATCAACACGTATGAAACACATCTTTAGATAGGCAAATGAACATATGACCCTAAAGACATTACATGATTAATAATTCTAAGAGTGAAGAATAATCACATGATCACCAAATGTCATGGGTGCAGTAGGTCCCTTGAGGTATGTCGTGAAAAGACAACGGGTAATGAGGTGCAGTTAATTGGGTCATAAAATGGGAAGTAGAATGCCTTGGGTAATAAAGCTAAGATCACAATAGGCAAGTCCATGATGAAAAAAGCGTATTTTTCTGTTTCCTTTTCTTTTTTATTTTTTTGAATTTAGATAGATTGATCGATGCGAGAAGTCTATACGGGAGGAATATATGTCTCCTTGATGTCTTTGTGAAGCTAATCGATGTGGGAAGATTCTAAATTTGGATTTTTGAGGAGATAGTCTTCTTTTTGGAAAAACTATGTAGAGAGTTGTGAGATTTTTATAGTTGTCCTTTGAGGGAGTAGTCTACTTATAGCAACAATTGAAGGCGGAAGATGTCCTTTTGAGGGAGTCATCTTTGATACTGGAAGTTTGACTCAAGGATTTGATCCCTTATATTAGCATATGTCCTTCTGAGGGTTTCATCTTGTTTGTTTTTTTTTTCTTTTAAGTCATGGACAAGACTATATCGAAGCATTTGGTTCTTGTTGATAAGGCAAGGGTGAACGACCATAGGATCTCATCTAAAAGAAGAAAAAAAGTATCCATGAGAATCATTCCATGCACAAAGCCTTGGTCCACATATGCCATCATGAACCTCCTTAATGGTGTAAGGAATTTTAGAACTTATGAGGCATCATGAGATAATACCATCAAAGCCACACTTATAGAGGATTCCCCCCAGGATAACCAAATGGGAGACCTTCTTAAGGAAGGCACATTGTCCATTACCGATGAGATCAAGAGGTAAGATGGAGAGGGAAACGTAGTCAAAGTATTGTTTATACCAAAGGTCACTTGGGTCAGGGGTGTCAGTTCCAATTGAGTAAACATCATGAGGTAAATAAGAAGGTGAATGGAGGCATTGTATAGTGAAAAATATTTTGGAATCGGTAGGGGAAGTGGGTATTTGGGAAGCTAAACAGGCTATAGTATCTGTAAATTTGTTAGTTGAACATGGGATGGTTTGAAGGGTGTAACGATCAAAGGTGGTCAAAAGTATGTCTACATGATGTTTATACTTTTTAAGTATCTCATTATGACATTGGTACATACCATTAACTTGGTTTATGACCAATTGTGAATCACCAAAGATGTGGATTGATTTGACATCGAGGGCATAGGTGGTCTGGAAACCAAGTATGAGCGCTTCATACTCGGTAATGTTCTTGGTGCATTCAAAGTCTAGTTTAAAGGAAAAAGGCATGGGTTCTCCATCTAAAGGGACGAGGATAACACTAGCTCCACCCCCACACTGACATTTGGAACCATCGAAGAATAATGTCATTTGGTAAGGTGGTTCATCCAGGGAAAGAGTAGCAATGGATTCATCGGGGAAGTCAAAATTAAAGGGTTGGTTTCCAACAATAGGTGCATCAGCCAATTGGTCAGTGATAGCCTGACCCTTAATGGACTTTTGGTGAATGAATTCGAGGTCAAGATCAGCTAAAATCATGAGCCAACATGCGGCACATTGATTTTGATAGGGTTTGGTGTACATGAAGTGTAAAGGGTCGATGTTGGTCACAACATAGGTTTTGTGGTTGAGTAGGTAATGGCAGAGTTTGGTGGCAACGAAAACTAAGGCTAAGCAAATTTTTTCATGGTGAGTGTATCGGGTTTCGTAGTTTATAAGGGTACGGCTGATATAATAAACTACCTGCTCCCTATGTTGTTCATCAAGATGAGTGAGCATAGCCCCTAAGGAGTGATCGGTAGCTGATATGTATTGGTAAAAAGGTTTATCGTCTTTTGGTGGAATGAGTATGGGTGGTTGGAGAAGGTATTGTTTTAAGGACTCAATAGCTTTGTGGTAGTCTTCATCCCATTTGAAAGAGATGTCCTTCCTAAGCAGATGATGAAATGGTTGGAAATGGTCAAAGAGTTGGGAAATAAATCAATGAATGGACTACAATTTACCTTATAGGCTATGGATTTGTTTGAGGTTCGTGGGCGGAGGCATTTCCAGAATGGCCTTGACTTTAGCTAGGTCAAATTCTATACCATGTAAGGAAATGATAAATCCCAGGAGATTTCCTGAGAGAACTATGAAGATGCACTTTTTAGGTTGAAGGCAGACGTAATAGTTAAAGAGGCAATCAAAGATGGTTTCGAGGATAGTGAGGTGCTCAGCGCGGCATTTAGATTTAGTCAAGAGATCATCCACGTAATCTTATAATATGTGATGCATGATATCATGGAATATGTAAGTCATAGCATGCTAATATGTAGCACCAATGTTTTTAAGGCCAAAAGGCATGACTCGATAGCAGAAGGTCCCCCAAGGGGTAATGAATGTGATTTTGTGTTGATCCTCTAGGGCAAGAAAAATTTGGTTATAACCTGAGAAACCATCCATGAGTGAGAGCATCTTGTGACCTGCAGTAAGGTCTACTAGTTTATCAATACCAGGAAAGGGAAAGTCATCTTTTGGGCAGGCGAGGTTGAGGTCATGGAAGTCTGTGCAAATGCGGAGTCCACCTGTTACTTTAGTGACAGGGACAATGTTAGAAATCCAACAAGGATAATCAATGGGTAATATGAAGGAAATGGAAAGAAGGTGTTGAAGTTCTTCTTTGACGATAAGAGCAATGGGAGGGTACATTTTCCTTAGCTTTTTTTTGATAGGTTTGGCATCGGGAATGGTTAGGATATTTTGGACCACTATTGTGGGATCAATATCGGGCATGTCTACGTAAGACCAAGCGAAAGCATGGTTATGAGCTCAGAGAAAGGAAGTGAGGGCTTCCTGTTCAGTAGCATCTAAAGATTTTCTGATCTTTAGGATGTGCGGGTCGTTCTGAGTATGAATGTTGATCTCGATAGTCAATTCATTCAATATGGTTTACGTCTCAGAGGGTAACGATCGATGGATATATGAGTCTTCTTTACCAAGGTAGGCAAGTATGGATTCATCATCCTGACATTGAACAACGTTAATGGTCGGTGTGTCGTCGTTGATCATCTCAGGATAAAGGAATGGGAGAGTGGAAGGGGCCTTGCCTTCACGTTGATAAGTCAAAGTCCCCAAGGAAATGGTGTTTATGAAAAAAAAAAGTTAGGAGGGATAGATTTAGGATCCATCAACTCCGTCGATGAGGGTGGTGATGAAGGTGGAGAAGGGCTAGGGTCCTCAATGAATTCAATGCGGGCCTGTTTGGTAGAAGGTTTGGGGAAGATAATACCACTATGGTCATTATGTTTGTAGGTGGTACATGGAATAATGGTATGGCGACCCTGCTCGTAAAAACTAAAACCAAAACCCTTCCACACACAATGGTGTAGGAAGGTGTGAGTGAAATGGTGATTGGTAAGTGATTGGAAGTCAGTGGAAAATGGGCGGGGTTATGAAGGTGGTTCAGATATATAGGTGGTAGTATCAAGTCCCCCATAGGTGAGACTAGTATGAAGATGAGGAGGACCATAAAGGATGCATTCTCCTATACGGTGATCATAGCGAGGGTGTTGGTGAAGGCTTCCATACTCGCGTGGAGTAAGGAATGTGTTGATGCTATATAGGCGGTATTTCCCTAGAGTGAGGCATTGAAAAACACCTTCCAAGGGATCAATGGTTGGTATGTGGGTAGCTAGTATGGACGATGTGTCAGAGGTCGATGCGGAGGTGATGTTAATGGATTGGGCAGTTGATGGCCATGGAGGTTATAGCAGCAGTTGGCATGGAGGAGGTATGTGCAGTGAGAGCAACGGCCGTACTGGTAGGTGTGGATATAGGTGTAGGTGAAGCGGTATTGGTTACAGAAGTAGACGGCTTGACCGGTATGAGTACATCGTTGGGTTGGTAAAGCATGTTGAATGTTTTGAAAGGTGATGGGTCATCTAGAATGATGCAAGTGTGTCCCTCATGTTCAAACTTTACATAATGATGCAAAGTGGAGGGAACACAACCCATGACCCAGATCTAGGGTCTACCAAGAAAAAAATTATATTGGAATTCCCCCTCCAAAATGTAAAACAATTATGGAACAGTGCAGGGGCCCATACAAATGTGAAGGATGACATTGCCTAGTGTGGAGGTGATAACATCATTGAATGAACGCAACATGACCGGATGTTTGTGCATGTAATTTTCAGGTATGCGCATTTTAGCAAATGCATGGGATGAATGATGTTAATGTTAGCGCCTCCATCAATCATCACATGGTGTACCCGTATGTCATCAATGTGTACAGAGATGAAGAGGATTGGGTCCAGGTCATCATTTTGGTATGGTGTGATCTTTGTCTCTAAGAAGGTAAGGGAGGCCACTTGGTGAACAAGGTGAGGTGAGGATGAAGGTGGTAATTTGGTGAGGGGGGCTATGTGATGGGGTGTGATAATGGAGGCTACGGGTGTAGGGTCATTAGGTAAAACCTCGATAGATTGAACAACCTCCATAAGAGCCTGAAGATGGGATTCTAAGGTTTGGATGAGGTCATATAAGGACATTTTGAGTGGATATTGGTGTAATTGTTTGAGCATGGTGCGATGTGTGACACCATTAGAAATGGGGTACGTGGGGTCACGAATAGTTATCTTAGGTATGGGTGCAGATGGTATGTTGGGTATAGGATTGGTTAGTGGGTCAACTACCTTTTCTTTACCGTTCTGCGCACGTGTAGTGACGTGTACCATGTTGATTTGAGGGAATTTTTCAAATGGAGAGGGTGTAGGGTAAGTGGTATAATGACATGAAGGGCAAAAACCTACGGGAGGAGAAAATCCCAGTGAGGTAATTTAGGTGCGTGGTAAGTTCTCTGATGTAAACCATGTTAATTTCAAATTTTGTGTGTGGTTCTGGGAGCTGTGAGGGTGGAGGTTATGGTTGTTTAGTACGCAATGTGGGAATGGGGGTAGGTGAAGCAAGATCCTTGTCAAGAAGGTCATCATCATCAAAGTTGGTTTCAGGTTAACACAATTAGATAAGGAAGGTTTTCAAATCCTTGGAGTTCTCCACATCATGCCCTAGCACATGATGGTATACACAAATTTTGGTATCATCAAACCCCTTTGGCTTGGGTTTGAGGGGGTCGTAAGGTCGGAGTGGCAGTAATGTGATAACAGAAGTCTCGAGGAGGTTGGTTAAAATTTTGGCATAGGACCTGCTAGTGGATCACAATGGGAAGTGAATGTGGTTTGGGCGTAGGTGTGATCGGTTGTCTAGGAATTATTTTTGGAAGGGTAGGAACAGGTCGAGCTATGGGTTTAGGTGCTGGTGTGGTTTGAGGTATCAGACGGGTTCATTTAGGTATGGGTATAGTAGATGGATGGGTAGGAAGGTGTGGGGCTGTTTTGACTACCTTGTTGTGGGGTAGTGGGGTTTTGTTTTTGGATTACACCTTCTTGGGTAAAGGTGGTGTGGGTATACGGGGTCTGAAAGGAAAAGTAGATTGAGGAAGAGGGCAAGTTACCCACGGGGATAACGGGGGTGCTATGAAGGTAGATGATGCAGGTCGTGCTTGGGGTGTGAGGGACAATGACTGAAGTGTAGTAGGTAGTGAAGCTATGTCTAAAGGTATCAGAGGTATTGGTGGTAAAGAGACTGTAGGTGTAGGTATGATCCGTGTTGTGTGTCTGGGTAGGTTAGAGATTTGTGAAGCAGGAATGGGTGGTTGTGATATTGGGTTATGAATGGGTGAGGGGTACTTGACCATGTTAGGCAGTTGAGGTCTTAAGGTATATGGGACAAGTGTGGGTGTGATTGGTGCGGTAAGGGTATGAGGTCTATGAGTTTGTTTCTTTAGTTATGGTGTCAGAGTAGGTGTGGTTTTGGAGGATGTAGCTAAATCCAGTTTAATAGGTGGATGAGTAACGTTGGTGGTCAGGGTAACATCTAAAGTGATAATAGGTTTAGTGGAGGTAAATATTGTGGGTATGGGTTTGGGTTTAGGCATAGGTCAGGTTATGGGTAAGGATGTGGTGTGAGTGATGATGGGTATCATGGAAGGGGTTGCAACAGCAGTGGTTATATGTGGTTTAACAGGTGGGAAAGTGCTTGGGTAGACAGTGGAGGTGTCATCAAGGGATCTTTGCATTTGTGTTGACACAAGGAGTAAGAGGTGCCCCCATAACAAAGCCCTATCCACATAATCCAAGTGATCAGCCAAACGTGAGAATGGTACATTTGTAGGTGGCGTTGGTAAGGACCTAATGGGAATTCCCGTAAAATGAATCTTAGAGATGGGAAATCGGCTGGCTTCAGCTTCCATAGATAAGAGAGCTAAAAGTAGGTCTGTTGGATTTCGGGTAGCGAATGGAGAATGCTCGCCAAGAGGAAAGGGTATCCCTACCGGGTCTATGATGGGTGGAAGGGATGATGGGAGTTCCTCTATGAGGGGAGGAATGAATAGGTGCTCCTTTATAGGTGGAGGAGATAATGGGTGCTCCTCTGTGGGTGAAGGAGATAACAAGTGCTCCTCTATAGGTGGAGGAGATAATGGGTTCTCCTTTGTGGGTGGAGGAGTTACGGTAGGTAAAGGTTCACTAAGTGAACAAGCTAGGGGTGAAAAGGTCTCAATGTTAGCAGAAGACTCCTCCATAGGTGATGTAGGAGATGAAGGGTGTTTTTCTATTGGTGAAGGAATAGTGACAGTTGGTTCCAATGTGAAAGGAGGATTTCAAGCTAGGCTTTCCTCTATGGAAGGGATGTGAGGTAATTGAGATGTGACAAGTACCTCGTTAAAGATTGTGTGAACCTCACGGGTATAGGTATTGTGAGTGGATGTCTCACCAGTTTGATTGGATGAAGGGGCATGATTGGGAAATGGTTTTTTAAAGATTTGTAGATTTTGGTTAGGGGCGGCATTAGGATTATCCACAGTCAACTTTCCTTTCTCGAGCATTTCTTGGACAATATTCTTAAAAGTGATGTATTTGTCGTCACTATGACCCTTTACACAATGATAGTTACAGAAATATTTTTCCTTATACCATGCAGGCATGGGGCGAGAAGAGTCAAAACTAGTGTGTGGTTTTATGGGTGGAAGGGTGATGGCACCAGCTTTGATAAGCTTCTCTAAGACATAAGAGTAAGTTTCCCTAATTGGGGTATATTTTCGTTGCTCTTGTCTGAATCAAAAAGCCTGAACAGGTGATAGATTAGATGAGGGTGTAGCATGATTGGATGGGTGAGATGGGGCGTCCTTGAGTACCATTGCGTTAGCGGTACCTTTAGCCTTTGAATAATTGGTTGGTGGTTTAGAAGAAGAAGAGCTTTCATTTGACTTGAATGCTGAATTCTTATTTCGTAATTAGATTTTCTTCTCTTCGATGGCCCGAATCTCTAACTTTCGTGCCATAGTGAATGCCTTATCAAATGTTCTAAAATTTGGACCTGCAAGGGCAAGGAGATATGTCTGGCACAAGCTTGAGTGAAGATCTCGATGAGTTCAGTTTGTGGTAGTTGAAAGGTAAGTTGATTGATCAGGTTACGCCAGCGAGCAACAAAATCTATGATAGATTCATCCTCGTACTGACATGTGGAATATAGATCAGTCATGGCAACCTTCTTGGTGATATTAATGGAGAAATGATCCAAGAAAGCTTGGGCTACTTGATTGAATGAAAATATAGTGTTTGGGTAACCCATTATACCAGTCTAATGCAGGTCTAGTGAGGGACATAGGAAAATTTCTCAAAAGTAAGGCATCATCATGAGCAATCAAATAACATCCATGTTTAAATGAGCGCAAATGTTGTTGTGGGTCTTCCTTACTATTGAAATGATTGAATTTGGGCATTTCCCAATGCACAGGGTATGAACGGATGGAAATGGATGGGTGAATAGGCTCATTGCAAATCTTGTCATAAGTGAGAATTTTGCAGGAGCTAGAAACCGATGCCTCCAGTGTCTGCATCTTTTCCATCATCAATTTAATTAGGTCATTGGTTGGTTGTGATGATTGGATGCCTCCTATAATGTGAGGAGGTTGGTTTTGGGTGTATAATGGGTGGGGCATTCCAGTGTATGGGGTTGTCATGTAAGGTGGTAGAGAAGAAGGTAATGAAATAGGGGGTACATGCCTGGAATGAATGATAGATTTAACAGGCGGTTGTTGGTAGTATGTATATGGGGGATGAAGGGTCATGGTAACCCTAGTGGCAATAGGGGCTAATGATTGTGGAATAGAAAGAACTACATTCTAAAATGGGGTAGAGGTCACCGACACTGGAGGTGGTAACGTAGCTACAGTTATATGTGAGACATGAGGGATGGATGAGGTTGTGTTTGGGGTAATCAACGAGGGTAAGGTAGATGTAATTGGTGCCACAGAGGTAATAGACGCGGCAGTCATACCGGGTATAGGACCTAGCTGTGAAATGACTGGGGGTAAGGTGGATATAGGTAGCATGGAGCCAGATGAGGCTGATGTGGAAGTGGGTGTAAAAGTCGAGGGGATAGATATGGGCATGTCATATATCAACTGACCTGAGGCATCTCGAGTGGATGAATGGGAGAGGTAAAATTGCAAGGCAGCAGGGTTCTGGTCAAGGAGTCATGTGAACTCCTCATCTTCGTTAGCAATATTGGTAGGCTGGATGGGATCCATGGCTGGTGATAAAATAGAGGGTGGTGAAGGACTAGGTGGGAGCGGTTGGCGACTGGTGTGGAACACGGGGGTGTTTTCTTGTCTTCAGGTTAGTACCATGTGAACCAGTACTGATCAATCGGGGCTGCTTCTCTGTAAATAATACAGAGAATAGAAGAAATAGGTGAATCTGATGATAAAAAAAATGAATGAAGTAACAAATGGTGAGTGGAATGTGAAACAGGTTAATCGATGCTGGTTAGGGAAAATTGATGTTGGTCAGGGGTAACTGCTGTCAGTCACTGTAGAAGATGGACAATGAATAAACAGTGAGGCAGAAGGTAAAATCTGACAAGTATGCCAAATCTAGGAATGTGTAAAATGTCAATGGAAAAAGTGACAGTGAAAGAAAATATGGGAAGTGGAGAAAAGTGAAGTGAGAATGTCCTTTTGAGTAGGTCAGCAAAAGGGCTTGGAACCAACATCAGTTGTGTTTAACCAATGGTGGTCAAAGGTAACCGATGACGGTTACTGTGAGATTGAAACAGTGATGATAAAAAGTAGTTGTGAATTAGAATTTGATGCGGAATCAAACCCAGAATTCTGGGAATGATGGTGATATGGCCTAGGCACACTCAGGTGGAGCTGAAATACACCAACTATGATGGGGAGTGTGCAAGGAAATACAAAAATAATGATCAAAATCTCTCACCTCAAAACATAAATCAAATAGAACACTAAGAAAAAATGTTCCTAGACTGCCTATTCTATTACGTTTGTTTAGCTTATGCTATTTAGGGACTGACACATGAATTTTGAAATAAAGTTTTTTGTGAGGATGGCCTCCTACAAAGAAGGAGATCTAAAGGGTGAGGTTTCAATTTTTTTATGGTGGGGGCAAGCTACGCTCTGAAGTATGACTCGATAGAGCAGTGAGCTGGCTGCCCACTGTGCCGTGATCGTGTGATCACCTACAGCTTCTTCCAAGTAAGATGTTGTTTAAGAATGTACGTATTTGAATTTTTGTGTGGTTTGGTAAGACTCAGAGAAAGAGAAAAGGGTAGAAGTGCTTTTCTACGATTCGTTTGTCAACCATTAGCTGGTAATGACTTCCAGCGTATAGGTTTCCCTCAATTAATGTGAGCTAATGAGCTAAATTAGAATGCAATGCACTTGTTTTAAACCCAAATTGAAAGTATGATATTCAATGACAAAAATAGATGAATAGGAAGAGGGATGCTCTTTCACTAAAATGCAGAAAACATGAAGAGATGATTCCTTTTAAATACACCAAAAGAAAAGTTTCCTTTAGAGAAAATAGAAAGGAGTGGATTACCAGGGAAGAAAATTAGCGTTTACGCTTTTAGAAGGGAAACAAACACACAATTTTTTCTTAGGAATGAATGAAATGCAAGGAACCCCGAATGGGTCCCACCGGGTGTGCCAAAATGTTTCACCTTTTTCTTAGATTGTTTCTTTGAATCGTTGACGAAACAGATATGGCGACGGGCGTAGAAGGAATACATGTTCAAATTTCAGTTGATGGGTTTTTACACGTGTATGACTTCTAAATCCACAGCTGACCGTGAGAGCTTCCTTTTGGCTAGGAGGAACTACCTGTAATGAAAGCAAGACCACCAGAAAGAATTAAACAATATGGGCAGTGAACTGCCTAGCGTAAGCTAGATCCGAGAAGTATGATACTTCCTAGATGGCTGTCAGTCCACTGTTTTAAACAAATTAATGCTAAAAACAAGGTAAATCCTATTGTTATTTTAAAATTATTTAGGTATCTCACTTAAAATAAAATAAGAAAACAGATCTAATCTAATAGGCTAAGGTAGAATAGAATCCATAGGTCAAATGGTTAGTTCTGGGTTTTGTAGGTCTAATAAAGGTCTCAGGTAGGTCACAAGTGAGTGAGGGTGAAGTAAAATTAGGTGGATATGTCTCTATTTAAGGTTGTGTTGGAAAACACAGAGACCAACGTCGGTCAGGGGTGACCGACCACAGTTAGGTATAATTGGCACCAGTTACTGTGAGATCTGGAAACGTCACAGAACAGGGTTTTGGTCTCCTTTGTGATTGCATAGAGGATTTAGTTGTTTAGGAGGAGGTATTAGGTGACTGGGATAGGTTTTTACAAGGTTTTGATGGATCTCTGGAGGTACCAAATGTTGGAGATGGTCGATAAGTAGAAAGATAAACAATGGGTGATAAAACAATGATGAAATGAAATAACCAGGAAAGTATGATATTGTACTTACTTGGATTTTGTTCCTGAAGGCTTATGTGTGATGGATGGAGGTGCCGATGGCAGGTTTGAAGGCTGCAAGTGATCACCAACTGAATAAAATATTTTGCATGGGTTGCATGCACACTCCTCTTTTGCTTGGATAGTTCAAAAGGTGGTTGGGATGGCTGTGTAGGAGAATATGCACAATCTCCTTCCTTGGATGTCAGTTCTTGTTGGAATTGGCTCTCTGAAGATGTGTTACCTCTCTGAGATGTCATTCTTTCTTATCAACTTTCTTGCTTCATTTGCCAACCTTTTTCTTCCAATTTCTAACCTTGAGAAATAAGGTTGTTTTGGGTTAAAATGGGTAACAAACGGTGGTCCAACTTAACCGGTGACGGTTAGGGGAAATCGACCTTGGTCAAGGCAGGATTTCCTAGGTTTACCAAACTTAGGGAGATCCTCCTGATTTCCTCAGATCTTGTGTCGTTATCCCACGGATTGAACTGGGAGCTTCTATGATCATACGGGAATGTGGTTAGAGGGAATGTAGTCATTGATTTTTAGGGTTTGGGTAAGTCTTAGTTAGTTATGGTAACTTGCTAAGAATAGGCCTTAAGTTGAGTTAGCTTGATGAGGTGTCTGGGTGAAGTGTTTATGTGGATATTATCTAAATTAAGATATTTAAATAATAAATATGGAGAGGATAATGAATTAATTTAATTTAATTAATTAAATTAATACAAGTGAGGTGAAGGGGGCCATGGCTTAGTGAATGTGATGAAGGGTGCTTATATGTCGAGGGACAAAAGGGGAGTGTGACCTAATTTTAGTTTCTACGCCTACTTTGCATCAGGCTACACCTCAAACTTCTACACCTTTTTCGTGAGGAAAATTCTATTTTTCACATCATGCTCGATCTTATAATGTGTTGTGTGCCTTACTTAACAAGCATTTAATCCACTTACCTTCTAATCAGCACCATCCACGAGATATTTTGTAATGCCAACATGATATACCCTACTACAACTATCACTGTATCAATGGCCATATGGACAATGAATGTTATTCTCTTCATGATCACTTACAACAATTAGAAGATAAGGGTGTCACTTCCTTTGTCTCTCACTGACGTGAGCGGTCTATATCTTCACTCCCTTGTAGACTTGTTGTTACTCTAATTGATTTATCTCCTTCATTTAGTTCTGATGTTGTTATTCGTCTACCACCAAAAGTTATTTCTAATGTGCACTCCCCATCGCATCCATCTATCAATGTGCCATCTTATCTGCCACACCAGATCCTCCCACAACTCTTGGCATCTACACTTCCAACCTCTACATCATCCATCATTGGCACCACTCCACATGACATTCAGTTCAGCTCATACACTCATGTTTCTTTCACCTCTAATGACGCACTCATGTTCTTATGGTTATTACATGATTATTGAGGGATCTGTTACAATAATAACCTCTCTTGACATGATTTATCAATTTATCTAGTGCACATTATCGAATCATCTCCCGATGACACACTTTTGCTTTATGATTCATTCTTAACTACTAAGGGGTCTTATCTAAATGAACCTCATCATCTACACATTAGGGGGCATCGCTAATCTTCCCCCCTATCCTCATCATACTAACATGTGCTTCATTACACTATTACGACCATATTATACTTTTACACATCATCAAACATCAATCACACAATTTTATTTTCGCAATCATATTACATACATTATCATATATATTACTCATTATTCAACCACTATACATTACAAATCAATTAAAAAAATACAAATAATAATCAAACACATCAATCATCATATATAAGAAACAACAATCAAATGAATCATACATCATCATCAGATCATCACATATAATCATCATATGTCATTGAATCCATACATACATATATATATATATATATATATATATATATATATATCATTTACAATCATCATTAAAAAACATCTCATCAATGGGGGAAACTCCCTTACATCAATACATATCAAATATTTTCATCACTATCACTACTTGTCACTGCAGGAGCTCTAGAACTATAAGCCTCACCACTAACTCTTCATCACTGATCATGACATCTATATCTCTCTACCTTCCTATGCAATAGTGTCACCTTTGTCGACTACTCTATGAAGCGGCTATGTAACTCAAAAAAATATGCAAATACATCCTATACTAGGGCACCACCACCTTTTTCCTCTCTAGCTCGTCGTGTCTCCAATATGGTACATGTTGTTTCTGCTATCACAACTGGCTCAGAAAAATGGGCATGCTCACCTGCAATATCATCTACATGTTCTAGCATGCCTCCACCCGCTAGTATGTCGATGGGAACATTGTGCGTCAATGTGTGGATAGGTGTGTCCACAATAAATGACCAATATGCATCACCTATAACTATAAGAACACCAAATTAGACAAAAATTACCATTACACAACCAAGTAACAAATCATACAACATAACTATAAAAATACTCATACTTTGCTATCGCCACCACTACACCACTAGGGGCATGTGCTTACCCCTCTACTCCTCCTCTTGGTGATTCTCTCAATGTTTCCATAACGAATGGAAACAAATATACCCACCGATTTAACGCACACTATGCACGATATGCCTCGATGCACCCTATGTCATCCACATCTATCTGCTTTATCGCTGCGTACGCCTCGTCTGGCTCGGGAGGTACTAGTTTTTATCATGTCATCCCTAGTCTCACTCCAACCCTCCTCGGTGCCCTAATAGCTCTAAAACATACATATGGCTCTAGGGGCATGTCTTGGGCCATACCAAACTGTTGTGAAACCTACTAAACCTGAAATAACTCATCCACCCCTAGAAACTGATCCTCTAAACACATCGATCATCATATGCATCATAGATCCACTACATCCTCTAGTCATCCTATGTAGTATCAATATGGCCTCCATATCAAGGCCTCTAGCCATCCTCCATAGTCTCATTATGGCCTCCATATCATGGCCTCTAGCCAAATCTGATCTATCATTGCCCTATAGGTGTTTGTATCCATCTTCATTCCATACATACCTACACATCTCCCAGTAAATATGTCTGGCCTTTCCCACTCTCCCTGACATCAACCAACTGGCGTCAATACTACAATATGTTCATAGGCCCATACATGTAACAATAAAGTAGCTTCAATACCACCCCCATGCTCCTCCTGCATAAATTTGTATAAATCCTTGTACATGCGGGCCAATACACACCGTGCCCAAGCATACCTCATACTCTCCTCCTCTATCTGATGGCATATGTCATGCATTTTATACAAGATTCCTACCCCTCCACCCTCCACTATAATCGAAGATTCTATCAACATGACAATAAACTTCCACAATCATAGAACCCCAAATATCATAATAGCATCTAGGATAATATGGGTCTTGCTAGGAACTCGAGTCCCCACAAAATATTGCCTAGCATCCCTCATCTGTCTCTTCATATCATACATTGCCATCACATGTACCCTCTTGCTAATAATAGGTAATTGCAATATGTGATACACATCCTCTAGTGTGATTGTCATCTCCCCCATAGGTAACCAGAAGGTGCACGTATCTGTACACCACTTCTCGCACAAATTTGTAAGCATATGCATATTAAGGGGCACATTCCCCATATTCACTATCTTTCACAAGATGGAACTCTCTCAAATGGATTTCCCTATGCACACCACCAAACAACAATAGAAAAATCATTAGAACATCATACATATACTAAACTACCCACTTACAACATCAACACACATCAATTTCCACATTTACATCACTATGGACTTAACCACTGCTTTCTGGACATTAGCGCCTAGGAAGAGGACTGGGGAACCTGGGAGTAGGATGCTAATGTCCATGTCTAGAAACTCTTGTCCTGAAGGTCATTATCACCTTCACCACTCTTATCCAAGTCCAAAATGCCAAGAAATTCAAAAATAAAAATTTCACAAAAATTCATCAAAAATGACAACTATTAACACATTGTTCGAAAAAAATCATGCTTAACAACTCTGTTGTCATATGCAATGCCATAGTTATCACCACCATTGATGAGACCAAAATATGTCTAATTATATCACCAAATAACACTCTTATTCTCTCTCTTAAAATAAAGCTTTCAAGTGAGTTTAGATGTAGTTTAATAATATATAGCATATTTAAGGTAGAATATAGGATTTATCTTATCATCTCTTTAGAAATCTATTTACAATCTAATTGTTATTATTTCCTAATATTCCTTCTAAAGTTGGAATGCAATAGTGTGTAGAAAATAGCTCATAAGAAACTCTACTCCAACTTCATGCATTGCATCTACGGAAATTCTTCACACAACTACAAAAATGCCCAGCTACGGAAATTCTTCACGCAACTACGGAAACGCCCAGCTACAGAAATTCTTCACGCAGCTATGGAAATACCCAGCTAGTGAAAGTATTTTTATTTGTTATAAAATAATGTAAAGGAGCATCGAACTAATCGGCCCACTATTTCCTTCCACATCATCAACTAATAATAAAGATCCAAACATGTGGCAATCTAAAGTCATGCATGCATGTGGCATTCCAAGAAGAATTCAAAGTCATGGACTTAACACTCCTCCATTTTCTCTCCATGTTTTAAGGATGAGAAAATAGTGGAATAGTATTAAGAATGTCAAATAAGTACTCTTCCTCTTTGTGTTCCTAGATTAAAGGGGTGAGTTGTAGAAATATTCACCATGATAATTAGACGGTTGTAGTCAAGTTTGTTTAGGATTTATTGATTTGAATAAATCCACCCAAGAATAGGTAGTTAGTTCTTGGTGTGTTGACTACGTAAATTATAATAAATAGAAGATTAAATTTTATTCCTCAAAAAGAGGAGTTGGTTAGATGCATGAATTATAAATGCAACCTTCCACACTCTTATATGTAATATTTTACCAAGCAATGAAAAAAATTTCTTTTCTCTCCAATATTCTGAAGTTTTGAATAAAGATCTTGAAAGCATGATTAAAATCCTCTTCCAAGGAATGAGTTGGCCACTCATTCCAAGGAAGATGGATCTGTGTATTTGTGTTTTTGTATTGTAATAATGTCTATTTATGTTTATTCCTTTTTCTATGATTATAATTTTGTTGTATTGTTTTTCTACTCGTATTGTAATATTCATTTTCATTCAGTTTTTTGTGAACCTTCAAGTGTTTCATTTTATTATATTTATTTCCAATTCAAAAATTTCCTTTATGAAAGTGTGATTTCTTTTATGCAATTGTACTTTTTCATTTCCACGAGTGTGCTTTTCAATTTATACAATTTTGGATTGTGTTTGAAGGATTTGTTTTCCAAATATATCTTTTTCCTTTTGCATACAACCATTAGACACCAACCCTGGATTGACATTATTAATGAAGAGGATTGACGACCCTCATCAACCATATCAAATCGACATGGTCACAGTGCTCTAACTTGCAGCATCCTCACACACTCAAAGCTCAAAATCACACTCACACAATAACCAAATGAATTACCTATTCACTTTTCCGTATTACTTTTTATAGTAGCTTTCCATTACATACCTTACTATAGTCAGTATTTGTACTCGTTCTCTTAACTAATACACATGACATAATTTCACTCATATAGTGAGCACCCGTACTCCAATTTTTACCTCATTTTTTGTATTCCTTACACAATTTTTCCTACTATCATATCATACACATTACACACACACCGTATTTTTCCTTAACGTCATTTCCTTCTCACTATACTCACACTTTTTCCATATCTCTCAAACATTATCCATTGCATCATTACGTGCTTACTTTTGGCACAACGTTCATTCTCGTTATCACTTCCCCTTTCACCGAAAGGGGGGCATACAATTGGATTCATCTTATAATTCCCCTTACATCATTACGTGATCATTTTACATTTCTAATTAATCATTATTGAAAATTTTCTCATACACCATATGAAATTTCACATCACTTTCTAGGTATTCCCCCTAATAATCAAACCTGGGGGGAAAAACCTGTAAAATCTCTCCATGAGTAATAAATAAATCAATCACATACACTTGAGTCTCTACAACAATCAAAATCACATCAATCAATCAACATGAACATAACGTATTTATTCTCCCAGATGACCTGACTTGGGAGTTATATCACCACTTTCCTAGATGACCTAACATGGGAAGTTGTTCTACATTTGCGACCACTTCCAAATGACCTAACATGGAATCCAACACATAAACATTTCAAAGAAACCCATGGAGTGGGGGCAATGAGATGTCATTTCCTTTTCTATACTGCTCCTATATGGGTTATCACGTTTGATGGAAAAATTGGATCCAAAATCAACAAAATTTTATCATTGTCTATCTGTAGCAGCTAAATATTTTGAGGATATAGTTAAAGTTGGAGATTAAAAATAGACCTCTCTCACTACACTCTTCCTCTGGTGGCAGGATGGCCAAATCCTCAATTTTTCATACACACGTAATCAAGTTGGGAACTAATCACTCCCTACCCCAAAACAACTTCATCAAAAGTAAATTGAAATCTCCAATCATTTAACATCACAATCATCAATCTCACTTAACACTCCTCATAATCGTCCCATGTCTCTTGTTACGCCACATGGATCAACACTTTGATCCATGGTTCTCCACCCTATATGTTCTCACTCGGCACATACTTATACTAAACTCTTCATGTACTTCAACGATATAGACTTCTCCAGAATTTTCAAGTATGTATCTATATCTACTTTATGTTATCAAGTTTCTCTAACCAACATAAAGTGGGGGGAAATGTAGACACAAAATCACACACTTAATACTATTATTATACTGCCAAGTATGTTGTTTTATATATGGATATTGCGTATGAAAAGTATTTACTGATGACCCATTCCATAGTCCATCCACTTGTCTTGTTAGTCTTTATTTGTATTTGTCTTGCATACTTGTCACTCGTACATATAGTTATGGTCAGGTCTTGTCGACAATAAAATTTTCCTCCGTAATTTCTATTTCATTTATGTATATATTAGGAATAGGATGTTGTTAAGCATAATTAGTAGTAGCATCCGATAGAAGATAACGGCGCTGCCAGTACGACACCGCCAATAATGTATAGTACGGTAATAGTCAAAAGTACAATAGGAATGTTGTGGTAAAAAGTAAATATTTGTCGTAAGTGGTCTGGTAATGTTAAAATGTCAAAGTTGGGGTAAGTAGAGAAGTAGGGTCTACATGATTAGGAATTAGAAATATTATATTGGTAATAAGGACAAAGAGTGAGGTCATAAATATTTTGTGTATTTTATTTGTAAAAATTCTAAAAATGTGGAACCCATGTGAAATGATAAGGTTTATCTTATCTTAAAAGATAAGCTTACATGTACAGATAAGAGTTAAGGTATGGAATATGATTCGTCAGAGTGGATTTCTTATCCTATCTTAGAGATAAGATGGATAAGCCTAGAAGTCTATAAATAAAGAGGCCACCCCACTCATTTAGCATATAGAAGGAAGTAGTGAGAAATATTTTATGAGTAAGTGTGTAAAGGAAGCAATTATTTTGAAGGTGTGTTAAAGAAGTCATTAAGAAGTGTAATTGTGAAGTTTCTCCCATAGTTATTGTTGGAAGGCAAGTGAAGTTAGTAACACTTGAAGTAACTCATGGGTGAGATTGTAACAATTTCATGTTGATACTATAATTTACACTTATATTTCAGATTTATCGTCATTCCTTCTTATCATAGTCTATGGTATTCTTGTGTTATGTTTGTTGTTGTGTTTCCAGATTCCATCCACCAAAATAAAAGTTGTGCATTAGTAAATAATCATAGCACGAGGAGTTCCCGGTGAAGAATTATCATAGTGCCGGATTGGTGATGACATTTTGGTTCCGTTGTCGGGACCATTCCTCGTTGGTGGATTTTTTGGAGAGATATTCCCACCTAGTCAAAAAATCATTTGAAGGGTAACCTTGTTTTTACTATGCATAGGAGTTACCATGCTAAATTCATTTTTACCGTAAATAGTATTTACCATAGTAACTTCATTTTTTTACCATGAATAGTATTTACCGCAGTAACTTCACTTTTTACCGTGAATAGTGTTTACCACAGTAAAGTCAGTTTTTACCGCAGTAAGTCAAGTTTTACCATAGTTTACCATGGTCATTTCTATTTTACTGTCGAAAGGTGTAAAGTCACTTTCTATTATAGTGATTCCAATTATTTGTGCACATAAGTCTTGTTGATTGTACTTGTGGGTTGGTATTTCACGGTGGTTACTTTTGAAAATGGGGAAGATTCTTATTTTTTTAGCCCAATCTAATGAAGATGCTTCCTCTTTCATTCAAGAGTTTAAACGATCTTGTATTTGTAATGGCCTTATAAGAAGGGAACAATGGACTGAATTTTTTCCTACCTTTTTGGATGTTTTAACACTTAGGTGGTTTGAAACACTAGGTGAAAATGTAAAAAAACTCATGGGATTTATTAACTGAAAGTTTTCTTGAAGAATTTGGTGAACAACAGAAATATGCAGATCTCATGATCGAGATCATAAATCTAGCCTAAGGAGAAAAGGAAAAGATAAGAGATTATCATTCTCGTGTTCTAGAGCTAAGGATGAAGCTTGATGCCTGGATCCGGAAGGAAGGATTAGCAGATGGGTTGATGAATGGCATGGATAATCTCCTCTGTAAGCACTTCATTCTTCGGATGAAGCTAGAGATCAGACAACGAGTGAAGTATGCCCACCCAACTACCATTGAACAAGCAAAGGAGATTACAAGAAGGCAAGAAGAAAGCATGGAAGAGGAGCCCGAAGAAATTGTTGCTAAAGTAGAGCCTACACCAGCACCTTTGGTTCAGAATCCACAACCACTCTCGGTGAGCACAATTATTTCTCCTAGTATATCTACTGAGTATGAAGATCTGCTTAAGAAGATGGGTTAGTTAACTATTAATCTTCTTCAAGGAAAGGAATTTAGTTCTCAATGAGGAGATAGAGGTCCAAAAATAAATATTTCTGAAGTTGTCTGTTATGGTTATTATAAAAAGGTTCATTATAAGTATAATTGTCCAGATAGAGCTTCTACATTTGGTAAAGGAGATAATAATAAAGGAAAAGCACCTGTGAATTCTTTTGATGTAGTAGATAAGAGCATAAATAATGAAGTAGATGTGTTTGTATCAAAAAGAAAGAAAGAAAAAGATAACCAAGATGGAAATGATCCTAAGAAGATGAAAGGAGAAACTAGTAAGAAACATAGGAGAAGAAAGTTAGATGTGCAGGATTTTCTGATTTCATAGGGACAAGGACCATACTCCATCTTAGAAGATCTGTCCAAAAGGCCTGCAAATATTACATATGGTCAACTCTTGGCTATGTCTTTTGAGAAGAGGCAGGAGCTGCGAAGTGGACTCAATGCTCGATGAAGGAAGGAGGTTGAGGTCACTGTTTTAGAGGCAAATATGGATCCCTATGCTCCACAAGCTGAGGTACTATATAATGGTATTTCAATTCATGATGTCTTAGTTGATAGAGGTGCTGCAGTTAATGTAATGACCGAGTCTCTAATGAATATGTTGGGTTTAAAAATTGATCGCCCCTCAACACTTATGTTAAGGTCATTGAATAAGGGAAAAACTAAACTAGAAGGTGTAGTTTCAAATGTGGCAATATCTGTTA
Organism: Taxus chinensis; assembly: GCA_019776745.2. Classification (NCBI taxonomy): domain Eukaryota; kingdom Viridiplantae; phylum Streptophyta; class Pinopsida; order Cupressales; family Taxaceae; genus Taxus; species Taxus chinensis. Next base: position 124,417,349 of record CM034154.1, read on the forward strand.
TGGGTGTTGTATGTGTGGTAGACTTTTAGGTGATGAAAAATGGTACTGTTGCGTACCCAATGTTGTTGGAAATACCATGGCTAAGGAGAGTTCATGCAAGGAACTACTGGAATGAAGGCTTCATGACACTTAGACATGGTAGAGAGAGGGTGAAAATAAATGTGATCCCTCGGCATCATAAGGTAGAACCTGTCAATTCAAGTGATGAAACTGATGATTGGACATCCTCTGATTACTCTAGTACTAGTGAAGTGCACACTGAAGATGAAGAAAGTGAGGTTGATGTTTTGGTCATGGATATCCTTCCAGTCACACCGACTCATGACCCCATAAAATTATCGGAAGAAGAAATTGATGATCTAAAGATTGGTGATGTTGTGATGGAGAGTGAGAAGGAATCCTACCTCCAGCTCTTTCGAAGTTACATACACATATTCACTTTTGATTACAAGGAACTCTGTCAAGTAAGTTAGGTAGAACATTCTATTGAGTTGGTAGATGGTGCTAAGCCCATAAAGCAAATGCCATATAGAATGAATCCTAATTTTTCCAAGACTGTAAAAGAAGAAATAGATAAGTTGCTTGATGCAGGATTCATATTTGTTGTGGATAATTCAGAATGGGTTTCTCCCATTGTGATCTCAATAAAAAATAATGGGAAGCTACGCATTTGTGTTGACTACAGGAAGCTCAATAAGGCAACAAAGAAGGATCATTACCCTCTTCCATTCTCAGATCAGATCTTAGACGAAGTAGCTGGCCAAGAGTGTTATAGTTTTGCTGATGGATATAGTGGCTACAACCAAGTTCATATAGCAGAGAAATATTAGCTAAAGACCACGTTTACCACTCCTTGGGGAACGTTTTCTTATAGAGTTATGCCTTTTGGGTTTTGTAATGCTCCAGCAACATTCCAGCGTCCGATGAATAGGGTGTTCAAACCCTACATTGGGACCTTCATCAGATTATTTCTGGATGATTTTTACATCTATGGGAGCAAGTTGGACCACCTGCACCAGATGGAGACAGCATTTCAAAGGTTAGATGAAGCACAAGCCTCACTAAACCCTAAAAAGTGTCTTTGGATGTTCTAAAGGTGTTTTGTTAGGGCATGTTATATCCAGAGATGGTATTGGTACTGATCCTGATAAAGTTTCAAAAATCAAAGAGTTACCATTTCCTATGAATAGAAGTAAGTTGAGATCATTTTTAGGCCATGTGGGTTACTATAGAAGGTTCATCAAGAATTTCTCAAAGATTGCACAGCCACTAACCCAGTTCTTGAAGAAGGATGTTACTTATGAACCAGGAAATAAAGCGCATGAAGCTTTTGAACAACTGAAGGAATCCCTGGTGTCTTCACCTGTTCTAAAGAGTACAGATTGGAGCAAGCCATTCATTGTGTATACTAATGCCTCAGATGCAGCACTAGGAAGTACTCTAAGCCAAAAGGATGAAAATGGGAATGATCATCTAGTCTACTTTGGGAGCAGACAAATGAGCAGTGCTGAGGTAAATTATACTGTAACTGAAAAAGAGGCTCTAGCTATCATTTTTGTTGTAAATAAGTTTAGAAATTACTTGCTAGGGCAGAAATTTATAGTTGTGAGAGATCATCGGGCTCTAAAATATATTTTCAATAAGCCTAACCCATTAGGGAGGATAGCAAGATGGATAATTTTGCTACAATAATTTGAATTTGATATTATAGATAGGCCAGGAAAGAAGCATGTCAATACAGATGCACTCTCTCGAGCCTATGATGGTTTAGGTTCATCTTGTGGTGATGATGATTTCCCAAATGCAGCATTGTTATCCCTTGACACAATCCCTAGTGAATACATAGATATTTGGAATTATCTGAATGAATTCAAGTTTCCTAATGGTGCCAATGTAAAGACTAAGAGGAAAATTACTCAAGCCAATCATCTATATTCTATTCTGCATGGAGAATTATTTTGAATAGGACATGATGGATAGTACAAGAGGGCAGTTAGACATGATCAAGGGAAGGAACTGATAGAAGAATTCCACAATGGTACATGTGCAGGGAACTTCTCTGGACAACTTATGGCAAGAAGGATCTTGGAAGCAGGTTATCACTGGCCCACTCTTTTTAGAGATTGTTATAATTATTGTAAGACATGTGATATTTTTCAAACACATGGTAACCGTAAGACTTCATCAGCTCCATTATGTCATATTCTTCCCCTTGGTCCCTTTGAAAAGTGGGGAATAGACATTATAGGTCCACTTCCAACTACCCCATGCCAAAATAAGTATATTGTAGTTGCCACAGATTATTTAACCAAGTGGGTTGAAGCTAGGTCATTGAAAACAGCTTCCATGGATGAAGTGGCAAGGTTCATATATGAACGCATTGTCACCAGATTTGGTTGTCCATTAGAAATTGTAACAGATCAAGGAAGCCACTTCATTAATGAGGTAGTAGAAGCCCTAGTCAATAAATTTTCTATTAAGCACAGGAAGGAAACAACATACAAGCCAAGCACAAATGGATAGATGGAACGAACAAATTTTGTGTTGTGTCAAATTCTAGCAAAAGATGCAGCCTTACAGGTACATAAGTGGGATAAAAGGATTCATGCAGCATTGTGGGCATATATGGCAACATCAAAATCAGCAACAGGATACTCCCCATTTTAGTTGGCTTATGGCATTGATCTAGTTCTTCCTATTGAGTTTGATATTCCCACTATGAGAGTTATGAAAAATGAAAGGATGGATGAAAGTGATTCAGTAAAAGAAAGGTTGGTACATCTTCATTTGCTAGAGGAAATGAGGGAAATAGCAAAAGATACAAGCTATAAGAAGAAAATGAAGCAGAAGGAATACTTTGATCAAAAGATCCGTTGGTCTCCATTTCATGTGAATGACTTAGTCCTAGTATATGATTCAAGATACAAAAAAAAAAAGACAGAAAATTTATTCCAAAATGGATGGGGCCCTACAAAATAGCAGCTGTGCATAAAAATGGTACGTACCAACTGGAGGAATTGGATGGCACTCCCATTACAAAATGGGTCAACCATGACAAGTTGAAGATTTTCCAAGCACCAGAATAGTCTACTCCGAGGATGGAGTAGAAGCTAGGAAGGGGGAAGATGTCAACACTAAAAATTTTCTCCGTAATTTCTATTTCATTGATGTATATATTAAGAATAGGATGTTGTTAAGTATAATTAGTAGTAGCATCCGATAGAAGATAACGGCGCTGCCAGTACGACGCCGCCAATAATGTATAGTACAGTAATAGTCAAAAGTACAATAGGAATGTTGTGGTAAAAAGTAAATATTTTTCGTAAGTGGTCTGGTAATGTTAAAATGTCAAAGTCGGGGTAAGTATAGAAGTAGGGTCTACATGATTAGGAATTAGAAATATTATATTGGTAATAAGGACAAAGAGTGAGGTCATAAATATTTTGTGTATTTTATTTGTAAAAAGTCTAAAAATGTGGAACCCATGTGAAATGATAAGGTTTATCTTATCTTAAAATATAAGCTTACATGTACAGATAAGAGTTAAGGTATGGAATATGATTCGTCAGAGTGGATTTCTTATCCTATCTTAGAGATAATATGGATAAGCCTAGAATTCTATAAATAAAGAGGCCACCCCACTCATTTAGCATATAGAAGGAAGTAGTGAGAAATATTGTATGAGTAAGTGTGTAAAGGAAGCCATCATTTTGAAGGTGTGTTAAAGAAGCCATTAAGAAGTGTAATTGTGAAGTGTCTCCCATAGTTATTATTGGAAGGCAAGTGAAGTCAGTAACACTTGAAGTACCTCATGGGTGAGATTGTAACAATTTCATGTTGATATTATAATTTACACTTATATTTCAGATTTATCGTCATTCCTTCTTATCATAGTCTATGGTATTCTTGTGTTATGTTTGTTGTTGTGTTTCCAGATTCCATCCACCAAAATAAAAGCTGTGCATTAGTAAATAATCATAGCATGAGGATTTCCCGGTGAATAATTATCATAGTGCCGTATTGGTGATGACAGTCTCCAGGATCCATGTCTGTCAATTCTCACTCATTTTTCATTATTGTTCTCTAGACATTGTTATCTCCGAATCACATCACCCTATGATTTGCACAAGTGCGTGTTCTTAAGCTCATAGTGTGATTGGATAAAATGGGTATTATATCCAAGTTGCGGGACTTTCTACTTGAGATATTCCTCCAAAGAAATCTGGTTCTTATTCCTACACTACCTGCCACAATCTACTCTAATGCAGGAAAAACTCTCTAATCCTAATCTAACCTTCCAAGGGACCAGGGAGAGAGAGTGCATAAAAAAAATCTTACATTAAAGCGATGATACACTAGAAAAGGATGGGATGAGGATAGATTTCCAATGTGTGAAAAATAGGAGCAAATTACATACTAGAAGGGGTGATAATAGTCTTCCACAATATGGAAAATGCACTCACAACCATAGTTCATACATGCACAATAATAATGAATCCTTACAACAACATAGAATAGACATAGTATATATGTAATGAGATTGAAGGGGCAAGAAGAATGCTAACCAAACATAGCAAGGGAAGATACATCCACAAACTTGCATCTAGTGCTAAATTGAAATACACAGTTCAATCCTTTACAAAATACGGGCCTAGAACACCATGTAAGGAGTCCACTACAAGGGCCTACAATACATTGGCTTCACAAAACAAATTTTGACATATATTTTCTACTCAAAACTATCTCCTTAATAATGAGCCTAACACTCCAATTTATAGAATTCTGAGAGGAGAGAGAGAGAGAGAGAGAGAGAAAATCAAAATCCTAAAATTTGTCTTCTCACCACTTGTAAAAGGTAGTAAATGAAATTAAATGATGTTTTTTTCTTGTAGAACTCTCACCATGTTGTCCCATGACTTGTAGCAGTGAGAAATGTCAGCCCATGTTTCATTTAATGCATCCCCAACTACCAAATAAAACATTATTCTAAACTGGGTGTGGCTTCTATGAAATCATGATCAATTCCTTATAAAATCCTAAATTTATTTATTGTTGTGCATCGGTCTTGGATCCACATCTCCAATGGTATCAATTTTGTGTGATTTAATTAAGAAATGAAAAATATATGGCATTCTGAGCGGAGGCAATTGTTTTGGGTTTGCCAAGAATTTCTGTCATTTGATGGGACTAGGTATTTAATTGACTGGAGCTGGATATGTTTCTTTAATTTTCATATATCTACCCTCATCAAAATTAATGGTGTAGAGGATGTCGTTCCTATTCTGAAAATTCCAATTTTGAGATAATCGTAGCTCTAGATCAAAGTTATGGCCTTTTGAAGTTCGGGGGTCGGGCATAAGGCATAGAAGGTGAAAAGAGGGAAAGTGCACACATAGGTGTGCGCACAAAAGGAAGGAATACCTACATAAGGCATGGAAATAGGGTGCATGGGCATTCAAATAAAAGAGGGTGTGTGGCATAATAGGGTGCACATGGGCACGCAAGGGGAAGAGCAAGGACAGCCAATTTTCAAGGTGTCTGTGGAAGGGTACGCTAGGAGGGCGCGAGAGGAAGGCGTGGGAGGCACACGCGTAAGAGTAAATCACGAAAGGGGAAATTGTTAGGATAGCAGAATGTGAAGGGAGAAGTAAGAATGTGCACAAGGGTGTACAAAATAAGGTGACAAGGAAGCAAGGCGCACAGAAAGATGCAAGCATGTGAAAGAGAAGATGAGGGAAAACACGCACGTGGATACACATGTAGTAGAAAAGAACGCATGCTTGCAAAAGATAAATATGGAAGAAGGACGTGAATATCCATTTGAGGAAGGGCACATAGTGGTAGAAAGAAAAGAGGGCACATGACACGAAGCCCTGGAACTTAGCCGATTTGGAAGGCATCTGTGGAGGGGCACACAGAAGAATTACAAGGTGCGGGGAGCACACAGAAGGACTATAACCTATGCAAAGTTCCAAATGAGCAAGCCTGTAGGCATGTAACCTGAAATGTAAAGCATCAGAGCTAGAGTGAAAGTAAAAGTCATCCAAATAGCTGGGAGAGTTATTTGGATAACAGACACTAGTACCTAGGGTTGGACGGTAGCGTCAGGAACTCCTGTCCATCCTGGGTGCCTTTTCATCTTTGTATTTTATTTTATTTTTGAAATTTAAGGTTGGTATTTTTGGTTTTCCCTCTCATCTCCCAAGCTACTAGTCGGCATGTCAGGTCATTAGTGTTGAAATTCAAACAAGAGATCCCTATATAAACACAACATACATACCATTATATGGGTGGACTATTCTTATCAATGGTTAGCTATCTACATACATCAAAGGACTAAGTTTGGGAATTATTTTCTATCACACACTGCATAGGAAGGGGATTCTATTATTTCCATCCACACATTTTACATTTTATATAGCTACCGCTCGCTATCTAGGCATCATTGGCGCGAGGGCGACCTAGGAACACTATTGCACACTCAAGCACACATAAATACATTGGTTCTAAGATGTAGTGTAGGGCTCAATTGTAATTCCACCATTGTGGCAACTGTGGTCAGTCTGACCCCTCATTTTGTATCTTTATTTTTTAAGATTTTATGTCTATTTGAGGGTTTTACATGTGCTTTCTTCATTGTAGGTTTTCAAGTACCTCATTGATCCAAGCACGACATACAGGTGATTAAAGGTGAACAAGTGTGAACCTCTTGTGACACCTCAAAGGAGGTTTTCTACGAATTTACACAAAATAGGTTGCCCAAAAACAATACTAGGGCTCCCATGGGCACCCCCATCCCTCTCTAGGCACACCAATCTAGCCAGTTCCACCTCTACTACATTTTTCTATTGTTTGTTTTGATGGTTTATTCTTCTTTCATCACACTGCTCGGTCCCAAGTCACTGCGAGGTAATAAAAATCAAGGTAAGTGCCTTATCCCTCTTATTTCCTTTCATTAATAAAATTAAATTAAAAAATTATCATTTATATTTTATTGTATATCATTTATAGCATAGCTACGCATTTAGATTCATATAAAATAATTTGATTTTATTTAATCGTGTGCGACCATATCACAAAGGTATGAGTAGGCCTATCAATAATTACCTAAATTTTTGAAGTATTGGTTACAATTATCTTTCCTAATAAGATGTTGCCTAGGTACTAAATCTCAATTTGGAAGAAGGGACACTTAAACAAAATACTATAAAGTTGTTTCTTGTATAGGCACTAGATAACCTTCTGTAAGTGCACTTCATGTTCCCCACTATACGTAATAAAATAAAGATTCCGTCAAGGAAGATAAGTACAAATTGATTTAAGAATGTTTTAAATATCCCATTTATGAGGCTCATAAAGATGGTAAGGGCATTTTTTTTAACCCAAGAGACACCACAATAAACACATATTGATTTTATTGTGTCATGAATTTCGTCTTATGAATTTCGTCATCTACAATCCTCAAATGATGAGACCCTAGCTTGAGGTCAATTTTGAAGAGAATTTTATCACCTTTCATCTTTTCAAACAAGTTTTTGATCTAAGGAAAGGTGATGAGTGCCTGAATTGGAAATGGTGACTACCCTAGTTCACCCAAGACTTCTCTCCCTCCTCTAGTGGTATTCTCTTGGCATCAATACCAGCTCCTCATTGGGGATTGCCCTTTGACAACTTTTGCGCACACAATCAATACCTAATCACACCAAACACTAAACGGACTTCCCCTAACCTACTCACACTCACACACACTCTAGGAACTCTTATTCAGGACAAGGAAAGTAAATCCCATCCTTCAAAACAGTAAGGCACCACCTGGGCCAAGACTGCCCCCTGAAGGCTCGGGAGGTTTGGTCTATAGCCCTGAAAACTTGAAAATTTGATACTACCTGTTGCTATACTCCCAACCAGACTAGAAATTTTATGGTTTTGGGTACCCATTAGGATCCCACTGTACATGCTTCAAGAATGATAGGTGTTCTTTTAGAACATTTACCTCTCTCAGACTATCCCAAGGGAAATTGTTGTTTTTCTTTATAGCCTCAATAGGTCAAAAATTGGAAAATCTACCTTTCTTGCTCAAAACGTCTGAAAATTGCATTCAACAGGGTAGGGGAGGTATTTGCAACTTGCTCATGCTTTTGGAGGGATTTGAAAAACAACAAAATGTGAGAAAAACTGAGTTTTCATGACCAAAACTGCCCAAAATGGCCTGTACAAGATGATTTCATGGTTAGGGGGGTTCCTGATGGTTTCAAGACCCAAAATTACAGGTACAAGGTCCTTTTCTCATGAAAATGGTGTGGGAGAATTTTTAGAACCTGAAACTACGTGTGCAAGGAGAACGAGGAAGTCCTAGATCCACGTTTTAATGCATAAAATCGACTCATTTGCACGTGTGAAGGGGTTTCAAAGCCCAAGAAAATTTGTAGAGTCTTACCTTCGATCCCCCAATGTTTTGCATCCATCACAGTCATGATTAAGAACCCTATACGAGATTTGCAAAAATGCCTACCTCGGCCTGCAGGGAAAACAGTTTTCTCTTTGATACAAACATGCCATTTTAGTTAAAAAAACTTCATTCTTTCTTACTTCAAACACTCAAAACTATTTTATTCAAATCCCAGCCTGTTTTTCATGCCTTCCCCATGAATTTTATGATCCTTCTTTGAATACATTCTCAGGTTACAAAAATAAACTTCCCCATCTTTTTTGGACTGCCACCACATTTCCCCTATTTTCTCCATTTTTTACCTACCTAGACTTGATTCTCTCAACTTAGAAAATCTCTAAAACAAGGAGATAAACTTGTCCTCTTATTTTATTCACCTCTATCCTAATGAAATCTCTATTTTAGCCAAAAAAAACCAAATTCGCCTTATTTAGCTCATGGAGCTGTTTTACATCCTCACTCTGTTTGATTCAAACAGGGAAAAGGAGGGAAAATGAATAAAACATCTTCCATCCCTTTTACATGACAAATTGAACAAAATCAATAAAACATAGTTTATTTATTTATTTATTTTAACTAGTTAGGATGCTCCTGCATCAAAAGGGTTTCGATTCCTTAATGTTACCTTATTTAGCTTATTTTAATCAATAAAAAGATGAAGGGATCCATCCTTCTTCTTAAAATTTATCATGAGTACGCCCCTTGGGTAAATGTATCCCTTCTATAAGATATCTTATAGATATATTTTGAGCTCACTTAGCTTAAGATCATGGTCATCCTATATGAATCATTTGAAATTAGCTCAGATTATGGCACAAGGTTTATGGTTAAGTTATCTCACATTGAAGGAGCATGTTAGGTAGATCCTATGGGAAAACATCAAAAACCCTTAAATAATTTCGTGAGATTTTATTATTTGTTCTCATTTATATCATCTTGATTCTTGTCACTCACTTGAATGGTATAAATTTGACACCCCTTGTAAAGGTTCTTCTTGTGTTGTATAACAAAAATCATCTAAAGGGAGACTAGTCTCTATAAATCAAAAATGACCAAGGTAAGTGCATGGAGATGGGGGACAAAATGTGGCCAAAAAATTGATTGTGATTAAAACACATACAAAGTTTTAAAAATCATGTTTGTGTGCTAATTTCCCAGGTTTGGTAATCGATGAACCAAAAGTGCAATCGTGTTCCTTGAAAAGAGGAACATCTACACATTTCTAATTCTAAGGAGTGTGTACAAGTTTTTATTAGTGTAGTATAATATTTCATTTATTATTATTTATATTTTATTATTTCTTATTCTTTAATTTTATTTTAGTAAATATAAAAAATTGGGGTTACTTTTCACCTTATGGAACTAAACTCATAGCTCCATGAGTTATGCTTTAGAAGATAGTTTTCAAAAATCTAATCTAGTCAGCACATAGGTATATTTTAGGATTTAGCATTGAATCTAAAGCTTTTCTAGGGTGTAAATTATACAATCAATGTCTATTTTGGGAATGTGTATTTTTCATTTTGTATTTTTTTAGGCCTTATATATATTTTTACTAACATTTGTAGGAGTTTTAGATGTGTCAAAATTATATCATACAAACATCACAACTCCTAAATATAATTACATTTTCTTAAATATATATGAACTCATGAATTTCCCCATGAGTGTGGATTTGAACCCTTAATTTCATCTTGGAATCATGATAGCATTATAGTATGGATAAGTACCTACTTTACAATCCTGGGGCATGTATTTTTTAATAGGACCACTTGAGTAATCCTCACAATCAATAATGTAAGAGACTTTCCTTGGTTCCCATCCACAAACACAAATAATTCTTTGAGCTTGATAATATAGATTAGCAATAGCAAGGGTTGGGAAAGAAGATTATCTATCTGAGGACCCCACGATGTCTTCATTTATTCAATAAAAGAACAAGTGATTATTGGAATACTTAGAATATAAAAGAGTGCATCACATCAAGATATATGTAATTTTCAACAAAATTTGTGGTAAGAGTTAGTGGAAAATGTGTAAAATCTTCCACACATTCATTTTCTTTCCATGGAAAAATAAATGTATTCCCTTTATCAATAGTTTTGCTAAATAAATTAGTTCCATTCTCATCTTACTATAAGAGGAGTAGAAAAGCTAATTCAAATGCCACATACTTCACAAAATATCAAATCTACGTCATCATTCATACAAATTATTTTCAAAGATCCTTTTGTGTTGTTTCCAAGACACCATTGAAATAAATTCATTTATGGTCAATATACCATTGAAATAATTTTTTTCACTACAAAAAAATAAATTGATAAGATTGGTAAAAGAGAGATTGTAAATGAGAGTGTAGCATAAAATTATCATCACTAATTTCAAGAAGAGGAAAATCCACGCCTTGTGGGGACTTACCCTTTATAAAAAGATAATAAAGAATCATTTATGGATGGGAACATAATACATTGCACTTGTGATCATGAAAAGTTGAAGAAAATTTTGAAGTTTAGATTTTCAGATCAATAAGAAGTGGGGACATCGACAAATAGAATTACAACACCATGAAAATAAGGTACATTAGTTATAGAAAAGAAGAAGGAAAAAGTTCAATATATGGTATAAATGGAATAAATACGCAAACAACGTCTTGAATAAATTAAAATAATTTAGAATAATGAAGAGAAAAAATTGGGTTTAAAAAAGGTGAGGATTCGTACATGATCATGCAATGAATTAGAATACCGATTGCACACTGGATTAGGATTGTGATATTGTCATTCTATAGGATTTGGGGTTATCTTGGGAGTTAATTGACCAGAATTTCACTATTTATTTAACCAATATCTTAAATGGTTCAATCAAGGATTAATTTTGGGCCACTTCGATATTCATTAACCTAATTATGACAATATGTTGTTATTTTGGTTTTAATTTTCTCTAATTTCATCATTAATTGAACCAACTATTGGTTTTCCTCAATTAAAGATGTAATTTGTGTCAATTTCAACCTCATAAATATGATTAAGACTATATACGAATTGATTTGGGGCTTAATTGTCCCTAATTACATTAATAATTCTACTAATTAATTTATTGATTCAATCAGAGAGCTAATTTGGACCAATTTGAGCCCTATAAACTTAAAATTTGTGACTATACAACATGTTTTTTCCTCAATTGGCCTTAATCGTAAAAAACATTGCACATTTAGTGATTCTATAAAATTTGAATTTTATTATGAATATAAAGAGTACAGTAATGTAATAATTGAAATATACTAAAAAGTAAATGCTAAGTAATTTTTTTGTAATTTAGATAAAATAAAATGAAAGGGGAAAGGTATTTACCTAATTTGAACTTACCTCGCAGTGATCTAGAACTGAACAGAGTAGTGAAATGGTAGAAAAACATGTAACAACAAACCTCAGAAAGTAGTTCTGAACATAGATCTCGACATACTAGGGTGCATGGGTAAGGATAAGGGCACCTGGGGTGGTCTAGTCTAAAATCTGGGTGCCCTGGTCTGTGAAATGGCTCAAAATCTAATTTTGGTATGGTCATTAGGTCTTTTCAATACTTCTTCTTTGGTCAGGTGGATGTCTCACTTGGTTCGCTGGTGTCGTTGTTAAACTACAATTAATTATCACCTACAAGACCCCATACAAAAGGAGAAAAACCTTTAAAAAAATAAGGATGCAAATGAATGGGTTGGACTATCCTCAACTATCAAATGGATGGACTTATGACTGAGAGTAGCACTACATCTTTGACCCAATGTAGTTCTATGTGAATTTGTGTGCAATAATGTGCCTAGGGTGCCCTAGTGCCAATGACACCAAAGTAACAGGCAATAGCTAGATAAAAATGAAAATTGTGCATGGAATAGAATAGACTCCCCTTTTTATGCATTATGCATACATAATAGTGCTCAAATGTAGTCCCTTGCTATATGTAGATAGCTAGCACTTAGTAGAAATAGTCCTCCCTTAAGATAGTATATATGTTGTGCTTATATAGGGATCTCTTATTCAAATTTTGACACTAATGACTTGACATTTTGACTAGTACCTAGGGAGATAGGAAGTAAAACCATAAATACTGACCTTGAATGTCTAAATTAAAACCAAGTGTGATAGGGACTAGGGCACTCCATGCACCTTAATCCCTATTTAGGTGCCCTAGTCAAAGACTAGAGATGACAACTGAGTGAACCATGACAAATATAAGCCCCTAAAACTTGATCGGAACTGTACAAGTGAGTGACGAATGTGTACGACAAATAACAACAAAGACCAACAAGACTAACGACCAGACTATGGGATGGGTCATTAGTGAATAACTTTCTTACTCAATATTTATATATAAAACAACATACTTTGTGGTATAATAATAGTTGTAAGTGAGTGATTTTGTGACTAAATATTCCCCCACTTTATGTTAGTGAGTGAAATCTCGGTAACATAAAGTAGTTAGAGATTTGTACCTGATAGAAATATAGAGAAACCCATGTTGTAGAAGAACGCACAGATGTGGTAGAAGAGTGTGCCAAATGAGAACATATAGCGTGACAAACCATGGATCAACATGTTGATCCATGGAGCATAGCGAGACATGAAAAACCGTGATGAAGTACACTAAACAAGAGTGATGATTGTAACGTTGAATGATTGATGATTTCAAATGTTGTATGATGACGATGTGACGGGGTAGAGAGTGATTATTTCCCAACTCGATTTTGTCTATATGAAAAAATGGAGGATTTGGGCACCCAGCTGCAAGAGGAAGAGTGTAGGGAGAAAGGTGTGTTATTCTCCAACCTTTAACTACATCCTTAAAATATCTAACTATTGAGGACGGACACGGATCAAAATTTTGGTGATTTTGGACCTAAAGATTTTTATCAAACATGTTGACCCATATTAGAGTAGTATAGGAAAGGTAATGACGTCTCATTTCCGCCACTCCAAGGGTGTCGCTACAATGTGTTGATGGCTTCCAAGCTAGGTCATATAGAAGAAAACACAAAATGTATAGAAACTTCCCAAGTTAGGTCATCTGTGAAAATAGCAATGTAACTCCCAAGTTAGGTCATCTGGGACTCCAAATGTAACTCCCAAGTTAGGTCATCTGGGAGGTCTAATATGTTGTGTTGTGTCTATTGAATGGTTTGATTATGATTTTTAGAGGTTTGAACGTATTTGATTGGTTGGTTTATTGATTTGTTTACTCATTAAGATATTTTATGCTTGTTGCCCCCAAGTTAGGTCATTACAGGGAATCGATAAAAAGTGATGGAATATAATGTGGTATATTAGCAAATGTTCAAAAATTACAAATTAGAGGTTCAAATGATTTTCCTACTGGTGTAAGGGGAATTATAGGATGACCTTAATTATATACCCCCCTTTTGGCGAAAAGGGAAATGATAACGGCAACGAATTCTTAGCTGAAAGTAAGCAGAACAATAGACAATGTATGATGAATATCATAAAAAAATATGTGCAGATTGAGTAAAATATAATTTCATAGAGAAATAAAGTATATTTCATATTTATGATACAATGGTAGGAAGAATTCTAAAGATAATTCCACGAATGGGATAGAAATCAGAGTAAAAACAATTAAGATATTAGAAAAATAGTGTGATGTGTATTAGTGGAGTGGTGAACGTAAAGTATAACCATAATAGTGGGAATAATGAAAAGTGACTATAAATAGTAAATTGAAAAAGTGATTAGTCAAATTATTTGTCTTTTGCATGAGTGTGGGAGCAAGCTCTGAGTGTATAAGGATGTCGCAAGTTAAAACAACTATTTCGAGATGGTTGTGATTGTCATGACTTCACGTACGACAGTGGAGTTGGTAAGTGCAATTTTTTTCAAAAAAAATGTGTGTGCAGTAGTTATTATCAGTGAATTTTTGCAAATTGTTTATTTTTGTTTTTCTCTATGTTTGAGACCTAGAAAAGAGTGGTGAAGGCATAAGTGGCTTTTGGGATAGGAGTGCCCATATCTGGGTGTTGGTGTCCTACTCCTAGGTGCCCTGGTCCTAATTCTGGGTGACCTAGTCCAAAAAGTGTGCATTCAGTCCAGAGTGGTGAAAATGTAATTTTTTATTATGTAGTAATGTCGTAAATGTTTATGTTTTCCTATGTGTAGTTTTTTAACACATTTTTTTTTGTTGTTTGGTATGTAGAGGGATATCCAATCGAGGGAGATTGGTGGTGGTCGCTATTTGAGTACTTTACTTGGGATGGGTTTATCATATGATGATTAGGAGGTTATGGACCATGACAGCCTCCAACACATAGCGAGGATGGGGGATGTTCTCCATAATATTCCTATGTTGATAGTGTTATGTGAGAGATGGTGTGCGAACACTTGTATGTTTTGGTGACCTACAAGTGAGATGAAAATTACATTAGAGGAAGTATATCGCAAACTACAATTACCTATTATTGGTGGGAGGGTATAGGTCATGGTTGTGTAGAATATGGAGAGACAGATTAGGGTTGTTAGGTGGTATTTTATGGGGACTCGAGTTTCTGTCGAGGCCCATATTATCTTGGATTCGATTTTGAGGTCAGAGGTTCTACACTTGTGGAAGTTTATAGTTGTGGTTATTACATCATCGATCACAGTGGAAGTAGGTGGTGTGGGAATCCTATATAAGATGCACGATATTTGTCAATAGATATATAAGGAGGGTAGTAGCAAAAATTATCCATCTTGCTATCCTCCCTGATGGGTTAGGCTTATTTACAATATATTTTAGAGCCTGATGATCTGTTACAACTAAATTTTCTGCCCTAGCAAGTAATTTCTAAACTTCTTTACAGCAAAAATGATAGCCAGAGCCTCTTTTTCAGTTACAGTATAATTTACCTCAGCACTGCTCATTTGTCTGCTCCCAAAGTAAATTGGATGTTCATCATTCCCATTTTCATCCTTTTGGCTCAAAGTACTTCCTAGTGCTGCATCTGAGGCATCAGTGTACACAATGAATGGCTTGCTCCAATCTGGATTCTTTCAAAACAGGTGAAGACACCAGGGCTTCCTTCAGTTTGTCCAAAAAAAGCTTCATGCGCCTTATTTCCTGGTTCATAAGTAACATCCTTCTTCAAGAACTGGGTTAGTGGCTGTGCAATCTTTGAGAAATTCTTGATGAACCTTCTATAGTAACCCACATGGCCTAAAAATGATCTCAACTTACTTCTATTCATAGGAAATGGTAAATCTTTGATTTTTGAAACTTTATCAGGATCAGTACCAATACCATCTCTGGATACAACATGCCCTAACAAAAACACCTTTAGAACATCCAAAGACACACTTTGTAGGGTTTAGTGAGGCTTGTGCTTCATCTAACCTTTGAAATGTTGTCTCCATCTGGTGCAGGTGGTCCAACTTGCTCCCATAGATGCAAAAATCATCCAAATACTCTGATGAAGGTCCCAATGTAGGGTTCGAACACCCTATTCATCAAACGCTGGAATGTTTGCTGGAGCATTACACAACCCAAAAGGCATAACTCTATAAGCAAAACGTTCCCCAAGGAGTGGTGAACGTGGTCTTCAGCTGATCTTTCTCTGCTATACGAACTTGGTTGTAGCCGCTATATCCATCAGCAAAACTATAGCACTCCTGGCCAGCTACTTCGTCCAAGATCTGATCTGAAAATGGAAGAGGGTAATGATCCTTCTTTGTTGCCTTATTGAGCTTCCTGTAATCAACACAAATGCGTAGCTTCCCATTCTTTTTTATTGAGATCACAATGGGAAACCCATTCTGAATTCTCCACAGCAAATATGAATCCTGCATCAAGCAACTTATCTATTTCTTCTTTTTTACAGTCTTGGAAAAATTAGGATTCATTCTATATGGCATTTGCTTTATGGGCTTAGCACCATCTACCAGCTCAATAGAATGTTCTACCCAACTTACTTGACGGAGTTCCTTGTAATCAAAAGTGAATAGGTGTATGTACCTTCGAAAGAGCTGGAGGTAGGATTCCTTCTCTCTCTCTCCATCACAGCATCACCAATCTTTATTTGTTGGAGACGATCATCAACTTCTTCTTCAGATAATTTTATGGGGTCATGAGTTGGTGTGACTGGAAGGATATCCATGACTGAAACATCAACCTCACTTTCTTCATCTTCAGTGTCCACTTCACTGGTACTAGAGTAATCAGAGGATGTCCAATCATCAGTTTCATCACTTGAATCCACAGGTTCTGCCTTTATGATGTCGAGGGATCACGTTTATCTTCACCCTCTCTCTACCACGTCCAAGTGTCATGAAACCTCATTCCAGTAGTTTCTTGCATGAACTCTCCTTAGCCATGGTCTTCCCAGCAGCATTGGGTACGCAACAGTACCATTTTTCATCACCTGAAAGTCTACCACACATACAACACCCATAAACAGATATTGCCACATTTGAAACTACACCTTCTGGTTTAGTTTTTCCCTTATTTAATGACCTTAACATAAGTGTTGAAGGGCGATCAATTTTTAAACCCAACATATTCATTACAGACTCGGTCATTACATTAACTGCAGCACCTCCATCAACTAAGACATCATGAATTGAAATACCATTACATAATACCTCAGCTTGTGGAGCATAGGGATCTGCCTCTGCCTCCAAAACAGGGACCTCAACCTCCTTCCTTCTTCGAGCATTGAGTCCACTTCGCAACTCCCGCCTCTTCTCAGAAGACATAGCCAAGAGTTGACCATATGTAATATTTGCAGGCCTTTTGGACAGATCTTCCAAGATGGAGTATGGTCCTTGCCCCTGTGAAATCAGAAAAAATCCTGCACACCCAACTTTCTTCTCCTATGTTTCTTACTAGTTTCTCTTTTATCTTCTTAGGATATTTTCCATCTTGATTATCTTTTCTTTCTTCTTTTTGTTACAAAAAACATCTACTTCATTATTTCTGCTCTTATCTACTACATCAAAAGAATTCACAGGTGCTTTTCCTTTATCATTATCTCCTTTACCAGATGTAGAAGCTCTATCTGGACAATTATACTTATAATGACCCTTTTTTAACAACCATAACATACAACTTCAGAAATATTTCTTTTTGGACCTCTATCTCCTCCCTAAGAACTAAATTCTTTTGCTTGAAGAAGACTAATAGTTAACTGACCCATCTTTTTTAGCAGATCTTCATACTCAGTAGATGTACTAGGAGAAATATTTGTGCTCACCAGGAGTGGTTGTGGATTCTGGAGCAAAGGTGCTGGTGTAGGCTCTACTTTAGCAACAATTTCCTTGGGCTCCTCTTCCATGCTTTCTTCTTACCTTCTTGCAATCTCCTTTGCTTGTTCAATGGTAGCTGGGCGGTCATACTTCACTCGTTTTCTGATCTCTGGCTTCATCCCAAGAATGAAGTGCTTACATAGGAGATTATCCACTCATTCATCAACCCATCCTCTAATCCTTCCTTCCGGATCTGGGCGTCGACCTTCCTCCTTAGCTCTAGAACACGAGCATGATAATCCCTTATCTTCTCCTTCTCTCCTTGGGTTAGCTTTATGATCTCGATCATGAGATTTGCATATCTCTATTGTTCACCAAATTCTTCAAGAAAACTTTTAGTTAATAAATCCCATAAGTTTTTCATATTATCACCTAGTGTTTCAAAACACCTAAGGGCTAAACCATCCAAAAAGGTAGGAAAAAATTTAGTCCATTGTTCCCTATTTATAAGGCCATTACAAATACAAGATCATTTAAACTCTTGAATGAAAGAGGAAGCATCTTCATTAGATTGGGCTGAAAAAACAGGAATCTTCCCCATCTTCAAAAGTAACCAAAGTGAAATACCAACCCAAAAGTACAATCAACAAGACTTATGTGCACCAATAATTAAAATCACTATAACAGAAAATAGAAATGACCACGGTAAACTATGGTAAAACTTGACTTACTGTGGTAAAAACTGACTTTACTGTGGTAAACACTATTCACAGTAAAAAGTGAAGTTACTGCAGTAAATACTATTCACGGTAAAAAGTGACTTTACTGTGGTAAATACTATTCACAACAAAAATGACTTTACCATGGTAACTACTATTCATGGCAAAAATGACTTTACCATGGTAACTACTATGCACAGTAAAAACAAGGTTACCCTCCAATTGATTTTTGACTAAGTGGGAATATCTCTCCAGACAATCCACCAACGAGGAATGGTCCCGGCAAAGGAACCAAAATGTCATCACCAATCCGGAACTATGATAATTCTTCACCGGGAACTCCTCATGCTATGATTATTTACTAATGCACAGCCTTTAGTTTGGTGGATGTAATCTTGAAACAAAACAACAAACATAACACAAGAATACCATCGTCTATGATAAGACGGAATGATGACAAATCTGAAATATCAAAGTAAATTATAATATTAACATGAAATTGTTACAATCTCACCCATGAGGTACTTCAAGTGTTATTGACTTCACTTGCCTTTCACCAATACTATGGGAGAAACTTTACAGTTACACCCTTTAATGGCTTCTTCAACACACCTTTAAACTAATGGCTTCCTTTACACACTTCCTACAATATTTCTCACTACTTCTTTCTATGCTAAATGAGGGGGGTAGCCTCTCTATTTATGGAACTTCCAGGCTTATCCATCTTATCTCTAAGATAGGATAAGAAATCCACTCTGACGAATCATATTCCATACCTTAACTCTTATCTGTACATGTAAGCTTATCTCTTAAGATAAGATAAACCTTATCATTTCACATGGGTTCCACATTTTTAGAATTTTTACAAATAAAATACACAAAATATTTATGACCTCACTCCTTGTCCTTATTACCAATATAATATTTCTAATTCCTAATCATGTAGACCCTACTTCTCTACTTATCCCAACTTTGACATTTTAACATTACCAAAACCACTTACGACAAATATTTACTTTTTACAACATTCCTATTGTACTTTGACTGTTACCGTACTCTACATTATTGGCGGCACCGTACTGACGGCGCCGTTATCTTCTATCAGATGTTACTACTAATTACACTTAACAACATCCTATTCCTAATACATACATTAATGAAATAGAAATTACGGAGGAAAATTTTAGTGTCGACAGAACCAAGCTCAGTGGTGAATGCATCAACATTGATGGTGGGTAAGCATAGTAATAGGCTTGGATTAAGAGCTCGCCTAGCCAACGGAATTGGCTTGGGGTCGTATGGAGAATTAAACTCATGAATGGCTCGAGGAGCTAGGCTCAGCATGTGATAAGGCCAAGATGGCAAGGAAATTTGAAATGATGATTGAGGAGACCTAAGCTCAATGTCAGAATTAAAGAAGTCGATCCATAGCTCGGTTAACATATGGTTGAGGGATGAAGGTTGAATCATCCTTGTAGGTCGATCCAAGTAATGGGCATGTGAGTTTGGAGTTGGGGGAAGGTGTGAATAACACAAAACTTAGCTCGATCCAGAGAAACAAGCATAGATCCAAACATCTGTGGGAATTTGACTCATGCCCGAGTCCAACATTGGGAGAGGGATATATGACTCATAGGTTAGAACAATGACAGATTTCATGGGGCAGTCAAGGCAAAGGGATCATGGGATCACATATCTAATCTCGTGGTCCATGTAGAGACATAGTGCCTCAAAACATCAAGTCAAGGGGATGGCATCATTATCAAAGCAAAGAGGTGTTTGACAAGCTCATAATAGGCACAAGGGGATAGAGCTGAGATCATGGGAGCTCGTGGACTAGCTCAGTGTAGGGAAATAAAATTGGGGCTTGAAGCATGGAAGTGACTCGGCCCATGATCGAGCTTTAATGTGGTACAGAGCTCCTGATTAATCAATCAAATTAGCCTAGTAATGGCCGAGAGGCTCACCATGACAATGGAGATAGTTTAAACCTAGACTCGGGGAAATATTCCCAGGATTTTAACTCAAAAGAGGATTCATCAACACAAAGGTAGGAAGAATATTTTAATTATTTGGTGAGGATCAAAACATGGAGGCCAGGAAAAAAATGTGAAGCCAAGATTCCATCAATGAACGGCACAGTGCAAGTTAGGGACCCAAAATGGAGTAATGTGGAGGATCTTGAAGTCAAAGCCAACAAACTTGGCTCTAGATCGGCAAGCCAAGATCAAACTCTGCAGATGAAATGATAAGGGAGCTCTTTCTTGGGAAAGCTAGAGAGGAATTGCATCAAAGGTAAGAAATTCGATTCGACCACCATGGAGAAAGGGGTCTGAGTATCAATTCAAAGAATGGCGAGCCAAAATTCCAAAGCAGACGTGACAAGTGAAAGCAATCGGTTTTTGGAGTTGGGTCCATTTCACACTTCTAAAAAATGACTTCGGAATTTCAAAGAAAATGAGAGGG
Organism: Taxus chinensis; assembly: GCA_019776745.2. Lineage (NCBI taxonomy): Eukaryota > Viridiplantae > Streptophyta > Pinopsida > Cupressales > Taxaceae > Taxus > Taxus chinensis. Next base: position 124,438,201 of record CM034154.1, read on the forward strand.
CAACCAAGTGAACAGTGCCACGCAGAGGAGGAGAAAAACCTGAAACCTAAAGTCTAAAATTTGGACTTCGAGCTTTCAAAATTTCAAAGAAATATATCACTGAGGTGGATCAATAGTAACATACCCCTGAAATCAAAAAATTCTGAATCTCCAAAATGGAGATGTTTGAAATGGTCTCGGTGCTTTCTTCAATGTGCTCAGGGTTGGTCGGCAAAGCAGAATGGTAGGTGGCACCGTGAGGAAGACTCGGGAACTGAGCCAAGGGGACATGTTGAGTTGGTAGGGAGACCAATGCAATGTGGGGAAGAGAGTTTTGGGGTTCACCAATAAAAAAACACTCGGTGAAGGAAGGGAAATCCGATGTACAACTAAGCCAATCCAAATAACTTGCCCATCATGGGAATATAATTCAGTGGAATCCCATGGAAGAGACAATGCAATAAAACTTCAGAGTTGGGACACGGGAGCCACTTGAGTAGTAAGCCAACTAAAGGATGGTGAGGTAAAGGATTTTGGGAGTCACCAAGTTGACAATGGAAAACGTGGAACTCACCACCCAAAGGAAAATTTTGTGGATCAAGTTGGCGCAAGTGGTTGGGTTACTACACAAGGCTCACCATAGAAATAGTACGTAGTGGGAGTTTCAGGGGGAAGGTCCCAAGGATAATGCAAAGACCTGGTAGTGGAGGAAGGGGCTTTCCCAAATAAGGAAAGGGCTCAACGGTGAATTGAAATGAGGGGAGGCTTTTTAAAGCTCACCATGAGGAGAAGAAACAACTTGTTGAGCCATTTCAGGGCTCGGTGAGCAATTCACCACTGATCTACAAACCTAGCACCCCAAAAACACCCCTTCAATCAAGGAAAAATAACTTGGGCTCTGGTGCTCATAATATCATGAAATCATAGTCATTGGAATCATGGAAATGAGACCTTTGTAATGGAAATAAGGAAAATGGGATTTTTGTATGTTCTAAAACCTTGAAATTATAGAGCCCCCAAAAACCTGAAATGACATAACTTGGGCCTAGGATGTTCGTTTTTCACAAATCACTTGTCGTCGGAATCATGGGGAGATGATCTACAGCATGGAAACATCAAAATCAGATTTTTGGAGATTCTATATTTCCAAAAAAATTAAACAATGAGCAGTGTCGAGGTAGAAGATTGACATAGATGAGATAAATGTAATGGCTTGCTTGACACAGATGTAGAAGATTGAGGTGTGGCCTGTCACAGAGTAGGAGAAGAAGGATGATTTTGTGATGTAGTAGGTTGATCTTGCTTGTAATGAGGAGATGGCAATCATGTAGGATGCTCAACTGATGGTAATGGAGAATAACTTGATGATATAACAGTGGTAATTATAAGTGGAGGATCTATAACATGTGTGGTAATTAGGTCTTATTCTATATCAATAACTCTATAGCATAGCAGTGTGAATTATTCACATGTTTTATATTACAACCGTTGTTTTAGTATGGGAATCAAACCATGATAAAAGAAAAATTACTTCTCTAGATTGAGGGAGATTGGTGGTGGTTGCTATTTGAGTAGTTTACTCATGATGGGTTTATCATATGATGATTGGGAGGTTATGGACCATGATGGTCTGCAACACATAGCGAGGATGGGGGATGTTATTCATAATATTCCTATGTTGATAGTGTTATGTCAGAGATGGTGTGTAGACACTTGTACATTTTTTCTACCTACAAGTGAGATGAAATTTACATTAGAGGATGTATATATCAAACTACGATCACCTATTATTGGTGAGAAGGTATAGGTCATGGTTGTGTAGAATATGGAGAGACAGATGAGGGTCATCTTATCACTGAATCACAGCACTCTTATGTTTACACAAGTGCATATACTTGAACTCATGGTGTGATTGGATAACATGGGTACTATCTCCAAGTTGTGGGACTTGGTACTTGAGATAGACCTCCAGAGAAAGTTAGTTCTTGATCCTAAACTATCTGCCACAATCTACTCTAATGCAAGAAAAACTAACTATCCTAATCTAACTTTCCAAGGGAGCAAGGAGAGAGAATGCATAAAACATGAAATCCTACACTACATCAGTGATACACTAGAATAGGAGGAGTGTGGGAGATTAGTCTTCCAATGCGTGAGATACATAAGCAAAGTGCACACTAGAAGGGGTGATGATAGCTCTCCACAATCTAGCAAAATGTATTCACAACAACATCTCAAACATACAAAATGATAATGGATCCCTGTAAGAGCATAAAAATAGACACATTATTCTTGTAATGAAGTTTGAAAGGGAAAGAAGAGTGCAAACAAACACAGCAGGGGAAGATGCATCCACAAACTTGTATTTTATTGCTTCATGATATGCACAATTCAATCTATTACAAGATAAGGGCCTGGATCACCATGAAAGGAGTCCACTACAAGGGCCTGGAGCACATTGGCTTCACAAAGAAATTTTGACAGAGCTTTTCTACAACTAAAAAACTCTTTTTTACAATGAGCCCAACACTCCAATTTATAGGAAAATGAGAAGAGAGAGAGAAGGAGAAAATGGAAATCCCAAAATCTGTCCTTCATCCACTTGTAATAGGCACTAAATGGAGTGAAATTATTGTATGTTACTTGCAAAAGGCTCCCCATACTGTCCCAGGTGTTGCGGCAGAGAAGGAATGATGACCATGCCTCTTAATTGCACTCCCAACTACCAAATAAAACATGGTCATGAACCCGGACACATTTTATGAAAACACCCCATCTATTTCTCATCAAATATGGAATTTATTGATTTTGTGTGTTGGGATTGATGTCACGATTCCAATGGTACCAATTTTGTGTGATTTTGTTACAAAATGCAAAAGTTATGGCCTTCTGAGTGAAAGCAACTATTTTGGGTCTGCCAAGCGTTTTCTGTCATTCGACAGGAATGAGCATTAACTGACTAAAGCTAAAAATGTTTCTTATATTTAAATATATCTACCCTCATCAAAATTAATAAATCCATTTTTTGTATGCAGAGGATGTTGTTCTCATTTCAGAAAGTCCAATTTTATGTAAATCAGAGCTCGAAGTCAAAATTTATGGCTATTTAAAGCTCAGGAGGTCAAACTTTGACTTTTCTCTTTGCTGCGGCTATTTTGGCAAAATTGGGTCCGCGTGTCCCTGCTGTCCTAGACATATTCTTTCACATCAGCTGATTTGGGCTTCCTTTTCCCTGCGCATCCGCCATTGACTGGGCCATGAGGACCGTTGACTTCCGCATTCGCCGCATCCCATGGTCCCTTTTACGGCTTTTTCACCTTTTCGCGCCCCACGCATCCCATGCATCTTGACATCCCAACCATCCCAGACAAAAATATCTACACCACCCATAATAGACTATCTTGTGGAAAATATGTCGATTCGTGTCCCACGCGTACTTTTGTCTCGGCTATCCCAGACCACGGGAAACAAAAAAACTTCCATTTTTGTCACTTTTCACTGCCTGCAGCCATTTTGGCTTTGCACGTCCCTGTGTCCCAACTATCCCACAGACTACCTGGGACAAAAATGTCTGATTTATTTTATTCATTTCTATTTCAGCCCCAAACTTGATACGAGGAACCTTGGTACGACCCACACTAGTACGACCCGCAACCTCCAGACCCGCAATGCATTAAAACAAGCCTGTAACTTCATTTTTGGATTTTTTCAAAAAAATTCTAACTTGTTGGATTTTTCCTTGGATGGGGAAGTTAGAGAGATACCAAAGGGACCCCAAAACATGATTTTGGGCCTTGAATCAATTCTACTTACTTGGGACTAAAGAATTCGGTACATGTTATCAAAATTACCTTAAGGGGTGAATTTTGGATAACATATCGTTAGGTGGTCTTTTGTGGGGGCTTGAGTGCCTGCCAAGGTCCATATTATCTTGGATGCGATTTTGAGGTCAGAGGTTCTACACTTGTGGAATTTTATAGTTATCGTTATTACATCATCAATCATAGTGGAAGGAGTTGGTGTGGGCATCTTATATAAGATGCACGATATTTGTCAATAGATATATAAGGAGGGTACTAGGTATGCCTAGGCACAATGTGTGTTGGCCCACCTGTATAGAGATCTTTACAGATTTACCCAGGAGGAGCATGGAGGTGGGATCGGAGCAACTACTTTATTGCATGTGTGGGCTTATGATCACATAGCAATATTGAGGTCAGTTGGTGGTCCACAAGTAGAGTGGGCTAGGCCAGACATATTTACTAGGAGATGGGTTGGAGTATGTGGGCAGAAGATGGATACCAATACTTATAGATCCCTAATAGATCAGATGGGACCAAAGGTAATGATATGGAGGCCATACTGAGATTATGGAGGATGGCCAGAGGATGCGGTAGAGTTACAATGAATATGAAGGACTATGTGGTTTGAGGATCGGTTCATGGCTATGACTGAGTTATTTCAGGCAGAGCAGATATCTTGATAGTTGGTATAGCCAAAGATGTTCCCCCAAATCCATATATGTGGGTTAGGGCCATTAGAGTGCTAAGGAGGTTCAGAACTAGACCAGGGCACACAGGAGAGAATATGGTACCTCTCATCTCTGATGAGGTGGATGCAACCTTAAAGATGATTGATGCAGATGATACAGGGTGTACAGAGGCATACCGTGCATGGTGAAACATGCATCGATGGGTGTTTTTTTTACATTGTTTGCAGATGTAGTAGGATTACCATAGGGAGGAGGAGCAAAGGGGCAAGCACATACCACTGATAATGTAGCAGTGGTGATAGTGGAGAGTGAGTATCTATATAGTTGTCTTCTATGATTGGTTACTTGCTTATGTGATGTTTATGGTTGTCTAATGTGTTTTGTTATTGGTTATAGGTGACATGTATTGGATCTTGATTGTAGACACATCTATCTACACATTGACTGAAATTCTTGTAGGTGGGCGGATGTTAGAGCATGTGGACAACATTTCAGGTGAGCATGCCCATTTGTTTGAGTTGGTGGTCATAGTAGCAGCGACATGTATCGTGCTACTGAGTGAGAAGGATGAGGCACGTGAGGAGACACGACAAGCTAGAGAGGCGGCAGGTGGAGGTCCTTTATTTTAGGATGTTTTTATACAATTCCTTGTGTTATAAAGTCAATTTTTGGAGCATTCTACAGATAGTACACTATTACGTAGGCAAGTGGAGAGGTATCATGGGCGCGATTAGTGGCCTAGAGTTAGCGGCGAGGCGTCGAGTTCTAGAGAAATTGCAATACTAGATAGTGATAGTGATTAATGAGATATGATTTGTATTTATTTATTCAATATAAGGGATTTTCCCCCAATTATGAAATGTTTAGTAACTTTGATTGTGATCGATGTATAAATATAGACGAATTTATTGGCATATGATGATTATATTCATTGTGTATTGATGTGATGATGTGATGATGATGTATGATTTATGTGATTGATGTTACTTATATATGAATCATGATGTGTTTGAATATCGTTTATATTTGTTTAATTGATTGCAACGTATAGTTTTCAAGTAATGCATAGTGTGATGATGATATAGTGTATATGATAATAAATTATGTATGTAATATGAAATTGTGATGAATGATTAATTGTCATGTAAAAGTGTGATATATGTGTTATAGTATAATGAAGTTTATGTTAGTAAGACGAATATAGGTGGTGAAGATTAATGATGCCCCCATCATATAGATGATGAGGTTGATTTAGAGAATACCCCTCAGTAGTCGAGAATGACCATGTAATGCAAGAGTGCGTCATTAGGAAATAATCTGATAGAATGTGCTAGATGACTTGATAAAGTGCGTGAAGATATATCCCTCAAAATTCATGTAATAACCATAAGAAAATGAGTGTATCATTGGGGGTGAGGTGATAATAATCACCTACCAAAGACCGAGGTGGTGTGAATCAGTGGAAGCGTGTGGGATGGAAGCAGCGTGAGCGTATGAGCTAAACTAAATTTCATCTGGATCAGCAGTGAGAGGTGTGAATGGCAAGGGCAATGGAATCCAATGTGAAGCAGTAACATGATGAGATGGATGAGATGCATTAGATGGCGCAACAAAGGATGGATGCGATGGAGAGCATACATGAGTGATGACCTATGAAGATGGATGAACAATTACCTTAGTACTAGACTGGGGAGATAGCTCAACTAGAGTAGAAGCTCATGGACGAGGGAGAGGAGATACGTACCATTCATGTGAATGATAGCCAAAGGATATGATGTTCTTATCCTCTAATTGTTGTAAGCAATCATGAATGGTGAAGCAATCATTATCCCTATGGCCATCTATACGGTGATAATTACAATACGGTCAATCATGTTGATGTTGTAAACAATGTTATGGATGATTTTGGTTAGAAGGTAATCGAATAAAATGCTTTTTATCCATTTTGCAACCTTTGGAAAATTGGAAAACATGAGTAGGCGGGACCCAAGCACCAGACAGGGCCCCTAGGGGTGAATTTATGTTTCCAGGAAGTTTTGAGGTTTCAAGGAGCACATTCAGTGAATTTGTGAGTGAAGATCATAAGTCGATATTTTCCTCTTCTAGGTTTTGACCTTTGAGTTTCAACTTTAAAAGAAAGAAAAATTCCCCCACGGGCCCTCATTTGACTAAAACTGGAAAGAGAACAAAAAAGGGGAGAAAATCAGCTTTCGGTGTTTCATTTTTTCATCTCCACCCCCTGACTTGTGAATATTAGGAAAGAATGCAAAATATACGAAGTCCAGGAGAAAAATTTACAAAAGGGCCCATTAAGGGGCACCAAACTAGAAAAGAGCTGAGAGACTAGCTCGAAAAGCTAGCCAAGTTGTAGGGTGCCTCGACCATGTCAGAGTGACATGAAGTGGTGAGCTTGGAACTGAGCTTAGTGGTGAACACGTCAACATTGATCGTGGGTAAGCATAGTAATAAGCTCGGAGAAAGAGCTCACCAAGCCAGTAGAATTGGCTTGGGGTCACATGGAGGATTGAACTCATGAATGGCTCAAGGAGCTGGGCTCAGCATGTTATAAGGCCAAGATGGCCAAGAAATTCAAAATGATGATTGAGGAGGCCTGAGCTCAATGTCATAAATAAACAAGTTGAGCCATAGCTCGATCAACATATGGCTGAGGGATGAATGTTGAATCATCTTTGTAGGTCGATCCAGATAATGGGCAGGTGAGATTGGAATTGGGGGAAGGTGTGAATAACACGAAACTTGGCTCGATCCAAAGAAACAAGCACAAATCCAGAAGTTTGTGGGAATTTGACACATGCCTGAGTCCAACATTGGGAGTAGGGAAGATGACTCATAGGTATGAACACTGACAGATTTTGTAGGGCAGTCACAGTAAAGAGATAGTGGGATCACATATCTAATCTCATGGTCCATGCAGAGACATAGTGCCTCAAAACATCAAGTCAAGGGGATGGCACCATGAACAAAGTAAATAGGTGTTTGTCAGGCTCATAATAGGCACAAGGGGATAGAGCCAAGCTCATGGGAGCTCGTGGAATGGTTCAGCGTAGGGAAACAAAATTGGGGCTTGAAGCATGGAAGTGACTCGATGCATGACCAAGATCGAACATGGTATAGAGCTCCCAATGAATCAATCAAATCAGCCTGGTAATGGCCAAGAGGCTCACCATGAGAATGGAGATAGTTCAACCCTAGACTCGGGGAAATGTTCCCATGATTTTAACTCGAAAGAGGACTCATCGACACAGAGGTAGGAGGAATATATGAATTATTTGGCGAGGATCAAAACATGGAGGCCAGGAAAAAAACGTGAAGCCAAGATTCCATCAATGAACAACACAATGCAAGTTTAGAAGCCACAATGGAGTAATGTGGAGGATCCTGGAGTCGAAGCCAACCAACTCGGCTCTAGATCGGCAAGCCAAGCTCAAACTCAGTAGATGACATAATAAGGGAGCTCTATCTCGGGAAAGCTAGAGAGGAATTGCATCACAGGTAATAAATTTGATTCGACCGCCATGGAGAAAGGGGTATGAGTATCAATTCAGAGAATGGCAAGCCAAAATTCTGAAGAAAATGTGACAAGTGAAAGTGAGCTGTTTTGGGAGTTGGGTCTATTTCACACTTCTAAAAAATGGCTTCGGTATTTCAGAGAAAATGAGAGGGCGACCAAGTGAATAGTGCCATGCGGAGGAGGAGAAAAACCCAAAACCCAAAGTCTGAAATTTGGACTTCGGGCTTTCAGAATTTCAGAGAAATATATCACTAAGGTGGATGAACAGTAACAAACCCCTAAAATCAAAAAATTCTGAATCTCCAAAATGGAGATGTCTGAAATGGTCTCATTTCTTTCTTCAATGTGCTCAGGTTGGTCAGCAAGGAAGAATGGTAGGTGGCGCCATGAAGATGACTTGGGAATAGAGCCATGGGGATGTGTTGAGTTGGGAGGGAGACCAATGCAATGTGGGGAAGAGAGTTTCAAGGTTCACCAATAAAACAACACTCGGGGTAGGAAGGGAAATCTGATGTATAACCAAGCCAATCCAAATAACTTTCCCATCATGGGAATACAATGCAGTGGAATTCCATGGAAGGGGCAATGCAAAGAAACTTGAGAGTTTGGAACATGAGAGCCGCTCGATCAGTAAGCCAACTAAAGGATAGTGAGCTAAAGTGTTTTGGGAGTCACCAAGTTCACAATGGAAAACGTGGAACTTTCCACCCAAAGGAAAATTTTGTGGATCAAGTTTGCGCAAGTGGTTGGGTTGTTACACGAGGCTCGCCATAGAAATAGCACATAGCAGGAGTTTCAAGGGGAGGGTCCCAAGGACAATGCAAAGACCCATCATTGGAGTAAGGGGCTTTCCTGAATAAGGAAAGGTCTTGATGGTGAAGTGAAATGAGGGGTGGATTTTCAAATCTCACCATGAGGAGAAGAAACAGCTCACTGAGCCATTTCAGGGCTTGGCGAGTGGTTTAGCACCGATCCATGTATAGGCCCAACACACCAAAAACACCCCTTCAATCAAGGAACCATAACATGGGCTTTGGTGCTCATAATCTCACGAAATCATAGTCATTGGAATCATGGAAATGAGACCTTTATAATGGAAGTAAGGAAAATCAGATTTTTGGAGGTTCTAAAACCTTGAAATTACAGAGCCCCCAAAAACCTGAAATGGCATAACTTGGGCCTAGGATGTTCATTTTTCACAAAACACTTGTCATCAGAATTGTGGGGAGACGATCTATAACATGGAAACATAAAAATCATATTTTTAGAGATTCTATATTTCCAAAAAAAATTAATATTGAGTAGTGTCGAGGTAGGTGGGATTCATCAATGAAGGTATGGTAAGGTTTTCTTCTCCAACAAGGAAAAGTACATAAGGGCATGGGATTTGCAAACTTTCCTATCATTCTTACAGGAATAATGATGGATTTTGGTGGGTGATTAAAGCATAAATCTTAATTTCTTCTCTCCTTTCTTAAGATTTCATCTATAAAATGTAAAGGGGTTGCACAAAACAAAAATGTTGGTCATTGTTTCTCCCAATGCACCCCTCTTCTTCTCAAATCTAGGGCTTTATACCTTCCTCCAAAAACCATAATGGCTTCATGCCTTCCCCTACTAGATGATGTACTGTGTAAATTTCAATGGAGTAATAAAATCATTCTTGTGTTAATTCTCTAGCCTTACATGGTTTATTATTTCTTCTTACCTCTCATTGTTAAACATGTAGTTGTGTATATCTCTTGTTCTTTGAAGATTTGGTGGGTTGTATTTATTCCTGGAATTATGCATTGAATATGATCTAAGTTGTGGTGTATGACCACCCTATCTAGGTTCATTTCCTTCATTGTTTTACAAGTTGGGGAAGTGACTAGCACTCCTTCTCTTGGTGTATCACCATTCTTAGTGTAGGTTTTATTTCATGCACTCTTTCTCCCTGTATTTTTTGAATGATACAATAGGTTATATTATTCATTTTCTTACATTAGGAGTAGTTATGGTAGGTAGGTTTATGATTAGGAACCGACCTTCTCCAGAGGGCTATCTCATGTTTTGCAGGTCCCACAGCTTGAGGGATAACCCCATGTTTGGAAATCGCACTGAATTCCCCATCCATAACTTGGCCATTCGGGGGGTACTATGATTTTTCCACAATAACACTCATTGAGAAAAACACGCAACACATCATGTGGTCTAGTGTGATGAGATAAATGTAATGGCTTGCTTGATACAGATGTAGAAGATTGAGGTGTGGCCCGTCGCGGAGAAGGAGAAGAAGGATGATTTTGTGATGTAGTAGGTTAAGCTTACTTGTAATGAGGAGATGGCGATCATGCAGGATGCTCAAGTGATGGTAATGGAGAATAACTAGATGATGTAGAAGTGGTAATTATAAGTGGAGGATCTATAACATGTGTGGTAATTAGGTCTTTTTCTATATCAATAACTCTATAGCATAGAAGTGTGAATGATTTGCATATGTCGTATTAAAATTGCTGTTTTAGTACAAGAATCAAACCATGCTAAAAGATAAATTACTTCTCTAGATCAATAGGTTGAAATACTAATTGGTGCATACAAGCATTGAATTGGAAGATATAATCCATGATAGGTTCTATTTTTCCCTGATGTAAAGTAGGCAGATGATCATAAGTAACTCTACGGCAATTGTTGATGATAAAGTGATAGAGAAAATCTTCTTCCATCTCATGATAAGTGCTAATAGATCCAAATGGTAGGTGAGTATACCATTACAAAGCATCATCGGTAAGGATGTGACGAAAGGCTTTAAGAAATAATCAATCATTATAATATGAAGCCATAGCTCTACGATAATGTTTGAGATGTAAGTAGGTGTTTTCATTACCATCAAAACATGAAAAGGTAGACATTTAAAAATCCTTAGGAAATGTATAGTTATGAATCTTGTTCGGAATAGGGATTTCATACAATGAATTATTATCAATGGAATCATAGTACGCATGGATTTCTAATATGAGTGCTTGAACCTAAGAATGCAAGTGACCCAAAACATGTATGAGAGACAATATATCTTATGAAGTAATAGTAGATGATGGAAATAATGTGTTATATGGTTGTAACTTTCCATTGTGAGTAATCATAGGTACATCTAGAGGAGACAAAGGATATTTTGATTCTAAAGGCACACTAGGTATAGGTGTCGAAGAATCTATAGATGATTAAGGACATGGAATATCCATAGAAGTGGTATGACTAGCATCAGAAACATCCCTAGGAGATAAAGCAATAGATGGAGATGGAGTGATAGGAGGAGGTGAAGTGGTAGGAGTAGATGAAGAAATGGATGGAGATGACTCATGCACAATATTAGATACAACCTCATGAGAAAATGAAAATGGAGTAGGAAATTCACACTCAGCAGTATGTAAATTAGTAGAATCATGAATATCAATTGTTTTGTCAAAATCAGAAAGAGACTCGTATATGAAAAATGTCACCAATTGGGTCATCAATATAGTATGAATGAATATGCGTAAAAGGAGGTGATGGATCATGAGAAAAATTATAAAAAATAGGAGAAGTGTGAGATGTAGATATAGGAGTGGTCTGAGTAGGAGGAGAGTCAGTATGCAGAGATGTACCATCATCAAGACCAAGCATGAAATTAATAAGAGAATCATCTAGAATTTCCTTGGAAATATCATAAGGAGGGTCATGGCCAACTGTATAACATGGTGTACAATGAGTGAAGCTCACTTGATCAGAAACAATGCCAATAGTAGAATTTTCAAAGCTATTACATGGCATTCATTGGCTAAGAGTTGTTGTTGGATATGATCTAGGATTGTAACATCACGATATAGAGCAGTGAGTTCAGCAATGGTGGCCTAATCATAGATAGGATTAACACTCACATAATGTATGATGAATCGAGAGGGAGAGGAGCTATCCTTAGCCATTTAGGGTTTTTGTGGATTCTAGGGAAAATGTTCTAATCTACAGGTTCACCAAAATGATTCTATAAAATTTGAGTTTTATTATAAATCTAAAGAGTGTAGACACAAAATTATGCACTTTACACATAATTTGGCCTAGTCTTATACTACTATTTAGAAGGTTCTCAAGTGTACAAAGTACTAATTAATCCCACCTTTTGTCCATCTTTATTTTATATTTTATTTCATAGTTCCCATGTATTTGCTAGCACTTATCCACCCATTTCGCAACTACCTCGACATTCTATCCCTAAATCAAGGTGCCCTAGGGCACCCTGGTCCCACCCTAACCCCCCTAGGGTAAATTTTGATAACATGCATCAGAAGATTCAAATCCCAAGCAAATTGATTGATTCAGAGCAAAATCAGGTTTCTAGGGTCCCTTCAGGTATTTTTCTAACTCCCCTGGCCGAAGAAACAGGGAGCAAGCTCTGAGAAAATGCAAAAAAAAGTTGCAGAAAGGCAAATAGGTTGATCCAGGAAAGAGTGTGAAAATTGGCTAAGTCCTGCTCAAGGTAGCATTTGGGACAAGTGGGACAAATGGAAGCGGATCGGCCGAAAAGCCTCTAGGCGGCCCAAATTGCATTTGGGACAATCGGGCCAGAAGTACGCGGTGGGCGCGAAAAGCCGATCCGGCCGAAAGAGGAAGAAAAATTGGCTAAGTGTTGCTCGGGACGTTTGGGACAAAAAGGCCCGAACCGGCCGGTTCGGCCGAAATGAGCACAGGCAGTCCAAAAGAAAATGGGACAAATGGGACGAAAGTACGCGGTGGGCGTGAAATGCCGGTTCGACCGAGAGAAAATCGACTAACTGCTGAGAGGGACAGTTCGGGACAAGCGGGCCGAAAAGGCGCGAACCGGCCGAACCGGGCGAAAGAGGTCAAAACAGTCCGAAGGCAATTGGGACATCCGGGACAAATGGACGCGAACCGGCCGGTTCGGCCGAAATCAGCACAAGGAGCACTAAGCAATTGGGATGTCTGGGACAAAAGGACGCGAAGGGCGCGAAAAAGCCGGCAGGGCCGAGAACCAATCAGAAGCCGCCACGTGTCTCAGAGAAAAAAGGTCAAAAAGGTCAAAGGGCAAGTTTTAAAAGGTCAGCCCGAACCAATGAAATAGCGCCACGTGTCCAGTTAAGGGCCCCACAAGTGAATTTCAAAATGAAAGCCCACGAAAGATGGAGGAGAGAGAATTTCTCGTCCAATCAGCACGTCCCACGTGTCGTCCAGGTGGCAGAGCGCGGGAAAGGATTTCAAAACACGCTTTCGCCTGTTTTGTGCCCTAGATCTTCAGATCGCCATAACTTTTGATACAGAGCTCAGATTTGCACGTTCTTTATATCAACGGAAAGCTGGTGAAATTATCTACACGATTCTGGGGTCAATCTTGCATTTTGGAGCAGTCTGGAGTGAGAAAAATTGAGAAACGGCTCTGACGCGTATTCATGGCCGGAAATGACATTCCAGCGACCAGAGTTAATGCAGAATGGGTCGCATTCTCCTGTAATCCGGTCAAAATGATAGGGTATGGGTTTGTAAGGTCCTCCATGCCATTTTAATACACCTGCAGTCAAGAAAGAATGGGCTCCCATGCCTTTGTACGTCTCCTGTTCCCTGGGTTCGACCCTTGCATTTTAAAAGCCAGTTTTGGGCTCATTTCAAAGAGAGGAACATTTTTGGGCATAGCAGACTTCTTCTTTCACCTTCTTCAAGGGATTGATGAAGTATCAGACCTCTCCAAGGATTGTAACAGTTTTCTTTACCTCTCTGAGGGTGTAATGCGTATTTTGATATTAAATTGATAATGCAAGCTCTGTGAATGGGTTTCAATCCTCTGTTTGTATTATTTGCTTGATTTCAGATGCTAAATTATACATTATCAGTCTGTGTATGTTTTTATGTTGTGAACCTTGGTCTGTGTCTATTTGCATGACTAATATGTTTCACCACTCCTTTTTGGTGCATCACCATCTTTAGTTAGTTTCAATTTTTTGCACTTCTACCCCTGTCTCCTTGCAAGTTAGAATAGGATTAGGATCTAGACCTCTGTAGCTTTGCAAAATATAGATCTAAATCAGAGGAGTTTGAGGAACCAGCCTCTAATCTGGAGATTCCTCTCTCAGTTTCCAAGTCCCACACTTGGAGAGAGGTTTCCATGTTGTGCAATTACACTGGATGCAAGAGTGATCAACCTAGAAATCTGATCAGCGTCCAGGGGTGCTGTAATTTTGCACTAACAGTTTTGGCACGCCCGGTGGGACCAGAGGTCTCATTTTTTATTGCAGCAAAGTTGATGTGCATCTGCTGCAATTTTCTTGCTTGAAAAGAGCTATTATTTGCATATCTGGCGACTCCGAGGGGAAGAATCAACTGGTTTCAGCAGTCAGGCCTGAAAGCTTATGAGAAGAATCACAAGGTCAAGAGTTGGAGAGGAGGAAGTACTGTTTGAATACCTGCAATTATCTCCAAGAAGAAGGCAAAGAGGAAGAAGGATTCAAAGGTCCCCATCTCCACCAAACAGAACTCTCTCAACTCCTCCACCTGAGCGGCCTTTCTTTCAATATACAAGGGTTTTAAGACCAATCAGAATGGCGCAACCAGTGAACCCCTATGTCAACTTCACAGGCAGCAGCCCACTTGCTCTCAATGCACAAAATCCAATCCCAGTTGCAGCATTGAAGAACATTCCATACTTTACTGGAGAAAATCAGACCACTCCTGGTGATCATGTCAAAGACATTGCTAACATTTGTGCAATCCATGAGATTAATGAAATGCAAGTAGCTGTCAAATTGCTGGCGTCTTCATTCAAGGGAAAAGCATTGCAATGGTTTAGGAGCCTTGAAGCTGGCTCTATCACAAACTGGAATCAGCTGTGTATTGCACTTCACAATCAATTTGGAGAGAAGGGAGACAACTTGTCTCTTTTGGAGCAGCTGACAACCATCAAGAGAGCTTCCAATGAGCAGCTAACTGACTTCAACTTCAGATTTCAAAGGTCTTGGGATAGGATTCCAGTAGCAGTCAGGCCAACAGCAGAAGGTGCTTTTCTATATTACCTTAAAGCTTTAAATTCTGATATTTCTATGTTGATTCAATCTATGGGAGGCACAACTATCCCTGCTGCTTATAGTATTGCCATTAGAGCTGAAAATTGTCTGATTCAAGCTGGCAAGCTAGCTCCTAGGCCTCCAATGCCATTATATCCAAGTTTAGAGAGCCCAAGTACTAGTCAAGCACCTGTCTTAGCTCCTATTCCCACTCCTAGGAATCAGAGTTCAAATGAAGCTTCCACTTCATCTCCAAGTGCCCCAAATGAGCTTCAAGAAGTCATGAAGCAACTGCAAAATTTAGGTAATGAGCTGGTCACACTCAAGAGACAGCAAGCTCAAGGTTTTAGACCTTCGTATCAGCCTCAAGCTCAACCTAATAGGCAGCCATATCAGCCTCAAAGGCCACCCAATCCAGCTGCAAATATGAATCAAACAAGGCCTCCTGCCAATAGACCATTCCAGCCCTATAATCCAAATGCCATATCTGCCTCTAAGGCATTAGTACCAGCACAAAACAACACTGCCCAGGAGTATGATTGGTGTTTTCCATGTAATGAGCCTCATAATCAATCCATGTGCTTCAATGGTGCTTTGACCCAAGCTTTAATGGTAACAAGTACTGGTGTGGAGGGTGAGAGTAGTCAAGAAAACAGCCAACAACAAGAAACATTCCAACAGCAATCAGCCCCAAATGACACCACATTGGTAAATTGGCAAGCAGAGGATTTCTGTGGCATGAATCAGGCAGTTTCTCAAGGTGTTGCAGCCAACACAAGGTCAAAAAGGAGAAATTTGGGTGAACAACAGTCATTAGCCCCAGCCAATCCTCAACCTTCCACAGCTCCACAAATGATTGGCAAGCAAAACCCAGTTTCAAATGCACAAGGGCAGTCAAGAACAGCCCCTAGGCCAACTCAAATGCCAGCTGTTGCTGCCCACATACAAGGAGCAAATGTGCAAACCAAGGGACAGCACAGAGATCCTTCATCACCATTCAGTATCATTGATCAGATGAAGAAGACAAACGTCAATATATCTATGTGGGAATCCCTATCCATCCCAGGCCAAAGAAATCTGCTGCAAGCTGCCATGAAGGATTGGCCAACTTCGAATCAGCAGATCCAAATGCAGGAGAAGGTACTCACAAATGCTGCCCAGCCTGAAGGAAATCATGGAGCACAACAAGGTAGAATGCTGAAGCCTCCCCCTTTTTATGTTTCGTTAATCATTGGAAATCAGCTAGTGCATAATTGCATGATAGATTCCGGGGCAAGTAGCTCAGTAATGCCTAAACAGATAGCTGATCAGTTAGGGCTCCAGTATGAATTAACATCTAAGGGAGTAGTGCAGCTGGATGGGACAGCAATAGCAACAGTTGGAGTGATTAGAAATTTGAGTCTTACCTTACATGCATGTCCAAATGTTGTTGTCTTACAAGATATATCAGTCATAGACCTTCCACCACTCTTTGCCCTCTGTTTGTCAAGGGACTTCACTGCCAAAATTGGGGGATATTTGTCCGCTGATTGGTCTCACATGTTATTCAGAACAAGGTATGGAACTAAGGCTACAATTAGGTCAGAACCTATTGCAAACTTCCACATTGAGCCCTATACTCCAAGTCAGATTAATGCCAATTGCTCAGCATTTGATCAAGAAGATCACCCTGGCACTGATGAAGCCGACACTAAGGTTGGAAGTATTCCAGATTTGACTCTTGATGAATGGGCAAACAAGGTACATGCTTTTGATCCTTATCAAGAAGTAGAAGAATCTGAGCTAGGGGTCTATTGCATACACGAAGAAAGTCAACCTATTCCTAGCATCACCAAGCCAAACCACAAGGATGACAATGAAGTATGGCAGCTGTTTTTCGATGGATCAAGGAGTAGACAAGGTGCAGGAGGTGGAGCCATGCTTGTTTCACCTCAAGGAATAAAGCATTATTCAGCTTTTAGATTTCAATTTGCATGCTCCAATAACACTGCTGAATATGAAGCCTTGGTGCAAGGGATGCATTGGGCAATCAAGAGAAAGATAAAGAACTTGCAAGTTTTTGGGGACAGTGAGCTGATTGTAAATCAGGTCAAGGGACAACATGCTGCCAAAAATGATCTACTCAGATGCTACAAGAACAGGGTGTGGGACCTCATGGAAGATTTTGAGGGCTTTGGCATCAAATCCATCCCTAGGAAAGAGAATCAAGCTGCTGACAGGCTTGCAGCAGTAGGGGCAGCCTTTGACATTATAGAAAACATTCAACAAGACAAGGTACAGCCAAACATCCACGTGATTGTGAGGCCTTCAGTGCCGGATAACGATGTCAGTTGGCAAGTATTTGAGAATGATCAGCAAATCATCCACTTCTTGCAAGAAGAAGCTGAGTTCTCAGCTAAGAATCAAGAGAAGTTGGAACAGCAATATGGTGACCAGGTGATACAGCTGAGAACTGACAAGCTGCCCAAGGGACTTATCACCTTGGAGTCCATTTTTAACCCCAATGATCAGTTTAGAAAGGAGAAAGCAAACATTCAGGTTAAGAGAGAAGATTCGGTATCCATCTTGGTAGAAGAGAACAAGCCATTGCAAATTGGAAAGATGACAACTGAACAGGAAAGGTATGAGTTCATACAGCTATGTCAAGAATTCCCTGACGTGTTTGCTTGGAGTTATGAAGATTTGAAAGGGTTCAATCCCAACTTAGCTCAGCATACCATTGAATTGGACCCAAATACTAAGCCTATCAGGCAGAAACAGAGACCAGTCAATCCACACATGGAGCCTCTCATGAGGAAAGAATTGGACAAGCTGATTGAGTCAGCAATTATATTCCCAATCAAGCATTCTAGTTGGGTTGCCAACTTAGTTCCAGTCAGAAAGAAGAGTGGAGAGATCAGGCTATGTGTTGACTTCAGAGATTTGAATAGAGCCTCTCTCAAGGACCATTATCCACTCCCTTCCATGGAGCAAATACTGCAGGTCGTAGCTGGTTCAGAAAGGTTTTCACTACTTGATGGTTACTCAGGCTTCAATCAAATTATGGTAAAGGAGGAAGACCAGTTCAAGACAGCCTTCACAACCAAATGGGGCACATATGCTTACAAGAAGATGCCATTTGGACTGTCGAACGCCGGAGCAACATTCCAGCGAGCTATGGATATGGCATTCAAAGGCTTGATCAACAAGATAGTGCTGATATACTTAGATGATATTACTGTCTTCTCAAAGAATGCTGCAGACCATCTCTTTCACCTCAGGCAAGTGTTTCAGAGGTGTAGAAAGTTCGGTGTGTCTTTGAATCCTAAGAAGTGCATCTTTCTTGCACATGAAGGGAAGCTCCTTGGCCATATTGTCTCCAAGGAAGGATTAGCAATTGATCCAGAGAGGGTTGAAGCCATAAGAGCTCTACCATTGCCAAGTCACAAGAAAGCCCTTCAGAGTTTCCTGGGAAGGATAAACTTTGTTCGGAGGTTTGTCCCAAATTTTGCAGCCCTTGTCAAGCCCATCACTAAAATGTTAAGAAAAAGCATGGCTTTCAAATGGACGGCAGAAGGCAAGGAGAGTTTTGAAGCAATCAAAGAAGCCATCTCCCAGGCACCCACTCTCATCAACCCAGACTTTTCCAAGGATTTCATCCTCTATGCATTTGGAGGTGATGACACTATTTCTGCCATTCTGGTACAGCAGAACAAAGATAATGATGAGCAGCCGATTGCCTTCTTCAGCCAGAGCCTAGGTGACTGCGAAATGAGGTACTCTTTTATTGAAAAGCATGTGCTTGCAGTAATCAGAAGCTTGAAAAAATTCAAGCATTTAGTCTCAAACAACAAGGTACAGTTGCTGGTCTCACATGCTGGGGTTAAGGATTTCCTCCTCAACAAGGATTTGAATGAGAAAAGGGCAGGTTGGATCACCCGTGTCATGGAGTATGACATTGAGATCAAGATCACCAAGCTGGTAAGAGGCAAAGGTTTGTGTGAGCAGCTCGCTTCCAAAAAACCAGACAACCCAGAAGATGAAGAAGACGCTGTCCTGCTATTACAAGATGATAAAAAACAGGAAAATGATGATGTGTCCACTCCCTGTTGGACTCAGAATATGATACATTTCCTACAGACGGGCTTGTGCCCTCCAGAAATGAGCAAAGCAAAGAGGAGACATTTCAGATTGCAGGCTATTCCATATACCATCATTGATGGAGTTTTGTTCAAGAAGGACGTGAATGGAGTGCTGCTGAGATGCATTAACACAGGTCAGATCCAAGGGGTATTAAAAGAGTTTCATGATGGACCAGCTGGTGGCCATTTTGCACCAAGAGTGACAGCTCTGAAAATCATGAAGGCTGGTTATTATTGGCCTAAAATCTTCAGTGATTGCTATGCATGGATCAAGAGGTGTAAGAATTGTGCATTCTTCACAGGAAAAGAGAGACTCGCTGCCCTTCCATTGCATCCAATTACAGTAGATCAGCCATTCATGCAGTGGGGTTTGGACTTCATTGGAGTCATCAATCCCAATTCGAGCCAAGGGCACAAATGGATTTTGACAGCCACAGACTACTTCACCAGATGGACAGAAGCAGTAGCACTCAAAGAGGCGAATGAGTC
Organism: Taxus chinensis; assembly: GCA_019776745.2. Lineage (NCBI taxonomy): Eukaryota > Viridiplantae > Streptophyta > Pinopsida > Cupressales > Taxaceae > Taxus > Taxus chinensis. The sequence continues at coordinate 124,457,839 of CM034154.1, forward strand.
TAGCATCTTGGACTTTTACGAAGGGATAACTTCCAGATTTGGTGTACCTGCTACAATAGTCTCTGATAATGCATTGGCATTCATCGGATCTAAAGTGACTGAGTGGGCTGTCAAGAACGGGATTTACCTGAGCACTTCATCAAACTATTACCCTCAAGGTAATGGCCAGGCCGAGTCTACAAACAAAAACTTGCTGAGGATCATTAGGAGGACTCTTGATGAGAATCAGAGGGCTTGGCATACCAAACTGAAATCAGCCTTATGGGCTGATAGGATAACTCCCAAAAGATCCACGGGTAACTCTCCATTTAGGCTTGTCTACGGAAGAGAGGCAATCTTGCCCATGTCACTTGAGTTGCCAACGTTGGAACTCATGAAACAGCTGGAGTTGCTAGAGTTTGAGCCCATGGAGGTGAGGTATGCAGAGTTGATGGAGCTGCAAGAGATCAGAGATCAGGCATCCCAAGCAATGGAAAAGGATCAAGCTTTGATCAAAAAGACCTTTGATAGGAAGGCCAAAGACAGATCTTTTCAAGTAGGAGATCTAGTGCTGAAATGGGATGTGGACAGAGCAAAACCAGGAAGGCATTCAAAATTTGATGCCATTTGGAGTGGCCCATACATGGTCACAAAGTGCAAGAGCAACAATGCTTTCCAATTGGCCTCATTGGATGGTGAAGAACTGCAGATTCCAGTAAATGGAATCTATCTCAAGCGTTGCTTCTAGAGGGAGGTTCACTACACCTGTAGATATTAGATTAGATTTTCTTTCCTCCAAGTGCTTGTGCACATTGTTTTGCTGTAGGTTAGTTTTGTTTTCCCTAAGTGCCTTGGCACAGCTTGCTGTCCATGGAGATGTTTAGCATGTCTTTGCTTTCATCAGGTCACATTCCATCTTCCCCCTTGCACATTCTGAGTCAGTTTGGATTCTAACAGAATATTTGATGACTCCATGCCCAATGGATTGCTTCAGGCAACTGGTCTTTCCATCTAGCAGGCAGATGATCCCGCTGAGTCGCCAAATTGTTATCCAAAATTCACCCCCCTAGGGTAAATTTTGATAACATGCATCAGAAGATTCAAATCCCAAGCAAATTGATTGATTCAGAGCAAAATCAGGTTTCTAGGGTCCCTTCAGGTATTTTTCTAACTCCCCTGGCTGAAGAAACAGGGAGCAAGCTCTGAGAAAATGCAAAAAAAAGTTGCAGAAAGGCAAATAGGTTGATCCAGGAAAGAGTGTGAAAATTGGCTAAGTCCTGCTCAAGGTAGCATTTGGGACAAGTGGGACAAATGGAAGCGGATCGGCCGAAAAGCCTCTAGGTGGCCCAAATTGCATTTGGGACAATCGGGCCAGAAGTACGTGGTGGGCGCGAAAAGCCGATCCGGCCGAAAGAGGAAGAAAAATTGGCTAAGTGTTGCTCGGGACGTTTGGGACAAAAAGGCCCGAACCGGCCGGTTCGGCCGAAATGAGCACAGGCAGTCCAAAAGAAAATGGGACAAATGGGACGGAAGTACACGGTGGGCATGAAATGCCGGTTCAACCGAGAGAAAATTGACTAACTGCTGAGAGGGACAGTTCGGGACAAGCGGGCCGAAAAGGCGCGAACCGGCCGAACCGGGCGAAAGAGGTCAAAACAGTCCGAAGGCAATTGGGACATCCGGGGAAAATGGACGCGAACCGGCCGGTTCGGCCGAAATCAGCACAAGGAGCACTAAGCAATTGGGACGTCTGGGACAAAAAGACGCGAAGGGCGTGAAAAGCCGGCAGGGCCGAGAACCAATCAGAAGCCGCCACGTGTCTCAGAGAAAAAAGGTCAAAAAGGTCAAAGGGCAAGTTTTAAAAGGTCAGCCCGAACCAATGAAATAGCGCCACGTGTCCAGTTAAGGGCCCCACAAGTGAATTTCAAAATGAAAGCCCATGAAAGATGGAGGAGAGAGAATTGCTCATCCAATCAGCACGTCCCACGTGTCGTCCAGGTGGCAGAGCGCGGGAAAGGATTTCAAAACACGCTTTCGCCTGTTTTGTGCCCTAGATCTTCAGATCGCCATAACTTTTGATACAGAGCTCAGATTTACACGTTCTTTATATCAACGGAAAGATGGTGAAATTATCTACACGATTCTAGGGTCAATCTTGCGTTTTGGAGCATTCTGGAGTGAGAAAAATTGAGAAACGGCTCTGACGCGTATTCATGGCCGGAAATGACATTCCAGCGACCAGAGTTAATGCAGAATGGGTCGCATTCTCCTGTAATCCGGTCAAAATGATAGGGTATGGGTTTGTAAGGTCCTCCATGCCATTTTAATACACCTGTAGTCAAGAAATAATGGGCTCCCATGCCTTTGTACGTCTCCTGTTCCCTGGGTTCGACCCTTGCATTTTAAAAGCCAGTTTTGGGCTCATTTCAAAAAGAGGAACATTTTTGGGCATAGCAGACTTCTTCTTTCACCTTCTTCAAGGGATTGATGAAATATCAGACCTCTCCAAGGATTGTAACAGTTTTCTTTACCTCTCTGAGGGTGTAATGCGTATTTTGATATTAAATTGATAATGCAAGCTCTGTGAATGGGTTTCAATCCTCTGTTTGTATTATTTGCTTGATTTCAGATGCTAAATTATACATTATCAGTCTGTGTATGTTTTTATGTTGTGAACCTTGGTCTGTGTCTATTTTGCATGACTAATATGTTTCACCACTCCTTTTTGGTGCATCACCATCTTTAGTTAGTTTCAATTTTTTGCACTTCTACCCCTGTCTCCTTGCAAGTTAGAATAGGATTAGGATCTAGACCTCTGTAGCTTTGCAAAATATAGATCTAAATCAGAGGAGTTTGAGGAACCAGCCTCTAATCTGGAGATTCCTTTCTCAGTTTCCAAGTCCCACACTTGGAGAGAGGTTTCCATGTTGTGCAATTACACTGGATGCAAGAGTGATCAACCTAGAAATCTGATCAGCGTCCAGGGGTGCTGTAATTTTGCACTAACAATTTTATAGTGTTCAGAGTGCCCAGATTACATACCAGGGCACCTTGGAGTGCCCCAGTAACTTCATATCCTTCAAATATGCCCTTCATAGGATCCCTAAGTGTTCGTCTGCACTTCCAGTTTTTATTCTCATACCTACGACAATCACTTGTTATCAACAAAGCTATTATTCTACTTCCTCTTGCATATTAGGGTTTCATTTCATTTAGAATTTTTTACTTACATTTATTTCATACTATTTTAGTCTTTTATTACAGCATTTTAGTCCTCCTAATTAGATTAACTAGGATTACTATTTCCTTGTAGTTAGTCCAATTTTAGTTAATCAAAGAATACAACAATGTAATAATTGAAATATACTGAAATGTAAATGATAAGTAATTTATATGAAATAAAATGAAAGGGGAAAGGTACTTACCTAATTTGGACTTACCTCGTAGTGATCTGGGACTAAACAGAGTGGTGAAATGGCAGAACAACATGTAATAACAAACCTCAAAAAGTAGTAGTTAATGAAGATCGTGACAAACTGGGGTGCCTGGGGAAGGATAAGAGCACCTGGGGCACTCTAGTCTGAAATTTAGGTGCCTTGGTCTATGAAATAGCTCAAAATTTGATTTTGATATGGTCATTAGGTCTTTGCACTACTTCACCTTTGGTTGTGTGGATGTCACACTTGGTTCGTTGGTGTCGATGTTAATCTCCAATGAATAATCACCTACAAAACCCCATACAAAAGCATCAAAACCATACAAAAGAAGGATACAACTGAAAGGTTCAGACTATCCTTAGCTACCAAATGGAAGGACTTATGACTTATTGTTGCACTACATCTTAGACCTAGTGTAGTTCTATGTGATTTTGTGTGTAATAATGTGCCTTGGGTGCCCTAGTGCCATTAACACCAAAGTAGCAGGTTATAGCTAGATAAAAATGCAAAATGGTGGATGGAATAGAATATATTCCCCTTCCTATGTAGTGTGTATGCAGAGTAGTTCCCCAATGCATTCCCTTTCTCTATGTAGATAGCTAGCCCTTAGTAGAAATAGGTCACCCTTAAGATAGTATGTATGTTGTGCTTATATAGAGATCTCTTACTCAAATTTTGACACTAATGACCCAACATGTTGACTAGTACCTAGGGAGATGGGAGGGAAAACCATAAATACTGACCTCAAATGTCTAAATTAAAACCAAGTGTGACGGGGACCAAGGCACCTATAAATAAGGACTAGGGAGCCTCAAACACCTTAATCCCTATCTATGCACCCTAGTCAAATACTAGAGACGAAAACTGAGTGAACCATAACAGAAAAGAACCCCTAAAACCTTATCAGAACTATGTGGGTGAGTGACGAATGTGTAAGAAAAGTAACAACAAAGACCAACAAGACTGATGATCAGACTATGGGATATCTCATTAGTGAATAATTTTCTCACGCAAGCTCCATATATAAAACAACATACTTGGTTGTTATAATAATAGTAGTAAGTGTGTGATTTTGTGACTACATTTAGTTTATTACCTCAATGAGATAATTTGCCCTATTTAATCCCTATGAAATTAATTATGATGATATGGTGAGATTTTGGGATCATTTAGTATCAATAACATCATGCACATTAAACCAATTGTGACTATATGATGTGTTTTAGGGTTTGATGAGCCATAATTACATCACTAGTTGAAACAATTAGTTATATGGTTCAATCAAAGAGGTGATTGAAGACATTAGAGCCCCATGATCTTAATTTGAATAGATACAATGTGAGTTGGAGCTCAATTTTCCCCATTGCATCATTACACATACTAATTATTTGATTTGTTCATCTATAGTTATGACTATGTGATGTGATTTTTTGACTCAATTGTTCCCCTAATTATATCATGCATTACATAGTTAGTTGATTGATTCAAGAAGAGAATATTTATCGATTAATTTGATCCAAATGAAACTAATTGCAACTTTATGATCTGATCTTTTACTTAAGATGGCTAATTACAGATCTAGACATGAATTAAACAATCAATTGGATTGAAATCAAAGATGCAAGTTATGGTGCAGGATCATTATGGGAGAATTTGATTTCTTACAAAGTTTTGAGATTTGGATAAGTATTGGATCACATAAGGACAATGAGAAAGTAAATTGTAACACAAAATTTAGGCAATGGTGATGAGTTTGCAAGGTTTTCATGGATACTGTGTACAATAGTTTAATTATATATTATTTGTTGATTACACAAGGAAAAATACATAATGCGTGTATGAAGCTTCAAGGGCAAGGTGGAGTGTTTTGTGTAATGTTTGCACAATGTCATAGTACAATCATGTGGGTTGAGCATAGATCCTTGGGTTAGTTCCTAACTAATAACAATGATAGTGCACACATGACATGAATTTCCAAAAAAACATGTAAGAGGAATGCAACAAATATTTATGAAGAGAAACCACCCACATACACTTATCACCAAAAGAAGCAAGGTCAACATATAATCATGTCTGAAAATTATCTAATATATCTATAATAAGATCTTAAGAACTAGTTATCCTTAATCAATAGATTTGAAAAAATTATGAGGTCATGAAGAAAGGTAATTGATATTTCAAAGGATTTAATGAACTCACTTCCAATGTAAAAATATCTAGAACCTATGAAAATATAAAGTGAATTAACTCCACCATTTGAGGGGCTGGAATGGCAAAGAGTGGAGAGACAATCCAATTCAAGCTAAACAAACGAATCCTATGAAGGGTCTTGAACAAACATCACTATAATATATTTAGGAGTTTATTTCATTTTTTGTAAGAGTCCTGATAGTGGGAATAGTAATTTTAGATGTCATCAAGGATTTTTAAATAAATAAAAACATGTGTGTGTTTTGATTCGTTATGTATTATAAGGTAATTCACGAGTCCATATATTTGAGCAATTATCATTATCTTTGACACATCTAAAATATAAAGTAAGTTAAACCCACCATTTGAGGGGCTAGAGTGCGAAGAGTAGAGAGACGATCCGATTCGAGCTGAACAAAAAAATCCTTTGAAGGGTCTTGGAGAACACCACTATAATATATTTAGGATTTTAGTTCATTTTTGTAAGAGTCTTGATAGTGGGAATAGTAATTTTAGATGTCGGCAAGGATTTTTAAGTCAATAAAAACATGTATGTGTTTTGATTTGTTATGTATTATAAGGTAATTCATGAGTCCATATATTTGAGAAAATATCATTATCTTTGACACGTCTAAAACTCCTAAAATTTCCAGTCACCAATCTAGAAGGCCCTAAAATCTACAAAATGACTATATGCTTTCCCAAAACATACATTGATTGTACAATTTACACCCTAAAAACTTTAGGTTCAATGTTGAACTCCTTAAAAAATAAAAGTACTAACCAAACTAGAATTTGAAAACTATCTTCTAAATTGTACCTCATGGAGTTGTGAGATCAGTTCCATAAGGTGCAAATGGACCTAATTTATTATATTTAATAAAATAAATTTAAATTATCTATAATTAACAATTATTTTAGTAAATATAGAACCCATGTTCTTCTCTCCATCTTTGACACCTTACAAAAAACCCACCAGCAAGAATGTGTGTGTTCCATAATATTAGAGCATTTATGTGTTATAGTATATATACACTTTTATGTGTATGCATCCCTTGCTTTATGCACATAAAAAAAGTACCACTAAGACTAAAAATGGTTTGGTTTCCTAACCCAAAGGCTTCAAACTATTAAAATATAACAACATGCATGTTTTTTATTAAAATTGAATAAGTTAATATTTCACCATGATAAATCCTAAAAAATGATTGAGACCTTTCCTATAAATATCCATACGACATCAATCAAACTCTCCTCTTTCTAAATATAGAATTTTTCAAAAAAATTACCAATTTAAGGTTTCCATATATATTTATTTTAAAACTATGTATTTTTCTACAAAAGGGTTTTAGAAATACTAAATAGTGCTCAAAGTTGGGGGGGCACAATTGACTCTCTACTATGTTTTTTGAAAAAATAGGATCATATATTGGAATTGTAGATATTTGACCCACTTATGCTTAATCTTTTTCAGAAAAAAACTTATTAGTTTAGAAACTAGACTCAAAATTTTACAATTCATGTTCTTATATTATCTTCAAATTTCAAGTCTAGCTATCTTAAATAACTCATACAAGTTATGGTTTCTTATTTTTTAGAAAAAATATTCCACTTAAGACCCCCCTTTGGCCCCACATCTCCATGAACGTACCTACCATATGTTTTCCCAAATCATCTCTACACTATACCACCTTATTGTAACAATTGACATGGGCTTGATGAGGCTCCAACTATTCCATGTTAAAGAATGTATCATAGGATCCTAAAGGTAAATTGTGGAGATCTAAAATGGTAGGAAACACTACAAATTGTATAACACATAACAATAAACTTACTACTTATGGTCATCTTATCCCTAATAACCATATCAACATCCTCAGGATCTCATTTCCTAACTAACACTAGTCTACAATGGTCTATGTTAGAAGGGAAATTGAGATAATATTAATCACTTAGATAAAATGAAATTGGCATTGGTACTCCATTAGATATACCTATCATCTCAATCACGGTGGTATGATTCTTGGCTTGATGGTCATATATTATCACATAAATCGTGTGGGCTCACCCTGTATCACCAACTATCTACTTAGTGTTTTGTTTTTGTTATCTTGAGGTCCTTATTCCTTTCTATGGGCAGCATTTGGTGTAATTTATCTATAGATAAAACATCCATCCCTAGGTGTTCATGAGTAATAATATTCCATTATGGCCTAAGTCTTGTAAGAACTTACTTTCCAAAACTATAGTGTTTGAGCTAGTTCTTGATCTGTTCTATGCTAGCATTATCCCTGTGTCTATCTAGATTTCTCCCTTGACCCAATACTACTATAACGTTTTTCCTTCGTATATATCATGGGCATGTGTTTCTCCTAACTATCAATGTTACTCACTCTATCCATATGAATGTTTTTTTCCATGTTGATGTGGGAGTAGAGGAAATATAAAACCTCCCCTAGGTGGAGTTGGTGTTCCTTATCCTCTAATTTCCAATTTTTTGTGAAGGAACACTCTAAGACAATCACAAGATTATTTTTTCCTGTCCCTAGTCTCCTTTATAATAAGTTCCTTTTGATTTCTACCTAAAGGGTTGTAGGTACAAGTAGAATAATTTCCCAAGAAAAAATGGTATTGACCCTTATAATAAAATAGGTCATTAAGGCCTCCTCATCCTATAGGTACTCATCATAGGGTATCATCTCTAGATGATGGGAATAATAGACTAATACTAATCCACCATGTTGTAAAGCTAATCAAACTCGAAAATCTTGTAGGAGTGGAAATTCTCAATCAGGTACATGTTCTTGAATAGGATAATAAATTGATCCCAAGTAAGGGTGTCACAGGGTGATCTACCCTTAGCTTCCTCCTTTCACCATGTTAATGTTGGTCCTCTCAAAGTATGAGTCGAAAGATGAGCTCTAATTTTTCATGAGTTATCACAAGTACAAAATAATTTTGTGACATTTCATAACCATATCATTTCCTCCACTCCATCAACTAAACTAAAAAATGTGGAAGGATGAAGCCTCATAAACTCTCTTAACCCTTCATCCGTAGCCTCTCTCGATGTTAAGTCAATATTGGAGAGTATGAAATATGTTTAGCTCAAAATAGGGATATCAACCTTTTCAGTCCCTTCTAGGGGCCTCAAGCTCATTGTTATCCGAATTTCACCCCCCAAAGTTAATTTGATAACATGCATCAGAGTTTTTAGTTCCAAGCAAGCAGATTGATTCAGGAGAAAATCGTAAAATTGGCTAAGTCCTGCTCAAGGCCACCTTTGGGACAGTTGGAACAATTATACGCGGAAGGCGCGGATCGGCCAAAAAGCCTCCAGGCGGCCCAAACAGAAAAGGGACATCTAGGACAAATGGACGCGAAATGCCCGGATCGGCCAAAAGAAAGAAAATTTGTCCAAGTCCTTTACTGGGAGCAAGCGGGACAAGAGTGCGCGGAGGACGTGAACCGGCCGAATCGGGTGAACTGGAAGAATTTTTCCCAGACAGCACTGGGACATTTGGGATAAATGGACGCGAAGGACGCGAACCAGCCGGATCGGCCAAAATAGGAAACTTCAGCACAAGGACAAGTGGGACAAAGGGACGCGCGGGACGCGGATAGCCGAAGGAGCCGAAAGCCAATCAGATCACGCCACGTGTCACCAGCAGAAAAGGGACGAGGAAGCCCATTTCAGGCGGATCGGAGGATTCTGTCCCGCGAAGCACTGGGACATCCGGGACAAAAGGACGTGGTGGACGTGAAAATCTGGCAGGCCCGTGGACAAATCACAGCATGACACGTGTCGCCAAGGAAAAAGGTCCAAAAGTCAAAGGGGCGAGTTTTCGAGCACTGATCCGAACCAATGAAATAGTGCCACGTGTCCAAGTTTAAGGGGCCCACAAGAAAATCCCATAAAAAGGTGGAGAGAGGGAATTACTCAGCGAATCAGGGCCTGCCACGTGTCGTCCAGATGGCAGAGCGCGGGAAAAGATTTTAAAACCTGTTCTTGCCTATTTTGTGCCCTAAATCTTCAGACCTTCGTATCTTTCGATCCAAAGCTCATATTTGAACGTTCTTTATATCAACGGAAAGCTGTTGAAATTCTCTACATGATTCTGGGATCAATCTCACATTTTGGTGTAGTTTGGAGGGAGAAAATTAAGAAAATGTCTCTGACGCGTGGTGATAGACAGAAGTAATGCTTCAACAACCAACTTTAATGCAGCAGACAGCTCGCCGCTCCTGTTAGACAATCCGCCGTTTTGCCAGGATCCACTGCTTCTGTCATAATGAGATGATTTTAAATGCTACGTAGAAGTGGTTGGGGTAGATTTTGGATTTCCTCTCTTTTCCCTCTCTCATTTCTTGATATATATTATAAAGAAGAGCTCCTTTAAGGGGTCGGACATTTTTGTTTTGCATCCTCCCTTATTCCCTCGCTTGCCAGAGAATTTGTGGAGCTTTCAAACCTCCCATATGGGTTGTAATGCCAGTCTTTTTGCCTCTTGGCCACTGCAATGTACTGTATCGACTCTTGAGCAATAATATATGTGTTGTGATTGACTCTCGACCCTCTCATGTATTCATTGTTGTCATTTTGATCTCTTATTGCAGTTTGGTTACCTGTGCATGGTGTTTGTATTGCATCTATGTGGTCTGTGTTAAATTTGCAAAACGAGTGTCTAACATTCCTCGGTGCATCACCTTTGTAGTTTAGGTTTTATTCTATGCATTTTCTTACCCTGTCTCCTTGGCAAGTTAGATTAGGTTTTAGCAAACCCTCTGCATTTTTGTGTGTGCATCTGAATAGAGGAATAGGAACCAGCCTTCTCTGGAGAATCTTTTCTCATCTTTACAAGTCCCACGCTTGGAGAGAGGATTCCATGTTGTGCAATCACACTGGATGCCTGAACATCAACCTAGAAGCCTGATTTGCATCCAGGGGTGTTGTGAGTCTGCAACAACAGTTTTGGCACGCCCGGTGGGACCCTAGAGGTCTCATTTTTATTGCAGCAAAGTTGATATGCATCTGCTGCAGTTTTCTTGCTTATAAGAGCTATTATTTACATATCTGGCGACTCCAAGGGGAAGAATCAACTGGTTTCAGCAGTGCAGGCCTGAAAACTCATGAGAAGAATCACCACAAGGTCAAGAGTCAGAGAAGAAGAAGTGTTGTTTGAATACCTGCAGTTATCTCCAAGAAGAAGGCAAAGAGGAAGAAGGATTCAAAGGTCTCCATCTCCACCAAACAGAACTCTCTCAACTCCTCCACCTGATAGGCCTTTCATTCAGTATACAAGGGTTTTAAGACCGATTAGAATGGCTCAAAACAATCCCTACGTCAACTTCACAGGCAGCAGCCCACTTGCTCTCAATGCACAACATCCAGTTCCTATTGCAGCCTTGAAGAACATTCCCTACTTCACCGGAGAAAATCAGACTACTCCAGGTGATCATGTTAAAGATATTGCTAACCTTTGCGCAATCCATGAAATCAATGAAATGCAAGTGGCTGTCAAGTTACTGGCATCTTCCTTCAAGGGTAAAGCATTACAATGGTTTAGGAGCCTTGGAGCTGGTTCTATCACAAACTGGAATCAGCTGTGTATTGCACTTCACGAGCAATTTGGAGAGAAGGGAGACAACTTGTCTCTTTTGGAGCAGCTGACAACTATCAAGAGAGCCCCCAACGAGTAGCTGACTGACTTCAACTTCAGATTTCAAAGGTCTTGGGATAGGATTCCAGTGGCAGTCAGGCCAACAGCAGAAGGTGCTTTTCTATATTACCTTAAAGCTTTGAATTCTGATATTTCTATGTTAATTCAGTCCATGGGAGGCACAACAATCCCTATGGCTTATAGCATTGCCATTAGAGCTGAAAACTGTCTTATTCAAGCTGGTAAACTGGCTCCTAGGCCTCCCATGCCCTTGTATCCAAACTTAGAAAATCCAAGCACTAGTCAAGCACCCACTTTGGCTCCTGTTCCCACTCCTAGAAATCAGAGTTCAAGTGAAGCTTCCACTTCATCTCCAAGTGCTTCGAATGAACTCCAAGAGGTCATGAAACAGTTGCAAAATTTGGGAAATGAGCTGGTTACTATTAAGAGGCAACAAGCCCAAGGTTTCAGACCTTCCTATCAACCTCAAGCTCAGCCTAATAGGCAGCCATACCAACCACAAAGACCACCTAATCCAGTTGCAAATGTGAATCAAACAAGGCCTCCCTCTAATAGACCATTCCAGCCCTATAATCCAAATGCTATATCTGCCTCTAAGGCATTAGTGCCAACACAGAACAACATTGCTCAGGAATATGACTGGTGCTTTCCATGCAACGAGCCTCATAACCAATCCATGTGTTTCAATGGTGCTCTCAATCAAGCACTGATGGTGACAACTACTGGTGTGGAGGGCGAGGGCAGTCAAGGAAACAGTCAACAACAAGAAACATTCCAACAGCAATCAGCCCCAAATGACACCACGTTGGTGAACTGGCAAGCAGAAGATTTCTGTGGCATGAATCAAGCAGTTTCTCAAGGTGTCGCAGCCAACACAAGGTCAAAGAGGAGAAATTTGGGTGAAGAACAGCCATTAGCCCCAGCCAATCCACCACCTTCCACAGCTCCACAAATGATTGGCAAGCAGAGTCCAGTTTCAAATACACAAGGGCAGCCAAGAACAGCCCCTAGGCCAACTCAAATGCCAGCTGTTGCTGCCCACGTACAAGGAGTAAGTGTACAAACCAAGGGACAACAAAAGGATACTTCATCCCCATTCAGTATCATTGAACAGATGAAGAATACTAACGTCAATATATCAATGTGGGAATCCCTATCCATCCCAGGACAAAGAGATCTGCTGCAAGCTGCCATGAAGGATTGGACAACTTCGAATCAGCAGGTTCAGATGTAAGACAAAGTGCTTACAAATGCTGCCCAGCCTGAAGGAAGCCATGGAGGGCAACAAGGTAAAATGTTGAAGCCCCCTCCTTTCTATGTTTCATTAATCATTGGGGATAAACTAGTACACAATTGCATGATTGATTCTGGGGCAAGTAGCTCAGTGATGCCCAAGCAAATAGCTGATCAGCTGGGTCTCCAATATGAAGTAATATCTAAAGGGGTAGTGCAATTGGATGGGACAGCAATAGCAACAGTTGGAGTGATTAAAAACTTGAGTCTTACCTTGCATGCATGTCCAAATGTTGTTGTCTTACAAGATATATCAATCATAGACCTTCCACCACTCTTTGCCCTTTGCTTGTCAAGGGACTTCACAGCCAAGATTGGGGGGTATTTGTCTGCTGATTGGTCTCACATGCTGTTTAGAACAAGGTATGGAACTAAGGCTACAATTAGGTCTGAACCTATTGCAAACTTCCATATTGAGCCTTACACTCCTAGTCAGATTAATGCCAATTGCTCAGCATTTGATCAAGAAGATCACCCTAGTACTGATGAGGCTGACACCAAGGTTGGAAGTATCCCGGACCTAACTCTCGATGAATGGGCAAACAAGATACATGCTTTTGATCCCTATCAAGAAGTAGAAGAATCTGAGCTGGGAGTCTATTGTATACACGAAGAAAATCAACCTGTTCCTAGCATCACCAAGCCAAGCCATAATGATGACAATGAGGTATGGCGGCTGTTTTTTGACGGATCAAGGAGTAGGCAAGGTGCAGGAGGTGGAGCCATGCTTGTTTCACCTCAAGGCATCAAATATTATTCAGCTTTTCGTTTCCAGTTTTCTTGTTCAAACAACACAGCTGAATATGAGGCCTTGATTCATGGACTTCATTGGGCTAGGAAAAAAGGGATAAATAACTTGCAGGTGTTCGGGGATAGCGAGCTAATCGTCAACCAAGTTAGAGGACAACATGCTACGAAGAACGACTTGCTGAGGAGCTACAAGAATAGGGTATGGGACCTCATTGAGGATTTCAAAGCTTTCAACATTGTGTCCATACCCAGGAAGAAAAATGAAGCCGCGGATAGGCTCGCAGCAGTTGGAGCAACGTTTGATGTGGTTGACAACATCAAAAGGGAAAAAACACAGCCACATATCCACGTGATTGTGAGGCCAGCAGTTCCAGATAATAACACTAGCTGGCAGGTGTTTGAGAACGATCAACAGATCGTCAATTTTCTACAGGAAGAGGTTGAATTCTCAGCTAGAAATCAGGACAGATTAGAGCAACAGTATGGGGATCAAGTAGTGCAGCTGCAGACAAACAAGCTTCCTAAGGGTTTAGTAACATTGGAGTCTATCTTCAACCCTAACGACCAGTTCCGTAAGGAAAAGGCTAACATACAGGTCAAGAGAGAAGATTCAGAGCCAATTCTGGTTGGGGAAGGCAAAATACTTCAAATTGGTAAAGTGGCCACTGAGCAAGAGAAATCAGATTTCATACAGCTTTGCCAAGAATTTCCAGATGTCTTCACTTGGAGCTATGAAGACTTGAGAGGATTCAATCCGAAGTTGGCACAACATACCATAGAATTGGATCCAGATGCTAAACCCATCAGGCAGAAGCAGAGACCTGTCAACCCTCACATTGAGCCTCTAATGAAGAAAGAGCTTAACAAGCTAATAGAGGCAAGCATTATATTCCCGATCAAGCACTCAAGCTGGGTTGCAAACTTGGTTCCGGTCAGGAAGAAGAGTGGAGAAATCAGGTTGTGTGTAGATTTCCGGGACCTCAATAGGGCATCTCTCAAAGACCATTACCCACTTCCTTCAATGGAACAAATATTGCAAGTAGTATCCGGTTCAGAGAGATTCTCTCTCCTAGATGGCTACTCAGGGTATAATCAGGTGATGGTGAAAGAAGATGACCAATTCAAGATGGCTTTCACCACCAAATGGGGGACCTATGCCTACAAGAAGATGCCATTTGGACTATCAAATGCTGGAGCCACCTTCCAAAGGGCAATGGATATGGCATTTAAGGGGTTGATCAACAAAATAGTTCTGATATATCTTGACGACATCACTGTATTCTCAAAAAATGCAGCGGATCACCTCTGTCATTTGAGGCAAGTATTTCAGAGATGTAGAAGATTTGGGGTATCATTGAATCCCAAAAAGTGCATATTCTTGGCTCACGAGGGAAAACTTCTAGGCCATATTGTTTCAAAGGAAGGGTTGACGATTGACCCAGAACGGGTTGAAGCAATTCAAGCATTGCCATTGCCAAGTCACAAGAAGGCTCTTCAAAGCTTCTTGGGAAGGATCAATTTTGTCCGCAGGTTTGTTCCAAACTTTGCAGCTCTCGTAAAGCCAATAACGCTGATGTTAAAGAAGAGCATGGCATTTAAGTGGACATCTGAAGGCAAGGCAAGTTTTGAGGCAATAAAAGAGGCTATATCTCAAGCCCCAACTCTCGTCAATCCAGACTTCTCCAAGGACTTCGTGCTATATGCCTTCGGTGGTGGAGACACAATTTCTGCAATCCTGGCACAACAAAACAAAGAAGGATTAGAACAACCAGTTGCTTTCTTCAGTCAAGGCTTGGAGGAATACGAAACTAGATACTCTTTCATTGAAAAGCATGTACTTGCAGTGATCAGGAGTTTAAAGAAATTCAAGCACCTAGTCTCAAACAACAAGATCCAATTATTGGTCTCTCATGCGGGAGTCAAGGACTTCCTTCTAAACAAGGATCTGAATGAGAAGCGTGCAGGGTGGATAACTCGTGTCATGGAATATGACATCGAGATCAAGGTCACCAAACTAGTACGTGGAAAGGGACTATGTGAACAGCTAGCCTTGAGTCAACAGGTTGAAGCAGGTGATGAAAAAGAGACTGTCTTGGTACTACAGGATGGCCAAGAACATGAAAATGATGATGTGCCTACTCCTTGTTGGACTCAGAATATGATACACTTCCTACAGACAGGACTATGCCCTCCGGAAATGAGCAAAGCAAAGAGGAGATACTTCAGATTACAAGCCATTCCATATGTGCTTGTTGATGGTGTTTTGTTTAAGAAAGACATCAATGGGGTTCTATTGAGGTGCATTGGGACTGGTCAAATTGAGAGGGTGTTATGAGATTTTCACGATGGAGATTCTGGAGGACATTTTTCCCCACGAGTAACAGCTCTCAAGATAATAAAGGCAGGGTATTATTGGCCCACGGTGTTCAATGACTGCTATACATGGATAAGAAAGTGTAAGAAATGTGCACTCTTCACAGGCAAAGAAAGACTAGCAGCGCTTCCATTGCACCCAATCTTGGTTGACCAACCATTTCTGCAATGGGGATTGGACTTCATCGGGGTCATCAACCCAAACTCAAGCCAAGGCCACAAGTGGATTCTCACGGCAACGGACTACTTCACCAAGTGGACTGAAGCAGTAGCGCTCAAAGAGGCAAACGAGTCTAATATACTAGAATTTTATGAAGGAATAGTGACCAGGTTCGGTGTGCCGGCCACTATCATATCAGACAATGCATTGGCATTCGTAGGTTCCAAGATTACAGAATGGGCTGTCAAGAATGGAATCTACTTGAGCACCTCTTCCAATTATTACCCACAGGGTAATGGACAGGCAGAGTCCACGAACAAAAATTTGCTAAGAATCATCAGGAGGACTCTGGATGAAAATCAAAGAACATGGCATACCAAGCTAAAATCAGCATTATGGGCTGACAGAATAACACCAAAGAGGTCTACAGGTAATTCCCCTTACAAGTTGGTCTATGGAAAAGAGGCAGTATTGCCTATATCATTAGAACTGCCTGCATTGGAGTTCATGAAGCAGTTGGAGTTGGCTGAGTTCGAACCAATGGAGGCCAGGTATGCAGAGTTGATGGAATTGGAAGAAATTAGAGAACGTGCAGTTCAAACAATTGAGAAAGATCAGGCCTTAGTGAAAAGATGGTTTGATAAGAAAGCAAGAGCAAGGACCTTCCAGGAAGGGGACCTAGTTCTGAAATGGGATGCAGATCGGGAAAAACCAGGAAGGCATTCCAAGTTTGATGCCATTTGGAGTGGCCCCTACATGGTCATGGAATGTAAGAATAGCAATGCCTTCCAATTGTCTACATTGGACGGAGAAGAACTCCCGATTCCGGTCAACGGAATCTATCTTAAACATTGCTACTGAAAAGAAAAAGTTTTACCCTTGTAAATATTAGCCTAGATTTCAATTCCTCTAAGTGCGTATGCACATTGTCTTGTTGTAGTTAGGTTTCAGTTTCCCTAAGTGCTTTGGCACAGGTTTTGTTGCTCCTGGGTTGGTTTTCTACAGTTCAGCGTGCTCTCGTAGAGGGAGTTGCAGCATCAGGCTCATTTCAGGTTATTGCTTATGACTCCATGCCCAATGGATCGCTAAAAGGCCACTGATCTTCTACCTAGCAGGCAGGTGACCCCGAAAAGTCACCAAATTGTTATCCAAATTTCACCCCCAGAGTTAATTTGATAACATGCATCAGAGTTTTTAGTTCCAAGCAAGTAGATTGATTCAGGAGAAAATCGTAAAATTGGCTAAGTCCTGCTCAAGGCCACCTTTGGGACAGTTGGAACAATTATACGCGGAAGGCGCGGATCAGCCGAAAAGCCTCCAGGTGGCCCAAACAGAAAAGGGACATCTGGGACAAATGGACGCGAAATGCCCGAATCGGCCGAAAGAAAGAAAATTTGTCCAAGTCCTTTACCGGGAGCAAGCGGGACAAGAGTGCGCGGAGGACGCGAACTGGCCGAATCGGGCGAACCGGAAGAATTTGTCCCAGACAGCACTGGGACATTTGGGACAAATGGATGCAAAGGATGCGAACCGGCCAGATCGGCTGAAACAGGAAACTTCAGCACAAGGACAAGTGGGACAAAGGGGCACGCGGGACGTGGATAGCCGAAGGAGTTGAAAGCCAATCAGATCACGCCACGTGTCACCGGTAGAAAAGGGACGAGGAAGCCCATTTTAGGTGGATCAGAGGATTCTGTCCCATGAAGCACTGGGACATCTGGGACAAAAGGATGTGGTGGACGTGAAAATCTGGCAGGCCCATGGACAAATCACAGCATGACACGTGTCGCCAAGGAAAAAGGTCCAAAAGGTCAAAGGGGTGAGTTTTCGAGCACTGATCCGAACCAATGAAATAGTGCCACATGTCCAAGTTTAAGGGGCCCACAAGAAAACCCCGTGAAAAGGTGGAGAGAGAAAATTACTCAGCGAACCAGAGCCTGCCACGTCTCGTCCAGATGGCAGAGCGCGGGAAAAGAAATTTTAAAATCCTATGTTTTTGCCTGTTTTGTGCCCTAAATCTTCAGACCTTCGTATCTTTCGATCCAGAGCTTAGATTTGCACGTTCTTTATATCAACAGAAAGCTGTTGAAATTCTCTACATGATTCTGGGATCAATCTAGCATTTTGGTGTAGTTTGGAGGGAGAAAATTAAGAAAATGTCTCTGACGCGTGGTGATAGACAGAAGTAATGCTTCAACAACCAACTTTAATGCAGCAGATAGCTCGCTGCTCCTGTTAGACAGCCCGCCATTTTGCTAGGATCCACCGCTTCTGTCATAATGAGATGATTTTAAATGCTACCAAGAAGTGGTTGGGGTAGATTCTGGATTTCCTCTCTTTTCCCTCTCTCATTTCTTGATATATATTGTAAAGAAGAGCTCCTTTAAGGGGTCAGACATTCTTGTTTTGCATCCTCCCTTCTTCCCTCGCTTGCAAGAGAAATTGTGGAGCTTTCAAACCTCCCATATGGGTTGTAATGCCAGTATTTTTTTGCCTCTTGGCCACTGCAATGTACTGTATCGACTCTTGAGCAATAATATATGTGTTGTGATTGACTCTCGACCCTCTCATGTATTCATTGCTGTCATTTTGATCTCTTATTGCAGTTTGGTTACCTGTGCATGGTGTTTGTATTGCATCTATGTGGTCTGTGTTAAATTTGCAAAATGAGTGTCTAACATTCCTCGGTGCATCACCTTTGTAGTTTAGGTTTTATTCTATGCATTTTCTTACCCTGTCTCCTTGGCAAGTTAGATTAGGTTTTAGCAAACCCTCTGCATTTTTGTGTGTGCATCTGAACAGAGGAATAGGAACTAGCCTTCTCTGGAGAATCTTTTCTCATCTTTACAAGTCCCACGCTTGGAGAAAGGATTCCATGTTGTGCAATCACACTGGATGCCTGAACATCAACCTAGAAGCCTGATTTGAGAAAACATCCAGAGGGTACTACTGAGTTTGCAACTAACACTCATTAAGGATCATAAATAGGATATTATATATTTTTTAAGTGAGTTATCAGATGTTGATTTGAATCAGTTTAAAGGAGGTTATTATTGGGAGGGATGCAGTCATGAAGATTGTAATGCTATCCATGAGTAGACACATTTGAAGGCTATGGATGTAAATTTGTTTGGACAATTGATGAGACCATGTCACACTGAAAGTTTTGAGTTGCCTATGGGAAGAGATAAATCCTATATGATCATTCCCTTTAGAGTGATCATACTATTGAAATCTTATGCTTAGCAGTACAACGTGTAGAAGAGTTTATAGTGGATTAATCGAGGTCAGATGCAAGGTTGAGTGATCATTATACACACCCAAGACTATATGGTGATGATAGAGCTGATGTAGTCTATAACATGTCTCTGATGATTTTTCATATAGATCATTGTCATAGATGAGGATGAGGAGGGTCCAGAACCCTAGTCACAATGATGATGATGGGTCATTCCCATGTTATACATTAGCCTAGATTCATCTCAGATGTTACAATTTTGATGGATGTAAGACTAGAGTGGTAGCCAATCATGAATGACATACACTTATAAATAAAAATAGCATTGGTCCCCTGTTTTGTTGGCACATGTTATAAAGGGACCATTATGGTCTCTGGATTACTAGACGTATATTTAGAGTGGGCATGTCAATTTTTATTGGGATAATAAACGATTGATGAGTAACAATTGTCAGTGGCTTGGCTGATGGGAGTGTCATGGATGATATTGGGTTGAAGTTATCATCTTGAATCTCACTGGGTGTTTTATGCAGGTGGAAAGTAAAATCACACAGCCACAGGGGACAACATTCTTTGTCAGCTGAGCCACTAGCTGGAATGATTCTAGCCCCTAATCTTAACATCCCAATAAAAATGATACGCCCACTCCAAATACTAGTGTCTAGTAATCCAAGACCATAGATCCCTTTAAACATGTGCCAACAAAATAGGGGACCAAGGAAAACTTTGTCATTTATATCATCATATTGGCTACCACTCTGGTCTACATCCATCAAAATTAGCCTCTAGATGAATCTAATAATGTATAACATAAAATACCCATCATCATCATTGTGACTAGGGTCCGACCCTCCTCATCCTCACTATAAAATGCTCTTTATGAAAAATCTCCAGAAGTATAGACTACATCAGCTCTATCATAACCATATAGTCTCTGCATCACACTAACCCTGCCTACCTCACTAATCACATAAACATTTTCATGTTGTATAGGTAATCATAATATCCAATGTATATACTACTTAAATATACTCAAATAACCTCCATTAAGTACTTAAAATATAGTAAAAAACTAATTTTCACCTACTCATTTTAGGACATTAGGATGATAGTTGAATCTCATCCATTGGCCTAGAAAATCCCTCACCTTTATTTAAAAAATAATATTTTTATTATATTTGGTTTTTCATTCTCACGACAACTCTCTTTTGATTTCTTCTTGGCATTTCTTCTTAAGACATACGAAAAAATATTTTTTTATGAAAAGAGATCTTATATTATATTAAATCAATAAGATACAAGATAGCTTTCAAAAAAAAGTGGGCGGTGTGAGAGAACACCTCTAAACCACAAATAAACTAAGTCAGGCCTAGGAAAACGATAAATGCACTAGGAAATTCCTAGGAAACCATCAAAACAAAAAACTAAGTAGCAATAACAAACATCCCCTCAACAGGAGGATCATGGTCATCAAGCCAGCCTAAACCAGGGAGGTCCTTGCCAACATCTGGAATGTCCCAACTAGCAAGGTTTTCCTATTCATTTTCTACCACCACCCAAGTAGGCGAGATGGCAAGAGGCAAGTGGGGAAATCTTTTAGAAGGCAGAAGGGGTGGTGGAGGCAAATTCCAGCCATATAAGATGCAGGGATCAAGGGTGACAGGTGAGCCCCACCCGATTTGATGAGAAGATGGGGAACCCCAGCCTTGCTGGCGAGCTGGTAGCATAAGACTCCTCTATTGTTGATTGTGTGGTGAGTAGTGAGCCCAAATGAAAGAACATTGAGAGTGGCTACATTGACCACCACAGCCATGTAGCGAGGAGTGCTAAGAAGGTGATGGTGGTTCCCGAGTGACATTACATGAGGCATCCCTTGAATGCTGCAATAGGTTTTGTAGGTGGTCCACCTCTAGGGAAACTTTATTAGCCTATACTTGAATCTGCAGAAGCACATTGGAGATAACCATAGACTTTTTATATACTAAAACTTTTTAATCAACTTCAAAATTAGCAAAGAAAAAATCATTCTTTTCTTTCCATATCCAAAAAAAAGGTACCCTCTGAAAACATGTCAAATTTGGTCGAACATATGCATAATTTTGGGTTTATCTCTTAAAAGGACATTTTGCCAAGTAAAAAACTGAGGTCTGAGAGGAAAGA
This sequence comes from Taxus chinensis, assembly GCA_019776745.2. Taxonomy (NCBI): domain Eukaryota; kingdom Viridiplantae; phylum Streptophyta; class Pinopsida; order Cupressales; family Taxaceae; genus Taxus; species Taxus chinensis. Next base: position 124,479,100 of record CM034154.1, read on the forward strand.
AAAAGGAATTGATCTGATTTCAAGCAAGTCATGCTTTTGGATAGAAAGATAAGAGGTGCAACAAATTTTTCAAGTGGCCACAGAATAGACACTTGGGAGTTGGGACCCTAATTTGAACAAGTCAAGAACCCATTGGAAGACCTTGGTGTAGAATTAACCAAAGAAAGTGGGAAAGTTTACGTTTCACACAGATTGACCAAATAGTGTCAAATTGTCTTCTCCTACAAGATAGAGTAGAATGAATCCCCCATCAAGTGTTGAGTTTTTCAATCATGGGAATATGAGGGGAGAGCTAGCAATAGCCTTTACTGGCTGAGTAATTGTGAAATGGGGTATCAACATACCGTTTCTAGTTCATCCACCAAGATAGAGAGTAATGCAATGAAATCTTGTGTAACATATGGTCAGGGACGGAATTGATAACTTTTATAATACTATCATGATCCTGGATGGTCAGCCAAAACCAATTTTTAAGTTCAATCCAAGAATACCAAGATTGAGAGTATTTTCAAAATAACTCTTGAATGGTACAAATTCCGCATTTGAAAAGCTTGAGCACATGGATCCTCAGGATATCTACAAAACACTTGTCTTGAACCTGAAAGATTGGTGACCACCATAGGGAATGATGGTTAATGGGAAGACCATTAAGAAATTCATTTCCTTTCCATTGTAGCCATGGTTTGATGCACTCCCATGCCTTCCATATGCTTTTAAGCACAAAAGTGCCAACAACTTTAACCAGAAGAGACCACATTCCCTGTCGATGCAAGGAGCAATAAGGAAATTGACAAAACCCAAACCTTTCCATGTGGGGCATCCGTAAGGTGACCCCTCTTAGATGTCATGGCGTAGAAGTACTTTCCAAGCTTCTTTTCCTTCAATGCATCGAATGATCCATTTCACAAAGAGTCCCCACCCTTGGCATTGAATGTTAATGACTCCCAACCCCTCAGAATCATGGGGAAGAAAGCATATCTCCCAAGTAACATGATGGAAACCTTTTCTAGTGGAAGCATTAGCCCAAAGAAAGACTTTGAGGAGCTTATTCAGCTTCTGAATAGGTGTTTTGGAAGGCACCCAACATGAGGAATAGTAAACGTGAGAATTTCCAAGCACTTTGGAACAAATTTGGAATTTTGTGCCAAAGATAAAGGTTTGGTAATCCAGTACTCCAATTTTTTGGCCACCCATTGAATACCATATTGTCATAGCTCAGTTAGCGATTCTTGAAATACAAAAGGGATGCCAAGAAATTTAAACATTTCATCGTGAGCAAGAATATTCCACTCAAAAGATTCAATCCACATGGGCACGGGGACGAAGGATTTTTTATAACACTACGTTTTCCTCCATTGAATGGAAGATCCAGAAGCTAAACAGAAGATATCGAGGCAATATATGGCATTGCGGATATTGTATTCTTCCTCAATGAGCATGAGAAAATAATCATCTGCAAAATTACCACTAAGAAATTGAGAATTGATTGCAGAAGGAAACATTATTCCCCTGACGAGCCCTTGGGATTTGGCGTAGGCCAAAAGATACCCAAAGCCTTCAATAGTCAGTACATAGAGCATAGGAACTAGCTGGCATCCATGGTGAATGGATCAGAACATTCCAAAGGACTCATAACTAAGACCATTAATAGTGATTTTGGCAGAAGCATCAGTAAATAACATTCTGACATATTGAATGAATATGGGGCCGAAGCCAAGGGCTTGAATCATAGACTGAATAAATAGCCATTCAATCCAATCATAAACTTTCAAAAAAATAATTTTAATGAACAAATAAAAAAATTTGGATTGGAAAACCCATTCCATGTCTTCCCAAATAGCAATGATGTTCTTCAGAATATAACACCCCTGAATGAACCTAAATTGTTCTGGTTGAATGACAATGTGCATAATATTACACAGTCATATAGCCAAATCTTTGGTAATAATTTTGTAGGAGACATTCAGCAAAGTGATGGGATGCCAACAATTAATTTTCTTTGGATCCCCTGGTTTCAAGATGAATTTAATATTCACTTTGTTGATACATGCCCCCAATGACTGGTTCTAAAAACCCTCGAGATAAACATGAAGAATATCTAGGCTGATGGAGTCCCATGAGGCTTTATATAATTTTTTGGTACTCAAAATAGTCTCGCCCCATTTTTCCTTTGGAATCTATTGATTTACGACCTTCGCTATATTTTCTCCCCCCCTGTGTTGTGCTTGAGAAGTCTCTACTTTCTTTTGTTTCCATAATTAATTTGTTCCTGGGTTGAAGATCACGTATGGGTCCATTTTTACTTCCTTGTTTCTCTGTCCCTCTGAAAAGGTTTGTAATTTGGGTCTCCCATTCTCTGTTCACTCAAAAACTCAGGATTTCCCGTTCTTTCCATTTTCTATAGTCAGGATTTGTTTCCCTTTTTGGTTTTACCCCAAATAATTGATAAAAAATGAATGGATGTATATATGAAAAATCATATTTGAGCCTTGTAACATTTCTAAATGCTCTGTATTTGGAAAAAAATTCATCTCTAGGATCAAATATTCATTTTTCTACATTTTACAGTTTGACGGGAGTTTCTCCTGGTCAAATTTTCATCATTGCATCTATAGTGAATGTTGATCAGAGGATCATTTTTGAAATTTCCCTAAACTTCCCTAAATGGTGTCAGTGCAAAAGACCATCTCGAGAGATTTCCAATGACTGTGAGAATGCGACAAATAGACAATGGGAGCTCTAGATATTGTCCACTAGTCAAAGTCATCAGACTTAGGTGAGATCATAAGTCAACTCTGGTCAATTAGGGGTCAATATTGGACAAATCGCACTTGTGACGTCATGGCTTGCAACCACTGTGTCAAGCGCGTCACTCAATTGCGTCCTATCAGGAGACGAAAAGTGGACTACTATGATGACCGAGTTAATGTAATTTCAATACCCCACTCGAGTGTGGGTCATGATTTTTATTTACTTGGTAAGTCCACTTACACACCATTCCTAAATGTACACGCACATGATATATTAATGTTCAAGGACAGTTTTATGGCTATAAACCACATAATACCCACTTAGTCCACCATACATTATGCTTATGCAGATTTTGTAAAGTGGTTGCTAGTCCCGAATCTCTCCACATGGAGGAGAGAAGGAGGTGAAGTGCACGTCAGGGGGCTAAGCCATGCTTGTGGGTATTCAAACCCTCTTTCATGGAGATGGGGGCGATTATGCCTCTAATGGATCCATTGACCACTAGATACATGAGCGTGTGAAAGGCTTAATAAAGCCTAAACTATTATTCCACCGCCCTATTGCGCGTGTGGATAATTTATCCCATTAAACATGCTTCTCCGCAAACATGGATATTTAGCCCATTAAAATATACAAATCTGCCCAAATGGAGATAAGCCTATCCCATTTTTCATGTACGGGCTAGGTTAAAAATAGCCTAAGGATAATTTGTAATGCAATTATTCAAGGTGCCCTAATTTTCGAGTTTAGTAAATAGGGAACTCCATTCTATTCAGGTAATGGACACACACATTGGAGGTGTTCCAACAAGCTGTATTATTTGTTAAGCTTTTTTGTGAGATGTGTCAACAAATATTCCCTTTATTGGCCTATTATTTTAGGCACATAGTAGATGAAATGTTTGCAGCATTGGGAGTAAATTATAAACTACCCAATAGGCCCATTGAGCCACACCAATTAGTTACAAATCCTGGCATTGTCGACCTGAGTGCTAGCGTCACATTGTTTAGCATCGGGAAGGCCAATCGAAGCCAAAGCAAGATTTGTGCATCAGGAAGGAGAAGAACAATTTGAATGATCATCAGAAGTTTTTGCAAAGAACTAGTGTACTGATAGGCAGTAAAATTCCATTAGGTTTTCTTGTGAAAGTACTATTGTAACTTACATTGAAAAACGTTTGGACTAGTGGACCCTATTCAACCACAAACCAAGAGACGTAGGCAATTACCGAACTCCGTAATCAATCTTGTGTGCAATTATATTAAAATGTCTTGCATTTTATTTTAAATGGATTACTTAAAAGGAGTAAATCTAGTTGGAAAATAATTAAATCCTATAAGGGTCTGCAGATCAGGTCCAGTAATAATCTGATTATTTTTCTGGATCATGTTTGGTATCAGAGCTAGTTTAGCTGGCATATTTGTTTTTCAGTAAATCTGACCCAACATAGTGATTACTTCAAGATTGGTGTAGTTGGTTGAGTTTGTATGAACATGGCACACGTACACTATGGGCAAGATGTCTAGCATAGGAAAAGCTTGATGAAATTGAAGCTTATAATCCACCAGATCCAGGAAGAGAACTCTCTACTACGATCAATGTATTACTCCTTGGAAGAGGAGAATGCTCGTTTGAAATTGGAACTGAAAACCAAGGATGAGCTCTTGGCAAGGTTTTAATGTGGTGATCTAGAGGAAGGACCTGTACCTTCAACTTCTGGATGTAGAGGACTATTGGAATGGTAGATGATTGCACTGTAAGTTGTTCACCACAGGAATCTTCTTCTTCCTCCCATTTGGTTTTGCAAAATTCAGGTAATGAAGTCTTTTGTTTGTTTGAAAAGCATTCTAGAGGCATTGGATCTCAAGTTACTAGATAAAATGGGATCCTTGATCAGGCCTTGGTAAAAATGTTTTAAGGCATTGCTAACCCAATACAAGTCGAGAATGGTCCTCATTTTACAAGTTTGGGTTTTCCTAGTGTGGGAATGGAAATTGGAGAATGCTCGAAGAATGCTAACGGCGAGGTCCAAGCTTCCGAAAGAAAAGACTAATAACCCACTAGTCCTGAAAGAAGATTCTGAGCCTAGGAAAGTTGATGCATTTCGAGTCGTCATAGGATAAGATGTGGTACCCAGAGAAATCAATGAATGAGTTTAATGAGATTCCACCTCCAGTTTCTTACCATTAATTGTAAGCATTTTAATGTAAAACTTCTGATCTCACTTTTTCAGCTTCTGAGTGCTTCTTTAGTCAGAAGATGTGGACATTATTTTCCATGTACTTTACATGATGGATTGCATAATCATTCAGTGGCTAGACTGCTTTTATAAGAGAAGGCAAACTGATGAAGAAGTTGATTGCTCGTTCATCAGGAACAAGGCAAATCAGAAATACCAATCTCGTCATGCAGATTCGATTTTTCATCATGAAAGAGTTCCTCATCCCAGAAGAAGGAGATTAAGTAGGAAATTTTTACAGCCTTCAGGCCAGTATGGAAGCCTTTTGGAAAAAAAATCCTTTCTCAGCTGGGGAGGTGTGCTTCCAGGGGATCATTTTTTAAAGTTCCCTACGAGGATCTTTTACCCTAAATGCTTGTGTCAGTTCCTACACCCTCTGATCATCATCATCTAGAGGACTTCCTTGACACTTGCGACCACATCTTTGGTCACATGATGATGCATGTCTCTTATTCTCTCTGGTTTCACGTGGTAGACTCAGATCCACCTCACCGTGTCTAGAGCATTCTTCAGTCCTTCTATGGAGACCCTTCACATACTGCCACCATTGTTGTTGTTGCTGATTCAGTTGTCTCCTCGTCAAATTCGCTTCTGCCTTCGAGAGATGACAAGTTGGACTGACATAATGACTCAAGTTGGTTCTAATTTTGATGACCCCATGGTATGGGTCACCCAATTTTTATTTATTTGAGCATTACAGTCCACTTACACACTCTTTCTCTCACTATACCACGAGAGTGTATGACACTTCACACAACTCATGCATATCGAATAGTTTATACATTAGTATAAACCGCCATTACATCCTAGCCTACTTTCCACATCCAGTGAGGAGGAGTCCAATCTACCTTCATTGGATGACTCATACCTATCTGAAATGTTATGTTTGTTGAGCCCCCTCATTGGGATCCATGTATAGACCTGGGGAGATTAAGGTCTTGTTAAAACCTACCCATGATGTACTAAAGGGCGCCCATCCATCTACAGGTGTTTCAGAGGAGTTCATCATCTCTATTGTTGGGAGTACCCCTTTGGGAATCATGTCACTTCCACTTTTCTAGAGACCTTCATTGATCCACCCTCAGCAAATGGATCCCTTTCATGTTGTGGAGGATGTATTATTCCCATTAACATCACTTGGACACCAATTCTGGGGGATTTAATCCTCTTTTTAAAAATGCAATTCTACGCACCTGGCATTACCTTGGGTATGTACACTCACTCATTAGACCTATTTGCTACGTGCATGAGGCTAAGAGTTCTAAATATAGCCTAAAGTTTAATTTGTGGAGTGGGCATTTTTTAAGGGCCCTCATTTTTTGTCCTAAATAAGGGAGGCACATAGTTCTATGGGTAACACTTCTTCAGTCCAGAGGCTTATTATCTTGTTAAGACATTATTATGGGAGACTTCATAGAGTCCAACAAGCTTCATTATTTTTTAAGCTTATCTTGTGCAGATGTGTCAACAAATATTGTTCTATCTGGCCTATTATTTTAGAGCAGATAGTAGACAAAATATTTGTGATTGGGAGTAAATAATAGGCTTACCCAAGCTAGGACCCATATTTGAGCCACACTAATTACTTGCAAATCCTAGAGAGTTGTTGTTCTCAGAGTGCTAGCGATCGCATTGATAGCATCAAGAAGTTTTCCGATCACTAGCTTGAAGGAGATTATGCATCAGGAAGGTGAAGAACAATTCGAGCTTTGATCATCGGGACCCATTTCTCATTTAAAGAATTGGTGTACCTAATAGGCTAAGTTAAAATTCCATTAGGTGTTTCTGTGTGTAAAGTACTCATTGTAACTTACAAGTTTAGGACTAGTGTCATTTATGGTTCATTATAAGATTCCCAGAGACGTCAGGTGCATTGTGAACTCTGTAATCAATCTGTGTGTAATTTTCATTATTGTCTTGCACTTTATTCTGGGAATGTGACTCCCCCTACTCTACTCGAGAAAATTGTCAAATAATTAAAGCCTACTAAGGGTCCAATACTTAGGAAGTAATAATCTGATACAGTCTTACGATCATGAGATAGAGGAGCCTCTTTATGGCTTAAACATGGCTCGGCAGGGAATTTGCATGCACATTCGGTTATGCTCACCTCAATTTGAAAACCAACCTCACACTGGTTCGAACGACGCTCATTTGAAAGTTCATCTTTTGTGGTTTGGCCTTGAAGTTGCACCGAGAGGACACATGGAGGTTTACGCTTCTTTTCATGGACTTAGAAAAATTCTTATGTAGTTGGTACAATGTGGTGGAACAAAGACATGTGGTAAGCCCGTGCTCATTCAGGGTCTCCCCTTTGGGAACCATTATGAAATTGTGCCATGAAGACACGTGGAGTCTTCCACCAAAATTTCCCATACTTCGTCATTTTTCAAGAGGTTTTGGGAGGCCTGGGACACATGGAGGAACCATGCATGTTTGGAGACTGGCCCTTGAGTTTCATTTTAAAGAAGTGCCAAGAGGACACTTGGAGGCCTCCGCTCACTTTACATTTTGCTTGGACTTTTCAATGCGCCAAAAGAGATTGCCTCAGAACTCTGACACATGGCACCTTTTGTTGAGCTTTAAGCCTTCAAACAAATTTTGTCGAGCCAGGACATGTGGTGATCCCACGCTCTTTCAAAGTCTCAAATTTTGGGGACCATCTCAAGGTGCACCATTGTGACATGTGGACATTTTGAAAAGTCAAAAGGAATGGGGAAGCGGACCATCGGGGGCAACTTGAAATTTTTACCTCTTATTCTCAAAAGTGTTAAAATACCAAAAATGGCCTACAAGCCTGATAAAGGAAGGGTAAAATCTTGCTCCAGGAAACAGATGGAGGTGCGGACTCTCTGGGGAAACTTGGAAAATTTTCCTTTTGGGAAAAAGGAGTTAAAAGTAAAAAGGGAAGCATGGTTTCATTAGGACCCACATTAGAACACATGTTAGGCCTAATTTTCAAGGGTGGAGTTGCGGGGAAAATATTGAAATTTTTCCCTTTTCCAAAAAGGAGGTGAAATGGTAGAATTTGGCCGTGGTTCCTTTAGGACCCACCTTAGGACACATGTCAGGCTCATTTCTCAAGGGCGGAGGTGCAGAGAAAAATGTGAAAATTTTACATTTTTTCAAAAGGTTGTAAAAAGTCAAAGGCAACCCCCGGGCCTATTTTAAAATTGAATCTTCCACGTGGATGGACCAAATTCAAAGTAAAGATCAACAGCAATTGTGAATCTGAATCTGATTTTCCCCCCATTTTACTAAAACACTCTTGAAAGTGTGATTCTTCATGATTTCTTGGTATTTCCTACACACCAAACAGAGAGGAGAGTTAATTTTGATATATAAGTTTAGTGGAGGAGATCTGGAGATGTCTTTCACCATTAAAATGGTCTATCTATCTGGGCTCGATGTGATCTTCCATTTTTCTTCTCCCATGCATGACATAGCCAGAATTGACAGATTAGGGGCGGAGATGGTTGGTAGATAGAAGGAAGAGTGTTCTACCAGATGAAGGAATTGAATGCTAAGATTTTCGAAGAGATCTACCCCATGAGCACCTGGAAACTTTTTATAGATCTAATTTTGTGAATCATGATCATGATCATGGAAAGCACTGGTGGCACTCAATGTTTTTTTCTTTTGGGGGAAAAGGGGTCTGTTGTAAATGTTATAAATGGCACAAATTTATCATGTAAATGGTCGGAGGTTGGAGTGTGAGGGGTCAGGACTGATATTCCTAATAGAAAAAAGGCTTGATAGAGCCCATCCTCCTTTGAGAAGCTGTTTGAGAAGCCTGTATATCTCTTTTGTATTGAATTTGATCATGTCAAGGTGGTTGTGAGTGTACAGCCATTGACAAGCTCTGAGATTTTTCTAGAAAATTTCCCCTACTGATAAATTTAATCAAACTTGAGCTATTATGTGTGGATCTTATGCAAAATGTGTGGCTTTACTTCTGAATGTCTGTAAATAGTTTTTCTTGTTCCTGTTGCAATATTGTATCAAAATCTATCTCAATCACACAGGTCTCAATCCTTGTGATAGTTTAGTGGCATCTGTAATTTCATTTCTCAGAAGATCTTTCATCTGGGAGTGAAATAAAGGATTTAAAATCACTTTTCTCTCATCTGTTGACAGAGATTGTCTGTAAGCCTCTGGGTGTACCTCAGGCATGATTGGGCTCAGATCTTGATGTTTTTTTGGGTTTTCCAACTCAAGCCTTCATGTTAGAATCTCATAGATTGTATGAAAAAGTGCTAATCTGGGCCTCCATTGAAGCACATTTTTAGGTTAAAGAAACATTTTAGCTACTCTATGGCATTCTGTTGGTTTAGTCTTCCATTTTGCAAAAGTTCTCAAAGATTTGGTATAATCAACTTTATCCTGCTTCACCTCCCACCAAAATCCATCTAAAAACAACTCATCCTACCCATACTACCCCTGTTTGTCATGTGTGTATACAAATGCACAAATTTTACTACCAAAACATGTAGAAACAATCAGGATTCCAAATGTCTTTAGTAGCCTGAACCTTGCTTAGAGAATATCTCCACTATCTAGAGTGACAACTCGTGAGAGTTATATTTTGCTGCATTGATCATATTTTCTTCAAGGTCTCCTTAACAACTTCATTAGGAAGGATATCTCCATCTCCTCCATAAACAACAGGCTACAAAAGGGTTCTCTTACCTTGGTTGAAAGGCACAACCTAAAATAGTGAGGATAGATCAAATCCTCTTGAGGGTGCTATCCATTTCTCCACATCTGAGTGATTAAGGGCCAGTTAGATCCCATCCCCGGCTACAAAATGACTCATCATGATCTATCTGTCTCTAAGCTTCCTACTAAACCTGTGATGCTGCTCAGAATTTGAAGGAGAATCAATTTGGGTACCAACACCTTACTGGCACCGTTGCCGAGGACATAGTGGTTATAATTCACATTCAGGACCTGGTAAAACACTTCTTATATACTCCAAGTGTTGTGTGCAATTCTTTCAGTTCCTACACCTAGTGCACTAGCTTTCATTGATAAATTTGGGTAAAGAAAAGTCAGAGTCTTTCCATTTCTAGTTTCTAGTGTTGACAACATTTGACAGATCATATTTAGTGCATCTGCACAACTAAGGTGGAAATCCTTAGTGGCGACTCCCTGTTGATTTGATTCTTAATGAATACCAGTGTCTTAACCTCTGTCAAGTGAGATTTGTTACTAACCTTTGCAAAGATGGAAGGAAGAAGATCTTTCTTTGCTAGGGATCCTGCTAGGACATTATTTCCAGAGCTAGGAAAAGCAAAATCAGAAGGAAGAAAATCCTGGAGAGTTGTGGGGGATCAGCAGACAAGAAGAGGGATCTCCATTGATGAAAGTGATTGGCCTATCATTGAAGACTTTTATTCAAGTGATTCTGAATCAGGTAGCCTCTTTGTGGAATTGAATTATCTAATTAGAGAGGGGCCTTCATTTGATTTTGAGAATTTTCCTTCTCATTCTACCCCTATCTTTTCAGAAGTTGATAGGGATTTCCAAGAAACAAGGCCTTTAGGGGATATCCACTTTTGAAATTTATACCCCTGTGTTTCAGAGACCCTCTGCCCCTTATCAATTTGTCACCCCTCTAGGGTCACCTCCTCAAAACAACATGGCCCTGCCCCCACCCAGACCTCCATTTGTTGTAAATACCTTTGGACCTATAAATTTTGTAGGGATGGCTGGTTATCCAAATGCAGTTCCTCAAGATGTAAGAAACAAACTACCAAAGTTCCAAGGAAACAACGCTATAACTGGTGATCAACATCTGAAGTTTTTTATCAATATGATGGAAGACTTTGAGATTGAACATGAAGATGTATATATCAAGTTGTTTATCCATACTCTGGAAGAGGATGCAAGGGATTGGTATAAAGCTTTTCAGATAACTCTATTGATTCTTGGACTGAGATGAGCAATGCATTTAAATTGCAGTATGGTGATAGAACTGACCCTAGGTTTCTTTTGATAGAATTTGAAAACATCAAAAATAATCCTAATGAGTCAGTACATGATTTCAACACAAGGTTTAACAAGACCTTGAGGAGATTGCCTGTTAGGATAAGGCCATGTGATGAATCATGTTTGATCAAATATTCAGATGCATTTGATAAAAAGGTTGCTTACTACTTGAGGGACAAAAACCCTGCTAATTTGAGGCAGGCCTTCACCATGGCTCTACAAATAGAGAACAACATCAAGGTAATTGGAAAGCCTCCAAAAAGGGAAGGTGTAAAACTAATTAACCCAGAAAAACCTCAGACAAGCAAGGCTGCTGATTTGGAGGAAGTTGTGAAAACTTTGGCAGGGGCTGTCAAAGAAATATCATACAAACTAGCCCGGGTAGAAAAGGGGATTGGGCAGAGCTCACAAGGTCAACACAAGTAGCAAGGCCAAGACAGGTTCACAAATCACCAAAGATCTGATGACAGAGGCAAGGGACCTGTTGGATTTGGAAATAGGCAGCCCCAAGGCAGGGAAAGTAGAATGGTGCCTGATCCTTTGGCTGCCATAGTTGATGTTGTGGAGGAGACAGATGTCATTGATTGGTGTGACAAATGTTTCATGCCCCATGCTCATGTAAGGAAGATCAACAAGAAGAAGAAGAAGCTTATGATGATAATGATGATGATGTCTGCATGATGGGTTGCTCCACAAGCTCACAACAAGGGGCAACTTCAACTGAAGTGATAAGTGCCCAGACTGCTACCACTTTTTGGGACTGCATTCATAGGGTACCTATTCTTCCTCCCTCTCATACTTTAGAAGTAGATATTGTACAAGATTTTGAATTTCCCAATAATGACTTTGAATATTTAAGGGCTTTAATGATAAAGAAGTATGATGGAGGAATCCCATCTGAGGAAGATAGACAGTTACTGATGAATGTTGTTGTTGCTCAAGAGAAGGAATATAACACAAGAAGTAAGGCTGTCAAAGGGACAGGGCCTCAAGCCAAGCCAAAATCTCCCTTACTTTCAAACATTCCTAAAGAGGCTCCTAAGAAAGATGCATTTGCCAAAATCCCTGCAGTTCCAAACAAAAATCATCCCCTCCTCATGCCCAAGCTGTCAAAAATCCTGTGCCACCTAGTGAGTGTGTTAGCTTTCCTTCCAATATGCCTTGCCATCCAATTGCCTTGCCAAAGAATGTCCCATATGACATTGCTCAAAGTTTTAAGTCAAATAAAAGTTTTTGTTCCAATTGTTGAGTTGCTTAGGATTCCTGAGCACAAGAAAAGAGCATTTGAATACTTGGGATTGAAAGAAGGGAAGATTGCCCCAGGCAAAAATATAAACATTGTGGAGACTCCACCAGTCATAGTGGAATTAGAGGTGCCACTAGCATTAGAAGAGCTAGATGAACCACCTGAGGTTTATTTGGGAACATCCTTGGTAGATTCTCAGCTGAATGTGGACCCATTCTTCACTACCCTGATCATTAAGGATAGATTGTTGCACAACTGTATGTTTGATTCAGGGGCATCATGTAATGTTATGCCTCTGGAAGTTATGAATGAATTAAATATCAAAGTAACAGCTGCATATGGGAAGTGCATTGCTATGGATTCTAGAGAGGTGCCAGTGGTGGGGTGTGTGAAGGGTCTGGTGGTGCAACTTGTAGCCTATCCAGGAAGGAATTTGAAGCTTGATGTAGTTATTGTTGACTACCCAGCCAAGTGGGGTATGTTGTTATCTAGAAGGTGGGCTGCAAGTGTTGGTGGGAGTGTTCAAATGGATATGTCCTATGCCACCATCCCAGTTGAGGGTAGCCTTGTCAAGTTGTATGGGGAAAAGAAGATGTTGCATCTTATTGAAGATCCCAACAATGCATCCTATGAAGTATTGTACACAAGTGTTGATGCTGATAACTTTGTGGGATTTGCTGATGGAAAGGAGCACAAGATTGAGGAATGCAAGTGTCTTGAACAAGTGGGCTCTCCTTGGACTCTATTGTTTGATGGAGCTTGCTCCAAGTTTGGGAATGGTGCTGGTGTTGTTCTGCTTTCTCCAGGTCAGGAAAAAATTGTTTTTTCCTTCAAACTCAACTTTGAGTGCACTAACAACATTGTTGAGTATGAGGCACTATTGTTGGGTTTAAGAATTGCTTGGAAATATGGTTTCAAAGACATCATTGTCAAAGGGGACTCAGAATTAATTGTAAAACAAGTCAGAAAATTGTATGCCACAAAGAATCAGTGAATGAAACAATACAAGCATGCAGTTTGGGATTTCATTGAGATGTTTGATTCATTCAACATTGTGCATCATGATAGGAAGTTCAATGACTTGGCAGACAAGCTTGCAGTGTTGGGGTCTCATTTTGACAATTGTGCAATATCCCCATATTGTGAATATGATGTTGAGGTGTTAACAAGGCCATCTGTACCTGATAATGTTAAGCATTGGTAGGTTTTTGATAATGATGCTCAGATCAGAAGATTTCTACAGAACAAGGGAGATTTTTTTATCAAAGTATTGATTTGGAGCCAATGGTGTGTATAGCAGAAGGGAAAGAAACCTTGTTTGGCAAGGGCATCATCCAGCTAAAGACTAATACCATTCCTAGAGGGCTGGTTGCTCTTGAGTCCAATTTTGATAATGTTGATCGCATTGTTAACAGATGCATGGCAGCCTCGAGGGATATTGAGGAGCATGACCTTGGCACAAAGGAGAAACCAAGGAAAATTTGGTTAGGCAGCAATCTCAGTAGGGAGGAGAAGCAGTCATACATCCAATTGTTGAAAAAGTATCAGGATTGCATGGCATGGACCTATTCTGAACTAAAAGCATACAGAGAGGACCTGTTTCAACATGAGATTCCCTTGGAGTCTAATGCAAAACCATTCAGGAAGAAACAGAGGCCAATCAATCCACTCTTATCTCTTAAAATGCAAGAGGAACTGAAGAAGCTAAGAGATGGAGGGATTATTCAGCCCACAAGGTATTCTTCTTGGGTTGCAAACCTAGTACCAGTAAGAAAGAAGAATGGTGATATCAGGTTGTGTGTAGATTTCAGGAATCTAAATAGAGCATCAATGAAGGATAATTATCCTTTACCAAATATGGAAAACATGCTGCAATTAGTGACTGGTTCTGAATTGCTCTCTACCCTAGATGGTTTCTCTGGTTATAACCAGGTTGTGGTGAAGGAATCAGAAAGGATCAAGACAACCTTTACTACTCCTTGGGGGACGTATGTGTATGTTAGGATGCCCTTTGGTTTGATGAATGTTGGAGCCACCTTTCAAAGAGCAATGGATGTTGCTTTTGCTAGTTACATCAATGAGTTTATTACAGTTTATCAAGATGATGTAACTGTATTTTCCAGGAAGAGAAGTGATCACTTGCTGCACTTGGAGAAGATGCTGATAAGATGTAGAGAATATGGCATCTCACTCAATCCAAAGAAGTGCCATTTTGGAGTGCAGAAGGAAAAGTTTCTTGGTCACATTGTGTCACAAGAAGGGGTGATGATTGATCCAGAAAGGGTAGAGGCCATCAGCAAAGTCCCAATTCCAAGAACCAAGAAAGGAATTCAGTCTTTCTTTGGGAAGATAAACTTCATCAGGAGATTCATATCAAACTTTGCTGAGTTGACCATTCCAATCACTTCCATGCTAAAGAAGGACCAGGTCATCAAATGGGAAGAGACTGCCATCCAAGATTTCAATGGGATCAAGGAGGCATTAAAGCATGCCCCTATTTTAGTAGCTCCAGATTATAAGAAGCCCTTTCAACTGTTCTCTTTTGCTTCAGAGAACACTATTGCATTTGTCCTGTTATAGAAAGATGAGGAAGGGGCTGAGAGGCCAATTTCCTTTTTCAGTAAGGCCTTGCAGGGGGCTGAGCTGAAGTACACTATTCATGGAAAACAAGCATTTTCCTTGGTAAAAGCAACAAAGTTTTTTAGACCTTACATTTTGAGTTCTAAGATTGTTGCTTATGTTCCCCACACCATGGTGAAAGACATCTTATTAGAGATGGAAGTCTCAAGAAAAAGATGTAGGTGGGTGAACAAGTTACAAGAATATGATATGGATATCCAAACCATGAAGTTGGTGAGAGGTTTGGGCTTGGCTAAGCTTATGGCTGAGAGAAACTTGCAAACTATTGAGGTAAATGAGGTAGAAGAAGAAAGGGTAGGTGTTTTTGAAAGGTTGATGAGTTCTGAGTGGTACAAGGATGTGATTTTTTATCTCAGACACTTATACTACCCTGAGTATTTGAGTAAGAACCAGAAAAGGGCCCTTAAGTTGGCTTCCCAGAAATATGTCATTACTGATTATGGGTTAGCTTGGAAGAACCCTGAGGGAGTCCTCTTAAGGTGCATTACTAAAGATGAAGCCCCCAAGATAATTGTTGATCTCCATGGAGGAGTTTGTGGGGGCATTTTTCTACAAGAGTCACAACACACAAGATCCTGAGGGCTGGTTATTGGTGGCCAACTCTCTTCAAGGATACAACCTTGTTGGTTAGAAGATGTGAGAGTTGTCAGTGCTTCTCTAGAAGACTGAAAGCTTCAGGCTCCCTTCCTTTGCAGCCTGTATCAATTGAAGCTCCATTCAAGCAATGGGGAATGGATTTCATTGGTGAGATTTCAGACCCTTCAAGTGCTGGCCATAAGTGGATTCTTGTAGCCACTGATTACTTTACTAAATGGGTGGAGGCAATCCCCACCAAGAAGAGCAACACACCAAATTGTCATGGATTTTGTGTTAAACCATATCATCTGCAGGTTTGGGGTGCCAGTCAAGATTGTTGCTGACAATGCCATGAGCTTTAGAGCTAAACCTTTGGTGGCAATGTGTAAAGAATATGGGATCAACTTGACATATGCCTCTAATTACAACCCCCAAGGAAATGGACAAGCTGAGTCCAGTAATAAAAACCTGTTGAAGATTATCAGAAGAACCTTGGAGCTGAACAAGAGAAAATGGGGTGAACAGTTGAAGTTTGTTGTTTGGGCTGATAGAATCACTGTTAAAAGAGCCACTGGAAAGAGTCCATTTGAGTTGGTGTATGGAACTCAGGCCTTGCTGCCCCTTCATATGCAACTATCCTCATATCAGTTCATTCAACAACTGGAGGATCAAGAAGTAAGTCCTTATGATGCTCGCATTAACCAAATTGTTGAACTTGATGAAGAAAGGAGGGCATCCCACCAGAGGCATGTAAAGTTCAGAGAAAAGCTGAAGAAGTTATTTGACAAGAAGGTCACTCCAAGAGCTTTCAATGTTGGAGATCTTGTGCTACTATGGGATAGTAGGCATGAAGATAAGGGAAAGCATGGCAAATTTGACTCACTATGGATGGGCCCTTACTCCATTGATATCAGGATTGGTGAACATACCTTCTTCTTGAAGGATTTGGATGGTGAATTGCTTGAGTTGCCTATTAATGGTAGGCATTTGAAGCATTTCTTGGATTGATTCCCCAGAATCAAGGTAAAAATCTTTTGTATAGTGTATAGCTGCTTGTTTGTTTCCTGTTTTTTGTGTTTCTGCTCGTTCTAGTCCTTGGTGACCTATTTTTGTTGGTTTCTCTATTTTGTTTTGGGAGATGGCTCTGTTTCTCTACTCTGTGAGATGACTCCGTTACCTAATGGATATTTTTGGCACTTGGTCTACCGTTGTTCTTGTGGCACTCATGAGGAGTGCCCATCCCGGAGTCAGAGCCGATGTTGGTGCTCAAAATAGTCTCCCCATTTTTCCTTTGAAATCTATCGATTTACAGCCTCTGCTATATTTTCTCCCCCCCCCCCGTGTTGTGCCTGAGAAGTCTCTGCTTTCTTTTGTTTCCATAATTAATTTGTTCCTGGGTTGAAGATCACGTATGGGTCCATTTGTTTACTTCCTTGTTTCTCTGTCCCTCTGAAAAGGTCTGTAATTTGGGTCTCCCATTCTTTGTTCATTCAAAAACTTGGGCTTTCCTGTTCTTTCCATTTTCCATAGTCAGGATTTGTTGCCCTTGTCATTTTTTCCCCAAATACTTGATAAAAAATGAATGGATGTAGCTCTGAAAAGCGTATTTGAGCCTTGTAACATTTCTAAATCCTCTGTCAAAAATTTCATCTCCGAGCTCAAATGGTCATTTTTCTACATTTTACGGTTTGACAGGCATTTCTCCCAGTCAAATTTACATCCTTGCATTAATAGGGAATGTGGCCTCTTCTGGTTGGATACAGCTTGGTGGGGTACTTCATAATTTTATAAATCACCTCAACTTGAAAACCGGCCTACGTGGAGGAATGACGCTCATTTGAAAGTTCACTTTTGGGTTTGGCCTTGAAGTTACGCCGGGAGGACACGTGGAGGTTTCCACTGCTTTTCCTAGACTTAGACAAATTCTTATGCAGCTGGTACAGTTTGGCAGAACAGAGACACGTGGCGAGCCCGTGCTCATTCAGGGTCTCCACTTTGGGCACCATTCTGAAATTGCGCCATGAAGACACGTGGAGGCTTCCGCCGGGTCTTCCCATACTTAGTCATTTTTCAAAAGGTTTTGGGAGGTCTGGGACACGTGGAGGAACCATGCATGTTTGGGGACTGGCCCTTGAGTTTCATTTTAAAGAAGCGCCAAGAGGACACTTGGAGGCCTCCGCTCACTTTTCATTTTGCTTGGACTTTTCAACGGCCAAAGGAGATTGTCTCAGACTCTGACACATGGCACCTTCCACTGAGCTTCAAGCCTTCAAACAAATTTTTCTGAGCCAGGACATGTGGCGAGCCTGTGCTTTTGCAGGGTCTCAAATTTTGGGGACCATCTCAAGGTGTTTCATTATGACACGTGGCAGTTTGAAAAGTCAAAAGGGACAGGGAAGCAAACCATCGAAGGCAACTTGGAATTTTTGCCTCTTATTCTCAAAAGGGTTGAAATACCAAAAATGGCCTGCAACCCTGATAAAGGAAGGGTCAAAGCTTGCTCCAGTCAATGGTGGAGGTGCGGACTCTCTGGGGAAACTTGGAAAATTTTCCTTTTGGGAAAAAAGAGTTAAAAGTAAAAAGGGAAGTGTGGTTCTGATGGGACCCACATTGGGACACGTGTCAGGCCCATTTTTCAAGGGCGGAGCTGTGGGGAAAACTTTGAAAATTTTCCCTTTTCCAAAAAGGAGGTGAAAATAATTTGGTCATTTTTGGGACCCACCTTAGGACAGTGTGCTCATTTCTCAAAGAGGCACAGAGAAAAATGTGAAAAATTTACATTGTTTTAAAAGTTGTAAAAAGTCAAATCGAACCCCTGGGCCTATTTTAAAATTGAATCTTCCATGTGGACGGCCCAAATTCAAAGTAAAGATCAACGAAAGTTGTGAGTCTGAATCTGATTTTCCCCCCATTTTACTGAAACACTCCTAGAAGTGCGAGTCTTCATGATTTCTTGGTATTTCCTACATGCCAAATAGAGAGGAGAGTTAATTTTGATATCTAAGTTTGGTGGAGAAGATCTGGAGATGTCTTTTTCCATTAAAATGGTCTGGCTATTGGGCTCGATGTGATCTTCCATTTTTCTTCTCCCGTGCATGAAAGAGCCAAAATTGACAGATTAGGGGTGGATGTGGTTGGTGAATAGAAGGATGAGTGTTCTACTATATGAAGGAATTGAATGCTAAGATTTTTAAAGAGATCTTCCCCATGAGCACATGGCCAATTTTTATAGATCTGATTTTGGGAATCACGATCGTGATCATGGAAAGCACTGGTGGCACTCAATGTCTAGATTTTTTGGGGAAAAAGGGTCTGTTGTAAAGGTTATAAATGGCACAAATTTATTGTGCAAATGGTTGGAGTGTGAAGGGTTGGGACTGATTTTCCTAATAGAAAAAAGGCTTGATAGAGCCCATCCTCCTTTGAGAAGTTGTTTGAGAAGCCTGTATATCTCTTTTGTATTGAATTTGATCATGTCAAGGTGGTTGCGAGTGTACAACCATTGACAAGCTCTGAGATTGTTCTAGAAACTTTCCCCTGCTGATAAATTTAATCAAACTCAAGCTATTCTGTGTGGATCTTGTGCAAAATGTGTGGCTTTACTTCTGAATGTCTGCAAATAGTTTTTCTTGTTCCTGTTGCAATCTTGTATCAAAATCTATCTCAATCACACAGGTCTCAATCCTTGTGATAGTTTAGTGGCATCTACAATTTCATTTCTCAGAAGAGCTTTCATCTGGGAGTGAAATAAATGATTTAAAATCACTTTTCTCTCATCTATTGACAGAGATTGTCTGTAAGCCTCTGGGTGTACCTCAGGCGTGATTGGGCTCAGATCTTGATGTTTTGTTG
The DNA here is from genome assembly GCA_019776745.2 of Taxus chinensis. Taxonomy (NCBI): domain Eukaryota; kingdom Viridiplantae; phylum Streptophyta; class Pinopsida; order Cupressales; family Taxaceae; genus Taxus; species Taxus chinensis. Next base: position 124,498,395 of record CM034154.1, read on the forward strand.
GGTTTTCCAACTTGATCCTTCATGTTAGAATCTCATAGATTGTATGAAAAAGTGCTAATCTGGGCCTCCATTGAAGCACATGTTCTAGTTAAAGAAACATTTTAGCTACTCTGTGGCATTCTATTGGTTTAGTCTTCCATTTTGCAAAAGTTCTCAAAGATTTGGTATAATCAACTTTATCCTGCTTCACCTCCCACCAAAATCCATCTAAAAACAACTCATCCTACCCATACTACCCCTTTTTGTCATGTGTGTATACAAATGCATGAATTTTACTACCAAAACATGCAGAAACAATCAGGATTCCAAATGTCTTTAGTAGCCTGAACCTTGCTTAGAGAATATCTCCACTATCTAGAGTGACAACTCGTGAGAGTTAGATTTTGTTGCATTGATCATATTTTCTTCAAGGTCTCCTTAACAACTTCATTAGGAAGGATATCTCCATCTCCTCCATAAACAACAGGCTACAAAAGGGTTCTCTTACCTTGGTTGAAAGGCACAACCTAAAATAGTGAGGATAGATCAAATCCTCTTGAGGGTGCTATCCATTTCTCCACATCTGAGTGATTAAGGGCCAGTTAGATCCCATCCCCAGCTACAAAATGACTCATCATGATCTATCTGTCTCTAAGCTTCCTGCTAAACCTGTGATGCTGCTCAGACTTTGAAGGAGAATCAATTTGCTTATCATTGACCATTTACATGACTACTTCATGGAGGTAATCAATGGTGAACATTTGGTCACATACCACCTTCTGAGCAGGACAAAGCTTACACAGAGCTATAGCCAGACATTGCTTGAGAGCTACTTTTCATTTGACAAATTGTTGTTGAGCCTGAAAAAATATCTTATAATGTCGCACAAACACTTGTAGTATGAGCTGGGGATCAGTGACCTGAACTCTGCCATCAGATATGGCATGAATTTTCTAAGAAGGTTTTTTGGATTTGAGGAAAAGAAATAATTGTTTTGAAACCTAGTTGACAATTTTAAGCCAATGCATGCGAGCACAAATTTGAGCTCCCGAGCATTGTAATTGTCAACAATTTGAATTTGTTGGTGAAGCATTCCAACTTGAAGTTACATTGTTTTAGAGAAGGGGTTGAGTTGAAGATCCACCACCGCTTGTCTGAAAATCAAAGGTGTTAGCGGAGTATGAGTGGCATCTAATTTTTGCCAGCTATCTGCCATAGATTTTTAGGAATCTATTAGTCTGAGTCATAGTGTTCTCCCACCATTGAGTCCAGCTAGCATGCATAGGTGGATGAAAGCGCTGACAGTGACCTGGTCGAAGGACTAGGTTCCACAAAAGCTTGATATGATTAAGAGTGGGTCAATGGTGCATCAAGGTAGTATTAAGAAAGAAGTGGCCTTTATTATAAAAAGAGTTCCTATCATGCCAAGTGATACGAAATGGAATGGGGGAATGATCGGAAAGGAAAAAATCAAGCATGACATCCACTAGCAAGGAATAAATGTTGTCAAACTCAAAAAAATCTTGAGATGATAGCATAACTCTATCAATTTATTTAAGAACTTGATATGATCCTCCTTGAAGATTAGACCAAGTGAACAAAGCTTTATAAGTGGGAGTGTGAGAGGCATTAGGGTCATAAAACCCAAACTTATTATGTATGAAAAACCATGCCTCCCTTTCACCAACTATCCACCTCATAGGTAGGTGGTCACATTTTTCAATGGGTGACTCAGCCATATTAAAATTTCCACTTATGACCCAATAAGCATCAAGAATTGTGTAGGTTATTCACCACTAAATATCGGCCCTTTCGGACACATCGTTAGAGGCATATATATTAATGAGGACAAAAGGGTGGACATCAACATTAAATAGGACCCATATGGCACGGTTTGTGGATTCTATTCCATGGTCAATAAAAAAGATTCATAATTTGGGAGAAAAAAAGGAAACTAAACCCCCACACCCCCTTCATGATTTCTACAAAAATCCAAGTTGTCAGGCCAGAAGTATTTGCAAACCATCTGTAATTAAAAACCTGTAACTTTCACCTCTTGCAAAAACAAATCATATAAATTGGAAAATATTTTCCAAGCTTCACAAAAAACATACTTGTGATTGGAGTCTGTAAGATCCCAAAAATTCTAAGATAAAAAAATTCATGGGAAACAGTGGTCAAGAGCCATGCCATCTGCATCCAATCCATCAAGGGCGTCAAACTGGTTTTGTAGGAATTAAGCATTGTTATGCTTCAAAAAATCCGCAAGTCAATTTTTTTTCTACTCGGCATATTCAAAGTTGTACTCCTCTTTTGTTGAATCCACACTGTGTGATGGGCTATGATCTCAGGAGATGTGAGAAGGACTTTGAGACCTTTTAGATATCCCTTGTGAGCTGTTGGTTAAAAACAACGGTTGTGGTTGTGGCATGGTGACATTGTAAATAGAATTTGCCTGGTCCATGAGAATCGAAGCCTCCTTGGGCATGCTGGAGAATTTAGGTAATTTGAATGGCAAGTTGCCATCAACAGTTGGTTCTTTATGAGTAGCAGTTGGGTCCTTAACTTGTGGACTATGGGGTTGTTCTTTAACAGCTAGCTCACATGGGTTGTTTGAACCAGAGGCCTTAGATTGCTAATTTTTATTCCTATTTTTCCGGCCCACAGTTATTTTTCATCCTTCCTCCTAAGGGGGTTTGGTTGTTTCTGGATCTGTTTTGTTTGTTGGGTGATTGTGAGGGACATACAGAGGACAGTCCTTAATCTTATGATCAGAGGCATGACATCAAACATAATTATTAGGAAAGTTGATATACAAAATACATTGCGAGTAACACGTGTCTCCCATCTAGATTTCCAAAAATTCTTTCACTTCCTGAGAAAGGTCTACTTCAACACATACACGCCTCTGTGGATGAGCATGATAAAAACATTGTGGTTCAAAGCATACCACGCGCCCTATGGAAGAAGTAATTTGATGAAAAAAATGAAGAAAAATCAAGGGTAGGCCAGGAAATTATACCTAGACTGACACTCTAAGTGTAGCATACTCAAAAACCATAAAGTCTTATGTCCATGAAGAGAGGACTAGCAAGGAGTTACGAACATACCAGGTGGTTTGTTGGGCCAAAATACTGGGGGCATTTTCTAGGTCAGAAAAGTGAAAAAGGAAAAATCCTTTGGTCATATTTTGTACATTTTTGATTCGGACCCTGTGAGGATTCCATGTCGTGTTAACCCAAGATTTGAGCATGCTTTCAGAGGGGGTGTGACCCAAAAAATACCCGATGAGAAAGAATTATTTCAACTATTGAAAAGCAACATTAAAATCAAGAATAGGTAATAAAATAGCAAGATGAGAAGAATTACCTCATGGAAGACTTTCAGGACAAAATTCCAAGGGCGTTTTTAAGGTGGTGCCATTTATCAAAGCTCCACTATCTACACTTGTGGTTACAACAACTAGGCTTGAAGAGGGAGAGGTCATTATATAGAGATTCCCAGAGGGTGATAAAACCTAGGAAAATCAATGGTATTACTATCCCACAAATTCCTAAAAAGTCCGTGGAATGAAAATTTTGCGAGGAGGAAACCCTAGCAAAGTTGACTCTTCAACTGTAGTGCTCCCACTCACGAAAAAATATTTGGATTCAGTTTTATTTGGATTTCTTTCATAGTCTTCAGATAGAAGGTTTATGTATTTATATTTTTTTCAATCATGTATTTCTTCATGCAAGGTAGGAAAAATATCCCTAACACCTATGAAATAGGTATTCTCAACATTCCTTTTCCATGGAATGCCGAGGTAATACTATTATATATTATAAAATGTGTTTCCTATTTATTTTTCTTGTTTGTGAAGAGTTAAGGTTTTATTTCCTATAAATCATGATCCTTTGAATAACATGTCTAAATATACACTATGTGTGTAAATCTATATTTCAAAATGAAAATGCAAGGTGTGAATGTGTATATTTATGAATATACATGCATGGGTGTGTATATTTATAAATATGTACATTTTCATTTATTATATTATTGATTAAATGAGGAATATTTGATTTTGGAAAACTTTCTTGACAAAGATAAGATCATGCACTATATGCCACTCCCCCTATACAAGGTTAGGTGTTTAAACACCTATGAAGGAAGTGATATATCTAGGTATTAGTATGGCACCTATGTTATTTTATCATGGGAAGTGTGGTAAGGTAAATTAGATGTGGGGAGGGGTGGTATGGAAAAAAGTAAATAAGATCAGGAAATGTGTGTGTGTGTGTGTGTGTGTGTGTGTGTGTGTGTGTCACACTATTTACATATGCTTATTCAGGATAAAACCACCACATGAAGTTCATAAGGGGATTTACTATTCTACCTTTATTTTTTGTGTGGGTGTCATCTAAACTAATACTTTCATAGCATAGATAAGATACATTTAACTTCAATCATTTAACCTTATCAATTTCTACCTTTTTAATAAATGCAAGCAAGGACTTGATCTATGTCCACAAGGCAGGAAATTAATGTATATAGGGATCTAGTCCATTATAATCAAAATCATAAGATTTTAAAATTAGTTTAAGGAATTAAAGCTCTTCTTTATAAGAGTTCAAGTTTTAATAATATTGGTCCCCATCTTAGAAAAATGGGATTAATTACACAAGGAAGAAAATTAATATATATAAAAACCATGTTTCATCATTTTCTTCACCTTTTCAAAATGACGAAACAGATAAGGGTAAGGGCCAAGGAGGAATACCTGTTAAATGTTGGTCGGTTGATGGTTGTTATGCACGTTCTAACTTCTTGATCCACAACTGAATGTGAGAGCTTTCTTTTGGCTAGGAGGAACTACTGTGTTAACGATCTTATGGCTGAGTGGTGGAGGTGGTTGATCAGAGAATATGTGTATGGTCCTGTAACGGTGATTTCCCAGAGTGCTCCCATAAATGAAATGGTTCTATGATTGATCCTACTGATGGCTCTGGATGTCTGGATGCGTAAAAGGATGCCTTTTTTTCTTGCATGTAGCTCTAATATCATTTCCTTACTCTGAGAATGTGCCAACCCAAAAACAAGGTTGTTTGGGTGAATAAATGGTAACCGACGATGGTTCTGGGTTGACTGGCGTCGATTTAGGGGTGACCGGCGTCGGTTAAGGTGGGATTCCCTAGGTTTACTAAAATGATCATATCTTTCTAATTTCATGGGCCCAGTTAGTTTATTCTCACGGATTAGAACAGAAACTTCCCTTCTAATGAGTGGGAATGTGGTTAGAGATATTTTAGGGATTGATTTTAGGGTTAGACCAAATCTTCACTCATTAAGGCAAGTAAGACTTAGTTATTGTTAGTTATGGAAACATTCCAAGAATAGGTTTAGGGTGAGGTGGAAATTATCTTAATTAAAATAATTAAGTAAATGAATATTGTGAGGATGGGTATTAATTTAATTAAGTTAATTAAATTAATATTAATGTGGGGTAGAGGGGGCCATGGTTAGATTAGTATGCTTGAGCCGGTTACTTGACAAGGGATCAAGGGGAGTGTGACCCAATTTTGGTGTCTACATTTTGCCCCTTTTTGTTGCGTAGCTTGTATTGGTAAACGACGCTGACAAAAATAAGATGTGGTTGCCCCATGTGTGGGTGAATGTGATTCCCCTTAAACTAGGAATTGATGTGGCAGAAGACAAAATCAGTGAGTGGTTTGATAAAAGGTGTATGTGAGGAAGAGGAAGGTGGACAACGGGGGTAATGGGGTAAAGGTCCAATCAGGTAATCTAGGTAATGGGCCAAGGTCAAAGGTAATAACAGTATAATGCACACACATGTATAAACTATAGCACGATACCAGGTTAAAGAGTATGCAAACTCTACATTGTCTAAATGTTGATAGGTTTATCCAAACAAGGTTGAGGTGATTCCGGTATCCAAGGTATAGGATATGGTGTGGAAGCACTTCACAGGTCAGGTGTAGGAACGTTTAGGTATGTTCCGGTACACCAAAGGTAAGGTCAGGATAAATAACATGACAATAGGAAAAATAAGGTCATTAGGTCAAACAACACAGGTAATAGTGTTGCAAGGTATAGCGAGCACATGAGTTCATAGGTCCCTAACAATGTTCCGGGTCTAGGTAGCTAGATCACATCAATAGGAAACGTAAGGTCATTAGGTCAAACAATACAGGTAACAATGTTGCAAGGTATAGCAAGCACATGAGTTCATAGGGTATTAACAATGTTTTGAGTACAGGTAGGGAGGTCACGACATAGGTAAGGCCAAGGTACAGGTAAAATAACAAGAAACATAATGAAGGATAATTATAGGTAAGGTAGGCATGGAGGTTGGTTGTCAATAAGGGTGGGTAAGGTCAAATGGTGGTTGGGTTGGTTAAGTTGGGTCAGAAATGGGGAAAGGGTAGGGGCAAGAGTATAACAGGTAACCGATGTCGGTCATACGGAACCATTGACAGATCTAGGTAAGACCGATCACATGGTTTATTGTGGGCACACAACCAATGTTGGTCTGGGTATAACCGAGCATGGTGTGCTAGGGCACAGGACCAATGTTGGTTTAGGTATAACTGACATGTCGGTCAAGTCGATGTGGGTATATACAAATAAAAAAATCCATATAAGATGGATTCATTTGTACGGTTTGGATTTTGTGAAAATAACAGAGTACTGAAGGAGGTGTGCTTTGTTGGGAGGAAAAGATGCGGGATGATGTCCTACTGAGGTGGAGAGATTCGGTTGGATAAAGTAGCTAGGTAGACATGGGTTCACGAGCACAGGGGGATTGATTGTGATTGGTTGGAGGTCAAGAGAATTAGATTTGGTGATTGGACATGGTAGAGGAAGGAGAGGGATTAGGTGGACCATTGGAGCAGTAGCCTGATGTGCCACCATAGATATTGAAGTGTGATGAGGTAAGATTCAATCACTTGCATTGGTTTTGGAGGTAGATTGGGTATATAGGTTAGGGAAGGATTAGGGTCTTTTGGGGGGAAAAGGGGATTTGAATTTGGGAAGGAAAATTGGGTAAAATAGGAATGAGGAGAGGTGTGGTTTGGTGAATGAGGGGTGGGGAGGAGTTAAGGGTAGAGTTAGGTAGGAATGGGTGAGAAGAAGGGAGTGTTTTAGGAAAAGGGGGGTTTTGGGTTTCACAGATTTCTGCACAACAATGACTGGTGTTGGTCAAGGGGTGACCGATGTCGCTGGTGTCGAGCCAATACCGGTCATAGATAAGGTGACTGATACCAGCTTTAGAGAGACCGTGGTCGGTTAGGAGTAACTAGTACCGGTCATCATGTGGAGAAAAAGGGGCCAAAATAGCCCTATGGTGGGTGGGTGAGATAGATAGTGGGCAAAAAAATATTGTGGTGATGAAAAACAGAGCATGGGTAAGAGGTTGAAAGAGGTATGGTATGATTGATAGTGGGTGAGGGTTGGGGTGGGTAGATAGAATATGTAATAAGAAGGTATGTTTTGAGGGGGAAAAAGAGGGAGGGTAATAGGTGTAGGTAAAGTGTCAAGAGTGACTGTGGGTATGATCAAGGTTTATTAATGTGATGTTTTTTTGGATGTAGGCGAGAGACCAGCTACCATATGCGAGATAGGGTGCTGCACTCCTACTCATGACAGTTCAAGGAGGTGTGACAACTAAGGATTGGCGGCATGTTGTATAGGTTGGCCTAATTGGGGTTATATGCTATCTGAGCATGTAGTCCAACAACTGAGTTTGATTGTCACCCTCATCAACAGATGGGATTCAATGACCAACAAAGTTCCATCTACCGATGGATAAGATCACGGTCACCCTGGAGGATGTGTACATGATCCTATGCGGTTGCCGATAGTGGGGGCACAGGTAAATTTTATCTCCTCAAAGGTGTATAAGGATTTGATGCTGACACTCTTTGGTGAGGGGTTGGTGGAGATGAGGTTTCATAGTGCCGACATGGGTTATGGGGAGATGTACTTGGCTCGTCTAGAGGAGACTAGGTTAGTTGTGTTGCTGATGGAGGAAGTCTATTATTTTGCACTGGCATATGCCGAGGGTGAGAGATTCCCATGCGATCATTGATGTGGGTCTTGCATGATATGGTGATAGACCATACCCATTTTGTATGGGTGCCAACATTCTTGGTACAGCTATATATGGAGTTATGGGCATATGGGCGACTTCGTAGGTTCAGCTTGTGTTGCACCTTTCTACTTCATTTTTGGACATATGAGCACATTATGTGTGCACGCCTATTTGGTATGCCCCGGGTGGATGCATTCAAGCCAAGTTTTGTTCGCGTGGGCTATAGGCAATGGGTTCCTTTTTTTACTGAGAGTTGAGCGAGAAAGGTGATGCATGATGTTGCCTATTTAGGTGTTTACTAGAAGGGTTATCTGGCACAGACATCATTTGGAGACCATATGTGGGTTTTCCATCATACAGGTGGATGGCCAAGGAGCTAGATGGATTGCAGCTACTCAGATGGATAGAGGGATTACGTGCTGGAAAGCACAAGATGATACCCGTAGACAGGGTTAGATGATAGTTTGAGCTACCGCAAGATATACCTCTACCCTTCCCATAGTACAAGAGGAATGACATGGAGAGGTCGTTGTCTCTGCCCCAGCTGACAGTGCCTACAGGGCAGGAGAAGTAGGTGAGAGACCAGTGGATCGATGATGTCAGGATGACTGAAAAATATAGACAGTGGTGGGCTGCACACCTACAAGAAGTACCACCAAGGCCAGGGCAGCTGGATTTAGCCACCATCACTGTCTAGAGGGACATCTTACAGGGGTAGGTGGCTGCCTTGATTACACAGCTGGGGATGGTGTAGGGGCAGTTGACAGGTGCAGAGGCACACATGGCCACTTTATAGGCACAGGTGGCCACTTTACAGGCCTAGATAGCACAAGGAAAAACACCCACATAGGGTGGTGATGGTGATGGGATATAGGTGGATGCACTACATGCGTAGGTTACAGGTTTACAAGGCTAGTTGGCCATTACACAAGCACAGGTTGTGACTCTTTAGACCCAGATACATGCAGGAGAAGGACAGGGTCCCTTAGGACAGGCACAGGTACATAGACAGGGTCAGAGGCCAATAGGGCCACCACAGACAGTACCCATAGCTGAATTATGGAATGCCCTAGGTGAGGCCAGGTATTATCAAGATATTTTGATGGCAGAATGGATATATTTTCTATCCTATGGAGAGTACAGGGCACAACAGGCCTCAAGTGAGAGGACCAGGTTATGCACCCACATTGTGGAGAGTATAGGGGGCTAGTGAGCCCCGAGACAGAATCAAGGCGAGGCCACTAGTTCATAGAAGGCCAATCCCAGGTGATGTATTAACTGGGACCCAACCACGACCCATGATGGGTGGTGAGATGTTAGCAGGCTTCACAGTATCATGAGCCGGGGAGGAGGAGGAGACTAGGGGAGACATAGATGGAGGATATATGGCGAGATTATGCCTGATAGCCATATGGACCTCCATTTTGATGTAGTTGTTTTTTTATTTTTTTATATACACCCGGCCTATGTTGTCTGAAGAGATTGAGGATGTATACGAGATTTTATTGATTTTGATCATATATCGGCCTGTGTGTCGAAGATAGTGAGGCTGTATATGAGATTTTTGTATATTTTGATGATATACCAGCCTACGTGCCGAAGATGGTGAGGCTTTATATGATATTTTTGTATATTTTTATGATATATCGGCCTACGTGTTAAAGATGGTTAGGGTGTATTTGAGAGTTTTGTATATTTTGATGTTATATTGGCCTACATGCCAAAGATGGTGAGGGTGTAAATGAGGATTTTGTATATTTTGATGATATACCGCACTACATGCCAAAGATGGTGAGGGTGTACATGAGTGATTTGAGATTTTGATTATTATTATTAGGATGGATGTTCACAGGTCATTTTTATAGCAAACTTTCTGATTTATAGATGATCAGTGTGTATAGGCATCGAATGGGTATACATGTTTTAGATTTTCATTGTTATATATAGGCATAGGATGGGAGTCAGCTGGATTAGGCATGGATTGATTCAAGATTGACTGTAGGTATGGTGGGAGTTTAGGTTGGTTTAGGTATGGTTAAGTTTTTAATTCATTAATTTGTGTAATTAATGATGATTTGGATCATGTTAAGATGTGTTGTAGTAAAATGTCATGATAATGGTAAAGAAATGGGTAGACAAAATGAAATGAATGTATGAGTGATGATGGTAAAGATGTGAAGCAATTTTTGTTTGTTTGATTTAATTTCCAATTATTGATATAAAAAGGAAACTAAACTAGGCTAAAATGTGAATAGGAAAGGGGAAGAGGGAATTGGTTAGGGGGATAGAGAGTGGATTGAGCTATCCTCCAAGGGCCCCATGCCCCTCGGAGTGCTGCCTACATAGTCCCAGCGAAAAGGGACCTCAGGATGATGTAGTTCTCCCATAAGCTAGGGAATATTAGGGTGAAATAGTGGAATGGTTTGATAGGTGTTAGGCATGAGTGATGTAGGTCATAGGCATGATTGAGTTTAGGTTTTAGGTATGGTTGAGTGCTTTTTAAATACAAGTGTTGAGGATCTGGTCCTGTATAGGATAATTAATAGGTAATGAGGAAGGTGAATGGTAAGAGGTGGTAAAAGAGTCTACTTGAATTGATAAGAACCCTGATGAGTCTACCATACCCTATATGGGCTTATGAATGTAATACCCTACATACCTTGTATAATGAATCTGTTTTTAAGGGTGAAGAAAAGTCAACATGATCATGAAATGTCACATTTGCGGCAAGTCCCTTGAGTAATGAGGAATTTAGGGCGAAAAAGACAAGGATGTGAGAATGAGAGGTTTAGCGTAGCTTAGTGTACGATGACGTGTATTTCGGAACCAGAAACCCAGAATCCAAAATAGGCAAGTCCATGATGAAAATTTCATCTTTTTCTTTATTTGTTTGTTTTTAATAGACTGATAGATGCAGAGAAGTCTATATGGGTTAAATATATTCTCTCCTTAAGGTCTTTGTGAAGTTGATCGATGCGGGAAGCTTCTGAATATTTAATTATATTTTTTGTAATGACCGTTTATAGTTGTCCTTCGAGGGAGAAGTGTATTGATAGTGGTAGAATATGGAGAAGAGATGTGACTTTTGAGGGAGTCATCTTTTGCTGGAAGTTTGAATCAAGGAGTCGTATCCCTTTTTGTTTTGAGTCATTTAAGTCATGGAAAAGATTTATAGAGGACAATTAGGTTCCTGATTTTAGAAGACAAGACCATAGTACACAAAGATTAACTATGAAAGAGGTGGTTTTGAGTGATGAATGACCATGGGATTCCATCTTGAAGAAGATGAAAAGTCATCCATGAGAATGATGCTATGAGCAGATCCATGGTACTCATATTGAAGACAATGCTAAAAGGTGACAGGTAATCATATGATTATTGTTTATTCATGGATCCTCAAAATGGGTAGGTTATGGAAGGTGAACATGCGCTCAAGGGAATAAGCAATCCATTGATAGAAAGTGATATAGGACTTGATATTAACAATAAAAATGGTTAAAGATGCAAGGAATTGAGTGGCTCAGGTTTGGGTTTACCTTCGAGTGAAGACAAACAATAAGCACCTGATCCATAGGCATGGGTGATGATATAGGGTCCAAGCTAATTAGGAGAAAAAATTCCCCGTTTAGTTTTCTCCTCTTTGGTTACATGTTGATTTTCCTTTAGGACAAGGTCACTGACTCGAAAGATTTGTTCAGTGAACACATTTTTCATAGGAAGGTTTGATACATTTTTGGTAGATTTGGGGATGGTTAAGAGTGTTGAAATGAAGTTCATCTAATAATTCAAGTTATGCATCAAAAAATCCTTGCGAAAGTCATCATCATTGAGCATGTCTTTTAGTGAGATGCGGAGGGATGGAAACTAGACTTTGAGAGGTAAGACAACCTCATTATCAATAGACCAGAGAAACGGGGGTGGCAGCAGTTCAAAGTGTGAGTACTAGTGCGGATACATCCCACAAGGAGAAAGGAATGTGCGTATGTCAATCCTTCCCAGTATCATTGACCACCTTCATGAGGATTTTGTTCAAGGTTTGTATTGGTTGATTCTGCTTGACCATTGGTTTGCGGGAGTAATAAGGTAATGAGAAACTATGTTGGATGCCAAAAGCATCGCTTAGTTTGCGTAAGGTTTTATTTTTTAATTGTTTTCCATTATCCATGATAATACGGGTGAGGGACACCAAAGCGACAGATGATGTGATGGTTGATGAATTCACATATTTTCTCAGATTTGTTGGAAATGAGGGGAATGGCTTCTACCCGTTTAGTGTAATATTCAATAGCGGTTATGATCCATTGGTAGCATTGTGAAAAATGGGAGGTTGATTTCACTGAACAAGATCAAAACCCCATTGAGAGAAAGGCCAAAGGTCTCACGTGACCTGTAATGCATGACTAGGGGTGTGATGGAGATTAGCATGTTGCTGGAATTTTATGCAACATTTGAAATAATCACAACAGTCATAGTTTAGGGTTGGCCAGTGATAACCTAGGCGAAGAATGCATTTTACGATAGCGAGACCACTAAAGTGGCCTCCAAAAATTCCACCGTGGACTTCCTTAATGGTGTAAGGAATTTTAGAACTGGTAAGGCATCGTAAGAGAATGTTATCGAAAACCATGTTTTTACAGAAGACCACCCATGATGACACAATAGAGAGACACTTTTAAGAAAGGAACATGTTGACCATTACGAGTGAGATCAGCCGGATAAAATGGAAAGGGGAAAGATAGTCTGTATATTACTTATACCAAAGGTCACTTGGGTTAGGGAGCAGCAGGTTCTGATAGAGTAGGAATTCATAAGGAAAATAAGAGGGTGATTGTATTCCTTTGTATAGTGACAAAGATTTTTAGAGTCAGCAGGTGAAGTAGGTATTTGAGAAGCCAAACAGGGCCATAGTATATGTAAATTTATTGGTAGAATGTGGGGTGGTTTGAAGTGTGTAACGATCGAAGGTGGTCAAAAGTATGTCCACATGATGCTTATACTTTTGAAGGATCTCATTAATATACTATTGGTATATACTATTGACATTGGTTAATGGACCAACCTGATAATCACCAAAGATGTTGATCGACTTAACATCTAAGGCATAAGTAGCCTAGAGGACCCAATACAAGTGCTTCAGTATTCAGCAATATTTTTTGTACAATCAAGATTGAGTTTGAAAAATACAAAGGCATAGGTTCACCATCAAGTAGCATGAGGATAACACCAGCCCCACCCCCACGCTGACACTTGGAGCCATCGAAGAAGAGTGTCATTTGGTAAGTTGTGTTCATCTAGGGAAAGGGTAATAATAGACTCATCTAGTAAATTCAAAGTTAGAGGGTTGATTCCCTGGAAATGGGTGCGTCGGCTAATTGGTCGGTGATAGTTTGGCCTTTAATGGACTTATTGATGGATGAATTCAAGTTCGAGGTTGGCCAGAAGCATAAGCCAACATGTGCGGGCACGTTGATTTTTGATATGGTTTGGCATACATGTAGTGTAATGGGGTTAGTATTAGTAATGATGAAGGTTTTGTGGTTGAGTAGGTAATGGCGGGGTTTTGGTAGTGATGAAAACCAAGGCTAGGAAAAGTTTTTTAGCATGGGTATATCTATTTTTATAGTCAAGAAGGGTTATAAATTATGTAATAAATGACTTTCTCTCGAGTGTTGGTCATCATGATGAGCGAGCATGGCACCTAGAGAATGGTCAGTGGCGGAAATATATAGGTAGAAGGGTTGATCATCCTTAGGAGGAATGAGCACTGGTGGTTATAGTAGGTATTGTTTCAAGGCTTCGAAGGCTTTATGCCATTCATCATCCCATTCGAAAGAAATGTCTTTCTTGATAAAATGATGGAATGATTGATGTTAGTGTGAAATCACAGCACCCTCAAATGAGTCATAGATCTACTTTTCTAAGGCTAGGTCATTTGGTGTGATTGCATAACATTGGATCATTCCCCAAGCTATGGAACTTGCAAATGGGAATGACCCTCCAACGAAGGTTGGTTCCTCTTCCTAATCTACCTACCACAAGCTATTCTAGTGTTAGAAAGCTAATCTAATCCTAATCTAACTTCCAAGGAGACAAGGAGAGAAAGAAAATAAGGAAAAACAGAGCCTACACTAAAACAGTGATACACTAGAGAAGGAAAATTTTGATCATCTACTGTACTGCCATGGAACAAAGAGAGGTGAGCAATGGGAAAGATGGACAACAGCATCACAAACCATAGATCAGATTCACATAGAAAATGTTCTAAAACCCCATGAACACAACTCCCAGATCTACAAGTGAACATTCAAAACATGCACAGATACCCTGTAATGAAGAGAGGCAAGAAGAGAACCAAAAACGAGCAAGGATGGACAAATGCATCAAAAAAAAAGTTTTTATTGCTTTAGAGTTTACACAGAGCATCATCTACAGACAAGAGGTAAAAAAATCCATTTTACAGAGCAGGGGAGGAGGTTCGAACTCCCTTTTTGACCCTTGGGAAGAGAAAAAAAGGAGGAGGCAGAGAAGAAAACGAACAACAACTAATTAACCTTTTAAAATGATGCCTATGTTACAATATATAAAATAATGGGAGAGAGAAGAAGGAAAGAATCGAATCTTTCTCTAACCACTCTGAGATACGTATTGAATCCCATTTAGAAATCTCAACCACTGAAAATCAATGCCTTCTGCAGATCCGCCCACAATATGTCACTTTTGGCTCCCCAATGGATCAAATCGAATCAGATTTGGTAGTTAAAGAGATTGGATTTTACGTTAATGGCCTGGAATAATTTTCTTCATTTTTCACCTACTATGGCCTACAAAAACTGATTTTCTATCCTTCCATGGTGTAGAGGACGTCAAGACACTTCCAACGGTATCAAATTTGCTATATTTTGAGCCCTAAGTCGAAAGATATGCCTCTTCAAAGTTTGCATCGGGTCCATACAAATGGGCGGGAAAACTAGTTTGAAAAATGGGCCCTCACTTTAATATGCAACTCGTGGCAGCTAGATCGGAACAAAAATTGGGTTTGCAGGCTCAGAAGTTAAATTTTCTCCTTTTTCGCAAGAATTGTAAAATCTAAAGAACTCTCGCGGCCCCGCTGCTCCGCCTGGACACCTAGTTCTTTTTGGTTGGCTGGGAAATGTGCTTCTTTTTTTACCTTTATGCTTTTTGGATGAAAGGAAAAATTTTACTTTTTTCCTCAACTCTCTACCTTGGCTTTGACTCGGGTCTAAATGTTGAATTTTTCCTTGGGCAGAGTTGCGAGCTATCATCACCAATCCGGCACTATGATAATTCTTCACCGGGAACTCCTCGTGCTATGATTATTTACTAATGCATAGCCTTTAGTTTGGTGGATGTAATCTAGAAACAAAACAACAACATAACATAAGAATACCATCAACTATGATAAGACGGAATGATGACAAATCTGAAATATCAAAGTAAATTATAATATTAACATGAAATTGTTACATTCTCACCCATGAGGTACTTCAAGTGTTATTGACTTCACTTGCCTTTCACCAAGACTATGGGAGAAACTTTACAATTACACCTCTTAATGGCTTCTTCAACACACCTTTAAACTGATGGCTTCCTTTGCACACTTCCTACAATATTTCTCACTACTTCCTTCTATGCTAAATGAGGGCGGTGGCCTCTCTATTTATAGAACTTCCAGGCTTATCCATCTTATCTCTAAGATAGGATAAGAAATCCACTCTGATGAATCATATTCCATACCTTAACTCTTATCTGTACATGTAAGCCTATCTTTTAAGATAAGATAAACCTTATCATTTTACATGGGTTCCACATTTTTAGACTTTTTACAAATAAAATACACAAAATATTTATGACCTCACTCCCTGTCCTTATTACCAATATAATATTTCTAATTCCTAATCATGTAGACCCTACTTCTATAATTACCCAAACTTTGACATTTTAACATTACCGGACCACTTACGACAAATATTTACTTTTTACAACATTCCTATTATACTTTGACTGTTACCGTACTCCACATTATTTGCGGCATCGTACTGACGGCACCGTTATCTTCTATCAGATGCTACTACTAATTATACTTAACAACATCCTATTTCTAATACATACATTAATGAAATAGAAATTACGGAGGAAAATTTTAGTGTCGACAGGGCCATTTTGCAACTTTTAAACCTTTTGGGGGTAAGGGGCAAAAAAACAAACTTTTTCAATCAATGACCCACCTTAGCGCTGTGTGACACATGGCAGCACTGGCACTTGTTTGAAAACCCTTTTCTAAAATGTTGACCCTTGAATTAGCACCATTGAGACACTTGGCATCCTCCGCTGGCCTACCTCGTGCATTGACTATTCAACTGACTTTGCCCCTCTTTTGAGATTGGACACATGTGCAGGCACCGCGTTTGTTTGAAAAACCTGATTCAAAAAATGGCCTTTGGAGGAGTGTCGAGTTGAAAAAATGGTCAGCCACCACAGGTCCATGTGGACTTTTCAATGGTCACTTTCTTATCTTTTTGGACTCTGGGATATGTGGCGAGGTCTTGCAATCATTTAGGGTCTCCACTTTTGGGACCAACTCTTGGAGATGCGCCAGGCTGACACTTAGCACTCTCCGCACGCAAATTTTTTACTTAGCCAATTTTTTTTAAGGCCCACGCATGTCTGCCTTTGACTCTATTTGACCATTTGAACCTTACCTCCATTGTTCCACCATGGGGACATGTGGAGATGCGGGGTGCTCTATTTGAGCCTCCCTTTTTTAGGATTCATCTTTGGAGAAGCGCTGCATTAGGGCATGTGGTTCTCTCCACTGGATCCTCCATACTTAGTCCAATTTTGGACCCCTTTCTTGAATTGTTTCAATCTTGAAAACTTCAAAACATCACCGTTTCTTCTGTTTTTCACATCTAGCCTCTTTGAAACCATCTCCTCCTTATCTGACCCCGCAATTTCATTGTTGACTTTTCCTGAAGCTTGCAAAATGGATTTAAGACATGGAAATGCTCAAAAGAACCATTTCTTTTATTTCTTCTTGTGCAGGGTTGGATTTGACTTTCTCGGGCTTCTGTTTTCACTTTTCTTGGCTCTGGAACTCGAGTCCATGGGTCTGAATCATTTCCCTTCATGTTTTCTTCATGTTTAGGGATCATTCTAACCAAATTTTCCAAGGAGGTGAATTTGGGATAACAATTTGGTGACTCACGGGGGCATCTACCAGCTAGATGAAGAGACCAGTGGCCTTGAAGCATCCATTGGGCATGGAGTTTGCTTGATAAACATGAAACTAATATGAACTTTGAATTCTTGATCCCTGAGCCACTGCGAGCCTGACTGCAAGCCTTTTCTATGCTTTACCTGTCCCTGAGCCTACCCGTGCATCTGTACTCTCAATTTTTCATAAGAAAACCTTGAGACAATGATTTCTGAGAGTAGAAATTTGAATTCAGCCCAAGGTTTTCATCTGTCCCTCAAATGAACTGTCTCGAAATGGATTTTAGTTGCTCTACATTTTTTTCTTTTTTTCAATTTGTAACTGTCACAGGAAAACATGAGCCTTCTTACCTTCAATATTTTAAGAGCCTAGCCTCATGCCCCTCCTAAGCAATACAAAAAAAACTTATATACAAAGATAAAATCATACATGCCTCAAATGAGACATGCAGAGTGTGCATAAGCACTTCTTCTGCTGAAAAAAAACCTACCTACACTAATCTAACCAAGAGCAAAGGGAGCTCAAACAAATCCTGCAACTGGCAGGGAGAAATAGCTTCCCTTCCTAAAAAATGGCAGCCATGCAACTGATTTGGCACTGAACATGGCTGGTTGGATGAGTGAAAAACTAAATACAAGCTGATCTTCCACCCAAATTACCAAAGTATCAACTGAAGACAAAACCAATACCTCTTTTAGTTGCTCTGCATTTAGATTGAAGAGGTATGACATTTGATCCTTGGTGCTTTGTAGCTCATCCTCATGCCCTGAAGTAGGCATGACTGGTTTTGGCCTCTCCTTTGGCTCCAATGAAGCCAAATACTTGATTGGGCAAGGTCTGATCCATTTGATATGCCCATTTCTTTTATTTTCAACTCCAAAAATGGAGTACTCTTGTAGACCTTCTTGAGTGGATGATGTGAGGGAGATGATGACATCCTCCTAACTTTTCTCTTCCTCCTCCTTTGAAGAACATGGAAGATCAAGATCTTCCAACCTTGGTTCCAAAAGGCTGCTATAAGATGCAGGCTGCTGCAATTGAAAGTTCTCCTCCATGACAGCTGGTATGCATGTTATGAAGGTGGATTAAGGAGAAAAAAACAATGTTATTTTAACTAGTTCTTCTCCATCAAAATAGTCCTCCAAATCAGATAGATAAACTACCTCATTGTTGTCCTGTTGCAAATGTTCAACCTCTTCCATGATGTCCTCCTAATCTGCAATTTGATCACCATGGTTCTCCTCATCCTTAAACATGAAGTTTGAAAGATCAAAATCTTCTTCAACATTAGAGCTTGAAGGGGATGAAGTGGGAGGAAGAACTGAAGGTTCCTCTGGGACCTTCTCCTCACTTGGAGCCTCTGTAACTATATGGTACTCCATCATATGTTCATTAACCAAATTAGGCCCTTCGAATGAAAGCAAGGGATATTCAATGATGCTTTCTTCATTGAATGGCTTCAAAACTGATTTGATCTCTCCCATCTTCTCCTCTTTAATGGGACTTGGGGATGATTGTCCCCCCTCTTGTTCTTGTTCTTCTTCTACTATAAACTCAACCTCAACCACCACTATTTCTTCAACTCTAACCTCCTCTATTGGTTTGACCATCAAGGGGATCTTTGTAAACCCAAATTTGGCAGCCCAACTCTTCAAATTGTCTGTCATTTCTTTTTTGTTGGGCTCCTCTCCTTGTTGTTCTCCTTGACTGGTTTCTTGGGTATCTTCCCAACATGGACTTGGGAGAGCAAGAGGAGTGGTAGGTTGGGGTTCAACCAGCTTTGTGATTATTTTTGGTGGGGCTGGAGGTGGAACTTCTAGTTTGTTTGGATGGGATGACTATTTGGAAGGGAATGGAGAAAAGGAACTGAAATGTGGTGGAATACTAGGGAATGGAGGAATGGAATCAACACTTAGAGTAAAAACTGGCAAGCTTGGAAATTAGAGCTTGGGTTGAGATGGTGTTGTTTGAGAAAGAGAAAAAGAAAAGCTATGAGGTGGTGGACTTACCCATTGACAAGGTTGTCTTGACTCTAGCTCATAAGCCTCAATCTCCTCATTCCATTGTGTAAGTTGGGGAAGCATTTTAATCATGAAGTCTAGCTTCTCTTGAGGGTTGTAATGTCTTGGAAAAGGGTCTTTCCATGGATAAGGTGCCCTAAAACCAATCTGAAATGCCTTCATTTGTGTTATGCCCCTTGATTGAACTGTGCCAACCTCCATTTTTTGGATCTTCTCCAGCAAACCATCATCTTGTATTTGATTGTATTCATTGTTTACATACCCCTGCTCTTGGAAAGCTCCATAGCCAAAATGATTTTAGAATTGCTGCTCATAGGGGTGGACATATAGATTTTTCCTTTGCTCAAAATGCTGATTTGAAGGAGTTGTAAAACATATTGGGGGTGGATTGTTCTGTTGCTATAAGTGTGAGTTCCACGAATAGAATGAATTCATGATTACACAACTTCATGGAATGGAAAAGAATGAAATAAATGGAAAGAAGAATGGATGAAAATGAGTGGAAATGAGTGGAAAGAATAGGTCTGCAACTTAGAGAATGGGTTTTTGACTATATGGAGCCACAAAATGTGCAAAATAAAGCTTTTTTTACAACAAGTGCACATCAATCTTGTTGCAATGAAGTGAAGACCTCTTGGTCCCACCGGGTGTGCCAAAATTGTTCGTTTTAAATCACAACACCCCCCAAATGAGTCATGGATCTACGTTTCTAAGGCAGGGTCATTTGGTGTGATTACATAACATTGGATCAGTCCCCAAGCTGTGGGACTTGCAAATGGGAATGACCCTCCAGAGAAGGTTGGTTCCTCTTCCTAATCTACCTACCACAAGCTATTCCAATGTAGGAAATCTAATCTAATCCTAATCTAACTTCCAAGGAGACAAGGAGAGAGAAAACAAGGAAAAACAAAGCCTACACTAAAATGGTGATACACCAAATAAGGAAAATGTTGTTCATCTACCAAAATACCATGGAACAAAGAGAGGTGAGCAATGGGAAGGATGGACAACAACATCATAGACAATAGATCAGATTCACATAGAAAATTTTCCAAAACCCCATGAACACAACTCCCAGATCTACAAGTGAACATACAAAACATGCACAGATACCCTGCAATGAAGAGAGGCAAGAAGAGACAACCAAAAATGAGAAAGGATGGACAAATGCATCACAAAACACATTTTTATTCCTTTAGAGTTTGCACAGAGCATAATCTATGGAAAAGAGGCAAAAAATGCCATTTTACATAGCAGGGGAGGAGGTTCAAACTCCCTTTTCGACCTTGGGGAAGAGAAAAAAAAGGGGGAGGCAGAGAAGAAAATGAACAACAACTAATTAACCTTTTGAAATGATGCCTTTGTTACAATATATAGAAGAATGGGAGAGAGAAGAAGGAAAGAATCAAATCCTGCTCCAACCACTCTGAGATACGCATTGAATCCCATTTCAAAAGCTCAACCACTAAAAAATTAATGCCTTCTGTAGATTCACCCACAATATGTCACTTTTGGTTCCCCAACGAATCGAATCGAATCAGATCTGGTATTTGAAGAGATTGGATTTTACGTTAATGGAATGGAAGAATTTTCTTCATTTTTCAGCTACCAGGGCCTGCAAAAAATGATTTTCTATCCTTCCAAGGTGTAGAGGACATCGAGACACTTCCAACAGTATTAGATTAGCTATATTTCAAGCCCTGAGTTGAAAGATATGCCTCTTCAAAGTTTGCATCGGGTTCGTACAAATGGGTGGGAAAACCAATGTGAAAAATGGGCCCTCTCTTTAATATGGGACATGTGACAACCAAATCAGAAAAAAAAATTAGGTTTGCGGGCTCATAACTTAACTTTTCTCCTTTATCACAAGAATCAAAAAATCCATAGAACTCCCGCAGCCCCGCTGCTCTGCCTGGACACGTGGCTCTTTTTGGTACGTTGGGAAATGCACTTCCATTTTTACCTTTATGCTTTTTAGATGAAAGGAAAACTTTTACTTTTTTCCCCGACTCTTCGCCTTGTCTTTGACTCGGGTCTAAATGTTGACTTTTTCCTTGGGCGGAGTTGCAGGCCATTTTGTAACTGTTACACCTTTTGGGGCAAAGGGCAAAAAACTAACTTTTTCCCCAACGGCCTGCTTTCCTCTAGGACACACGTCATTTTGGCAATCATTTGGAAACCTTTTTCTCTATTTGACCCTTAAATTAGTGCCATTGAGACACTTTGCAGCCTCTACCAGCCTGTTTGTGCATTGACTATTCAACTAACTCTACCCCCCTTAATAGAACACGTGGAGGCACCGCGCTTATTTGTAAACCCGACCCAAATTTTGCCTTTGGAGGAGTGCCGAGTTGACACTTGTCATCCTCCACTAATTTGTGGACTTTTACACAGTCTTTCTTACTTTTAGACTTTGGGCTACATGGCGAGCTTGCACTCATTAGGTCTTCACCTTGGGACCAACTCTTGGAGATTCACCATGCTGACACTTAGCACTCTCCGCTTGCACGTTCATACTTAGCCAATTTTAAGGCCCGCCCTATCCGTCTTTGACTCTATTTGACCATTTGGCCCTACCTCTGTTCCACCCTGGGACACATGGAGATATGGTGCTTGTTTGAGCCTCTCTATTTGAATCCATCTTTGGAGAAGCGCTACAAGGACATGTGGCTCTCTCCGTTGGTAAGTCAATTTTAGATCTTTTCCTGAACTATTTTGAGCTTGAAAACTTCAAAACTTCACTGTTTCTTCTATTTTTCACATCTGGCCTCTTTGAAACTATCTCCTCCTTCATGTCTGACCCTGAAATTTCATTTTTGAGTCTTCCTGAAGCTTACAAAAAATATTTAAGACATGGAAATGCTCAAAAGAACCATTTATTTTATTTCTTCTTGTACATGGTTTAATTTAACTTTCTTGGGCTTCTATTTTTGCTTTTCCTAGCTCTAGAACTCGAGTTCGCGGGTCTGAATCATTTCCCTTCATGTTTTATTCATGTGTAGGGCTCGTTCTGACAAAATTTTTCAGGGAGGTGAATTTGGGATAATATTTGACAGCGGTCAGAAAGCTGGGAGATAAAACAACGAATTGATTGCAATTTTCCTTGTAGGCTGCAAAGTTGATGGAGATTAGTGGGTGGCGGAATTTCAAGGATAGCCTTAACTTTAGCAGGATCGACTTCTATGCCACATAAAGAAACAATGAAACCTAGGCGTTTCCCAAAAAGTACCGCAAAGACGCACTTTTTTGGTTGAAGACAAACACAATATTTGATGAGGCAGTCAAAGATGACTTTAAGAATGGGTAGGTGTTCAGTTTGATGCTTAGATTTGGCAAGCATATCATCTATGTAATCCTCCAATCTAAAATGCATGATGTCATGGAAGATGTAATTTATGGCTCGTTGATATGTAGAACCAGCGTTTTTGAGACCAAAGGGCATGACTCGATAGTATAAAGTCCCCCAAGGGGTGATGAAGGCAGTCTTGTCTATATCCTTGGTAGCTAGTAATATTTGATTGTAGCCTGAGAAACCATCCATGAGCGATAACATTTCATGGCCAGCAGTGAGATCAACTAGTTGGTCAATGCCTGATAGTGGGAAATCATCTTTGGGATGGGCAAGGTTGAGGTCATGGAAATCCATGTAAATGCAGAGTCCTCCTATCGCTTTCGTGATAGGAACAATGTTATAAATTCATTGGGGATAATCAATGGGTAGAATGAAGGAAACTGAGAGAAGGCGTTAAAGCTCTTATTTGACTAGAAGATCAATGTGAGGGTGTATTTTCCATAGCTTTTGTTTGATAGGTTTGGCATCAGGAATGGTTACAATATTGTGAACCACGATTTTTGGATCGATATCGAGCATATCGGCATAGGACCAAGCAAATGTGTTGCTATGGTCTTCAAGGAAAGAGGTGAAGGCTTCATGTTCAGTAGTGTTTAAGGATTGGTCGATCTTTAGAATGTGTGGGTCATCCTGAGTATTAATTTTGATTTCGATGGTCGATTTGTTCAACATGGTTTGCCTCTCAGAGGGTAATGACAGGTGAATATAAGAGTCTTCTGCACCAAGGTAGGTGAGGATGGACTCATCATCCTGACATTAAATGACATTAATTGAAGGTGTATTGTCATCGATCATGTCAGGATACAAGAATGGGAGAGAAGAGGGAGCCTCACCATCACGTTGATAGGTCGACAGTCCCAAGGAAATGGTGTTTACGGAAAAAAAAATTAGGACGTATAGATTTAGGATCTATGGACTCTGTGGGTGAGGATGGTAATGTGGGTGAATGAGAGGGGGAATATTTCTCATCCTGGATAAGGTCGATGCGAACCTTCTTATAGGATGGAGCGTCAGAACCAATGCCACTACGGTCATTGTGTTTACGAGAGGTACAGGAGATAATAGTGTGGCGGCCTTGTTCATAAAAATCGAAGCCAAATCCTTTCCACGCGTACCGGTGGAGGAAAGTTTGAGAAAAATGGTGGTTAGTGAGGGACTGTAGGTCAAATGAAAATGGTTGGGTTTGGGATAGAAGTATGGGTTTTTTGGTCACCATATCGAGTTCCCCATATGTTATATTGGTGTGAAGGTAGGGAGGGCCATAAGGAAAAATGCCACCAATGTGAATGTCGTAACTGGGGTGTTAACGCATATTCCCATACTCTTGTGGGGTGAGGAAGGTATCAATATTGTATAGGCGGTATTCCCCCAGAGTGAGCTATTGAAAAACACCTTCTAATGGATCAGTAGTTGGTATGTGGGTAGTGGGTATATATGGCTTGCTAGATGAAGGGGAGACAAGGGCACCAATGGTAGAAGCTATAGTTCTAGTAGGGATAGTGAGGTTAGACGTAGAAGAAGCAGTGGCAATTTTGGTGGATGGGCTCATGGGTGGAGGTGCAGTGGTTGTGGTGGTGGATGCCTTCACCGGTATAAGTACATCATTGGGTTGATATAGCATGTTACAGGTCTTGAAAGGTGAGGGATCAGCTGAGATGGTGTAATTATGTCCCTCGTGTTTAAATTTGAGGCATCAATTTAACATCAAAGGGACACAACCTATAGCACGGATCCAAGGTCGGGCAAGAAGTAAGTTATATTGGAATTCCCCTTCTAGAACATAGAAAAGTTCTAGGACAGTGCGGGGACCTACACAAACATGGAGAACGATAGTATCTAGGGTAGAGGTCATGGAGTCATTGAAGGAACACAGCATAACAGGGTTACCATGCATGCAATTGGTAGGTATTTACATTTGGTCATACTCATGGGAGGAGATGATGTTAATACTAGCACCACCTTTGATCATAACACGTCATATGTGTATATTATTGATAAAGACATAGATGAAAATAGTGGGGTCGGGGTCATCAAACTAGAAGGGAGCGATCTCTTCATCTTCAAAGCTGAGGGTGGCCACTTTGCAAGTGGGTAGAGGTGTAGAGGAAGGTGAATACCTAGTGAAAGAGGCTACGTGGTGGGGGGTAATGATGGAGGCCACAGGTGTGGGGTCATTTGGTAAGACTTTAATAGATTGAAAGACCTCCATGAGGGCTTGACGATGTGACTCTGAGGTTTGGATGAGGTCTTATAAATACATTTTGAGGGGGGATTGGTGTAGTTTTTTAACATTGTGCGATATGTGACCCCGTCAAAAATGGGATATACAGGACCTCGAATGAAGACTTTGGGTGAGGGTGTGGATGGTATATTGGGTACAAGGTTGGTTGAGGGGCCAATTGCTTTCTCCTTTCCCTTGTCTTTCTGAGCATGGGTGGTAATGTTGATCATGTTAATCTGAGGGGAGGTGGATGAAGAGGGTGTGTCATGGAAGGTATAGCAATAAGAGGGACAAAACCCTAGTGGTGGATACGAGCCTTGTGAGATGAGTAGGGCGCATTGGCATTTGGATGATGGTTTGGCCAACTCTCTTATGTGAACCATGTTAATTTTTAATCTCAGGGATGGATCTAAGGGTTGTGGGGGTGGATATTTTGGTCGCTGAGTAGGCAATGAGGGAAGATCTGTGGAAATTAGTGAAGCTAAAATGGGGTCCTTGTCAAGAAGATTGTCATCGTCAAAGTTTTCTTTAGGAGGACACTATTGGAAAAGAGTGGTTTTCAAAGCCTTATAGTCCTCTACATCGTGTCCTGGCACACGATGGTAGGCACAAATTTTAGTTTTGTCAAACCCTTTTTCTTTAGGTTTTAGTGGGTCATAAGGTCGAAGAGGTGGTAATGTGATGACAGAACTTTCGAGGAGATTGGTTAAGATTTTTACGTAGGACCCTACTAATGGATCACAATGGGAGGTAAATGTGGGTTTGGGTATAGGTGCGGGTGACTTTGGAGGAAGAGTCTTTTAAAGAGGGGGAGTAGGTTGGGCTACTAGTTTTGTGTGTGGTGTGGTCTTAGGTGTTGCTTGTATATGCTTGGGTAGGGGCAAGGTAGAATAACTGATGATGGAAGGTTTGGTTGGTTTAACTACCTTATTGGAGGGTAGCATATTTTTAGCTTTAGGTCGCATCTTTTTGGGTAAAGGTGATACAGGCGTACAAAATGTGGAGGGAAAATCCAATGGTGGAAGAGGGCATGTTACCCACGGGGGTAACTGACGTGCTGTGGAGGTAGGTGGTGTGGGTTAGGCAGGAGGCGTGAGTGAAAGATAAGGAAGTGTCATGGGTAGTGAAGAAGTTAATGAGGGTATTGGAGGTATGGGTGGTAAGAAGGTTACAGGTGAGGGCGGAAGTTGTGTGGGTTGCTTGCGTATATTAGAGGTCTGTGATGGGGAGATGGGTTGTTGCGTTCTTGGTTTACTGGTGGATGGGGGTTTCTTGGCCAGGGTAGAGGGGTGAGGTCCTAGGATGGACGGAAGGGGTGAAGGTGTTAAGGGTGTGGTAGGTGAGGTTGGGGTATGAGATCTAGGAGATTGGATCTTCTTTTTAGGGGTCGGGTTAAGTTTTGTGTTAGTTTTGGAAGATGTAGCTAAATCTAAGTTGATGGGTGGGTGAGTAAGGCTAGTTGTTGGTATGACCCCTAAGGTAGTGATAAGTTTAGGAAAGGGAGATGATATAGGCGTGGGTTTGGGTGTAGATGCAGGTTGGGCTATGGGTAGAGGTGTGATTTGGGCCATGAGTGGTGTCCTAGAAGGTATTGTAATAGTTGTGGTTGTGTTTTTTTTGGTTGCTCGAAACACTTTCGGATAGATAGTGGAGGTGTCACCGAGTGATATTTACATTTGTATTTAAACAGGAAGTAGAAGACGCCCCCAAAGTAAGGCTCTATCGACATATTCTAGGTGATCGGCCAAACGTGAGAATGGTATTGTTGTAAACAGAGCCAACGTGGATCAAGTGGAAATCCCCGTAAAATATGTTTGAGATACAAGGAAATGGCTAGCCTTAGACTCTCTGGATAAGAGAGCAAAAATCATATCAATGGGATCTTGAAGGTCTGATGGTGAATGGTCATCTACAAATGGTGGTACTTCTATAATATCCTCCATGGGTGGAGGAGAGGATGGACCATCCGAAGTGGGCTCTCCTTGCGTTGGTGTAGGCAATGGACCTACATATTCTATGAGTAGGAGAGGTGTCGCTGACAACTGCTCGAAATTTTGAGGGGTCAAAGGCAGTGTGCTAATTATAGGTTCATCCACGGGTGAAGGGGAACATGAAGGGGGTTCCTTTTTGGGTAGATGAGTAGATAAAATAGATTCTAGTGCAGGTAGGGGAGCGCGGGCTAAGATTTCATCTATGGAAGGAACATGACGCAATTGGGAAGCAACTAGTATATCATTGAAAATAGATTGGACCTCGCAGACATTTCTATCATTGTTTGAGGTATCACCAGTTTGGTTGGAAGATGGGGCATGATTAGGGAATGGCCTCTTGAAGATATGCAGGTTTTGGTTACCAGGTGCATTCGGGCTATCCAAGACTAGATCTCCATTGTCTATCATTTCTTGGACGATATTCTTGAAGGTGATGCAGTTATTGTCGTTGTGACCTTTGACACGATGATAGTTGCAAAAGTTGTGTTCCTCATACCACACAGGCATGGGTTGCTCAGGGTCAAAACCAGTATGTGGTTTTATAGGTGGAAGGGTAATGGCACCAGATTTAACAAGATTTTCCAAAATGGAAGAATAAGATTCTCCTAGGGAAGTGTGTTTTCGATGTTCTCATCTAAACTGGAAAGCTTGGACAGGAGAGATATTAGAAGGGGTTTTGGCTAGGTTTGATTGATGAGGGGGACCGGCCTTGAGAACTATGACATTAGTAGACCCTTTGGGCTTTGAATAGTTTTTTTGGGGTTTCGAAGATGAAGAAGTATCATTTAATTTGAACATGATGTTCTTGTTACGAAGTTGAATCTTCTTTTCTTCGATAGCATGAATTTCATATTTCTGTGCCATGGTGAATGCCTCATGGAAAGTGTGAAAATTTTTCACCTGTAGGGTTGGTGAGATGTGTCTAGCACAGGCCCAAGTAAATAGTTCTATAAGCTTAGTTTGAGGTAATTAGAATGTGAGCTGGTTAATGAGGCTATGCCAGCGATCAACAAAGTCAGTGATAGACTCGTCGTCATACTGTCGTGTGGAATAAATATCTGTCATGGTAACCTTCTTAACAATGTTAATGGAGAAGTAATCTAGGAAGGCTTGGGCTACTTGATTGAATGAGTAAATGGAGTGTCTTGGTAGTCCATTGTACTAGTCTAATGCAGGTCAATCAGGGACTTTGGGAAACTTCTCAAAAGTTAATCGTCATCGTGGGCAATCAGGTAAGACCCATGTTTAAAGGACCGCAAATGTTGTTGTAGATCTTATTTTCTATTGAAGCGGTTGAATTTTGGCATTTCCCAATGTATGGGGTATAGTCGAATGGGAATGGACAGGTGAATAGGCTCGTTAAAAATTTCATCATAGGTGAGGGAATTACACGAACCAGTAATCAATGCTTCTAGTGTCTGCATCTTTTCTATCATCAACTTGATGAGGTCATTGGTAGGTTATGATGGAGGGACACCTCCTGTGGCATAAGGAGGTGGATATTGAACCTAATAGGGAGGTTGAGAATAAGGAATTGACATAGAAGGTACATATCCAGAATGGGTGATAGATGAGATAGGGAGTTGTTGATAGTAGGCGTATGTAGGTGAGATGGTCATTGTGACTCTGGTAATGATTAGGGGCAATGTTTGTGGGATGGAGAGGATGAGATTCTAGAATGGAGTAGGGGTCATTGACACCATGGGTGGTTGTGTTGCTTTGGGTATTCATGAGACAATGGGTGTGGATTGTGATATGGTCTAGGTGGTTGATGAAGGGACAACAGATACAACATGCGTGAGGTAAAATGCAGACGTAGTGGTCATAGCAGGTATGGGTCCTAGTTGCAAAACTACCAGGGGTGAAGTAGGTGAGGGTAATGCCACATTATTAGGGGCTGATACAGGACCTAGAATAAGGGCAGGAAAGATTGATACAGGCATGTCATATATCAACTGACCAGAGAAGTCTCAGGTGGAAGAGTGGGAAAGGTAGAACTGTAAGGATGTGGGATTCTGATCAAGGAGTCATGCAAACTCTTCGTCACCTACAGCAATGGTGGTAGGTAAGGTTGGATCCATGGGTGATAGGATGGAAGGCGGTGAGGGACTAGGTGGGAGTGGTTGATGACTAGAGTGGAATATGAGGGCGTTAGTCTAGCTGCGAGTCAGCACCATGTGAACAAGTGTTGACCTGGTAAGACTGTATTCTGTAGATGACACAGAAAATAGTAGAAATAGAGAATAATGGAGTTCGGGAGGTGAATCTAGTCAATGTCTAGATTTTGAAAAATCAAACATATGTAACCAACGACAATCAGGTTGACCAGTGATGGTTATGGGAAAACTGATGACAGTCAGGCTAACTGGTGACGGTTATGGGAATATTGATGACGGTTTCTGAAACCGATATCAGTCACTATGGAAGAAACCAGTCTCAAAAAAATGAAATAGGAATGTTGGATGTGTATCTGTGAAAACTGTGTATGACAGTAAATATCAATAGGGGAGAAATATGATGATGCCCTGATGGCCAAAAACATAACAGAAGCAGTGATGAAAACTATTCTAGGTAAAGTAACTAGAAAGCCAAAAGCTGATGCCGGTTGTGGTTTAACCGATGAAGGTCAGATGTGAATCGGTGGTGGTCGTTGGATTGATGTCGGTGACTGTGAATTTAGAAAGGAATGAAGAAAATTAGTTTTGTGAATTAAATTAAGTGAAGAATCAAACTTAGAAGCCTAAGAATGAGGAGATGAGGCCCAGGCACACTCAAATAAAGTTAGAATACTCCAACTACGATGTTGGAGTGTACAAGGAATAAGAAAATGGAGATTTGTAGTCTCACACCTCAAAACACAAGCCAAGAAGAATGCTAAGAAAAAGCACAATCCTAACAGTGATTTTATTATGTTTTTTTAGCTTATGCTATTTAGGACTGACTGTGTGTATTTAGAACATAATTTTTTGGTTGGGAAGGCGTCCTATGAAGAAGGATATCTAAAAGGAGAGGTTACAGGTATGGTATGGCATGGGCGGGCTATCCTCTGATATGATGACTTGAAAGAGGCAACGAGTTGGGGAGTACCTGCCAACTGGATCGTATGATCACTGACAGATGTTCTTGGGTAAGATGTTATTTAAGAAAGATGTGTATATTTTGATTTTGTGCAAGTTTGGTAAGACACAGAGAGAGAGAGAGAAAAAAATGTGTTTTCTACAATTCTGTGTTAACCATCAGTTGGGCATGACTTCTAGCATATAGGTTTCCCTCAGTTTTAATGTGAGCTAATAATGCAACAAATTAGAATGCAATGTAAGTGTTTTAAACCCAAATTGAAGTGTAATACTCGATGTAGCAAGAGATGAACAGGAAGAGGGATGCTCTTTCACTAATGCAATCCAAAAGAAAGGAAGGTGTGTTCTTTTTAAAGCACCAAAAATATGATTGTTTTTAGACAATAGAAAGAAGGAGAATAATTCCAAAAGAAGAAAATTAATGTGGAAGCTTTTTCGAAGGGAAACAAACACACAACTTTCACCTAGGAATGAATAAATGCAAAAGAACCCCTGATGGGTCCCACCCGGCATGCTAAAATGTTTCACCGTTTTCTTCAGCTTTTCGAAATGACAAAACAAATAAGGGTAAGGGCCAAGGAGGAATACCTGTTAAATGTTGGTTGGTTGATGGTTGTTGTGAGCGTTCTGAATTCCTGATCCACAGTTGAATGTGAGAGCTTCATTTTGGCTAGGAGGAACTTTTGTTTTAAGGATATGATGGTTGAGTGGTGGAGGTGGTTGATCAGAGAATATGTGTATGGTCCTGTAACGATGGTTTCCCGTAGTGCTCCTGTGAATGCAATGGTTCTATGATTGATCCTGGTGATGGCTTTGGATGTCTAGATGCATAAAAGGATGTTTGTTTTGCTTGCATGCAGCTCTGATCTCCTTTCCTTTCTCTCAAAATGTGCCAACCCAAAAACAAGGCTGTTTGGGTGAATAAATGGTAACCGATGATTGTTCTGGGTTGATCAGCATCGGTTTAGGTGTGACCGGTGTCGGTTAAGGTGGGATTCCCTCGATTTACTAAAATGGGCAGATCTTTCTAATTTCATGGGCCCAGTTAGTTTATTCTCGTGGATTAGAAAGAAAACTTCCCTTCTAATGAGCGAGAATGTGGTTAGAGATATTTTAGGGTTGGACCAAATATTTGCTCATTAAGGAAAGTAAGACATAGTTATTGTTAGTTATGGAAACATACCAAGAATAGGTCTAGGGTGAGGTGAAAATTAGCTTAATTAAAATAATTAAGTAAATGAATATTGTGAGGATGGGTATTAATTTAATTAAGTTAATTAGATTAATATTAATGTGGGGTGGAGGGGGCCATGGTTAGATGAGTATGCTTGCACCGGTTACTTGACAAGGGACCAAGTGGAGTGTGACCCAATTTTGGTGTCTACAGACCCAATCCCTTACAATAAAAATAATAAGACCTTAAAACTAGTTTAAGAGATTAAACCTCTTTTTTATAAGAGTTTAGGTTTTAATAATATTTCTAGTAACAACTTAGTATAAAATTTAATTTAAATAATGAACCAGAAATGTATAACTACAATTGATGGAACTATCTTTTAGTGAAAATCCATAACAAAAGCAAGCAACATGATAAACTTGTAACACATTGTACTTTTTACAATTTACACCCACAATTTATAGTTCGACTTGTAATTTGGAATTTTGTGTAAATTTTATAAGGACATGGCATTGGAAAGGGAGAACTTTCCTCCTAATCATACCTTCAAATAGAGATCCACTTGTTAGCCCCCAAGCCCGAGGGGTTTTGTAAATATCATTATTTTTTCAATAGGATTACACAATTTTAGGATGACACCTATCTATACACATCACACATTAGATAAGAGTTTAGTTTCATGTCGCTTAAGAGTATGACATAGTTGATCGAATGAAGGAAACGTCTTAAAGAGAACTCTCTCCTGGAGAGACGACGATAGAATTTGTACAAATAAATCTTGAAGCTTGGAATTCATAAGCATATTAGTCATCTTAGCTAAGTTTTTTTTGTATCACAAGACATAATCCATTAGATGTTTGTTGGCTCCTTGTTTAAGTTGTGCGAGTTGAGCATATGAGATA
Organism: Taxus chinensis; assembly: GCA_019776745.2. Taxonomy (NCBI): domain Eukaryota; kingdom Viridiplantae; phylum Streptophyta; class Pinopsida; order Cupressales; family Taxaceae; genus Taxus; species Taxus chinensis. The sequence continues at coordinate 124,530,442 of CM034154.1, forward strand.
TTAGAGCCGATATTGATGGAGAAATGAGTGAGAAAATCATCGAATATATGCGTGAAAGATGTTACCAAGTGGAAACGTCGGTCGTATAACCAATGCATCGCGTAATCGTGAAGACTGCGAGGAAAGAGTTTAGCTAAAATAATATGATCATCCGCAAAATATAGACATGCCAAATGAAATGCTCAGAGATGTTCCTGTGGGTCACCATGGCCATTTAAAATGGGAATTTTAGGGGTGACAAAATTAGGTGAAAGTGCATAAGTGGAAATGGTGGGTGCAAAAGGATAATGAAGGAGTAATGTGGAATCCAAAGATGGAGATACACAAGAACTAGCTTGTTGCAATTGATGAATTTTTGCTTGAAGGTATTAATAAAGAGAGGCTAAATATTGAGTTCCAGTGGAAGACGCTTCCCACGTATGAGAAACAAGAGGTGGATTGAGGTGATTGGTGGGATTAGGAACTAAAATAGGAATGGTAGAGGTAGGTAGAAGAGTGGAAGCATGCAGTTTAGAAACAATGGAGGTGGGGATGGTGACAAAAATATTAAGCTCGGTAAGATTGGTAGCCTCCTCACGACAAACGAATAAAAGTAAGTCTAGATCCTGAGGATACTCAACAAGATGATCATTAAGTGCTTAGAGATGGGATTCAGTGAATTCACTAGAATATTGAGCCATAATGCAAAGATGAGAAAATCCTTGCAAGCAAGGTGTGTTCGAGTGATGGCTTCACTAAACGATTAATAAAATATTTAGTTTATAGATTCCTAAATCTAATGTAATGTAGCAGTAAATGAATAAGAAATGAAGTGCATAATAGACCTAAGAAAATAAGAAAGATTTGAAACCCTAAGTGTAAATAAAAAGGTAGAAATACTTAGTTGATTTGTGATTAATTCCAAATCGTGCCGAAGTGTTTAACTAATGAATAGATAATGAATCTTGTCGCACTTTTCCTCATAAAAATGCATAGATACCAAAATATGCTAGACTGGGACATCTAAAGAGGGTCAGGGGCACTTGGGGTGCCCTAGACCTATTCTAGGCACTTGTGACTACTCAGGACCTCGACAAACTAGATTCACATGGTCACACAATGTTTGTTGTCCTTCAATTCTTGTCGTTAATATGTCTCACTAAGTCCGCAGATGTCATTGGTAACCTGTAATAAATAAATGACTTACAAAACCCTTAAAAGTGCCTCAAATCCCAAAAATAAGATAATGCAAATGATGATTCATATTGTCCTCAATTGTCAAATGAGTGATCTTACGACTGAGTGTTGCACTACATTTCAGACCCAATGTATTTCTATGTGTGTGTGTGTCAAAATCATGCCCTAGGTGGCTCTTGTGTATCTCGCACTTGATAACGAGAAAGTAGCTAGATGTAATAAATGTAAATAAATGTGTGCATGAAAAAATGAACTTCCCCTCTTATGCATCTATGCAGAATTATAAGTCCCTTTCCCTTGTGTGTGGATGCTAGATGAATGCATGAATGCTCTTAATAATGGCCTTTGAATGCAACCTTAGGTTATGATAGATAATGTTTAGTGCTTGGTCCTTTATTAGGATCACATAACTTTATATTTATGTGATTCCCTTGCTTGAATTTCATAATTAACCCCAAAAAGGAAAACTACCAAAAAGATAAGATGCCCAAATGGCTAGAAAGGACGCAAAATATGTGAACCAAGTATAAACAGGTCAGTGGCACCCAGAGGGGATGGGGGCACTTGATGCTAGAATCCTGGCTAGGCGTTGGTGTCCAGGATTGGAAATATCAGAGTATGAAAAGATATACTGGGAAAGAAGGTTTGCAAGACCAAGAAGGAAAAAATAAAGCAAGTAAAGATGGCCAAAGGCATGGATCAATTAGTAATTTTCTTACTTACGAATCAAACGAATAGTAGCATGTGATCAAGACTAGATAGATACCCAAAGTGTGTGATTTAGTGTCTACAGGACGTGACAGAGCACCGGAGAAACACAGAAGCTCAGATTCTTAGTATATTGGGCCTATAGCCAAGTTAGCTTCTTAGATGCAGTAGAGGAGAGTCAAAAGCATTATCAATCTTGATGACAGGACATCGGGTAGGATATTTGTTATGTGTAGAGGCTGATTGAGGCCATGCAATAGAGTGGTACCTAATATTCATTATCAACTAGAGACTTATCTCTATGAAGAGATTATCTTTCTGTGTAACAAAGTGAAATTCAACATTAGACATTGTCCAAACTTAGCACCGTGTAGAGGTTCTTTTGCCATGCAGTGGAGTGGAGGTCAATAGGAGATGTCAAACTAGAGAGCTGTGATATTTCCAATACTAGTGGGTTCATAGGATCAACTAGCACGAGGTTCGAATGAACGTCCATTATATTAATGTAAGTTTATTATGTACTTATATTCAAAACATTATAATGGAATCATTCAGCTGGTTTGTGAACCTAGAGATGTAGGGATTCTGCCAAACTCCGTTAGAAACCCTTGTGTATTGTGGGTTGTATTCTTACATTGAATTTTATTAAAGTTGATTAATTCAAGATAAATTCAGTAAAATAGGGTTTATTTTAAGAATACCCCTCTAAAAATTTACTTTTGAATCGTTGGTGAATCTCAAAAATCAACTTTTGAATCATTGGAAAATATCTGAAAAAATGTTTCGTGACAAAGGTGATTTCACAGAGAGCATTTTTCCCGTGCTTCGGAAATTTTTTCAGGTAGGTTGGTCGAGAGTTTTCATTAGACGGGAAGTTGGTCAGATAGGTTGGTAGAGGGTTGGATAGTTGAGGGGTTGGGCGGGTGATGGTTGGACGGCTAAGGGTTGGGTAGGTGGGTTGGACGGGTGAGGGGTTTGATGACTATTAGGTGGGTGGGGTTGAATGAGTGAGGGGTTGGATGGTTAAGGGTTAGGCGGGTGGGATGGATGGGTGAGGGGTTTGACAGCTAACTTTTGGGAAGGCATGTTAGACAAGAGAGGGATTGGACGGCCAAGGGTTGGACGAGTGAGGGGTTGGATGGCTACGTGTTGTATGGGTGAGGTTTGGATGGCTAAGGTTTGGATGGCTAAGTCTTGGATGGGTGAGGTTTGGACAGGGGTTGGATGGGTGAGGGGTTGGATAGCTAAGGGTTGAATGGGCGAGGGGTTGGATGGTTAAGTGTTGGACGGCTAAGGGTTGGACGGGTGGGTTGGTCAGTTGGAGGTTGGACGGTTGAGCCTTGAGGTGTTAGATGGCTAAGGGTTGGATGGGTGGGTGGGACGGAAAAGAGTTGGTCGACTAATGGTTAGACGGTATAGAGTTGGACGACTAAGGCTTGGGTGGGTGGGTTGGATGGTTAAGGTTTGGCCTGGTGGGTTAGGAAGCTAAGGGTTGGGTGGCTAAGGGTTAAAACTTGAGCCGTAGCGGCTGCCATGGCTAGCCAATAGTTTATCGCCACATTTCCTTTGAACCATACAGACCCCTATAAATACCCCTTTAAGGTTCATTTATTCACTTTTCTATGAAAATTTCTAGTGCTCTGAGCTCTCCAATCTTCAAACTTCTTCCAAATTTCAGCAATGGCCAGCACCACATCTATTCCTACACCCAAATTTCAATACAAAAACCTCATGTGCCCACAGATTGTATCTCTACTAAGAGCAAAAGACGCACAAAAGGATTGGCTTGAAAAATTAGAATTTACCGGGCTTGTGGACATGCCCCAGTTCGATACTGATACTTCAGTCCTTGATTACCTTCTCACCTCTTACAACAAGAGTGATGGTAAATTTTTCATTCTCCTCGTGCATCCAATACGTCATCAAATTTCTTTCTCAATTGAACCTGAGGATGTATATCGGTTAATAGGTTTACCATTTGAAAATAAGTTGGTTGTTACTACAAAGGTTGTCCTTACAAATGAATACAAAAAGGTTTTGGAGTCTCATTACAATGTATAGGTTGATCGTAAGTTAATTATTTTCAAATGCTTTTTTTCTTAACATTATTGGACCACCCAAGGCACTAACATTTCTTGTTTGTTATTGCAGCTCCTCTTAATCATTCATCAAGGGGCCTTCTTATACAAGGTATTACAAAAAAAAATTATTGCAGTTGCATCACTTTTTAAAGCCAGGATTGTATTACAAGGCAGATCTATAGACATTCTGTATTGGGTAGTTCAATATTTATTACAGACAGTAGTAGGGCAACAATTCGGTTGGTGTAGTTATTTTTCCAACATAATAAAAATAGATATCTCCCATTCCCACAAAGCCAATAAAACTGATAAATCCAAGAATGTATTCTCTTGTTACAATTATATTCTTGCTTTTTATTATAAAGCATACTATGAAATTCTGCAAGATAAAATTCCAACTGTAATCAATGACCAAATGATTGATCTTAGTCTCGAAGAACAACAGGTAACAGTTACTTTTACTATTTTGCAGAGAAAAATTATAGTTGCAACATCTCATAAGGAGTTAATTTCTAGAGGTAAATCCCCTCCAGAGATCTTTGTTGATTTTGACATGGATTCAGTAGAATCAACACCAGTAAGACCTCCTCTTCCAAAGTTACCTCAGGGGTCAATATGCGCATCACATTTACCATCACATTTAACTTCAGTTATGAAGTTATCTTTTTTTAGAAATAACTAATTCAAATAATTAATATAGAATATGTATGTACTATTGTATTTTAATATTTCCATTATTCTTTTCTACATTTATTGTATTCAGAAACTACAGAGTTTGATGATGAAGATCAAACTCGTTCTGGGTGTGAAGATCGAAATCTCACGATTGTGTCTCTGTTTATGCAAGGTATATTGTAATGTATAATATTTAGAATGTTTTGTTTCCTTACAACTTTTTAGCAGTTACAAAGTGCAAACGTAATATTCTAACAATTTGTTGTTTGCTTCATGCAGGTAATACCACTTCTAGGCACATTCCTATTGTGAGGAGGCCACTAATAGCTCCAACACATCTAGTCCAAACAAAAATAAGAACTTTAGGAAAGAATATAAGATTTCCTGCAGAGTCAGCAGGAACAGTTCATCTTGCTACCACAAAATTTCCTAGATTGTCACTAGGTGGTGTTTTAAGTGTAACATCCACACATATTTTCAACAACATCACCCTTGACGAGGAGTATTTGGGATTTGAAAGTGGCGATGCAGACAAGGGTAACTATTTTGACACCCATGATATGATTCAATCTACTCCACCTGAACCACAACAAAATGTGCATGTAATATAGGGCAGTGACTCTCCTCCTCCAAGAAATGCTCCATAAACATATGATGAAAAGGCACAGTTTATATTAGAAAATATGATATCAAATAGTATGGGGCAACAATTCAAAAGGTTGCAATGTTGTATGTGGATTTGGTGTGGTCTTGGGAGAGGAGAGATAAAATTTTGATAAAAGAAATAAATACACAATACCATAATCATGCTCAAAGGCATTCATTGCTCACTGACGTAGAGAGCCAACCAGCATGGCAGGATGTTTTGCTAAACAAATCTCAGTTAGGGACTATTTCATATAGTAATTATTACAATGATGAAATTATAGACATAATGCTAAACAAGTTGGAGAATCTCAATGCTGAAGCACAGGCTTACTACAATAAATGGGCTAATGACAAGACAAATGTTTTAATAGCAAATGCTGAAAAAGAAGAAGCTATTGTGAGTGGGCTTTTAGTTTTACATGCAAAATCCTAATATTATAAGCACTGCAATATATTTTTTCATTTTATCTAATAGACTAAAAATTTAATATTTTTGTTTTGCAGGAAAAATATGAAAAATTAAAGAAAGAAGCAGTTGTATTTGAAGCACATTTGAAGAATGCCCGCAAAATCCTGAATTCATTTGTGTATTTGAAGGAAAAACTCATTGTTGAAAATAAACAAAATAATACATTGAGAAGGCTAATAAAGGAGCATAAGTTAGATCTATAAGTCTTACTGAAGGAAAAGATAAACGCAGATGCAACACTTTTATCTGCAGAAGATGCAGCGAGGGAGGAGCTGAATATTCTAGAAAATATAAATACCGCAGCACGAGATCTGTAGGCATTAGGAGTTAGAACAGATAGCTCTATACAGATGCATCAGATTCCTCCACCTCTAATGCAATAAAAATAACAAGCTTCACCTACAACATAAAATAAGATATGTTAGTAAAGTTCACAATGTGACAGGTGTGTTGTCACAATTCCGACACTGACGTAGGAATTAAAAGATAGTGGCCAACCCTTTTATAGTTTTTATTTTGTGTGGCAGACGTAAGGAAAACTATGATTTTGAGTCATAGGCAGAAAATAGGATGACCTCGTAATGTGTCCTTATATGTGTATGTAATGGAAAGGTTTGTAAAGCTATGTGATGAGGTTAAAGAACCTCAAAGCTTGACTAAACTTTAAAATGCACCATAAGATTAGAGCTAAACAAGAAACTATCTATGCATATATAAATTTGAAACTAACATTCAAACCCTAGCATTTATACTACTCTCTACTCCATGAAAGTTTAATGAAAGTGAACCTAGTTAGATTCTAAGCAATCAAATTATGTATTGTTTACTCTCAAACATAGTGAGGAGATCTCTCCAAGTTGGCTACATGGCCAAGCTTTAGATCTTCCCTTACTAACTATGTTTGGAATGGATGGATGTAAGATGGGGGAGCTCTTAACAATGGATTATGGCCAAGATCCAAATGTTTTATAGCTTAAAGCTATAACAAATGATCTCTAATGCCAAGATCTCCAAATATGAGAGTTTTTTGTTATGAAAACAAGGTGTAAGATTGAGAGGGATGGTTGACCCTTCTATTCATAGTTTTTCACTTAAGAGAGTTTGGAATTTAGGTGCATGTGGGATTAAAGCTCAAAAATCACTTTTAGATTAGATTATGATAAACATGCTTTATGCTTAGATAACCTTGGTTTAGGCTAGTTAACTATGATTTAGGCTAGGTAAAATTGATTAGCAAGTGATTAGAGACTCATTAAGAGTTGGGAGGGGTCTGGATAACCAATTGTGACTAATAGATAGCCTACAAAGCCAATAGAAGTGGTCTAGAGAGAACTAGGGAGGTTCTGAACGGTCAAAAGGAGCAATTTTTAGCTAATAAGAGAGATATTAGCCAAATAAGTTGAATAAGGGAAGAATACGACTGAGAAGGTGTCGTAAATGGGCATTCGAGAGTGGGTTGAAGAATGGGGGATTAACGAAGTGTTTTTAATCGATTGAATGGGAGGAAATGCTAAGTGTAAGCATATTTTAGGTGACTACATTTTCCCCTCTTTGAGGTGATGAAAGTAACATCACTTCAAAGAAAGTAGACAAGCACAAACAAGTAGAAAATCTTGAAGAGGTAGAAGAAAAATGAGTAGAATGAAGGATGCCCCCTCGATTGTCGATGGGGTGATAGAAGAACTCGATCGATGATTGAAAAGATGATAGAAAGAGAACAGAAGAAAGAATAGTGTGAAGAAGAAGAAAGGGGATCTAGAATAAAAAGAAGTATGAGCGAGGGAGAATGAGCTAACATCCATCCAATTCCTTTTAAACAACTTTATTTTTCATCATATTGCTAAAATATTCATCATCGGTCCTTATTAAAAATAATGAACAAAAGTGTAGTATGACATGAAAATCCATATAGTAACAAATTTCCATTGCGAAAAACACCAACTCCATGCAACATACAAAATGCAATGCAATACAAGAAAGTAAAATATTCCTAACTCCATGTAACATACAGAATGCAATGCAATATGAGAAAGTAAACAAGATAAACTAACAGAGAAACATAATGTAATGTTTTTATTATCAAGCTCCAGTTCCAACCTATTCAAATTAACAAGGGTTAATGACGGTGCCCCCAGCAAGGATACATGTGAGGAGAATAATGGAAGACACTTCGGTCCTATGAAAAAATAATGTGCACTATGAAACAGTACCAGGAAACTCGTTGTGCCCTACAGTATAGATGAAGTAAGCATCCTAGCTTTTGTTGATGGAGGTAGATCAAGATGATCCACGAGTCGCGCATATGAACAGGTGAGAACCAAATAGCAACATTTTATAGGATGATTTATATTGTTTTTTATGTTTCTTGAAACATATTTGAATTTTTTGGATTATTTTGAAAGTTTTCTAAAACTATGTACAGGAAGAGGACAAAGAGTGGATGCCCCCAGCAATAGATGGGATGTACAAGGGCATAAGGCCATGTGTGTACGAGAAAGTTAAAGATGCAAAAATGCCCTAACGACTTGGTGGGTTTATTCAAAGGCAAACTCTTCACGTGTAGAAGCGAGACCCAAGGCCATTATGGATAGGTTCAACATGATGATGAACGTAAACCAATGAAGTTCTGGGAAGGAGTAAGGATCCCCCCAACATAAGTTGGCCTAAAAGCACATGATAGAAAGGAAGGAGAAGATTGTTTTTGTGAAAAGGGAAAAAGGTGTCTGAAAACGTGGAAATAAGGCAATCTTGTACATATGGATGTTCTGAATAAAGTAGAAGAATGATGTGAATGATATGAATGTAGCTTAGAAGCCTCACGATGAAGAAGTGATTAGCCAAAGGCACAAATCGTGAGATGAGATAAGGACTAAAGTAAGAGTCTAAACAAGGTCCAAAAAATACACTTGGTAACATACTAAACATGCTTACTCATAGAGATCCAGTGTGTCTACGTGGAATTTTTTACCTCTTGAGGGAAGATTTAATAGACAACAAGTGAAGACACCCTAGCCAATGTGTAGGGATGATTGATTTTGAAAGGTAATTTTGTGAATGGATGGTGGAAGGATAGTCATACATTACTCCGCTGTCAGCCAGGTATCCATAGCCCTGATGGAAATGCCTTTGATTCTAATCGCAACATTGCTCTACTGTCAGTCATGTGTCAATAGCCCTGATAGAGATTATTGGAAATACACCAAGAGAGAGTTATATATCAATTTGATTTTGCTTTGTAGCTTTGTGCTTTTGAATTATTTGATTGATTTTGATTCTTTTTTTTTCTGAAAACTTATTTCAGCTCTCTTGTTTGACAAGGGGTTAAGAACCACTTATGGCTTAATGGAAGGATATGGAAGTGATTGTGATGATGACATTGGCTAGTATCAACAAATATATCCTAAGGTTCTTCGCAACAAATTTATTAGATGTTGATTGTGATAGGATCTCTAAGAGGTCAATTGTTCTTTAATTTACCAAGGTGATAAAAGACTAGGGTCAAATAGATACCATAGAGATAAATGTCACAAAATGTGTGCAAAAAGGCTAACCAAAATATCACCGAAGGGATGGAAATGGAAGATTCCTTGCATATGAATGATAAGAAAGGGAAGAAAAAAACATCCATGTGTGCGTAATACCTGATTGCAATGTTTGATCTTTGTACCTTTGATTTTTGTATTTTTTTTGTATTTTTGAATTACTTTTGATTTTTAGATTTTTTATAGTTTTTAGGAGGTTGGGACTTAACAAAGTCACTCTGCATGGTAAGATCTAACGACGATGTCAGCGACTTCTTTGATAAGGGAGACTATGCGTGTTTTTTTATCAAGTGTAATATTTTCTCCAATCTCAATGATCGTGGTGATCTCATACTCAACAAATGACTTTGATTTATCTTGAAATGAGGATTTCTTATGTGGGAGCTTGAGTTCCTGATTCATAGGTTTATACACTTTGCACCATACTTGATGGTTACATTCATGTGCGTTCTTGAATCACACTTGATTTTTAACCATAAGATCATGTGAGTTGCTAGGAGCTTTGGAGTTCTTAGGATTTTTTACCTGAGCTTGATTAAGAAATTGTTTGGGTTTCTTATAAGCTGATGTGTGACTTTTCTGATCTCGAGAAGGAGAAGAAAGTGAACGTGGACATTTAGAACTACTGTGAGAAATGACCACGGGCTTGCCATAACCATTGATAGAAGAAATATGTGATGGATGAAAAGGATATGGTCCAATAATTGAAGAGGATGGGCTACCAGGAGGTGAGTCACTGATAGAAGATGATGAAGGGCTTTTAGGATATGGCCCTAAGATGGAATAAATTAGGCTACTCAAAGGTGAGCCATGGCTAGAAGATGAGGAAGGGCTACTAGGATATAGCCCCAAGAGGGATGAAATTGGGCTATGAGGACATGGCCCAAGAATAGAAGATGATATCGAGGGAATACTAGGGGGTGACCCAAGTATAGATGAGGATGGACTACTCAGAGGTATCCCATAGATAGAAGAGGATGAAGGGTTGCTAAGACATGGCCCAAGAATAGAAGGTAATAGGCTACCAAGAGGTGACCCAAAAGTAGAAAATAGAGGACTACTCGGGAGTGGCTCCAGGATAGAACAAGACAATGGGCTACTCAATGGTGACCTGTCATCACCAATCCAGCACTATGATAATTCTTCACCGGGAACTCCTCGTGCTATGATTATTTACTAATGCACAGCCTTTAGTTTGGTGGATGTAATCTGGAAACACAACAACAAACATAACACAAGAATACCATAGACTATGATAAGAAGGAATGATGATAAATCTGAAATATCAGAGTAAATTATAATATTAACATGAAATGGTTACAATCTCACCCATGAGGTACTTCAAGTGTTATTGACTTCACTTGCCTTTCACCAAGACTATGGGAGAAACTTTACAATTACACCTCTTAATGGCTTCTTTAACACACCTTTAAACTGATGGCTTCCTTTGCACACTTCCTACAATATTTCTCACTACTTCCTTCTATGCTAAATGAGGGGGGTGGCCTCTTTATTTATAGAACTTCCAGGCTTATCCATCTTATCTCTAAGATAGGATAAGAAATCCACTCTGACGAATCATATTCCATACCTTAACTCTTATCTGTACATGTAAGCTTATCTCTTAAGATAAGATAAACCTTATCATTTCACATGGGTTCCACATTTTTAGAATTTTTACAAATAAAATACACAAAATATTTATGACCTCACTCCTTGTCCTTATTACCAATATAATATTTCTAATTCCTAATCATGTAGACCCTACTTCTCTACTTATCCCAACTTTGACATTTTAACATTACCGGACCACTTACGACAAATATTTACTTTTTATAACATTCCTATTGTACTTTGACTGTTACCATACTCTACATTATTGGCGGCGTCGTACTGGCAGCGCCGTTATCTTCTATCGGACGCTACTACTAATTATATTTAACATCATACATTAATGAAATAGAAATTATGGAGGAAAATTTTAGTGTCGACATCTTCCCCCTTCCTAGCTTCTACTCCGTCCTCGGAGTAGACTCTTCTGGTGCTTGGAAAATCTTCAACTTATCGTGGTTGACCCATTTCGTAATGGGAGTGCCATCCAATTCCTCCAGTCGGTACGTACCATTTTCATGCACAGCTACTATTTTGTAGGGCCCCATCCATTTTGGAATAAATTTTCTTTGTCTTCTTTTTTTGTATCTGGAATCATATACTAGAACCAAGTCATTCACATGAAATGGAGACCACCGGATCTTTTGATCAAAGTATTCCTTCTGCTTCATTTTCTTCTTATAGCTTGTATCCTTAGCTATTTCCCTCATTTCCTCTAGCAAATGAAGATGTACCAACCTTTCTTTTACTGAATCACTTTCATCCATTCTTTCATTTTTCATTACTCTGACCGTGGGAATATCAAACTCAATAGGAAGAACTGGATCAATGCCATAAGCCAACTGAAATGGGGAGTATCCTGTTGCTGACTTTGATGTTGCCCTATATGCCCACAATGCTGCATGAATCCTTTTATCCCATTTATGTACCTGCAAGGCTGCATCTTTTGCTAGAATTTGACACAACACAAAATTTGTTCGTTCCACCTGTCCATTTGTGCTTGGCTTGTATGTTGTTGCCTTCTTGTGCTTAATAGAAAACTTATTGACTAGGGCTTCTACCACCTCATTAATGAAGTGGCTTCCTTGATCTGTTACAATTTCTAATGTGTAACCAAATCTGGTGGCAATGCGTTCATATATGAACCTTGCCACTTCATCCATGGAAGTTGTTTTTCAATGGCCTAGCTTCAACCCACTTGGTTAAATAATTTGTGGCAACTACAATATACTTATTTTGGCATGATGTAGTTGGAAGTGGACCTACAATGTCTATTCCCCACTTTTCAAAGGGACCAAGTGGAAGAATAGGACATAATGGAGCTGATGAAGTCTTACGGTTACCATGTGTTTGACAAATATCACATGTCTTACAATAATTATAACAATCTTTAAAAAGAGTGGGCCAGTGATAACCTGCATCCAAGATCCTTCTTGCTGTAAGTTGTCCAGAGAAGTGCCCTCCACATGTACCATTGTGGAATTCTTCTAGCAGCTCCTTCCCTTGATCACGTCTAACTGCCCTCTTGTACTGTCCATCAGGTCCTATTCGAAATAATACTCCATGCAGAATAGAATATGGACGACTGGCTTGAGTAATCTTTCTCTTAGTCTTTGCATTGGCACCATCAGGAAACTTGAATTCATTCAGATAATTCCAAATATCTATGTATTCACTAGGGATTGTGTCAAGGGATAACAATGTTGCATTGTGAAAATCATCATCATCACAAGATGATCCTAAACCATCATAGGCTCAAGAGAGTGCATCTGCATTGACATGCTTCTTTCCTGGCCTATCTATAATATCAAATTTAAATTCTTGTAGCAAAATTATCCATCTTGCTATCCTCCCTGATGGGTTAGGCTTATTTACAATATATTTTAGAGCTCTGATGATCTGTTACAACTAGAAATTTTTTACCCTAACAAGTAATTTCTAAACTTCTTTACAGCAAAAATGATAGCCAGAGCCTCTTTTTCAGTTACAGTATAATTTACCTCAGCACTGCTCATTTGTCTGCTCCCAAAGTAAATTGGATGTTCATTCTCATTTTCATCCTTTTGGCTCAAAGTACTTCCTAGTGCTGCATCTGAGGCATCAGTGTACACAATGAATGGCTTGCTCCAATCTGGATTCTTTAAAATAGGTGAAGACACCAGGGCTTCCTTCAGTTGTTCAAAAGCTTCATGTGCCTTATTTCCTGGTTCATAAGTAACATCCTTCTTCAAGAACTGGGTTAGTGGCTGTGCAATCTTTGAGAAATTCTTGATGAACCTTCTATAGTAACCCACATGGCCTAAAAATGATCTCAACTTACTTCTATTCATAGGAAATGGTAACTCTTTGATTTTTGAAACTTTATCAGGATCAGTACCAATACCATCTCTGGATACAACATGCCCTAACAAAACACCTTTAGAACATCCAAAGACACACTTTGTAGGGTTTAGTGAGGCTTGTGCTTCATCTAACCTTTGAAATGATGTCTCCATTTGGTGCAGGTGGTCCAACTTTCTCCCATAGATGTAAAAATCATCCAGAAATACTCTGATGAAGGTCCCAATGTAGGGTTTGAACACCCTATTCATCAAACGCTGGAATGTTGCTGGAGCATTACACAACCCAAAAGGCATAACTCTATAAGCAAATGTTCCCCAAGGAGTGGTGAACGTGGTCTTCAGCTGATCTTTCTCTGCTATACGAACTTGGTTGTAGCCGCTATATCCATCAGCAAAACTATAGCACTCCTGGCCAGCTACTTCGTCCAAGATTTGATCTGAAAATGGAAGAGGGTAATGATCCTTCTTTGTTGCCTTATTGAGCTTCCTGTAATCAACACAAATGCGTAGCTTCCCATTCTTTTTTATTGAGATCACAATGGGAGAAACCCATTCTGAATTCTCCACAGCAAATATGAATCCTGCATCAAGCAACTTATCTATTTCTTCTTTTACAGTCTTGGAAAAATTAGGATTCATTCTATATGGCATTTACTTTATGGGCTTAGCACCATCTACCAGCTCAATAGAATGTTCTACCCAACTTACTTGATGGAGTTCCTTGTAATCAAAAGTGAATAGGTGTATGTACCTTCGAAAGAGCTGGAGGTAGGATTCCTTCTCACTCTCCATCACAGCATCACCAATCTTTATTTGTTGGAGACGATCATCAACTTCTTCTTCAGATAATTTTATGGGGTCATGAGTTGGTGTGACTGGAAGGATATCCATGACTGAAACATCAACCTCACTTTCTTCATCTTCAGTGTCCACTTCACTGGTACTAGAGTAATCAGAGGATGTCCAATCATCAGTTTCATCACTTGAATCCACAGGTTCTGCCTTATGATGCCGAGGGATCACGTTTATCTTCACCCTCTCTCTACCACGTCCAAGTGTCATGAAACCTTCATTCCAGTAGTTTCTTGCATGAACTCTCCTTAGCCATGGTCTTCCGAACAACATTGGGTACGCAACAGTACCATTTTTCATCACCTGAAAGTCTACCACACATACAACACCCATAACAGATATTGCCACATTTGAAACTACACCTTCTGGTTTAGTTTTTCCCTTATTTAATGACCTTAACATAAGTGTTGAAGGGCGATCAATTTTTAAACCCAACATATTCATTACAGACTCGGTCATTACATTAACTGCAGCACCTCCATCAACTAAGACATCATGAATTGAAATACCATTACATAATACCTCAGCTTGTGGAGCATAGGGATCTGCCTCTGCCTCCAAAACAGGGACCTCAACCTCCTTCCTTCGTCGAGCATTGAGTCCACTTCGCAGCTCCCGCCTCTTCTCAGAAGACATAGCCAAGAGTTGACCATATGTAATATTTGTAGGCCTTTTGGACAGATCTTCCAAGATGGAGTATGGTCCTTGCCCCTGTGAAATCAGAAAATCCTGCACACCCAACTTTCTTCTCCTATGTTTCTTACTAGTTTCTCCTTTCATCTTCTTAGGATCATTTCCATCTTGATGATCTTTTTCTTTCTTTCTTTTTGTTACAAACACATCTACTTCATTATTTCTGCTCTTATCTACTACATCAAGAGAATTCACAGGTGCTTTTCCTTTATCATTATCTCTTGTACCAGATGTAGAAGCTCTATCTGGACAATTATACTTATAATGACCCTTTTTATAACAACCATAACAAACAACTTCAGAAATATTTCTTTTTGGACCTCTATCTCCTCCCTGAGAACTAAATTCCTTTCCTTGAAGAAGATTAATAGTTAACTGACCCATCTTTTTGAGCAGATCTTCATACTCAGTAGATGTACTAGGAGAAATATTTGTGCTCACCGGGAGTGGTTGTGGATTCTGGACCAAAGGTGCTGGTGTAGGCTCTACTTTAGCAACAATTTCTTTGGGCTCCTCTTCCATGCTTTCTTCTTACCTTCTTGCAATCTCCTTTTCTTGTTCAATGGTAGCTGGGTGGTCATATTTCACTTGTTGTCTGATCTCTGGCTTCATCCCAAGAATGAAGTGTTTACAGAGGAGATTATCCACGCCATTCATCAACCCATCCACTAGTCCTTCCTTCCAGATCTGGGCATCGAGCTTCCTCCTTAGCTCTAGAACACGAGCATGATAATCCCTTATCTTCTCCTTCTCTCCTTGGGATAGCTTTGTGATCTCGATCATGAGATCTGCATATTTCTGTTGTTCACCAAATTATTCAAGAAAACTTTCAGTTAATAAATCCCATGAATTTTTCACATTATCACCTAGTGTTTCAAACCACCTAAGTGTTGAACCATCCAAAAGGTAGGAAAAAATTCAGTCCATTGTTCCCTTCTTATGAGGCCATTACAAATACAAGATCGTTTAAACTCTTGAATGAAAGAAGAAGCATCTTCATTAGATTGAGCTGAAAAAACAGGAATCTTTCCCATTTTCAAAAGTAACCACCGTGAAATACCAACCCACAAGTACAATGAACAAGACTTATGTGCACAAATAATTGGAATCACTATACTAGAAAGTGACTTTACACCTTTCTATAGTAAAATAGAAATGACCACGGTAAACTATGGTAAAACTTGACTTACTGCGGTAAAAACTGACTTTACTGTGGTAAACACTATTCACGGTAAAAAGTGAAGTTACTGCGGTAAATACTATTCACGGTAAAAAGTGACTTTACTGCGGTAAATACTATTCCAGTAAAAATGACTTTTTCATGGTAACTACTATTCATGGTAAAAATGACTTTACCACGGTAACTACTATGCATAGTAAAAACAAGGTTATCCTCTAATTGATTTTTGACTAAGTGGAAATATCTCTCCAGAAAATCCACCAACGAGGAATGGTCCCGACAACGGAACCAAAATGTCATCACCAATCTGGCACTATGATAATTCTTCACCGGGAACTCCTTGTGCTATGATTATTTACTAATGCACAACCTTTAGTTTGGTGGATGTAATCTGGAAACACAACAACAAACATAACACAAGAATACCATCGACTATGATAAGACAGAATGATGACAAATCTGAAATACCAAAGTAAATTATAATATTAACATGAAATTGTTACAATCTCACCCATGAGGCACTTCGAGTGTTATTGACTTCACTTTCCTTTCACCAAGACTATGGGAGAAACTTTACAATTACACCTCTTAATGGCTTCTTCAACACACCTTTAACTGATGGCTTCCTTCGCACACTTCCTACAATATTTCTCACTACTTCCTTCTATGCTAAATGAGGGGGGTGGCCTCTCTATTTATAGAACTTCCAGGCTTATCCATCCTATCTCTAAGATAGGATAAGAAATCCACTCTGACGAATCATATTCCATACCTCAACTCTTATCTGTACATGTAAGCTTATCTCTTAAGATAAGATAAACCTTATCATTTTACATGGGTTCCACATTTTTAGACTTTTTACAAATAAAATACATAAAATATTTATGACCTCACTCCTTGTCCTTATTACCAATATAATATTCTAATTCCTAATCATGTAGACCCTACTTCTCTAATTACCCAAACTTTGACATTTTAACATTACCGAACCACTTACGACAAATATTTACTTTTTACAACATTCCTATTGTACTTTGACTGTTACTGTACTCCACATTATTGGCGACACCGTAATGACGGTGCCGTTATCTTCTATCAGACGCTACTACTGATTATACTTAACAACATCCTATTCCTAATACATACATTAATGAAATAGAAATTATGGAGGAAAATTTTAGTGTCGACAGGTCCAAGAATATAAGATGAGGGTGAGGGACTACTAGGGTGTGGCCCAAGTATCAATGAGTAGGGGATACTCGAAGGTGTCCCATAGATAGAAGAGGATGAAGGGCTACTAGGACATGGCCCAAGAATAGAAGGTAATGGGCTACAAGGAGGTGACCCACAAGTAGAAAATGGAGGGCTACTCGGGGGTGGCTCTAGGATAGAAGAAGATGATGGGATACTAGGGTGTGGCCCAAGAATAGAAGAAGATGATGGGATACTAGGGTGTGGCCCAAGAATAGAAGAAGATGATGGGATACTAAGTGGTGACCCAAGGTGAGATTTTGATTGAGGAATGATGATAGATAAGGAATGATTAGGAAATGAGAAGATAGGCCATGGATCAATGCTAGACCCCGACATCTCATCATGTTCAGAGGAAGGTGAAGATGGAGTAATAGAAGAAGAATAAATGTCCATGAACATAGGCTCTTCCTTTATGTTTTTGATAAAATGGATTAACTTCTTTCCCCCAATACATGAGCATATCGAGTTCAAGAAAGAACCCTTGTTTGTAATCGTCTAAAGGGATATCTTCGTGTAGTCTTATTGGTCCTTCATCCTTAGAGAAATCAATCAGTAGAGGTTGTTGTTCTTTGACCATGGGAGGTTGAATAGAAGAAATGGGTCTGCTAAGCGGGGAAGATTGATTGACAGAAGAAGATGAATCAAGAGAGGAAGTAGGCTTGGAGGTAGGCGTCTCATGAATGGACGATTTAGATCTAGACCTAGGTCATTTTTCCAGAACACGACGTAATGTAGGTTGGAAATTAGGATCGCATAGCCATCCGTTAAGTTGCGACTTAGGAGTTGAATTGGATGAGTGACTAGAGGTAATCTGAGTCATGGAACTCTTTGACGGAGGAAGAGGTCATTGAGAGGATTGATGAAGGAGGTCCTGTGAAGAAATGGAGGACCATGACTCAAGATCCAAATAAGATATTCAATTGATGGAACTTGGAGTCACATGAGTCTTCAAAGGAGGAAAACGTCATTGAGGTGATTTGGAATAAAGGTCTTGCGAAAGAAGGGAGGCACGTGATTTAGGATTTGATCTAGGGGTATCCGAATAATATTTGGGATCCGAATCTTCAGAAGAAGAGTGGGAATCCGAATGGTAGTTTGGATCTGAATAGGAAGAAGAGTTGGGGGAACCCGAATAATAATTTGGATCAGAAGCATCCAAACCATACCATCGACTATGAGCTGAAGGTGGGGAACAGGGTACCCATGTGGGACTTCTAGCACGAAGAACCAAACGAGGCTTAGTCATAATGGGAATATTTTGATGTGAATGCCTAAACGTAGTTTTTGTATTGTCATAAATGTGAGAAAATGCGCGATAGTCAGTCATGGTTGGGGTTGTTTAAGTACAAATGTATAGGCCTGGATAGCGTGATAAAACTTCTTCAAAGTGAAGAAGGCTTCATTTCAATTCAGGTATCATAACAGCAACCAACTAGACATCGTGTAAGTACAGAGATGTGTGCATGATTTTTTGAAGAAGGTCTAAGGGAAATAGACACTGTGATGACACAATCTCGATGAGATCAAAGGGGATTGTCCTAGAAAACAAGTTTTCTGAATGAATAATCACAAGGAACAATCATGCAAGTGTGAAACACAAATCCAATCAACAAGAAAATACACCCTATGCAAATGGGCTTTCAAAGCGAGTCCGATGCAAAGATGAAGAACACAATGTCAATATTTATGTCAAGATCGAAATGAACAAGGTGTAAATATTAACAAAGGGTAGACATGACTCCCAATAAAAGGATACAACGACACATTCAACAACCAACAAGGGAAAAATGTCAAAGGGCGAGGTTTACAAATGTAAGCCACGTAACCACACCAATTGGACACATCTATCAAGCTTCGCGGAGAAGCAAGATATTAGTGTCAAAGTGGTATCGAAACGATGCAAACAAAGTAAGCAATACCTTTCAAGATTTGGGACAATGTTTGAAATCAAACCAAGTCAAAGTATACTAAGGATGTGCTAAAATGTGGGCAGCATAACGCCACAATGCAGACACTTAGATCATGTTTATGAGAAACGTGACATAAGTATCTTAATTGTGTCGAGACAATGTAAACAAGGTAACACGTCAAAGGGAGATCAAATGATGAATCAATCCTAACTATGATGATGATCTTGAAATCAAGATCAAGTGGCCATCAAAAATATAAGTATGCATCCACGTACTTTATATGTGCAACAAATCAGCTACAAACATGGATGAGTGTAAATAGACAAAAAAGTGGTGAACACTATCTATGAGAACACTCCCAAAAGATGCCTCCTCTTTTCCCAAATGAGAAACAAGAATGCAAAGGTGTAGATCAAAATATGAAAATAAACTAAGTGCCACTTGGGAAAGTTTCACCTCATCCGATAGGCAAGAAAGAAGCCAAGCTAAGTGATACGTTGTTTAATTTCGTGATGAGATACACTTAGATCTAACTTAAATGGATTCGTTACCATGTTCGAAAAACAAGGCTTTGAATCCAAACAAGTTATCAATTTTTGATGGCCAAGACACGGTAATGGACTAGTAAAGTGGGCTCCTTGACAGAATGGCTTCCTAATAAGATCTCTCAACTAGGTGTCACAAAGCTTTCTTAAGCGAGCTCGATTTACCCAAAAAGTCACAATGACTAATTTCAGAGTATCTCGGCTTTACTTTACCCCCTACAAGCATAGTGGGCAATAAATTTTTATATGTGTACTCTCACTGGGGTTGCCATACGGAAAACCAGTAATGCTCACTCACAAGGAAAAACTAGTCAAGTGGGTAAGCGGAGCACTTCCTATTTCATCCACAAGGTACACAACGGTGGATTACTTTAGGGTTCCTGGAACCACCCCCATTGTTGTAGCTTAAGGCGTTATGCCAAAGGGGTTATGTTCTAGTTAAGTGGATAGGGACGTACCCTTTTCTGAAACCTACAATACATTGTGATGAAAGTGGTGTGTTTTTTATCTTGCTTATCTTAAATGTGGTTTTAAGTAGCACACCATTTGGCAACCTGTATGAAAACATGTATTAGAAGGTTTTCTTTTTTCTTAGTTCCTCCTTTCTTTGACATGCAATTTTGGTCCTACATACCAAGATTATTAATTTTTCACAAAATATCATGATATCAAAAGAGAGTTTGCGTGTTTCTTTTGATTCCTAATATCACCAAAAGGTGCAAAGGAAGAGCATGCGCAACGTGAAAACTCAACTAAAACAAGTTTATAGAAAATACATTAAGTGTTTTTGCAAAATTTTGAGTTTATTTTAACCATTTTTTTAATTGTTCATCCATTAAGAAGCATAAAGTAAGTGTTTTTGAAAGCAATAAGAGGGTTTTGAAAGTGTTTTTGGTTCCCAAGATCACCTAAAAGGTGTGAGGGAAGAGCATACGCACTTTGAAAAACCTCTATCAATTAAGAAATGAAACACTTAACTAAGTTAGTCCAAAACAAGGCCAGAACAACCCTGCAAACAATGGATTAGTGTCACAAAACCTTTCAAAGTGTTAGAATAGCCAAGAAAACATTTTTTCAAATTTTAAGATACATTAGAAAATGACTAGTTACCTAATAATGTAAATCATAAATTTTATATAACTCAAAATCCTTATTTTATGATTTCATTGTGTATTTCACTTCAATACCTTTTCAACACAACAAAAATGGAGTCGTTTCGATCTCGGGAGCAAAAGTTATGGCCTCCGGAAGATTGTTGATGATGCATGCGCTAGGATTTGTGTGCCTCCGCCAAAGAAAAGGTGTTTGCACACCTCTGCTAAAAAATGACACTTTTGAAGGTGTGTGCACCATGGTTTGGGTGTGTTCACCTGGTTTAAGGTGCCTACATGTGGTTTTGGGTGCCTGCGCATGGTTTTGGGTACATGCGCGCCTCTGTCAAAAAATGACAGTTTTTAAGGTGTGTGCGCCATAGTTTGGGCATGTTCACCCGGTTTAAGGTGCCTACGCGTGGTTTTGGATTCTTGCACATGGTTTTGGATACCTTCACACCTATGTCAAAAAAATTCAGTCAGTGGTGTCTGCGCTAGCAGAAAGGTGCATGCGAACCTTCTCTATAGATGGCTAAAAAACACAGGATTTTTCAAAGAAAAACTCAAAAAACATCAAAATTTCATCAATTTTGGCAGCACTTTACCTCCTTCGATCCTTCAAAGAGCAAAAAATTAATACAATCCTAGATAAACTAGTTAATAAACCTGATATTTAGCCATAAATACAAAAAGATTAGTGAAATCAAAAACTTGAACTAATCTAAAAATCTTTGAAAAACTAATCTAGAAAGCTTGAAACTAAGAAAAGTTAGAAACTAAAAATAAAAGCTTCAAAATGACTCCATTAATGGAGGATGGACTAAGTCTCCCACCGAGCATGCCAAATGTATACATGTATTTGTTAGCAAAGTTAAGAAAGTTAGAACTAACACCTAGTAGTCCTATAACCAAACTAAATCAAATTCAATGCACCATCATGCTTAGAGCTTAAGAAAAACTAATCTACTAACATCCTTGCATTAGAACATGAACAAATATTCAAACTAACATGTTAATCCATTAATTTCTATCTCTATTGAATGCTAAAAATGAAATGAGCCTACTTAGATCCTTAGCAAATCAAAGGTTTGATTGTATGTTTGAATCCCAAGGTTTTCAAGAATGGAGTCTTGTCAACCCATGGCTACAAGACCATTTGACATATCTCCATATGACTTCAAAACTTGGATGGATGAATACAAGAAATTAAAGTAGTTAGCCTCTCCAATGAAGAATGCTCCAAGATGACAAAATGGCTATAGTGTATTTACTATATGCTTCACTTTTGTTTCTCAAGGAATAGGTGTAAGTGTAAAGGTAGGAGGAGGGCTCTTTATATATCCTAATGGATAAAGGGATCTCTACATCCCTTTGCATCAGGGATAATAGAGATGTTGAGTTAGTTTTGGATAAGGGTGGTTTAGATAGGGTTGAGTTAACTTTAGGAGAGTTTAGCTTGTCCTTTAGTGACTCATGTGGATAAAGAGGGTTTATTAATTGATCAAGATGATTAATTAATAGATGTGCAAGCTTATAAAAGATTTTTAGAGGAATATTAGCATGATTTAGACTAAATAAGGGGATTAAATCAATTAAATAATGATTGATTAGTTTAATGAAAGGGGAAGCTAATTAATTGATAATAATTAATTAGTCTAGATAGAAGGAATGATAATTAACGGAAGGTCATTAATCAGGGTATTTGTTGAATATAAGACTTAATTAATTACTTATTGTAATTAATTAACGATGATAGAAGAGAAGATGAGCATTATTGACTATATGTCGTCAATTTGAAGGGAAAAGAATAATTAGCACAATTTAAGTGTTTTAAATTGTTCAGGCTAAATTATAGGTGTCTACAATATGACAGAACTTGTCTGAAAGCTTTGATATGCTATGAAAACCCCCTTTTTGGAATTGTATTGGTTGACAATGCTTTATGAATTTGTACTTTTCTTCATAAAGTAATCCACCACATGAGAGATCGATTTCAAAATAACTTTGGAAATTAGAATTGTACAATGTTACTATATGTTGTTAATACAAACTATGTTTATTTTTTATTGTTTACATAAATGTTGCTTAAATTTACTTGATTTTGTTTCTTTAAAATATTTACATTTCTGATTTGTTGCAAATGTAAAACAAATCAATTAACAGATATAAAAAACAAATGTGTCATTATTTCAGTCTGAATTTGAAAACCAAATATAAAACACAAATGGGACAATTGAAACATATAATGACATTGTTCCAATGGAAAAGTTGTAATCTCTGTATGAAATAAATCAATACTTATTACATAGCATTATTGTAATGAAATCTATGTGATTTGGAACAATCCTGGAGCAACGGTTTCATTTTTGTCTTAGAAATCAACTGTAGCATGATCTGTGGATGTGTCTCGATCCCCTGGGTTAGGTAGAATATTACTAACTCGTCTTATTTCTACTAGTGAATTCCACAATTCTAGTGCTTTATTATAAGGAAAAGACTCCACTAAGTAATGTGAAACATACAATCGGAGACAAATTTCCAGATTCCTATCTAATTTATTTTGAACTTTTGACTTTAAAAAGGATAGTGCACTAAAAACCCTCTCATCTTCCAATGAACCTAGAATCAATGTTTGGCAAAGCTCATATAGCTTAATATACTCGTTCAAATCTTCACTTAGATTACTACTAGAACAGATATCCTTCCAAATCCTTTTCATGGCACTGTAATCATGTGGGTTTTGTAGAAGTTGAAATTTTCATATCATAGTATTAGCAAAATCCATTGACTGTGAACAAAGTAGTTTTATTTTCAAAATACCTTCTAAAGAAACTACATCTATCTTTGCAGTCTTAGAGAAATGATCAGTTAGATCACCCATGTTTTTGATAAATAAAGGACTGATAGATATATAAGGTTTTCCACCTGAAAAATTCCAAAATTGTGGATTTACAACTCTCATTGCTTCAAGTATTTTAACATTTTTGAATCTTTCCTGGATCTCTTTAGCTAACGATTCAGAGATCTTTCCAAAATTATTCCTAGTTTCCATTAATACCGCATCATATAAATTTCATGTCACTCGTACGTCTTCTATTTCTGAGTTAGTCATATAAACTCTTTTTTGGAACGTATGAAGTGGACTCTCTCTTCCATGTGCTATTATACACATATGATCATGTATATTGTACTTTAAGAAGCACCTAGAATTTTTCAAATTTGTAAATGCATTCTAGTTTTCAAAAGGAGCACCCTGAAAACTCCCATCAGAAATATAGAAACTTTCTAGACTCCACCAAACATGTCTTCTGAGTCTTATGAAGTCTGTAATGTAGAAAGACCAATCTTGTGCATGCTTCATTGAAATATTAAGCTCCCTTAACATGGGAAAAATACCGCAGAGTGTGAGTAAAGTTTCTATGTCAATTAGATGACACAATAGATATTTAGCTTTATCTACATCCCTATGGTATTTAAACATGGATAACAATTGGATGGCTAATGGGTTGGACGGCTAGGGGTTGATCATTGGATGGCCAGGGGTTGGATGGTTAGGGGTTGGATAGTTAGGGGTTAGATGGATTAGAGTTGGATGGATTAAATTTGGACGAATCAAAGTTGGATGGCTTAGGGTTGAACAAATCATAGTTGGTCATATCAGAGTTAGACAGATCATAGTTGGACGGATCAGTGTTGGATGGATTAGTGTTGGGCGGATTAGAGTTAGATGATTAAGAGGTTGGATGGCTCATATTTCAGAGTTAGACGGGTTATGGTTAGACGGCTCAGGTTTGGACGGCTTAGAGTTGGATGGCTTGTGATTAGACGGCTCAGATTTCAATGTTGGTAGCTTTGAATTTTCTTATGTTTACTTCGATGAATATGTGCACGATATGATTCAAAATGGTGGAAAATTACATTCATAAGCTCTTATACATGTGTAAAATATAGGTGAAATGAATATTATAAGGGGCATGTCAGTCAAATTTTTTGGTGAATAAGTTGACTGTGAACCACATAATATTCGCCAATTCAAATTTCATAATCCTTGATTTTTTACGAGTTTACGAAAATTCGCCACTAAAACTTTCCCTGCGGTAAAATAAATAATTTCCTATAAGGGTCCAT
Source organism: Taxus chinensis (assembly GCA_019776745.2). NCBI lineage: Eukaryota > Viridiplantae > Streptophyta > Pinopsida > Cupressales > Taxaceae > Taxus > Taxus chinensis. The sequence continues at coordinate 124,555,347 of CM034154.1, forward strand.
GGTCAAAAACATGTATTGGCCGGTTTACTAATCAAGATGCAACTCGGTCCTTGGATTCCTTACTCCAAATGGCATTTCGCAGTGCCTGCGGACTCCCACTAGAAACAACGGGATCATCATAATAAAGGAATTTTCTTTGGCATAGTGGGAAATGAATGAATCCTATTTACAAGGCCTATAAATGGGTTCTTGTCTCAAACAAGGCATAAACCCCTCTCAGATCCCAAAGAATCTGTCACAAAGTGAATTCCATGAAACCTATTCAGAAGTCATTGTCCTTATGAGAATATTAATGGGTGAGGAGACAAAAAAATACTTTCAATATTGGATGGATTAGTTTATCCTAGTGGAAAAATAAGGAAACCAGATGGTGGATTGTGAGCAGATCATTAGCTACAACATCCATCAGTAATCGATGTAGTTTCCTACCACTAAAAATTTCACCATGACTTCTTACCTAGTATATGCTCTTCAAAGGATTGTCTATTTCTCTCCATGTGCCTAAAAATCACCTATGTATGAGAAGTATTTGCAACTGACTCATAAGGAGAAAAATTCGGACAATGTCATGGTGAATGAAGAATTTACCATGTTCATTATCAAGCTCTTTGATGGAAACTTGGAATGAAGGATCTCTTCCTAAGCAGTTGCACTGATCAAAAATTATAGGAGCCACTTTATTGAGTTCCCTACCTTCACCTACATCAAATTCATAGGTTATGATATTTCTACTCGTAGGCTACCCAGGTACCCAACTGAAAAATTCATAATTTCAAGTTTGTGTCAAGGGTAATAATGTCAAAAGAAAAGGTATTTAATTTCCCATCTCCTTGGGAATATATTCATGCAATAATATCATAGATTTATCAAACATTTAAGCATCATTTCTTGACCTCAGTATCTACTCCCACACATCTAGGTTTGACTTCAATATCAGGAGAAATCAAAATACCTTCACTTTTCTAAGTTTGCACCATACACCCCAAATTAAAGACTATTTGTCTAATTACAAAGATGATTTCAAGGTTTGGAAAAGGGGCTATATGTGGATGATGATAGACCAAATGAGGGATCTAAAATTTGATTCATTTACTGGGGGGATAAAATATGACTATTCAGACTTGTTTTATCTTGAGTACCAAGTGGTGTAATCTTCACCCCTTCCTTTGAATCCTTGGAATATAATACAATCAGGTGATATTAAGAATAGGTTTGTAATAGTAATCTAAAGATCAAGAGAATGGTTTAAAAGGAAGAGATTTATTTTCGTTGAGTCTGTTGGTCTCCTGACTCTATCTAGATAGGTGTCTAACATTTCCTCTCTAAGGGCATCTGAAAAAGCCACATGTTCTACTCGCTCAAAAGAATCTTCAAAGAGAGAGATTGTGGAATAATAACACACTGAAGTTCCCCATCCTAGGAGGCTTCATAAGAAGGCTAAGATCATTCAATATCCCATCGATCCTTTTGAGCACGGTGAAATTAATCCTTAACAGTCTCCTACCCACCATAGCATCCAAGTGTATCCTTCTTAATAATTGAATAATCCCATCACGAGAAATATGTGATCCCTTATTGGGCACCTGAAATTTCCTCCATGATTGATGGTGTGTCTACTTTAGCAAAAACTTTCCCATGGATTCAGGAGATGCTTGGAAGTGAGTCAAGAATGGTGCAGTAATCCACACAATCTAATTTTAAGCCTATCTCAAAATTCATGAAAACTAAGTGAGACAAGAAAGAACGAATAGCCTCATGTTTCTTTTCCAAGGCCTCTGGATCATAATATGTAGAGTTATCACGGCCTAAAGTTATAAAATATGTGGAAGATGTGACTTAAGATGATTATGAGTTGACCTAAATCTCATTGGGGTAAGCCACACACAAAGAATATGTACACATGTTCAAGGATTCTGCGGCCCAATTTCTTTCTAGGAATGAAGATTACAAACAAACTATGGAGCAATTGGAGAAGCATGTGAGAACTCTCACTACCTATGTGCAATCCTTCTTATATCCTAATGTGGTACCCCTTCCTCCTATGGAATTCATCCCTCCCATCAGCAGCTTTTATTATTATTTGATCAAGAGAGCCCAAGGGTACACCATGCAAGGGAAATCCAATGATGAGTGTGTTGAAAATATTCTTGAGAAAGGAAAGGAATTGCTACTGGAGGTTCTCTCCTTGTTCAAGCATGTTCTTGTCACTATTTTAAAAGTAAATATGATAAGGAAAGTGATTGAGAAGGAGAAGACTCATTGGGATAGTGTGTTCCAACTTGTGTCTGAAATGAGTTGTTTTGATTCCCATACTCTCGTGAGTAGGAATGTTTTCACATCTATTGTTGAGAATGTGTCTCTAGTTTAGACCCACACAATGAATGTCAAATGTGATATGATTAACAATGTTATCTTCAAACTTGAATCTTGTGGGAAACATGCCTTCAATATTTTAGATGATATCAACAATTGTGTATAGAAGTTAGGATCACATTCACTCGCTGAAAATTCATCTTCAGAAAGACTCATTAGTTCCTTCCAAAAGTTGATCAAGAAAGAGGCATGTGATCCTTTTTCCTTCAACGAGGATACTTTGGAGTCCCTTGTAGACATTAGGGGCTCAATCTCTAACACTATGGTAGATCATAAGGTGTTGTTTAATCAATAAAATATTATTAGTGATGTTCCTTAGAAATGGATCAAAGTGTTGAGCTATGTTTGTGTTCCAGAGGCAGAAAAGGCAACACCTATGACATCCCATTTTAGTAAATAATTCAAATGTGAGAATCTCATTCCATGAGTATTTCCTCAAATCTCATTGAGGGCTAGTTCTTCATCAATAGATGCTTCATCTTTATCAGATTGATACATCTATTTTTCTCTCCCTCCTTTCTTCTCTCTTCATATTTTAATTCTTCATTAATAATGTACTTTTTCCCTATTTTTTCTTATTCACTTAAGTGGCCTTTAATTTTACATTTTAAGAATTATTTTTCATTAATAAGAAAAAGGATCACTTTTATTCCCTAGGAATATGAAAGGTCACAAGTGATGGGTAAGGAAAAAAATCATATGGGGGATATGAAAGGACATTTTTGTAATCTATGAATTGGAATGGATTCTCCATTCCAAGGGGTTAGCAATTTTTGATTGTTTTTAGTTGTTGGGGTTTGTATCACTATTACTGCAAGCAATAAATCTATGTTTCTTCTATCTCCTTATCTATGTTCCCCCATCCTCTCTACTTTCTAACTTTACAAGCATTGTAATCTTGTACAACCATGAAAGATCTTTATGTCTTTGATTGATGAATTCATAGAACTTTGTGTCTCTAATTTATTATTATTCCTATTGCTTACATGATTGATTTTTTCTATTGAATGTGGACCTCCTCTAGATAATATATGTAAAAATTTTAAGTCGACTCACAAAATTAACCCCTTCTCTCCATTTCCCCATCTCCTCTTTACCTCTCTTGAAAGAAATTTCTCCCTTGTACATTGTAAAAGTAATTTGTCAGAGGTTTAGTGGAGTATTCCTATGTGATTCCCATCTTAACAGCCACCCCATAGTTCTATTTAGTTTGAATTCAATAAATGGAAGCCTCCTTATACCCATGAAGGAAGGGCTTAGCCTCATGACCATTGGTGAAAACCAATAACTTTCCCTACAACAAATTATTTCACCAACACTGCACAAGGCTCAAAAAAATGTTAGTTTAAATAAATAATGCATATGTTTGAGTCATATTGACCTCGTTAATCACCCCAATGTGATAGTCATCGAGCGTTGCACTACATTTCAGACTCTATGTAGTTCTAGTGTGTGTGTGTGATTGAAACATTCCCCTTGAAGCTAAGTTACCCTTGTTCTGATCACACAAAGATAGCAGGTTGCAACTACTTTATCCCTAAGATGAATTGATGAGATGGAATTCAGAAATAGCCCCTCCTATATAGTGAATAACACAACCCAAATGCATTCCTTGAGTGTTTCTCTTATAGATTGTAGATAGAAAGTGATAGCCCAATTTCCCCTTTAATATTGAGTAAGTCATGTATATATATATGATTCTCTTATTTGAATTTAATCATTAACAACCAAAAATGTTGACCTAAAGTGATTAAAGAGACTCTAGAAAATATATCAAATGATGTGGCATTTCAAAATTGAAAAGAGAGAGGGAAAAGTAAAGAAGTTCCCAAAGGGGACAATAGTGCATGGGCACTTATGTCCCTAATGGGCAGTAGTGTCTAGGATGCTCAAAGGATAAAATAGAAAATACAGAGCTAGGTCATATGTTGTCCAATATCCAAAAGTAAAGTTAGCATTCAAGAAAAGTAAATGTCAAGACTCCAGGGATAATTTTAGTGGTGAATATTCGTAATATGGCGAATATTCCATTTTTGAAAATTTTGAAAAGGCGAATTTTTCGGCACTGGCCAGTGACCTGTTCGCCTAAAAATTACACTTTAATTTTTTTTAGGGGTCGGCTTCGCCTACCCCTTGAAAAATATCCCCTATATAAACCTATATTATTCGCCAGGTAGAACACTTCTACTTCACATTTTTCAACAATATGATATATCCCATATTATAGACGCGCGACAAGGGGGTAAGTTATTGATGCGCGATAAGGAGGGTTTGCAGACAAGGAGATACTGTAGATATTGACGCATAGTAGATGCATGACAAAGATTTTGTTGACGAGCGACATGGAGTTTTTTCGATGAGCAAGAAGAGGGCAGAGGTTGCAGACGCACGACATGATATTTGCTGACGCGCGTCATTAAGGCCTATTGACGCGCGACATTAAGGCCTATTGACGCGCGTCACTAAGGCCTGTTGACGCGCGTCAATAGGCCTTAGTGACGCGCGTCACTAAGGCCTTAATGTCGCGCGTCAATAGGCCTTAGTGACGCGCGTGTCTAGGATGCTCAAAGGATAAAATAGAAAAGGCCTTACAGAGCCTATTGACGCGGTCATTGACGCGCGACAAGGAGGTACAACAGATATTGACGCATCGACAAAATGATGCGCGACAGAGATTTTTTGATGAGAAAGCAGAAAGTAAAGTTATGTCGCGCGTCAATAGACCATTCAATAGACCTTAGAAAAGTAAATGATGTTGTCAAGAGTACCAAAAGGGATAAAGAAATGTAAACAAAAAAATGTTGTTAATGTCTAGTATTCTTACTTAGGAATCATGCATAGAATAATATACTTAGAGGCATGATGAAAGTAGTAAGTGCATGATTTTTTGAATACATTTATCCTCACTTTATGTTGGTGAATGAATATTTGGTAGCATAAAGTATATAAGAAGAGCATACCTTGTGGAAAGTTGAAGGGATATGTAACCAATAACGTGTCGAATAAGGATTTTTCTTGATATCGTGCCAAATGGAGATTGTAGAATGTGTATCATGGAATCTAGAAGAGGATAAGGATCCTAGGGGTGACATCATGTGTGTAGTAGAAATGATGCATGTGTTTTTTCATTGGAAATTTTTTCACATTTACAAAATAAGATAAGTGTAGTCAATTATCACAATAAATGAAATTGAACTTTAACTTAGTAAATATCAAAATAGAAATACTTATTGAAAAACAAGTGAATTAACGATAGAGTACACTTTTGTTTTATGATAAATGAGATATAATTGTTCCTATATGTTTTATGCCTTCGATATGGTTGGAATGGTACTGAGGATTTAGGTTCATTTCATCAAACTGAGGATTCATGTGTCCTATCGCTAAACTAAGGATTTTAGTGTCCTATCGTTAAACTAAGGATTTAGGTGGCATATCACTAAAAGAATATTATTGAGAGAGTTGTAGGATTTTACCTCCAACCGTTAACGCTTCCCCATGGATAAGTGTAATTGTAAATGGTCACAAACCCAACATAAAATGGTCACAAATGATCCCAAGAAAATAGAGTAATTAGTTCCCTTGCCCAAAGTATGTAACTTGCCACTGATTTTGTTCCTATTGTTCCTTATAGTAACCTAAAAATAAGTATCTGGTGATTGAAATTGGAAACAAATTTCACTAGAAACAAGTTGATCCTATAATGTTCTTATTTCTAGTCCAGGACTGAACCACCCATGTGGGACACTAGCACCCACCACTTCTATCTATGTTGGGCACTTTTGTCCCTAGATTGATTTTGGCCTAATTCTAATTCTAAAAAAATTTCTTGTTTTCTATGTATCTTAAAATTATTTTGTATTATTCTTTGTTTGGTCTCTAGATTTCTAAGAGGGTGAAGAAGTCACCTGATGATTTCCCCCACTAGTTTGGGGTGCATGAGATGAACGAAAGAAAGCACATCCTAAATGAGGAAATTTGAAATTGATGTGCACATATGAAATAGAAATCCCACATGAGTAATAGGTAATGTGCATGGTGACAACCATGGAACATGCAAAACAATGGGAAAAGCTAGCCAAAAGTGTTAGTCATAAACAAGTATACATGATGCAATAGAAATGAGTTAAACACGCAATAACATGGAAAAAGACACAACAAACAGTTGGTTGAATACATGGGACACCACTCAGGATGTCGCAAGACACTAAAATCCTTCAAGGATATAGAATCAAAACGTGTAATCAATCATAGGGAATAACCCGTAAACAAGGACAATCAAGACACATGCATAGACAAGATATAAGAAAATTAGATAACCATGGATGGAAGTAGGCCTGCAAGAAAAATGCTACACATGAAGCACATGTTATCTTGTTATAAAATTTGATAGTATGCCAAAAATTATACAACTAAAAGTAGAAAATATTGTAGTAGATGTTGCAATGATGGAACATGGGTAATTAGAGAAAATAGGAAAAGGTAGATTCCCCCAGGACCCTTAGTGGGACTGATAGGAAACAATGTTACACATCATACATCATATAGAAATTTGTAAGTGAGATGTATTCACCTCAATAGTACCATGTGAATGTTCATGTGTGTATGGAAAAATATAGATCATACTATGAATCGAAGTAACATGATAAACAAGGAACAACATAGAATAGTATAAGTAAGCAAGAGTACATCCAATCAAGATCTAAGTTATTATTATTACATTTTTGTAAATATGTGAACATGAAATAGAACATCTATGAGAGGGGAGAAAAGTTTCCCCCCAGTGTGTGTGTGAAAAGTGGGGTCCATGTAGGTAAGTGTGCCCTCTACAGTCATGTTTGGACCTAGAAAAAAAGTGCATCATCGGGTAGCGAGGGTGGAGTTTTATGCCCCCAATGTGTGAATGTCATGGTGATCTAAGTGATATCAACAAGAGAGTCATCTAAACCTAAAATATATAGCCAACATGATTCAGATTAGAGGCATAATACACATTATTTGGCCTATCTTTGAAGAAATGCATAAGTCGTAAGTCACACATGCCCATGACATATTCTTCATCATTAGAAGGTGTATTAGAGAACTTATGTGCATTCCATCATGACAAATTAGGAGTTTAATCAAGGAATTAATCATTATAAATACTGACGGTCTTGAAGGTCATATGATAAGTTAGAATAGTATTATACATATCAATAGTTCCACCAATTTAATCTAGCTAATATTTCCCAAGTGTAAGTGAAAAAGGTTGGGGATCAAGTGCAACCCAAACCTACATGTAAAAGACTCATGTACCATAAGTTGTTAGGAGAAAGATATAGCCTTGATATTCATTATGTAGTTTGTGTAATTACAAAATCACGCACTTTCTACTTACATCACGCCTCTAAGTATTTCATTATATACATGATTCATAAGCAAGAAGACTAGATATTAACAAAACTTATATCTTTATTGAAAATATTTGACCCAAATCTTTATTGACAGTTATATCTTCTGAGCATCCTAGACACTACCACCCATTAGGCTATTGTCCCCTTTGGGTGATTTTTCCCCTTTCCCTCATTTTCTTTATTTTGAATTGCCACATCATTTGGTGTCTTTTCTAAAGTCTCTTTTATCACTTTGGGTCAACCTTTTAGTCATTAATGACAAAATTAAAACAAGGGAATTATATTTATATGACTTAGCTACTATTACTATGGGTGAGGCAATTGAAGTTAATTCTTACTATCTACAACTTGGGAAAATACCAACATTCAAGGACTGCATTTGGGCTATATTATTAATTGCATAGGAGGGTCTTTTTCTAAATTTCATCTCACATATTCTATCTTTGTGGAAATTAGTTGTAACCCGTTATCTTGGTGCAACTAGCACAAGTGAAACCTAGCTTTAAAGGATGCAATTTAAATCACGCACTCATAGAAATAAATAGAGTCTAAAATGTATTGCAACACTCGGTGACAATCACATTGAGGTGACCTCCAAGGTCAATCTAACTTAAGTACATATTTATTTTTCATTCATCTAATGCTTTCTTGAACTTTTTTCAGGTAGCTAGGGTTTCTTTTTTAGGAACAGGTGTGGTACATGAACCCTACAAAACATCCAAAGTGACAAATAGCAAAAGGAAGGAACCAAGTTCATATCCTAAAAAGATGGGAAGTGGAGCTACTTCCAGGACACTAACACTCAAATCAAACACTAGCGTCTAGGGTTGTCTTGTCCTCGTGTGGGTGCTCCTATCTAAAGAAGTACCAGATCCTAGTTTCTCATATAGAGATTTCATAGTCTAAATCCAGCATTCTCATATATTTTCTAGCCTAGGATTAGTGTAGATCTCCCAATACAAGCTAAGTCATTCTTATTCTCCTATCTTGTACCCTTACTTGTACTTTGCATGCTAGATCTTATTTTTTATTGTTATATCTATTTGATCTCAGTCATGTGATATATTATTTTTATTAAATCAGTTTGAGAAGAGGTATGATATTAGTAGGAGTGATGCATAAGTGGTTTAGAGCCTCATAGGTACATATGGTTTCAGAGCATTGAGGATCATAAGGTATATGCTACCAATACTCCTAATTAGTGTATAATGTGCAAGTAAATTGATCAAAAGAGGAGGGTGTCCTAGAAGAAGAACCAAGAATAGAAAGAGAACCCCGGTTGGTAAGCATAGGAGCTAGAATGGGTTCAAGGATGTGCATGGTATTACGATAAGGAAACATAGTAGTAGTAGTAGTAGTAGTATCCTATGGGATTGGAGATTTAACATTTTATTCACCAGGACATGTAGCAATATAGTGGATATGAAATAAGGATTCATCAAAGTCTGTGGGGGTAAAGTCTAAAGCATGAAGAGTGTCATCAGTAAGCTCAATAGTATTGACAACGTCATCATCGAAGCCATCAATCTCAACATGTAAGTATTGTTCATAATTTTATAGGGGTTTGGTAATATATGTGAAAAGTGTGTGGGAGGATATAGCAGGAGAGATGAGATTATAGCATGAGTCTGGATAGAGGAATAAATAGGATGTGGTGATATATGATTATAATTTTTAGGCTCCCCGATATCATATGTATCAATAGAATGTGAGGGGGTTGGTTGAGCTAGGGAAATAGCCGTGGGGGTTGCAAATTCCATGTGACAATATTTGAATGGTTCAGGGTCAACAGTAACAGTATGTTCATAGCCATCAAAGATAAACTTGAAAAAATGATGGAATGTAGAAGGGATAACTTGCACGTCATGGATCCAAGGTCAACCAAGAAGGAGATTAAATTGCAATGGGGCATTCATGACATAGAAAGGACTAATGAGCTTCTAGGGTTCCACTTATAATTCCAATTTGATAGTACATATGCATTCACGAGTACTAGTGCCATAGTCACAAACAACAAGAGTAGACTATTCAATTTCACTATGAGGAATATTGAGTTGGGCTAGTAAAGATGGAGGACAAATATTTAATGCAGAACCATTATCAATGAGTACACGCTTAATTGGAAACCTTGGATCCGAGCCATTATAAGGAGAGGAAGAGAATCAACATATGACGCATGTGGGATATCATCATCAATAAAAGTAATAGAATTTCTAATGTGTTTAAAATATTCCATGAGATTGGAAAAAGTAACGGGAGGGTCATCAATTTGTATTTGAATAGTTCACAATGTGGTTTCAAGAGTGCGATGACAATCATGGGCATTATGCAAGAGATCAAAGAGAGATATTGTAGCAGGTTTATTCTTTAATTTTTCAATGATATCATACTCTTTGTATGAATCAAAAGGTTGAGGCAGCAGTGCACTAAAAAGAGGAGGGAGAGAATAGTTGTAAAGGTTATTTATTTTGATGAGTGGTGATGACCTTGATAAGGGATTCTACAGAGGTAGTCGTGAAGTGAGGTAGATGTTGATTAATGGCATGGATATACTTATCTTGGATGTCGTCTTGGTAATAAACATGAGTAGGAATGAAAGAGGAAGAATTAACCATAACCTAATAAGAGGAAGAGGAAAGAAAAGGGATCTAGTGCATGATCACGGTAAGGGTTCACCAAATTATTTAAATAAATTTGAATCTTAATCAAAGGACTGAGATCAAATGAATATAATAGTAACAAGAAATATCTAACATGTAAAGTACAAACAAGTGTACAAGATAGGATATAAGAGTGACCTAGCTTGTATCGAGAGATCTGGATTGATTCTGGGATAGAAAGTAAGCTAAGAAGGCTGAATTTTATTTGTGTATGCTTTATCTAAGAAACTAGGATCCAGAACCTCTTTGGACGGAACCACCCAAACAGGGACAGGACCGCCCCGGATGCTAGTGTCTGATCTAGGCACTAGTGTCCTAGAAGGTGCTCTGCTTCTTCTCTTTTCATGGTCTAAACTTAACTTATTTCTTTTGTTCTTTGTCACATCCACTTCATTTTAGGGTTCATATGCCACACTTTTTCCTACAAAACAAACCATGGCTACCTGCACAATGCTCGAACAAACATTATATGAAATAAATAATGCATATTCTTGATTCAAAATGACATATGCAATCACCCCAATGTGATTTTAATTGAGTGTTGCACTACATTTTAGAATATATGCAGTTCTTGTATGTGTGTGTGATTGAAATTTGCCCCTTGAAGCTAGGTTTCCCTTGTGCCATTTGCATCAAGATAGCAAGCTACAACTAATTTTACCCCAAGATGAATGTTTGAGATGGAATTCAAAAATAACCCCTCTTATGCAGTGAATAATGTAGCTCAAATGTATTCATTGAGTGTTGTTTTTGTAGATGGTAGATAGAAAGTGATAGCCCAATTGCCCCTTTTAATAGTGAGTAAGTCATGTATATATGATTCCCTTGTTTGAATGTGGTTTGAATTTAGTCATTTACAGCCAAAAAGGTTGGGCCAAAGTGATAAAAGAGACTCTAGAAAAGATATCAAATGATGTGGCATTTCAAACTTGAAAAAGAGAGGGAAAATGACAAAAACACCCAAAGGGGACAGTAGCACCTGGGAGCTCCTATCCCTAATGGGTGGTAGTGTTCAGGATGCTCAAAGGATAAAATGGAAAATATAGAGTTGGGTCATATGTTTTCCAATTTTCAAAAGTAAAGTGATTATTCAAGAAAATAAAATGTCAAGATTACCAAAAGTGATAAAGAAATGTAAAAGCAAAACAAGTGTTTTTAATGTCTAGTTTTCTTACTTAGGAATCATGCATATAATAACATACTTATAGGCATGATGTAAGTAGTAAGTTCATGATTTCGTGAGTACAATCAAAATGTAGATGTGGAAAGTGGTTTTTCACTAATATTACATTATAAATAATTGTAACACATTGTAATTAAATCTAAATAGATATAAATTAGTAAACAACGACTAAATGCATAAATTAATTACTCTAAAAGCATAGGAAAACTTAAATATTAAAAATTATTGAGATAATTAGGATTTTATAATGTTACCATTTATTCAAAAATTCAAATGTAGTCATCAATAATAGGCAGTGGTAATCATTCTTGGACAATGAGATAGATTAGACCTATGAAAAATACAAAAAATATGAGCACCTTGACCAAAACCAAGTACAAGTACTAAAGTGGCACAACTAAAACTATAGCAGTATAGGAAAATTTTGGAACCATGAAACTACAGACGACCTAATCCTTTTTTCTTCTGCTTCAAAAACCTTTCTCACTGATTAGGGTGGCATTGATAAACACTCTTTTGGGAAGAATAATAAGAAAACTAGTATGTCATCTTATGGGGCTTATATTTCCTAAAACATTGATTAGAATTTTAAACTACAATCTATTGAAAAAAGTTTAAGTGAACTTTTTTATAGGTACCTTAAAAATATTCCTTTAGAAACCTAAATGTAAGGAATTTATCCAAATTTTAGGGTCCCAAAAATGCTCTAAAGACCCTCAAAAATTCAAAATACAAACAGGGATAATATACCTAAAAATAGTAAAATTAAACTTCGTTATTCTTCACAGTTTCGGGTTATGAAAAAACCTTAACTTTTTTGTAGAGCACATCTAACATGAATCTTCATAGAAGTATTATCTAGCTTTTCAACTCTTCTCATAGATTGGTACCATCTTTAATATGCAAAATAGGGAGCAATGGCTTCTCATCTCTTCTCAAAGATTGCTAACTTCTATTTGTAATAGCATGGGATGAATATCTTAGAGATAATAACTTAAACATATCTCCATAGATATAACATTCCATGTCTCTTCTCAAATATAGAGTCTCGCATCTCTCCACATAGATAGTAGATTGTTTTTCTTCTTATAGATAGTCATATTTACCTCCCATATCAATGAAGCAGTAAAGTCTTGTATTTAGATTTTTCTATGTGTTTATAATTATCATGTTGTTTATTTCCATTCATTCATGTTTCCTTTTTAAAGCCATGCAATATTATTTTGTTATGCAGTCAATATAATTAAAATCACTTCTTACAATGCATTAATCTCCACAATTGAATTTTTTGTCCACCGAATACCCCATAAAATCGAGATCACTCAATTTTCCATAATTCACTACAAGGACCATTAATAAATTGTTTTCCTTTATTGCAACCCTAATTTTCCGTCAACACCTTGTAATACTATTAAATGGAGATTGGATTTGAGGGTCTTTATCAATCAAATCCCCTTTGAAGAGGATGTCTTGAAAACATCATACAAGTATAATGCATATTAACAAGCAACTCAATGTAATATAAGTGTCCTAACCCTTTTCATTTCAATGAATGCAATAAGTAATAAATGTTAGATTCCTTTTTAAATGCTTGAATTTTTTTTTTGACATGTAGGGATTCTTAAGAAATAGAATAGGTTTTTTGCTTTACAACTTCAATATAACTCACTTGTATATCAATGTGCCCTTGAATAAATTAATGTACCTACGAGTGTTTAGAATATTTTAAATTCAAATTACAAACCTAATGGTGGGAAAGCCTACTAACACTGAGTGGGAAAGACGAACAAAAGAGGATGAATAGCCTTAGGGACCCAAAACAAGGGTCAAAAGGATCCGCATTTCAACAAATCAGAACCAAACTATTATGGTTCTATAAAAAGTTTAGAAAGCTAGGAATTGGGGGAAGGAGAGAGAAAACCAAGGACGGGAGATAATATGAAGGAAATAGGAGTAGGAAGAGAAAACAAGGAAGAAATGAGAAGAACAAGGAATCGATTAGAAGTCACAAGGAACAATAAAGGTCAAAGGTGTCAAAAGTCACACAAAACACCACTGGCATATTAGATTATCTATTATGTAGGATTTTTTCTCTTATAATTGTAGTCATTACCCAAATGATCCCCATGTCAAAATTCAAACAACACAAAAAAAAACATGTCAAAAATCAAACAACATAAGGAGCATATACCAACAAGAACTTAATTTAAACCAATAATCAATAAATACAATAACAAACAAAATTAACTAGTCCCATATCAAAATTAGGTGTCTACAATTTCATATATTTAAAAATAGTATTTTAATTTTAATAATAACAAGTGTCGCAATGCCACTAGTCCCTGCCTAAGTGTTCGTTGAATTGTTTTAAAGGTATTAGTATTGTTTTTTTTTTAATAATTAGCATCAAATAGCTTCAAAAGTGAGACATGAGATCATAAAAAATGGGTTAACATTTGGGGTTATTTTGTATTTTGAGTTAATTGAAATCCACAAAAAATAAAAATATTGTTCTCCAATAACAAAATTGTTTGAGATATATTCCATAAAAATAGATGTGTCTTAGAGCATTTTGATGTGACCTTTATAATAAATGTCATGCTTTGGAGAGAGCTTAGAGTTGACATGACACTCCATTTAATAAGCATTAATGAATTATGACATTATTTTGTTGTATGGGAATAAGGAGAATAAGGAGAAAAATTTATCAACCACTCAAGAGTGTGAAAATTGGTATTTGTAAATTAAAAAAAAATTATAGATTGTTTAAAACTATTACGTACACCATATGAAATAAAAATACTTGAGTAATAGGAAAATGGATCCCTTCGCTGGAACTAATAATAAATCAAACTTCTCTAAATACAAGTTTGCTAGTTCAATTCCCTATAATGCAAATACAAAGCATTCAATAATCCAAATCAGGTCTGGAATTTCAAATTATTTGTTTCTGTCGAATCAAAATTTGTTGATGGCGTAGCTCTTTGGATGGCTGTAATTTCCAGTAATTTTTATAGATATATCTATAATTTGTTCATAGATATATAAATAGGTATTATGTTTTTAAATAAACCACTTATAAGAATTTACGATTTTCAAAAAAATTAATCTGTCATTGTCTACGGTTTCTAAAAATTTTCACATGTAAAATACGGATAAAATCACAAAAAACCGTCTACAGCCTATCAATTTCCAGGGTTGATCCAAATCAACATGAATTAGATTTATCTGCACTTGTACAGAAATTAAATTGCACCACCAAATATCACTATTTATATGACCAATACTTATTTGAAATTTTGCTTTAATAGATTTGCCAACAAAAAATTTGAGGTGAATTTTTAATGGAGTAAGAAGTTTGTTTTTTAGTGCAATAAAGGAAAACAAATGCTCTAAGATGTGCCTCGTTTAAACCAAAAAATATCATTGAAATAAAATGGTTTCGCATCACTCAGTTTTATTATTGCTCGCACGAGTGATTGTGTACCATTTTTCCATATGTATAAAAATATTGAATTGGTAAATGTGTGTGGTACATGCCGGATCTGCCATATCCCCACAAGTGACCTTTCATGAAGCCACATTATGATTTACATCCACTTCAGTCCCATCCAACTATATTACACAACATGGGTATCTTTTATAAAATTTTATAACCGTTGGATCTGCATCGGTAATATGAGATTGCTATAATTGGAAATTGAGGGCTTGGGCTGTCCTTTCAAAGCAAACAATTCAAGAAGAGCTATAAATATGAGCTATGGAAAGAAGATTTTAACTGTCCTTCCATCTGATAAGTGAGTTTGGATTTTTGATAGCAATACCTGCAATGCCAATGCCAGTGCCAGTGCCAATGGCAAGGAGGGACTGTGTAGTTTCATGGATTTTCAGGGTATTAATGGGAGTTAGACAGGAAATCAGAGAGCTTATTGGGCTGATAAGAGGGGAGATGGTGAGAATGAAGAATTCCATTGTTCACATGCATACCCATATCAGTGGTATGAATGTGGAGTTGATGGAATTGAGGGAATCTAATCAAGAAATGAGAAGGATTGTTGAAACCTTTCTCATGGCTGGTCATGATAGGAATGGTGTTGCCAGGCTTAACACTGAATATAGTTGCTCCAACTCCACCACCACAACCACTGGCTTTCAGCAGGGGAAAAGAAGAAAAGAAACAATGTTTGATGACCATGTTGAAGAATTTGCTCGCAGCTTGGAGAATGAAGAATAGGAGTGGTGTCTTTCTCTTACCTTTTTTTTGGCTTCTGTAAATAATATATAATATGATACTACTGAAAATGTCCTAAAAATTTTGAGCTGCTTAGTTTGGTTCATGAAGTGCTTCTAACTTCAAGAAATGATTCACAATAATATGACAGCTGCTTTTGCTACCATGTAAAACAGTTTTTATCTAAAAAGGGCCCTTGGTTACAGAGATTGAAGCATTTTCTACTAGAAGAGAATTTTTTTTTGGATGAATTATAGCTAATTAGTTTCAGGAATTCAAATTCACTATGTTTTGAAGCAGCTACAAATAGATTTATGTTCCATCATAACTAATTATGATGGGTTGCTACATGCAACCAAAACAAACTAGGTCTTACTTTTTTCTGATATTGTATGATCCTCCTCCAGTTGGGTTTTCAGAAATTAGAGAGGGTATAGATTAGGTTAATCTTCAGAAGTCTTCTGGTTTCTATTTTTAGCTGTAATGAACAATTTGAGTCTAATATGAAAGCTCACATTATAGCTGGAGGCATCAAATTCTCCGGGTTATCAGTATGCATTTTCTAATTTTATAATCTAATCCTAACATATATTAGTAATAGTAGAATCTCTTTTAATTAAGTAATCAAGAAAACAAAATCTCTTGAAAATGTTTAGCTGGCAATAAATCTCTGTTAGATGGCTTCTTTGGCTTCTTAAGTCAGAATCAATGGACAAATGCAATTGAGAAAAAAAAATCATGATTTTCCTGTTTTATTTTTTATCCAAGGCTTAGGGGCATGTTGTAACCAAGGAAAATGCCTTCATGTGTTGAGAAGATGTGAAATTAATGTTTATAAGCCATGATAAATGTCGATGAATGGGTTGTAGCTTATGTTTATTAAATTTCTTCGAGTAATATGAGGGGATGATATAATAAGAAATCGGGTTATCTTATCGTTTAAGATAGGCTTCCACCCAGTGCAAATATGCTGAGAAATCATTGCCTACATTTACTTGGTGAAAAAATAAAGATTACTTAATTTCAATGTATTAAATATATTAACAAAGTTTTCAATAGTGGTTTAACTATTTTAAATATTTTAATTGATAGTTTAATTATGTGAATGTGCAACAATGAAGGAATAATTATCACTGAGTCATCATTTTTAATAATCCAGATCAAAAAAAACAAAATTATAATAAATCTGACTTACCATTGTCACTATCACAATTATAGTTGGTGATATGATAATACATAAATCTGATTGGTAGATTATACACACTTATTGAAGTTTAGGAAATTTGAATTTATTTTAATGATGTTACGGAGTATCTGTAAAAACCAGATTTACTGCACTGTAATAACTGATAAGAATAAATGATGGTTGGGTTTTGTGATCTATAAATCGTTTTTCTATTGTCAAATGTGTTCTGGTAAACGGTTATTTTACAAACTTGCAAAGTGATTTTTGCTCGGTATAGCTATTTTTAAACAATTTAGTTTTCATGAAAAAAGAATATAGGTATATATACAAGGTTTATTTCATTTGCAGCTTAATATACATGAAAGATAGATGTGTAAGTTCGATTTCATGTGGAGCTTAAATTATAGGTGACGTTAACAAAGAAATTTTTAATACTGTTTTTTTTAATTATTATTATTCCCATAAGTATTTTGAGAAGTCTATACAAAAGGCCATGATATGGTAAATGCTCCCCAAGATGATGCTTTGTAGGATGTGGGGATGAAAATGGATTATGTAATTTTTATAAACAAATGTAAAAGGTAATGGTCTAATGGCAGATTTGGTTCATAGGATATGTGTGTGACATTCACCAAGGCATAACGGAGACAGGTCAGAAATCTTTGCAGATTTAATTCTATGTAATGATATATATATATATATATATATATATATATATGCAAAATGTAGAAGTATGCAATTGGAATGTGAGATTGTTGACTATATTTATCCTTGATGTGGGCACATTGATCGATTTAACTCTTATCAATGCTACGAAAGAAATATATGTGAATAGGGGGCACTGCAACAATTATAAGGGGTTTAAATTACTTGATGACGATCAATGAAAGTTATTGTCCTTTATTTTTTGGAGTCTACCATGTATGTTTTTTGTTAATAATATTTATTCAAGGAAGAATCATTAAAATTGAGAGATAAATAAGTCTAGTGTGTATATTGTGACCTATGCATTATAATCACTCTTGATACCCTAAAATTAGTGTTTCCAATTAAAGGAGAGAAATAAAAGTGTTCTAATATGTGTCAAGACATTACAATAATTTAAAGGTAGCATGTAACATGTACAAATAAACAAGATCATGTTGAGTGACCAATAGACAAGTAAATGAGGAATTGAAGGAATTGCAACAAGGAATTGAAGGAATTGCAACAAGGAATTGAAGGAATTGTCTTGATATTAATAATTAGTTTATGACACTAAAGATGTAAATGAGTGAACATAAATACCATACTAAAATGATATTGGATCAGATGGTTTTGATATTTCCATGAATTGAATAAGGCAGAACTAAAAACCTCATTGAAACAATAAAATATATTCTTACTCTAAACTCGTGACCATTATGTGATGTGTGTGCATGGTGTAACTTTTGAAGGAGTGTTTGTGACCCAAGCACGTGATGCATGAAAGTTAGCTAGCATTTAATATTCAACTTGTACAGAAACTATGCCTATGTACAGTTCAACTCATTAATGACATAGCCTCTAAAAGTGAATAGAATATATTCACGTGGAGACATCCTAAAAGTTGGATCTTAGAAAGTTCTCTTTGTAAACAAAACAATTGCTTGAATTCTAGATAGTTAGAAATTTCCCTCTGCATCAAAAATGAATACTTTCATTATAGAAAGTTTCCTCTGCATGTAAAAGGCATAGTGCATCCTAGAAAGTTCCTTGTTGAGATTATCTTTTGATTCACTATATAAGATAGGAATTTCAAGCAGGGTTGCTTTCTACAATCCTACATTTTAAGGTCCGTGGAAATTGAAAGTATGCCATAGTAGGAGGGCACTATGCACCTAAAGCATGATTTTTTGAGGACCAACATATAGATTCCCACGTTTTTATGTTTGAGTCCTATAAAAAGCATTTTTTTATACATATGAGAAGTCGTGATGTAAAAAAAAAGATATTTTTCACTAAAACAGGGCATTTGAATTACTATTAAAAAAATTAAAAGTCATACTATAAAAAAAGGAACTTGATAAGTTTCATTAGAAGAAAAACATTTGATTTTTTTACATATTAACAAGCCTCTTGTGTTTACGATACCAAATCTAAATCACGAGATATTGGAAGATTGCTTAAACAAAAAGGATCTTAATGATAATTAACAGAAAGCATGTTATAGTTGCATTTCCAAAAATACAACAGGGCTTCAATCATTCATCTAACTTCTTTTTTGATAATATATTCAATATTACCAAAAGTAAAATGAAACTAATACATTTTAATAAGAAGGGAAAAGAGATTGAATAAATTAACAAATTTTTCAGTTTCAAAAAAAATGGAATCAAATGCAGAGTCAAATTATAGCTTGAAGACATTTCATTTGATTAAATATGGGAATCGTGAATATGGGACAAGTGTGCATTGAGATTTAAAATAAATAAATAACTCCCTGATCTCGCCTTCACATCACCTAGCTGGAAACAAATTAATGACAAAACATTAACAAGGAAACAAAAAACAATGGCATGTTTAAAAAGAAAAGATTAGTGATATGTAAAACAAATACCAGAAATACCCATTCCAAGAAGTTCTCGAGTGTAAATATAGCAAAGCGACTTGCACAAGTTGAGAGAAGGGAAATGACAACCCATACCAAAACAAAAAAGTCACCTCATTACTTAAAATTGAAAATATGTCCAAGGTTTGAAAGAGTGTTTAATCAAAGTATTCATAAAAATAACATGTACATTCGTGAACTAAGTGATGTCCGGCCACTGCCTAAATTAGGAACACATATCAAACTTGCAACTCGAGAAACCAGACGATCACTACATAGCTTATCTAGTTTCCAAAGAGATAAGCAATAACTCTACGATGTGAGATAAATAAAACCATACTCTTCCCAAATTGTAGCTATTTTGACCACTTGAACGCAAACTTACTGAATTCAAGTTAAAGGACAAAACTCTGCTAGATATAGATGGTAACTATCCAACAAAAAATGGAAAAGATTTAATCCAAGTTGACTACCTAATTAATAGATTTGTTGAATCCAATAAACCAAATTCTCTTTTTAACAAATAAGACTAATTAAAATAAGTAAATCTCAGGAAACAAGGAAATTATTAATTGAAATTAGAAACAAAAACCCCACCCTAAGTGATAACTCAAATTGACCAGTCTCTTGGTCCCATTATCTCCATCAGTTGCTTCTGAGTTGAAGCAACAACTGTTCGAAATTATGGGTGAGTATGAGTTCGAGAAGAACTGTTTAACTCAAGATTGCAACGCATTCCAATTCCTTTTGAAACTCAAGTGTCACTAATTGAGCATTGGGCGCCACCAAATGCAACTACATTTTAATACTATCATAACCCATTTGATGTCTACAAATATGAAAGCCCTTTTTGCGCTGTAAATCTGTAAATATGTAAATCCAAAGAAAAAAGGTATTAAACTAGATTGTTATGTTATTTCATAGCCTGTAGACATTAAAGGAGACACATCAGTGCATTTTCACTTCATTGCATATGTTTTCTTGTAAATGGTTGCAACTAGGACAGACAAGTTCTATTGGAAGGTGCAGGACTCTTGGTTGAATAGGGGCTCGATCTGGCGTTATTGTTGGGATTTATCTATTTGCAACCATGCCTTGTTTCGTTACCCTGAGCCAAATGAAAACAATCGAAGCTCACAACCAAGCTGAGCAACCCACTTTGCAGATCGATCCCCGCAATAGCCAACACAGAAATCCTATCGGCAATAGTAAAGGATAGTTGTAAAGCTTCATTAATTCAAAGCAACATACCCCTGGATTTTATACAACATTATTTATGGAATAATGAATCCGTGCGAGTACAAGCCATGTGGTGGTTATTTATGCCCTGTCACAACCTTTTGTTATGTTAAAACTAGAGAAAAACAAATATTTCTCAATTGTATCTTTCATATTGGTTAGAAGGGAAAATAGCATCTTTTAAATAAACTAACCTTCCTAATTTTTACTAAGAATTTATTTAGCCATAACTATTTTATTTTATTTTTAAAATGTTGGATATCCGAAGATGACTTAAATGCGACTCTCATAAAACTCCACACCTAAAAATATGACAAGTTCTTGTTATTATATAAATAAAGAAAACATAACCACATACTATTTTTGTCAATCATTTAAAGAGAATTACTCTATAAATTTAAAAGGATTTTACATTTGAATCAATGCATTTAAATGTTTAATATAATTTGTTCTTATTAAGAGTATACTCAAAATTTAAAACAAACAATTCTAAATAATTTTTGGTGTATTAAAATTTAGGAATTTTTATTTTTTTCTTAAATAACAAATTGAAATTGATTCATAATTTAATTTAAATTTTCATTACTTGAATTTTCATTTTAAAATGTGCAATGATAATGTATAAATTGAAATAAATTTTCTAAAGTACTTATTGTTTTGAAAGTTTACCCATCCCCTAAACAATTAAATTGAGGTTGTTTTCTATAAATATTGGGCAAAAACATGTGTCAAATTCAAAATGAAAAAGTGAGTTTATGCCCAAAAAAAATTACACCGTACCATATACAATCAATATGCAAACAATTATAAGTTTAAAACATTGCCAAAGCCTTAAAATAGGGCTCTATAGTTTTATAAAAAAAATTGGAATCTATAGTTTCATTAAAAAAATTGGAAAACAATGGAATTTTTGGATTTTAGGTAAGTGTTAATTTTTTTAAATAAATTAAAATTAAAATAAAATGATGGGAGAATATTTTATAATTTCATGGGAAGAATATATTCACTACCAATATTTGAAAGCATTATTCCATGTTTTATTGATAAAAATAAAAATCAACAAATTAATAAATTTAAAAATTGATGTACAATAAAACAACTTGTTTATTAATAATAAGTATTGCAGTTCTCTATATAAAAAAATTCTCAAGAATAAAATAGTATTATCACATTTTTTTCCTAAGAAATAGAAAAATCTTACAAATTACAAACATCAAATTGAAAAAAGGTCCAAATAAATAAAAAAATCTTGAATTATAATCAGTGTTATTGTCATCTTGATAAATGTTTATAGATAAATTTGTTTTTCATTAATATAATCAGTATCCATCATTCAAAAATGACTTAAAATAAACAACTCAAATTCCACATAAATTGATTTTTTTAAAATTTTATTTAGAGTTTAAAAAATGTTTGATCTTTGGGATCACTTTTTGGTGTTTTCATAAATGTTTAGACAAATTTATTTTTCATTGATATGATCAATATTTTCATCATTCAAAAATGACTTAAAATAAGCAGCTCAAATTCCACAGAGATTGAAATTTTTTTGAAATTTTATCTAGGAGTACAAAATTTGTTTGATCTATGGGATCACTTTCTATGCATTGTCATCATGAAAATAATAACAAAAAGTAACATAATTTTCTACTAAATTTTTTTTTTCATTAATATCAAATGAAATATGCAAGTAATTCTAATACCTTTTTCAAATTTTGGGAGAAATTTCATGTCAAAAAAATATTTGATAGAAGTTGAAAGGATATTGAAGCTAAAATAAAATTGTTGTTGAATGAAAATAAAATAATGTAAACTAAAGTATATTAAATAAAACATTAAACAGTTTATATAGAACCATATGGTAGGTTTAAGTTGAAAACTTGAAAACTATTCTATGTACACTAGACAATCTAAAGCACTGGTAGCCACGCCTAAAATTTCAATTTAAAAATGCTTAGGAAATCAATATTTGTTAAAATATACTTCATTTAATAAGTTATAAAACAATTATCCAACTAACATTATCCAAAAATATATTTGTTGTAATATTCAATAACTAACACTAAAGTATTGCTTCTTAATGTAGTTTTCATTGGATAAACTGATACCTGGAAATGGTCATACTACATATTTTGGGAACAAACATTTATCAAAAAAATCTTCTGAAAAAACAATAAATTTTTTGAAAATTGAATTTCTTGCAAGAACAATATACTGATAAGTATATGTACTTATAAGTATTTAAAACTAAGTTGTAAGTGAATGTTTAGTTTATATGTTAGTAAGAGGACTATTTACATTGTTTATTTCTACATTAATTTTTTGGTGTGCAAACCTTTAAATACTTTGTCCTCTTCAATTTTCATAAATATGTACATTTTTCGGTCAAGATTTTATGCAACTGCTACGTTTGTAAATGCAAATATTTTATTTAAAGGTTTTGCTTTATTTTTATTCTTACTTGTACAATCGTATAACTGAGATCATTTTTGGTAGTCAACTAATGGATGTATCTTGTTCATGCAGTCGTCATCACGATGTGAAAGAAGGAAGAGAGGTGTACCATATATTCCTATGGATGTTTTATAATCACACATATGGGCATGGACATGTATTGATATTTGTGTATTACATGATATAAACACTCAAGGGATTGCAACACAATCATTATTATTACATTGATGGGTCCATATGAACACCTTTGAAACTAATTATGCCTATCAAAGTATCCATTGCCATAGAGTATATATGAGAGATACCATGAGTGTGGAGAGGGCATCTAACGGAACAAAAGAGGGTAAGACACCAAGAAGTCTCACATTGGAGGGCCATGGACTCCCAAAGGAAGATAGGTATGACCTAGTGACCATATAGATATCATTCAATTTAGGCTAAAGATGTCGATCGTATGCAGTAGATTAGGAAGAGAATATTCTACAATAACATGGTTTATACAACAAAAAACAATTAGAGTATGAGAGTATATTGATAAGGTTTTTATATGACAACATAATAATGTGTCCCACTTTTGGCATTAAGCGGCTATAAACAATATCATATTCTCCCTCGCGAAAACATTGTTAGCTATATAGAAGTAATAGAAACTTATGTTTATTAGCTTATATTTAATTAGTATATATAAGCACAGTGCATCTATCTTTTACCAAAACACTAAATTTAAATATTTCTAGGATTTATTAATTATTATTTTTCAAATATATCTTTTCCCCACCTAATATGGCATAGAATTATGCATCAAGTTGACATACAATGTTACCTTAACATTGCTATATCATGCACAACACAAACAATGGACCCAAAGGAATGGAGAGCATATGCTACATTACTTTTAGTATCAGTCACCCACATTCGACGAGGAGGGTAAAAGGAAACCAAACCTTATGTTAAATGATGTACCAAGAGGCACATAGAAATGGGCAACATGGTGTGTTGTAGTTCATTTTCCACCATTGTTCCCCCAAGATGGAGCGAGGCATTATCCTAAGGAGGCACATTACACAAAGAAGGAAAAGAAGGAACTATTTTTGGTTTTTCTTAAACGAGCAATATGGGACATAGGCTATAAACAATGAAACTATCTAATTCTCATCTTTTAAAATTTGAAAAAATGAGATTAATTGATTGATATTTTCTCAATGTAAAACAAAAATAATACAAAATTAGACCACACTTTCAAGACCATAATAGATTGGCGTGAGGCATACTAAAAAACATTCAAAGTATGATGTCGAAAAAATTGATTTTGAAAACTAGAAGAATCTATTGAGGTGGAAGAATTAAGCACAAATATTTCATTGGCACAAGAAGATTTGAATCATGGATGGAAAAATTGCATTAGAATGGACACACATATATCAACGTGAGGATTTACTAGCACCATTTACCTAGGAGAACTTGATAGACATAGGTATGAGGTGACCATGCCCACACCTGGTAGTGACATATTTTCTTATACCATATTCATCGAGTACTTGTATCTAAACAAATACATGGAGGTTATAACAAAGATCAAGACATGTCAAAAGCAACGTCTTGAGATTAAAAGGTACATGGCTCAAACACATATTACCGACGTGAACTCCCATACCCATAATACTTTGTATCCCACATGTTGGAGAGTAGAGGAAAGGGGATCATTCCCTAATGCTTTATCCATTATTTTTATGAGCCATGTGCCCCTATATGTTTTGTACTTATGAATGGATAATATGTTTCATCTTTTGATTATATGGGTATGTGTATGTGAATTGATATAATATCAATGTACACACTCTTTTTTCAACACAAAGATTAAAAAAGATAAAGCAAGATTAAAAAATAATCATTGCATTGTATAACACATGATAATCACTTGCAAAAATCAATGTTAAAGATGACCGAATTACATATGGAAATAAATTAGCAAAAAGAAAAGGGCAATATAAGAAAATGGGATCCGTACTCATCCAAGAAAACATTTGATTACCGTAAGAAAATTCAGATTCTATATTTTATAAAAGAAAAGAAAAACAAAAGAAAGATTAATGGAAAATGAAATAGAAAATTTAATTTTGAACCTTAAAAAAAAATTAAAGATTAAAAAATGAAAGGTAAAATGTTTTTTTTTTTAGTTAGGTTACTTAAGGAGAAGGCCCTAGCCCATTGTGGCATCACCAACCCACACCAATCGTGGAATCATGATAGAAGTTTTAAGCTCCCGGCTAGCCTACTAATTAAACCACATTATCGTGGTGTTCTATCAACAGAATATCTAAATCGTCGATTGTAGGCCGCCTTAACACTGAGCCGAGATTTGAACCTTAGACCTCCTAATTACTAGGAAACCCAAGAACCATTACACCACTACCCGTTGGATGAAAGGTAAAATATTACAAAGAAACGTTTATAGCACGCATGAAACAATATAGAAGACTAGAATTGTAAGAGGTAAAAACATAAACTCAAAGTGGGAATATATAAAAGGAAGAATCGAGATGAAAATAGTAAATCACAAAAAATAGATAGTAAAATAAATAAGAAATAATAAAAAGGAGTATTAAATTGAAAGGCTAATATATTGATAAATAAAAATAATATACTCATAATTTCAAATATGCATAATATTCATGGAAGAAACATTAGAAAAATAATATGCAAATACATGGTGTTGAGGCACCCAAGCTTTATTGAAAGACCAATTTAGAAGTAAGAATTGCATATTGTCCTTACATTTGGCTTAGATCTGACTTTAAAATTGCATTTAGAGACTCTTAGATTTGATTTACTTATATTATTATGTCATTTAGATCGTTAAGTACCATCTAGTTGCAGCTGTAGATTAGATTTATGTGTTTCCTCCTGTCATCTAAAAATCATTGAAAAGAAAGAGCTTGTAATCGCATCCCAGTTTTAGACTTGTGATAGGATTTCTTTATCATTAGATTATTGTTTGTTTCTATTAATTAAAGAAGAATTAATTGGTAATCAAATTTTATTCCCAGAAAACCATTCACTTCAGTTAAGTTATTCAAAGACATACACACTCACAAACACAACAACATACAAACACACAAATAAGACATTAATCTAAAACATGAAAAATAGACCAAACATTCAATACAAACCTAATAAATGCATCACATTTCTCCTCAAAAAAATCAAAACACCTTCCAACACAATGTACAACATTTCCAAACCATAATACAACCTTTTCAAATCTCAAAATACAGTCAAACCATCCTAAACAACTCTTTGATCCGTAGGACTAAAAATTGTCATTTTCTAATATACTTTTTCTTAAAAAACTCATATGGTTTTGTTTCAAGCCTTAGTCCAACTTTATGGATCTAGTTCTAGCCCTCACATTTAGACAACCCCAAATCAGGACACATTTGTGCTACACTTCAAATCTAGCTAGCACTACACAATGGATAGTCCCTTCCACCCATGAATGACTTTGGAAACTCGAGTCATTCCTAGTAGAGTCAAACATTTCTCATATACTCCCACTCCTGTGGATTATTATAAAATTCAAGATGAAATTCTCGTTGAATAAAGGTAAGAGGTATTTCGTTCCACACCATCACCCACACTCGTTGTCAGCAAATCGATCATCTTTGACTATGAAGTTCCACCACCTCCGCAAGATGACCATCCCTTTGACCTTCTGAGGAGATAGTTGTTTTGCCTAGGGATTTTTTCCCTCTTATCCTTAGGTATAGCCTCTTCTCCTTTTTCTCCATCCTCCACATGACGTTTCTAGACCAGGTCCAACCATTATCAATCAATCATTTCATATATGTAGTCTAGTCAAACCTCCAATCATTAACTGACTATGACTTAGACCAAGAGTTACACACCACAATCATCCTCGATCATAGCATCTATCACATATATATTGGTAGAATCTTGATTCCCCTTCACGAGAAATTTCCACTCTCATAATTATATTAGCAGAGGATCATTTATACACCTAGCCTCAATTGTTAGCCATATGAATCATCATTTTCAATACCATCTTCCATCAACTCCTTCATCATTCACAATCCCCCATGTTCATATCATCCATGTGTTCGCTTCCTTGACCCAACCCATGAGGATTCATGTATGCATGGAATAACACTTTGCACTATCTAACACGTACAAATCTTGTGAAGTACTGTCTTTCTTTTTTTGTTTTCTCTCTCTTCATTCCACCTTTTTCCTCTTCCATTCTTCTGCAGGTATTCATATACCCCTTGAATATGTCAGAAAAGAATTTGATAGGTCTTTAGCTATTAAAGGTTACTACTATGAGTAGACCCAATAAACTCCTCTCTCTAACTAGGTTGACAAATATCCTACCAAGGAACACATAGGGACTTCCTCTACTTACATTCCACAACTCCATTCAACATCAAGATAGAGGAAGTTGACCAACCCCGGCAAAGTTGGAAAAGTGACTACTCCAACTCAAATGATGTGAATTTTATTGGAAGAGTCGTCATTCACCCAAAGATCATGGTGAGACCTAAAATTAGTGCAAAAACACCTGACGATGAACTTCTCACACAATTTTATCAAATTAGTGACTCATGTCATGGATGATTAGTTAGATAGGCTATATGTAATGCCCCTCATGTTTCCACCTTACCAACTCTAATTGCGAAAAAGCAAATTGACCATGGTAAGGTTGAGTTCCCTTTTCTTCGTGTTGTGCTTCAATATGGGTAATTCAGAAAACGAAATGATAAGAATAATAGAGGTAACATTGTAAATGTTCCTCCACGAACAAACCAAATAAACCCTATGGAGTGTCTTTATGTCTATGAATGGTGAGGTGTTGTCATTTTCTTTTGCTATTCATCTTTAACTTGAAATCATGTTTAAATTCTCGAGTTCAAAATATTATAGTAATTAAAATTTGATCAAATCAAAGTGTTTTACGGAAAAAAAAAATTAAAAAAATGATCCTTACAAATTTGAAATGAAAATAGTTACACGATGATAAATAATTTAGGGGAAATTATGATTTCCTTCTATTATAACCACATGCACGTGAATTTAAGAAATTTCGTATTCTATAAATTCGTAATATGAGGGGTTATAAAAAATAAAATAACTAATGTTAAACGGTTAAGTAAATAAAATAAAATAAGGATATAAACAATAATAAAATATAATGGAAATGTTGTTTAGGTGGGTGTTTAGGGTTTTCTTTTGTTGGTCTTGGCAATTAGGGTGTGTGTTTGGGTTGCCGCCATGGGAGAGGAGGTAGGCAGAGGGTAGAATGCCTCAAGGAGATGCAACCTCAATGATTCCTGAGCATGCACAAAAAATGGGTTTGTTAGAAATGCCTTGGAAACTTCAATCAAATGCGCTTTGACTGGTTTAAAGCCAAACTCCACAGCCCGTATCAACATACTCCCAGCCTGTGTGAAAATAGGAGCTTGAAGCAGGGTAGCGATGTCCACCAAAGAACCATAGAAATTGAGCCTTGTCAGATATTTCAGTTGCAAGTGCGCTGGTAGACAGGTATGCAAAATGTGAAAGCACAGGCCTGTGAACTGTTTGATAAAATGCCTGAGAAAGCACTCCTCCATGTTGTGTGCTTCTCCCAGGACATTCTCTCCATATTTGCATAGATCTCTTGCGCACTTTTGTGTATATGTTTGAAACAAGAACATATGGTGCAACGTTTTGAGGAACCAGGCCAAATAGGAGTTTATTGACCAAACGTCATGCGGAGGAGCTCCTCAGGTGCCTGAACTGTTTGACAAATGTCTGAAAGTAATCAGGCCGCATGGACTGCAGATGAGTACAAAATATGCACAAATAGGTTTGTTGTAAACGCCTTGGAGGCCCTTGACTATAAGAAGATAGACAAGAACGTGGAATTTTATAGGATTTTTCTATTAACATTACCAATAATCTCATCAAGAACTTTGCGCTGTTTTTTTTAATTTTATGGGGTTGTGAGTGGTTGTTTGACAAAAATACATATGTTGCAGGAGTAGGGGATTTTTAAAAATGAATGGGCAACCAACATAGCATAATAGATAGTAGAATTTGGTCTGTTGTTGTAGCCTAAAATGTCTTGCAGACGTGTGTGCTTGGGTTAGAGGCATGAGGGTGGTCTTAAGCTCCAAATAGATCAAGGGGATGTGGAAAGTTTCAGATTCTAAAACTTACACTCCTTTGAAGTTGTTGTTTTAAACTCCACAATCTGGGATACCCCCACATCCCTTTATGCTGGAGATAAATATGGTTTGGGGTTGCTTCTTATAGTGTTGTTGTCCTCGCTGTCTCTAAGCCATTGGTAGAGATGGTGATAAAGAAACACCTCCTCTAACATATTTCCGACACGGGGCAAAATAAGAGCTTTGGAACAATTACGGACATCCATCAAACAATGAATAATAATAATAATAATAATAATGGTTTTTACAGTCCACGATGCCGGGCGGCTTGTTTTTGGGTCTACAAGCGGCTTATAGCATATGGGACTACCTTGTACTCACATGCGGGAGGCAACTAACTTTGCTACAAACAAGGCGTACATACCCTACCCCCTGCAAGATTTGAACTTGTGACCTTTATTTCAAGAGCACATGTTCTTCACCATTAGGCCAACTGGAAAGCGGATATTTTGTTAGATACAAGAATGGGAAACTTACGTTATGCACGTAAACTGGTTAAGAGAAGCTATGGTGATGGACTTGTATATTGTGCACGTTCATTTGACTTGGAGTTCCTCGTACTCCTTTGATTCTCTCATAAGCATGGTCATTTTATCCTCCTCCTTGCATGATTTTAGCGTTTCTATTTTCCTATTTTAATGGAGTCCGTAATCGAACAAAAGAAGAATAATTATTTTTTAGGTGAAGTAAATGAGATGTAGTATCTAATAACAAATTTATCTTTGTTTTGTACACAACTTAAAAAGATACTATGAACATAAACTCAGTTCCCTATTTACCTTTTTGAGATGTTTAAAAAACTCCAACAATATTACTAGATTTAGAAACCATGCGGTTGGCAATTTGAACTCGAAATTTAGTAAAAACTACCTCTTGGCAACTTTGTGAAATCGTAATAAAACTTGTTTTTAATGAGATGCAAGATATCTCTATAAACCTCAAAATGTGAAAATCAAACTTTGATAGATTTCCTTATCGCATGGATTGTTCCATCTAACCCCGGGTTGTTCCTCGAATGTTCGTTTGACCATTTTTCATCATGAGTTTAAGAGCCCTGTGGACCTTTTTGCAAATGTCAATGGCTGCTAAAAGTTTAAAATGTGGTTTGTTTTTTACCTGCAGTTTAGGCCCTAGGTAGAGAATATCGGAGAAGCGTTGAGGATCTATTGGTTCAAAGATTGCACAGGTGAATAATGCGAGACGTGAATTATTCGAAGACAAAACAATGCAAGCATACAAGACTACAAAAATACGAAAATGCAAAAGAGATAATTACAATAACACAGTAGCTCCAACTCAATACGATCAAATAGAATAATGCAAGAGATGTACATATTGGAGGTGAATGTGTAACCTCCTCCTAGAATCAAGGCAATCTCTACCTAGAATAGTGGTAACTAATAGCTAGAATGGTGTAGTCAAGTGGTAACCAACACCTAGAATAGTGCAGTCAAGTGTACACCTAAGCAAGCATATCCCATAAGTGTAGGGAAACTCCAAGTGAGGTGGAATATCCTGAGTAGGATGATACAAATAAAGTGAGGAAAATGAATCCTACACTAACAAAGAAATAGAATTTGTCTTCCACATACGTCTAGTATTTATCTGTGGCAGTCACTACCAACCTTCAGTTGGGAGAAAATCATCTTGCAAATTCCAAGTGGGTTTTGTATGCCTTTGGTCGTTGGGTGACAAAGTCAAACTAGTACAATAACGACCAGTTGCCCTAAAAAGATTAACGCCATTAAAACCATGTTTGCCAGTTTTGAGTTCCGTCAAGTCCAATGATTTCCTTGTGTATCGGAGAATGTATAGGATTTATCACATGGTGTGGTTGACCATCAAGAATCAGATTTCAAATGCAAATTTATAGCCACTTTGGCTAATTTGGACGTTTTATGCCAACTTGTAGTAAAATGAGAAAGCACTATCGTGGACCATTATCAAGTCAAATAAGTGGCAGAAAAACTTGCAAAGACTAACACATGATTTTATAGATCTCGATTTGGTTGATTGTTTTAAGAAAATTGATTCTGGGAAAAATGATGTTATTTCTCTCTCCTCTCTCTATCTCTCTCCCTAGAAGAGTGGTAAGCATTGTTTCATTATTAATGGGAAACTACGAAATCATAACCGTCACTAACATACGAGACAAAAGGTGTTAGGAGGTGGTCTTGCATGCAAAATGAAGTCTATATATATATATATATATATATATATATATATATATATATGTTATAGATTGCTCAGGCTTGGTACTGAACTGATAATATCAAGTGAAACCATGGAACAACACTCTCATACTGCATAAAAAAATTAAAGAATGCAAACCCTACAAACCGGGGGAATATAGGAAAGGCACCTAGGGTTTAAACAGACAGATTTTTTCATAAATAATTCAGCAATGAATTTAATAATAATTTATGCTAACAAATATGCACAACAAAAAATCATAAATCTGCGAAAGGATTGATAATAAAAGATTGTCCAAAACCCAACCATAAATGATTCAAACCAAATCGATTTGATATATAAATGATACTGGAAGCTACAATAATAATCTAGCATGAAGAATACCTCAAATACTACATAAAATAATTATGAAATAAGTCGCCCCACTCTAGAGATGTCTGAATGCCCACTGCTGCAAGTTTATTTCTCTTTCTGAACTGCTGAAATGATAAATAACCTGTGAATACAATGAAGTTCCCTGAATAGGAACTTCTCTCACTGCGCCTGGGGTTTCTATCCATAAGAGGAATAATCCAGAGGGTTTCCATCCTTGGATTTTGTCTGCAAAGCTTCAGAGCTAACTACCAAAAGAAAAATAATAATAATCTGCATAGTGCCAGCACAAGTCGCACTTTTCCCTTATAGCCAAAAAACCCTTCCAAAATGCAAGTCTCACTTTTTCCAAAGGAGTATAATTTATTTTTAATTAATTTTCCCCATCTCCAAGACAAGTCGCATTTTTTGGCTTATTTAATTACTTCCCAGAGCAAATCGCACTTTTTGCCTAGGAAAGCACATTAAATAATTTATTAATTAATTTCCACGCTTTCCTAAGTCGAAGTCACTTATTAAGTCTATTAATTCATTATATGTGCTTTTAGTGATAATTTATTTTATTTTAAGCACGATATAATAAAACTAATAAAGCAAAGTCACCCTTGAAATCACCCTTTGGCCGTTGGGTAGACAAAACGGGCCAAAGGTCTTCAATCAAACTATTTGAGAATAAGGGCATTACATCCTTGTGTATAGGAGAATCTATAGGATTTGTCACATGGTGTGGTTGACCGTCATGAATCGGATTTCAAATGCAAATTTATAGCCACTTCAGCTAATTTGGACGTTTTACGCCACCTTATAGTAAATTGAGAAAGCACCGTCATGGACCATTATCAAGTCAAATAAGTGGTGGAAAAACTTACAGAGACTAACACACGATTTTCCAGATGTCGATTTGGTTGATTGTTTTGAGAAAATTGATTGTGGGAAAAATGATGTTATTTCTTTCTCCTCTCTCTATCTCTCTCTTTGGCTTTGAAAATGAAATGAAATGGCATTTATATTTCTTACTCTCCCTAGAAGAGTGGTAAGTATTGTTTCATTATTAATGGGAAACTAAGAAATCGTAACCGTCACTAATATACGAGACAAACGGTGTTAGGAGGTGGTCTTGCGTGCAAAATGAAGTCTATAGCGTGGAATGAAAGGTTGAGTTGAGTCAAGAGGGGAATGAAAAGGTGAGGGAGGGCTATAGATCTCATTTTTACCTTTGAAGGAGTTTTTGTCATCAACGGAGACAGGTCATGTTTTCCATGTTGCACCATGTAATTTTTGGGTGCATACAGTTCCATGTAATCTAGGCACATTTTCCGTGACTCGTCCTTTTTTTAACCATAATCATTGGAGATGAATATGCATTTTTACTAGGATGAATAATGCCCGAGTCAAGCA
The DNA here is from genome assembly GCA_019776745.2 of Taxus chinensis. Lineage (NCBI taxonomy): Eukaryota > Viridiplantae > Streptophyta > Pinopsida > Cupressales > Taxaceae > Taxus > Taxus chinensis. The sequence continues at coordinate 124,588,822 of CM034154.1, forward strand.
TTTCCTTGACCAACTTTTCAATTTCTAACTTTTGATGATAGGTATAGCAGTAAAGTCTAATGTTAGGAGGGATACTTCCTCGAATCAAATTAATTGCATGATTATGATCTCGGATTGGAGGTAAGCTCTTTGGTTCTTGAAATACTTGTTGATGGATTTGAATAATCTTTCAAAGAGTCAATGGAGTTTGATTTTCTACATCGTGTGCTTTAATGAAATGTAGTCATGCCACCACACCATAAGCTTCTTTCTTAAGTAGTTTCTCCATCCTATGAGACCTAATAATTTGCCTTGGTGGTGACTGCATCCTGCGAAGTTTGTAATTTTTTCCATTCATACTGAAAGTAGTGAATAAGTCTTGAAAATTGAAAGACATTGTTCCCAATTGTTTAAGTCATCGCACTCCCAAAACTACATTGACTCCCCCAATTGGGATGACAAACATTTCATAATCGAGAAGATAGTCCTCCATTTATAGTGTGATATGATGGCAATTACCACCACAGGAGAGTAGCTGAGTGTATTTTCTAATTTTTTATCGATGAAGTCATGGATACTCCTTGTATCTATCAAAAATATTAATTTTTGTTATTTAATATAACCAATGACTTTGAGTTTTGAAGTGTGTTTATCCCATTCAATGCATCATTTTCAATAACCATGAGTCTTTTCTCTCCCCAAACACACTTATGACCTCTAGACCATTTACTATCACAATGCTAACATAGGATTCTTTCTCTTTTTTCTGCCTCTTGTTGAGGAGAGAGATTAGTAATGAGATTAGTTAACCACATTTCTATCAATATTATTAGTCACATTTTTATCTCTTCATCCCATAGTTTGACCTTGTGTGAATCTCTTAATAGTTGAGTTTAGTTGTTCAATGTGTAGTGCTTGTTGCATAGCTTTCCTAATTGTATATGGTTCCAACAAACAAACGTCATGTTTAACTCAATCATTTAGTCCATTGATGAAAAAATTATAGTCTCCGATAGGGTGTTGCTTCTAGAGTACAGATAACCAATCTCATTTACTCAGCATTATATTCAACTATAGATCTTGTTTGTTTAAGATTATTTAATTGGGTGAAGTAACTTCCCTTCCATGGCCGCTCATAGTGGGCTGCTAAGTCATTATAAATTCTTCCCAACTAATAATCTTCCATTTTATGTCACTCATCATCCATTGGTACCACTTATACAGTTCAGATTATAAATGTAATGAAATTTTGTCAAATCATCTGATATATTATGCAACTTGAAGTATTGTTCCATGAGACTCATCCATGAGATTACATCTATACCATCAAACTTACGGAAGTCCATCTTTGGTAGATTCACTTTTGACATTTGGAATGGTTGCCCTATATTAAATTATTTTGCCCTCTTATATGGTTTTGGTTGTGTGTGAGTAGTTGTATGAGGTAGATTAATTAAGGTTTTCAACTCGTAAACCATATCCTTTTTAAACCTATCTAAACCCTCATTTAAAAATGTTGCAAATGGGGCAAACAATATCTCATGTATAAAAGTTACCACTATTTCACAACCTATAAAAATGTCACCCTCAATTTTAGGTGGTGGACAATAAATAGCGTCATTGGGATCAATGGTTGATTAAAATGTCTTTGTTTCGAAATACATGGCTACTGATGTGGCGTTTTTCTAGTTTTTTATTTATTATCAAGGATGGGGGGAGGGGACAGGGGAAGTATTCTAAGTGAGTAATAATCATCAACCATAAAAATATGTATTATATATGAATCTAATGTTCCCCCATTGACTAACTTTGACCCGAGAATTTCTAAATAAAAAGTGCTTTAAATCATTAAAAACAATGAATACACCCCACCTCAAATTTTATGAGGTTTTTAAAAATGTGAATAACTCAAAAAAATTCCAAATTTTTCAAGCTATATAGTGGATTTGTCAAAAATAATGAAATCACAATAGCTTAAACAAATCAGATCTAAATAAGTTGAAATTTGGATTGAAGATGTTTTATTACGTATAACAGCAACCTTGAAAAAATCCCTTAAAAATTACAAATTTGTGTGAAAATTGGGGACATGTTGGAAAAAAATTGTTGTCAACAAACAATGTTCTGATACCACTTATTAAGATATGTCTTTATCAAATTAGTTGAACATAGTCCACTTTGAGGGGAATACCTCTAGAAATCAAAATAAACTATTAAATAGACTGATTGATGTGTTTTGTGATGCCTTTAAGAGAATCACACTCACCCATATTTATATACATAGATATGAACGATCGCATCCATTCATCCTAATTAGATCGCACTCTTTCATCCTGATTAGGTCAAACTACTTTATTTATGAAGAACTAATAAATGAAAGGTTAAGGTTATGCATTCCATTACATAACCTTAAAAAATCATATGAATATATAATGTTAAGGACATAACATTAACCTGGGTTATTAAATACCTATTGTTTTAAGCAATCACATTATAAGGGGGGGGGAAATTCTGCACTCACATCTTCTCCATAGATAAATTTTAGAGGAAGTAATAAAAACTAAAATTCATTGCATCAAAAAAAAATTCATTGATAAATACAAGAGGATTGTGGTTCAGCATTAATCTTAACACTAAGAAATACTATGAAATGAAATTTTTTTAACTATGTTCATGAGACAACAATTTATGAGACCACAAATTGTTACAACAGTCTCAACCACCCCAGGATGCAAAAAATGAAGGATGAGTTGTCTCTGCTCTTATTGATTTGGATTAGTTGATCCCCCTACACTTTTATCCTCATCTCTTCAAATAGCTCCAACATTATGTTTACTCTCTACTTCTATTGCCCTTGTGGTGCAGAACAAACATATCCATTGTTCGAAGTATCTGCCTAAAATCTGAACCTATGGAAACTCATTCTTATCTAACCTTGATTAATAAACGCCGTGAACAACATATAAAAGAACGCATCCAAACCATCCCTACAAGTTCAACAAAAAAAATCACCTCAATGCATTTCCCAAGATGGGTTCTAAGGCATTGTGCTATGACTTGGGGACATGTTCTAAATTAACCTATTGAAAGGATAGTTTTCGACATCTCCTTCAACCAAACATTCTCCATACACATTCACTCATTAGGTAAGACTATATTTGACTCAAATGTGTCCATTCATATCTTTTCCAGGTAATTATCTGACTGTTTTTATTAGCGCACTTACTTTGTCATTAATTAGTGAACTGTCTGACATTGTTCAGATAGGGAACGCTCCAAATATATGTAAGTATTCAGCCTCATTTAGTTGGAAACGGGCCTCCTATTTAACCTGTGCTTTATTTGTACACGCTCTGTGACCAAATTGTTCAATGTATACAATAAAAGTTGGGCTATTTACCATGCTCATTTGATAATGTGTCAATTTCAAGAAAGGCTTTCAATGAGTATCGCTGTTAAAAGTTATGCCAGAAGCATATGCCCTGAAAATATGATGCCATTCTGAGCTCTGATGTTGCCTAATCTCCACAAACATCTGAAAAATGCAATGGCCTAGCCAGATAACACCTTTTAAATTTTCCCAGTCAATAGGCTGAAATATATTAATACACAACAAATGTTTGTCAGATTTTGAATTCTTATCAAATCATACTGTTACAGATTATCAAATTGCATCTGCCGTCAGCAGCAACATGATAATAACTGCTTTCACTCAGAAAGCGTATATTGCCAACAAGTTAAGGTACAAAATACAAATCAGTGGATTAAATGGATGGTACTGGTCCTGTCTTCAGTACCATGAAGTTTGAAAGAAAACTAATTCATAGAATTACAATCCCAGCCCCTGTTTTAAAGGAACAACAAATCAAGTCAAACTGCATAGAAATGTGTCCATCTGCATGGCACAACCAAGAATCGTCACTCTTATTTTGAGTCTTGACCTTCTGCTCAAGCATAACGGACATCCAAACACAATTATGATACCAATTTTACTGATCTTTTTTCTTCCATGGTGTCCTCAAACTCCCTAATCCCACGACAAATTAATGCAAGCATAGTATCCCTTCCTGCCATTTCTGCACTGACTTGCTTAAGTTCATCTACAAGGAGCTCACAAAACCTTCTATCAAGTTGTTTTTGCTCTTGCCTGTTAAGTTCATTATCCAAAGCTTTTGAAATTGCATCTTTCTCTATAGTCAACAAAGCAAGCTTATTATCCAACAATGAGACATGTTCCGCAGACATTTTTAGCCTTTCCCACAAATTCATAGACTCTTCTGATTGGAACTTATTCCTTTCTTTATCAGCATCCCTATGGGCAGTTTGGTCCTACTCAATTAATAGATGACAGTTAGAATGTCTCACATAATCTAAACATCAAAGAGACCTTGTTACAACAATAAATAAAATTTGACTATGACCAACATCAAACCAAATCTAATCAATGTACAATTAAAACCAAATAACATTAATTTGAGTCATGAAAGAAATGCAACACATAATGGCTTTGATACTTCTAACAAACATACTACATACAATAATTATCATTAGAGTCTCAACATGCCATTTGCAACCTATCAATACCATAGTTACCTCAAGTCCTGTGAACACTTTGCCAGCAACCTGTTCCTCATTCTGCAAGCTTCTGCCCTCAATCTCAGTACCATTACCTGTGTTTAAAACTAGAGATGCTACAGCATGATTTAATTGTTTATTGAGCATCTGGCATTGTTGGTGAAGTTCTGAATTCTCTTTTTTATAGTGATCAAACATGTTCACGAACTTACAAAATTTTGCCTTCAATTTTGAAAAGTGATTTTCTTTTCCTTCATCTGTATATGATACACATGCACCATTAACAGACTTTTCTTGAGGAGAGCGTTCCTGGATAGAATTCACATATTCAACTTATCAGTATCACAATCTTACATATAATTGTCGAAAAGCCATTTAAGCTTTATCATCAGACGGGTTTGAAATTCAACAACATAATCCGCTTAGGAATTAAATCAATATACAGCAAAATCTATTTTCCATTACTTCACTGGTGGCAATCAAATGGAGGCTCTATATGTAAACTCCCATAATCAAGGCTCAAAAAAACTGGCCATCAAGCCTCTTAAAGAATAATTTTAAGTCGTTCAAACTTCAATCCTAAATAGTTTAAAAGTGATCACTACAATTAAGCAATGCTCAAGGATATTTTGAAGATGTGTGTTATATAATGGAGGTTATTTCTGGCAGACAGCGGATATTCAGAACCTCAATCCATGAGTGGATTGTTAGGTGGCTTTTCACAGTTGCAATCCACATATTTCTACTGTTTATGTGCTTGATGTGATGACCACTGATAAATCTGTGTGACCTTCGAAAAAACTAGCAATTTGCATTTGAATTGTTCTCTAATGCTTTGTTTCAATATTTGAAAAACTAATATTAAACAAGATCATCACTGGTTTTGAGGTAAGACAAGTCCCTTAGCGTACAAAGCACAATACTGAGGAGACAATGCCACCACCATGCTACAGATAGAATAAAATTATTATATAGAATAAAGCCCAGCCAAAAACACTTGGATCCTACAGAAAATAACAAAGCCACTTTAAAAAGAAAGCTTAGACAACTTTGCAAATAATTTGCCTGCCACATTAATGATACAATAGAATCTAACAAACAGTTAACTAAAGCATGCATGTCATCCAAGATATCGATCTCATTTTACACATGCATTAAATACATTCAAAAGGTAACTTAAGATCCTTGCATAACTAGTATCACCGAGTTCCTGGCAGGGACCAGACTCTTACAGCATGGAAGCAAGGAGTTGAATTCTTGGAGCTGGTATGTCTTACTGTAGCAGGTTATGGTGCATCACATTTGCTTGCAATGACCAATAAGACAAAAAGGTAGTGCTCACCTGCAAATATGATGACATTCCCCTTTGATCATCTTTGCAATCTGGTATAGCTATGCCCAACTCCTTTGAAATTTCTTGAAGATCAGATACTGCCATCTTCAATTCATCATTCAAAAGAAGTTGATTTTCAAGAGATTTCTACAGTCCAAAAATAGGAGAAGTTAAATATAATGCAAGACCATCTCAATGGCTTTGAGCAAAACAGACACAAATAAATAATAAAGTTTTTAGAAGCAACTGCCAATATAATTGATACCAGTATGGAGAGTAAAGTCAAAAATATCCTTTATGATAATGAGCATTTACATATCAATTATTAGAATGTCTAATAGAAGTGTAGATATAACATCACTGCAAACTAAGCATCAAACACAAAGATATGATCCATTTCTAATTTTATGGATAAGGCACAGACTCTCAAGAAAAAACAAGTAATCATCAAAGGCATATCAAATTCCATATATAAAAATCTATAAGACAATGAAACAAATAGCAACCCTAGTGGTGTGCTTCATGAGGGATTGATAAGGTGAAAATTAAAAGCATGACAATGGGTCAATATTCTCAACTATAACATTAAAGAAAGGAATTGACAAAATGATACATTGTTGTATCATTTTACATACAGTAAGCAAAACATAAAAACAACCCACCTGGCTAAACCTAAACAGCTATGATTAAAACTCCTGAACTTTCTTAAGGTGAGGGTCAAAAGAATGGCAATGAGCCAATATCCTCACCTAGTATCATATTACATATAGTAAACAATACCAAAGTAACCCACCTGGCTAAACCTAAACTACTGTGATTATTACTCATGAAATATTGCAAGAAAGTTCGTGCTAATCAAGCATTTTAAATAATTAAATTTTGGAAAATGTGTCCTACAATGGAAAACCCTATAGAGCCTTACAAACAATGCACCAATCTCCAGAATTGCATTATCTGGTCATTGGAGCTATGACATCACAAGGACCATCAATGTAGTATCAAAATGCATTCAACATCTAACCTTCTCAGCATTCATGTAGTAGTAAACTTGTTTTATTTTTCCTTCATGTTGTTTTATCAATGACAACATCTCTTCTATAGCAAGTTGCTAGGCATTTTAATTTTCGTAATGATCCTATGTTTGAATTTATGCATACAACCAACAATATAACAGCAATTGGGCCCATGACAAAATGACAAATATTAGACTAAGGGATTTTTAAAATTACACTAATGTCTACTTGTCTCTAGACTTGATTGAATTGATTCATTCTTTGTGCAAGAACCAATACTCATTAGTTTATAATGGATTTCAATGTAAATGTATGCAAGATTATTGAGGTATTTGCAAGGTATGGATGCCCTCTACCTATTGGGAGAGCACTGAACAGTTTGTTGCACTTACAACTCAGCCTCCTCCCCCATTTGCTGAGACCATCCTCCTCCTAGACCAAAAGCTCGAGCACATAAATGACCTATGTTGGTTACTATTGTTTAAGTAAGTCGGATTCTTCAAACACTTAAGAAGTAAATCAGCCTTGTACTGGCAGTAAAGCACACAACATCTAAGATGGATGGTAAAGGATCTTCTAGCATCTGCATAATAGTAATTATACATTAATTCAACATAAGTCTAAATTTTTAACAAATAAATACAAGAACATAAACCTGCCACTTTGTTTGGAGCTTAATTGATTCACATGCATGTCATTATTGTACATGCCATAAATTCAATGGAATAACTAGCAAGTAATATAAGAATGCCTTTCATCTGAAAATTGTCCTTAAAGTCTAGGTTCTTATTGAATAGTACTTATCAATTAAAAATACTAGGAAACTGTTGGGAATAATTGTGTTAGTGCTCACATTTGTGGTGAGCAATAATATTAGGAAAGGTTAGTATATTTGTACTTAGGTGAGCAATAAGGTTGTGGTTTGTTATATTGTTGTGTGAGTGAGTTGTGAGAACTCACATAGAGATTTTGGTGAGAGAAATTAGTTGGGAGAGAATATCTCTTGTTAGAACAGCCTTCCTAGATTAGTGTTAGTAGTTTGTGGAGTTGTTATAGGACTTACAATAGATCTCCTATATATTTGTAATGCTTACATTATGAATTCATGTTAATTGAATCATTTTTGAGCTAATGTTCTCTTTCCGGATATGGGGCATTAAAAATGCATATCTATAAATTGATTGAACAACATTGTCTGAAAAGTTGCAAATCACTTTAAAAATATTAGCGCATACCTCGACTTCTTGTTTTTCTTGAAGGGCTTTCTCCAACTGTTGCTTCAAGCTCTCAATTTCTCCTTGGTATCCTTCAACAATGTCATGAACCTGTGACAAAATAGAACAATAAATGTATCACTGTCCAAGTCTCAACGTAGTATCAAACATTATAATATGATAATATCATGAAAAATCTAAAACTATAAGATACTTTCCTAGAACTGCCGTGTTTCTTTCCTGAAACCACCATGTTTCTTGCCTCGAAGCACCATGTAAACTTTACAAGAGGAGCTATTTTATTTTATAAAAAGTTCAAATTTACAGCACACTAAGTGTTACTTTGCTGAACCTAATAAGGTAATAAAATATTGTCAACATTATTAGCTTTTGAATGATATTTGGCATCATATTTGTGACTTCACTTGATAATTATACAACTTAACTGGGCCTCATGGTGTATTACATAAAGGAGGCAGAGGCTCAAATCTCGAGGTGGGTAGGGTATGTACACCTCATTGAACAATCTTTAAGGTACATGGGAGAGTAATCCTCTTGTGAGAATCCACAAGGGGCCTCTCGTACATCAAATTTGGTGTCTTGTTTACTGGTGATCTAAAAGTTGCCTTTATCTTTTTTATTTAAATCTATAAAACTAAAAATTGTGTAGAATGTGTAGAATATAACAATGCTTCTTCCTTGCTCAATTAATGGTCGAATTTGTTTATCCCAATCTTATTCATAGTAGCTGACCATCAAGATTTTATTCGATTGGACCTAAGGTCGATGTGTACTAATGAGTAGTGCCTAACCTTGGCTCTTCCAATCCTAGCTCTTTGTGATGAGTATTTTTCATGGATCACTGATTTTGGCACCCATTGATTTCTTTGGAGCAGCTATCTAGTGACTTGTTGTGGAGCACTTTGCAGATCATATGCTCTAGCTTTGGAGACTTGCATTTCAAGACATCATCTTACAGCAGAAAAAGTGGATGAGGCATCTTACTTAGGATTCGAGAAGTAGACTTCAATACGAATGGGACTAATGTCAACTTCCTTGAGTCCCTCAAATCTAGCTTGAATCCAATGATTATGCAAAAAATGATAATGTCAAGACATATTGATAAGCTCTTTTTCGTTGCAAATCTTTATTTGCTCCTTGCATAGGCACACTATTCTAAGCGGAATTTACTGTCTATATTTCGCTAATATTTTCATTACATTCTTGTTCTTGACAAAAGCAGATGCAAAGCCAAGGTATCTACTTTCTATGTCTACATGAGATTTGAGCACTGTTAATGAAACGTTGAAGGAAATATTGTAATATATTGGTTGCTTTGATAATGTCAAGAAATAATAATTATTTGTGATGATTGGTTCCAAAAGTCACAAGGTTCAAGTTCATGTTTATGTTCGACAAGGATAAAGTTTGGTTCAAGATCACCAAGCGATAAAGTTCGAGAAAAAAACATCTTTGAATTTGAGTTCAATTTTTTTCTATCATTTTTAATTTTTGAAAAAAAAAAGCATAAATATGTCAGAGGGACAAAGTGGAGAGCTTTTTGTTCACTAATTTCAGTTATATGTATATATACACACATTTGTAAGATAATACAAAATAGTGTTATAAATTTCCGATGCAAAAATAATGGATAAAGTTCGAGTTCATGTCGACGAGAGAAAAGTTCGGCAAAATTCAATCTTTTTGGATAAAATTCAAAGAACCTTTTGAAATAGGTTCCAAGTATGTACTCTCTATGCCTACATGAGAGTTGGACATTCTTGATGACTAGTCAAGGTATATACTCTTAAAGACTGGGTGGGATTTGGACATTTTTCATGACCAGTTTGAGGTATGTACTCTCTATGCCTACATGAGAGGGCATTTCTATTGATTGGTTGAAAGTATGATTATGGTAACTTTTGCTTGCCTCTATGAGTGTGATCATTCTTTGAGAGGATTCTTCTTCTTTATCATATCATAAAATCTTCACATTGGAGTAATTATCAAAAATTTCAAGGGAGGGGCAATATTTAATTATCAATGTAAGATAGGGGAAAACCCAATTGTAGACACCATATTTTTTACGCTTGCTGACAATTTCTTTTGTGGAGGAGTTGTTGATGCATTCTCTTCTCAAGCGGGTGCCTTAAGGGGCCTGTCGGAATTGGGATATGATCAGACTTGGTCATGTGGGCTAGACCACAACACTCGAGAGATATCGTTATTTCACCTTAGTTACCCTACCTTCGCCTCAACTCTTCCCTTTGCTCGCACATTGCACCATTATTTTCACTTGTCCCATTATATATTAGCTCTCCCAGAAAAAGAGGTGATCCAACCACACCTTCCAATACAGGCTACCTTGTTACTTCTATTTCTACTTATTGCACGTTATTATCCTTGTTTTTGATCACTCTAGACTGTTGTCACTCACCTTCATTTACCTTCTCGCCCACATTCCTTATACTTTACACCTTTTGACCTTAGGGTTCCCCCCAAGGCTGACACAATAGATACTTGACCTTTCTTCTTGTAAAAACCACCACTTATCAACACTTGCACAACAGAGAAATTACCCTTACTCACACACTTCTGCACTATCTCGCACTTATTTTGAGTCACCGTAGTTAGGATTGGAGATCTTCTTGTTGTGTTTTCCCTTCTCCACCCATAGTGATTTTCTCTCAGTGTAATTGTCTCCGGGGAGGATTATGCTTCAGTCGTCACACACATGCCATATGTAAGTATTTCTAACCTTTTTTAGTCTTTTATCTTGCATGTGTATGTTGTATGTTGGTCATACATTGCAATAGAATTGAGTGGATGTAAGTTTTCTTTGATATATTGCATTGTCTTATTATACTACGCCCCTTGGCTTTATCAAACCCTTGGTTACACTTATTCTGAATCTTAGTAGGATACCTATCTTTATCTTAGTTGTAGGCCTTGAAAACCTATAACTATCCTAGGGTTAGGGTCATTATTCTCTAGAATTACGATACACATGCTCCATGAGCACCTTTGTATCTACATTGTGTGTTTGGACTTAGATTGGATCCCTATATTTGAGAACCCAACCGGGAACCTATCTTTTGCCCTTCAAACACCAATAATTATGATTAACACCTTTCTTTGTTCACAAACCTCAAGCTAGTTGTTGCTTACAATTTTGGCTGAAGTCCATGTAAAAGATGACTCGAAGATTGTTATCATCCTCACTTAGAAAGCAAAATTGACTAACGTCAATACTAAACATAGCCTTGACGTTAACCCACCTAAAAATTGGATGATGGAACATATCATCTAAAGGTAATTGACCTCGTGGTTTTATGCCCAAACATTAGCTTACAATATCAAACAAGAGAATATAATTTAGTTGCACATATTTTGGATTAAGGAAGTCGTCACACAAGATGCACTACATGGGCTCAGAGTTACTAAGGGAAGAATGACCTTCTCACTCCAATTCGAACTCAGGTTGCCTTAGAAAAACCAACCAACCCTTTCCCTATAAGTTAACCATTGTTAGTATGCACTTTACAACTAAGCTCCAAAACATGAGTAGTGTATGATCATATGGGCTAGCAATCTTGTTAATGAATTTAAACATGCCTTATTTTTTAGACCACATCATAATTTAGAATTTTCCTTTCAAGGTCCTATCACTAGACCTCTTACTTGTCATGAGGTTCTAATGTTATTTCACTTCCCATCACATTCCTTTTGCCCCTGTATTTTTATAATATAATGACATCAAAGGCATCAATACAAAATTCACATTTAAAATAATATTATTATTAATATATTTCCATCTCTTGGCATTCCATTACTGCTTTCAATGGCAACTGCTAGTATTTCCCATCATATAGATTTGTTCTACCTAGCTTTTAGCCTTCCTCCACGCCCACAACTTTATAAAATCAACACCTATATCCGCAACAAAATTCACTTATCCCAATCTCATTTTTCTTTTGATTTATCCACATTCTAAAAAGCACCCCACAAATACATGTAGGCCTTCTAGAAGCTGCCTTTCTTCATTAAACTCCAATCTAACCACAACTATTTTTCAAAGTCATGTAAAGGATCTTCATATTGTACAATACTACAAACTCAAAGCTTTTGTGTGGAAGACGAATGGTTATTACTTCATGCACATGCATCAACAATGGCATATGTGCCACTCAATCTAAGGACCTCCATGCAGCCATGTTGTTTACCCTGCACTTTTGAACCATGCACGCAATCATGTTGCTTAGTCTACTCTTTTGAACCTTGCACGCAATGAGCCCAAGTATGCATAAAAGCTCCACCAACTTGTCCAACACTTGCATTCACATCTTCACACCTGCTTTTTCAGGACATTCGCATAGTCACAGCTGGGTGAAAACTCCGCCTAAATTTCCATCCCATCTCTCTGCCAATCATCCTCAAGTCCTGGCAAATGGTCAGGAAAGCAGAAAAAATCACGAGGAAAATGCAGAAAGTAGGTGGAAATTGTGTCTAAATGCTGACAGTGTGAGATGCTAATGCTGGTATCCAACGACTCGCTTTATTTTAACTCTGCTCAGCAGGGATATCAATGTTTTTTTTTTCCTTTTTCTAATTCAATACCAAAACAGACTTGTAGGAAACAGAATATCCAGAGGAAGTCTGTATTTCATCAAAAGTACTATGTATCATAATAATTATAGCAATCTGTATAGATCTTTAGATGCAGATAATAATCGTATTAGGCAGGATTCATACTTAGCAGAGTCTTCAGTATCTTGCAGTACTTGACTGATCGGTGTATTGATTTCAATTTGAATTTCCATGGCTTTCTGCAAATTGATGTAATCAGACACAATTTCTTTTGGTGGCTTGAGTATTTGTCATTTTTACCAACATATGATATATGAATTTGCAGTTTTTCTAAGAAAAAAGAGCTTGCATATCTAGAGATATTTTGCATGAACCTGTTCCTTAATAGCCTTCCATATGAATGTCTTGCTTCTTGTGGCACAACATCTAGGTATGTATTATCATGAAATGTTTGTACTTTGTTTTGAGGCTTCGTATTGATGAGGATGTGGGGTCATTTGAAGGCTTTTGCATTGAGTTGGTTTGCCATGATGGCATGCATCTGAGAGTGTGACTTAAGGGGGCATGTTGAGGAAACAATTCAGAATTCATTTTTCAGGCAGTTCAGACCTGAGGCTATTACTACTATTGCATCTATGGAAGAAATGAGATCACAAAATCAGATCATGCATACTCGTCTTGATGATTATGAGATTGACTATCTTTCTCTAAGGCGACATATTAGCATCATGGTATAACTAATGGATGATCTACTTCTTGTGTCTTGTATTTGTTGCCTTAGGGAGCTCATTCATTAGTTCTTCTTGGTGTAAATACTACCTTGCTATGGACCATCCTTGACTATGCATTGATTTGAAACATCTACTTTGATTCTGGTGCTATTCATATACTTATTCATGAGACATCTACTTTGATTCTGGTGCATTGATTTGAGAAGTCTTAATTTCAGAAGCATTCTCAGTTTCAATAATAGTAGGGGCCTAGTTTTTTGAAGGAGCTACGTTTTCTTGTTGCCTATAAGTATATAGTATTGTCTAAGAATGCTATGACCCAAGTAGACCCTATTTCTTGGCAACTAAAAAACAAGTTACCAAATCTCTAACCTGCAGATTATTAAAAGACTATAAAATTTTCCTTGAAAACTGATGAGAGTGAAATCATCAAGAAAAACTCAAAATTGCTAGTTCCCCTGATAAGGAAGAACTGGACAGGGTTTTCAAGAAACTTCCACAAACATTAATATAAATTTTCAGTTTATCATTACGAGTGCATCCTGCATTCATTGGTGAACATTTCAACCATTGCTTGTATGTCTTCCAGAACAACTTCGCAATTTCAACAAGAGAGAGAGAGAGAGAGAGAGAGAGAGAGCTAAAAACAATTTAGAACAAGATGAAAGCACTGAAAGACTTTGATGCTGATAACAGAGCTTACAGAGGACACATAGCTTGCCACAGGAGAATGATTTCTATTAGGAGTGGACTGCAAGAAATCCAGCTCTGCTGTCACATGTCCTTTATTCATAGTCATCCACATATCCTCGTCTGCTATATTTCCAAAATCAGATGGAAGTGGACTCCCATCTGCAAGTCTTGAACAACTGCGTGGCTTTTCAGCAGAACCATCAAAAAAGGACTCAAACGCAGGAGTCTGAAATTTCTCCTTTCTTAACGTAACACGGCAACCCAATGAACTCTCCCTGCAGCCATTCCCTGTTGACCTCCTTTCCTATCACAATATTCAAAAGAATACAGAATAGGTGATTGTAAAAAAGCAAGCAAAAGATTTACATTTATTATACCATATTGTAGGGTAAAAGTGATGCAGTTCCAAAACAGAAACATTAAAATGATTACATAATTTCAGATTACCAGGACCTGATGTACATATTTTATTAAATGTAACATCTTGTTCTCTCCATGGTGAGTAAAAGTTATCAACATGTCTAGGCTAGAATATGTATGATTGTTAGCCAAGAACAATATAAAGAATTATTGTCTTATATATAATTATTAATTATACTCAATATCTTTTACCTTACTCTATTATCCTATAGAAACATTTGCACAGAAACATTTATATACAGCACAATTTGACACTAATATGATGTTCACATCTAAAAAATATGGTGAAAAAATAGCTTTCTGAAATGCTACCAGAAAATTTACACAAGTATCATTATGTCTCACCTGATCTGAAATCTCCAGGCTCAATCGACGAGGATAATTATTCTCACCGCTGTTTAACTTCACGCCAATAGTACCAAAAAAACAGTAGTCAAATTTAGTCTAAAAGTCAGTCATGACAATCACTTGCCAGATGGAACTAAGAGTAATCATTTAAATATGAGTATCCCACTCTATAGATAAGACATCAAAGGCATCAACAATTTACAATGCCATACCTTATATGAGTTCCTATCTTGATCAGAGTTTATAACCAGGGTGCTAAGGTTTTCTATCTTTTGCTGCTGCTCCATGATACGACGATCACGCTCCAATTGTGCCTTTCTCTCCTCCTCAAGTTCCATAGCTAGTTTTTCCCTTTCTAGTTCAAACTGCAACTTGTAACGATCACAAAGACCTTGAAAAAACAAAATTTAAAGGTGAGGGCAAACAAGAATTAAGCTAGTAATAGGAAATAAACAAACCTTCAGCATATCATTTCGTAGCTTCAGGATTTCCTGTTCTAGGACTCCAGAATGTGATCCCTGGAATCCACATATATAATGATGTCATGATAGGATGAGCAAAACCAACTAGAACCACATGATATCTTTGATAAAATTATTAAAAGCAGGAAAATTAGAACCTGCAGCTTTTTGCGCAGTTCTTCAATCTCCCTCTTTTGCCGTTTTAGCAAGGCAGCATCTGTCATCACCTGCAAAACGCAGGGTTCCATGAGCAAAAGTATGAAAATTGACTCAACCAGTTCCAACATTAAGTTAAATAATCAATTACGAAATCCCAAGCTTATGACCCTTTCTAATCAATTTCCATAAAATCTAATACAATGCACAAGTATATATCGCCGTTGACTGATGCTTCTCATCACAAAAGTTGATTCCTTGGACAAACGGATATTATTTGAGTAGTTTGTTTCCTTTCTTAACTTGATAAATATAGTCGCTATTAGTTTTAAAATAATAAAAACAATAGCAAAGAAGCCTCGGTTCATGGTGAACAATATTGTGTGCTGGCAGGTGTTACAAACTGCACAATGTGCCAGTACAAAACCTTAATATATTCAAGTCATTTTATTTCATCCACATACTAATTAGCTTATTTTCTACACATGGAAATTAATGATTATGCAGGCCACAGCATGATATGCAATCTTATATACTCCGCTACATTTTGTAACTCATTCTGTACTCCCTTGTGCTTTACTCTATTGACATATTTTTCAGTCAATGATATTGAAACAGACAACTGTAACTAATGATTGTAATTAAGTTAATTTTAGTTTATAATTCCTTTCTTGTTCTAGAAAATATAATGTGTGTGCATGGAACCGCTATGTTACATACAGAATTATAGGTTGGCAAAGCACAGATTACTTCTCTTACTCGACAAATGCTGCATATTGAAGGCTCTCAAAAGAAAAACAACTTTAAATAGAGTAAAGTCAAATGCAAGGAGCTGCAATATAGGGAATGCAAGAAATTCAACCAGACGTAGACTTCTACTGCTTATAAAAAATAGACAGTGCTACCGACAACAATAGGCAAGTATTGATGGAATAACAATGAAGCTAACTTGAGGATAGAACATGAACGGTATGGCTATGTACCATTGCTACGTTTGTGAAATTGCAGCCCACTGCTGCTTTAAGATGCTACACTAGATATATGATATATGATGACACTAACCTAACACAAATAATACCGCAGTCATCAATTCTAACCTCTCGGTTATGTAATTTGTTCCAATGTGTAGTGTTCCAAGACCGTTGAGACATACAATCAAAATTCAAAAATAAAAAAAGTTATTTAAATAGAATTATAGGCATTTGGTACGTTCTATGCTGACATATTATTTCCATTGATGGCTCGGCTTACACCTCCCCCTAACAATTAGCCCAAAAAGACTTATTTAGATCTAGTATTTTGTTGTGACCCTTGCATACACTAGCGACAATTCAGTTATGCATTTTACTTATTTGTAAAACCCACTTCCTTCTATAGGATACTTGTTTAGCAAGAAAATTAAGCATTGGATTGTACAGGAATGTTGGTTCCTGCTCAAAATCATAGTAGAGCAATTATATTAATTACAGATTTTTTCAACATGATGAGTTCAAACTTGCACACCTTCATTTTTCCATATGCTTTTTGAGTCTTCTGATATGATGTCCTCAATCTTTATCTTGCAGGTTGTTATAGTTCTTGCTGGGCTCAGAGATTCTGATAAAGAATATCATAATATATTTTTGAGTTCGCAATCCCACTCTCAATGAAACTTGATCACATTGTTAATTTTACAATACTTTTCTCAAAATGTAGACAAATCTAAATCATATTGGTGGATTCAAATTTTGAGTTCCAAGAGACCCAGTCATACTATTTTTCTTTGCAGTGGAACATCTTATTAGGAGGCATATCCCTGACCCCTGGCATATACATGTGCCTCTGATACCACCAGAGTTACCCTGAAAAGTGTTCCCAAGAATAGGGTATGCACTCCCACATTACCACAAGAACCAAAACAGGAGGACATCTATGAAAGATTGATTGAGAAAGCATATCAAGGGTTGATCCTTAAAAATATGAGAAAATATGATTGAATAATACAAACGTGTTAATATTGTCCTTTTCTTAAGGTGGTCTATCTGTTCTTGCCTAATTTTTGGGATAGTTATATTGTTTCAGTTTAATAAATATGGGCCACTTATATTATATGACAAGATATTCTTATGGAGTAAAAACAAGATTAACTTGTTATGTAAGATAAGTGGACCATAGAAATTAAACAATATATAACTAGTACCAAAATTAGGCAAGAACAGGTAGACCACCTTAGTAAAAGGACAATATTAACACATTTCTAATATACAATCACATGTTCTCATAATTTTTAACGTGGCCATCATCCCAATCATGATCTATAATCTCTCCAGATTTACTACTTGGAAATTTACAGATGAGCAAGCTGTCCTACTTGAATTTAACTTCAAATTGATAGAAATTATACTGAGTGAAGTGTTGGAATTAATGTTCCTAGTGTTTGGAAAACCAACTAGAAGTGGCAATAGTTCAGCTTCCTAATGTTCTTCTATTTTGATGGTCGTTGTTCCTAGGGTTCTACTACCCTAGCACTTTATATTTTATTTGGATGTTTCCTCGAATCCCATTGACCTAATTTTGGTCATTCGCAAACATTAATATAATTTCTTTATTGCTTTCTTTCTTTCTCCTTCCTTCCGCCAAAAATATTTACAAAATGATCTTGATAGAGCATATTCAATGATCTTCCAACTGTTACATTCAGTATGATCCTCTCTACACCAAATTAATTCTGCTCCTACAACCAACTAAACTTTCCAATCGTCCTCTTACACTCTCTCAACACTCTTGTTGTACAATTGGGCTTATTCCTCTTAAAAATAGAAACATTGTAAGTGAACTTTCATGCACTACAGGTCTGCCAAACGTCATGGAAATGGAAGAGATGTTTTTTCTTGTTGTTAGGATGGCTTTATATTTTAAACAGAAAAACTGCTGCAACCATCAAGAGAAACAGACATGACACAAACAAAACTGCCATGATACAAACAAAACCGACATACCACAAACAAAACTGCCACAACACAAACAGAAACACCATGACATACAAAAACACCTTGACACGTTTGAAACCACCCTGTCAGTAAAACAACCGCCACCTCGTTCTACATGGCATTTTTGTCATTGACAAAATGTTCTCTTTTTCATATGTTTTTGATTGAGTTCTGTTTGATTGAGTAAATTGGTTTTTAGACTCTTATGGATTACATTGGGAGCCTGTCCCCCAGATTTTAGGACTATATGAGAGATGTCTCAACCAACCCTAATCCCAAAGCAAGCCTCCACCCATACCCTATGTCTGATCCTGTTAGAGTAAAATCAAAGAACACACAAACCTATGAAACAATCAGATTTGTTTTCACACTAAAAGCATGCGTAAACTCTCATCACTCAAAAGAAGTGAAACCCAAACTCATTTTCACTTAACAAGAACAATAAATGAAGAGAAAGCAGCAACAATACAGCTTAAAGAAAACAGACAGTCGAGAGCAAGGAGAAGCCAATGGACAACAAAGATGGCAAAAAGAAATGTTCAACAAGGGAGTATTTCTCTGGGGTTTTTTCTTTTCCTAATTTTTCTGCCAATGCTGATAATGAAGTGGCATCATTCTTGGACCAGTTACAGGCAAACAATAAAGCACAAGTCATTTGTCTTGGGCATATGGATGTATGTCTTGTTAAATATTTATGCATCTATAGCAAGCATATAATACTAAGATGCCTTGGGTCTGTAATCATTTGAAACTTGGAATTTTCGATTTCAAAACTTTGACAAAAGAAAAACCCAGTTCTTGTTTGACTAGTATTTATCACATACACATTTATGGCTGTCATTTATCTGATTTAATGTGTGCATGTATGAGCATTACCCCAAGTTTTGCAGAGGGGAACACAAAGAGGTAGAAAAATCCACAGATGCCTAAAAAATCTCCCCCCAATTTCAAAATACAACAAAAGCGGCAAGCTTAGTATATAAGGAACACCCTAAAAATATAGGAAATACATGGAAAAATAAAACCTGTAAAACTACCAAAATATTACATTAAAAATGGAAAAATAAAAAAATATTACATTAAAAAATGTGATTAATTATAAACAATTACAGTATGCATCAAAATAAATTTTCTGAAGACAAATAAATTCAAAATAGGAATCATGGTTTTCATTAAATACCAAAATAAAACAAAACACCATGATACAACCATGATTAGATAAATTTGAAAAGGCATGTGAATAAAGAGTACGATTGGATAAAAGATGGGGGTTGAGGGATCCTGGGATTTGGTGGCAAAGGAATTTTCAATCAATTTGGAAATCCCATTTTTTAAAAAGCATAAGCCTTTGGAATGGTCAATGCTCAAACAAGGTGGGTAGTTAGGCAAGGCTTCACAAAGTTAGTGTTACAAATTCTTTTTGCAGTCTTTTTGGTAGAGAGAAAACTGTTGATCATATGTTTTTGGGATGTCCTTCAAATAATACCTTTAGGGTTTGGTTTCAAGCATATTTTAATTATTTATTCAATTCCCCTCTTTCTTACTGAGAGCCACTGCTTGAGTGTAACGACCCAAAATATTCACACACGAACAACACAGTAAAAGACAGGATAATTTTTTTTTGAACTGCTTTACACATAACATGACGCAACATGTCGTCACCAAGGTTACAACTAAATAAGAGAATAACTAGATACAGGTATGACCACAAAGACAGCACGGAAACGTTCACACCCATCAAGGACAATGCATTCTTCTCCTGGTAAGACACCCCGAAAGACCAACCACAATACAAGGTTGCAGCTCAGGATGTCCCACTTAGAGAATCTTCTTAAGGTTAATTATTCACTGATGGTCTACCAAGACTTGAATTTGGGACCTAGAAGGTTCATGATGTGTTTCTTACAATTCTTCTGATGGTATGGGTTTCTTTTCTTTCATGCTTTTAAGCAACTATATTAAGGTCATCTCTAAATGACATTTACTCATTTATCTGGTTTACAAAATTACTGTGAAAACGGTCAGAGAGAGAGAAGGTCAATTCATTTTATTATGGTGATCTATGTAGTTATTAACCAGACTTTCAAAGAGAACCATGAGTTAAACTGGATTAGGGTAACAATCTTCATTTATTTATTTATTTATTTATTTATTTATTTATTTTTATTTTATTTTATTTTATTTTATTTATTTTTTTGATTCAACAAGGAACACAAGACTTATTATGTCACAATACTGAAAACAAGGTTTAATCCATAGCTTAATGTTCGCAATGGTAGAATATTTTATGTTAGAAGAAGACTCCTCTCTTTTCGATAGGAAAACTCTTAAAATTATTCAATAAGGTACACAACTCCATAATTATTTTATTTATTCACTCAACTTATGAATTCATTTTCTGTTCTGTTATTCTTTGATTAACTTTTGAAAAAAAGGATTTCCACCTGCTAATATGTACATGGAACTACACTGATGTCAAGACTAAGAAGAGTTATAAAAGCATGAAAGTCTTATGATTAGGGGGGGGTAGAAGCTGTCAGAACAAAAGAGAGAAGAACACGGTTAAAACCTTTCTACTCAACAAGGTACACAACCTTAAGGTGATCACAAGGTTCAGTAGAACTTGGCTGAGCATAAGAGTGTACCAAACATAATCAAGCCACACAACCACAACGGTTCAAAACCGATAAATAATATTATCAAAAGAACGCTCATAACAAGGTGAAGATTGAAATATTATTTCTCACAAAGATAATTACAATCTTAGTACAACAGGACAAAGCAACTTTATGACACATTAACTGAACATCCAAGGCAAGAGGCCTTCTAAATCCATATCAAGAATCATAGCAATAATTTCAACACGTGTGACATTGCAAAGAAGAATAAAAAAACATAAAACAAACTGATGAAACCTTCACCACTCTTCTCTCTATCAACAGGCGCAAGCCATCTGCACAAGTATTAACTTGAGTCAGTTTACGAGAACTGATCATGTTAAGGCTACACATTGCAATAGTAAACTAACATTTAACAATATCAAGAAAGGAAAGTTCTAACTCAAAAATGGATTAAAACACAACCCACAACTCCAAAATTATTTGCATGAGAAAGAAATCTAAACCATCCAGCAAGGAGAAAGTCAAAATACCAGTAAGAACAAAATCACATAAATCAAGGCAAGACCTTATGGGTTAGGAACAAGAAGGTCAAGAGTGTTGATATCTCCTTCATGTAATCCTATGGATTACGTGATTGGAATCCAAAACTTACTCCATCCAACTAAAGGGGTCCAAGAGAAGACAAAACATACTAATCATGATCGTAGGCGTGAAGCAAAACGACGTTATCCAATTCTCACAAGGGGAGGCTTCATAGCAATAATTAGGGTTCGACGTCCTTAAAAGAAAAACAACTATAGTTTCAATTTTAACCAAGGAGCTTTACCACTACCTTCATGTAGGATTTCTTAAACATAGGACTAGTTAACCAAACAATTCCACTCTTTCAAAGCATACAAAAGAGACACAAAAAGGGCCATTATTCTACCAACAACCTTATCCTAATCGTCAACCTCTCGACATAAAATAAGGGAAGGCTAAACCCAAAAGTCGTTAGTAATTTTTATATGTTTCCGACAAGACAAAAAGTATATTAAAAAAAAAAAAAAATTTGATTTCCTTAACAAGGCCACAAAATGAGACTTTTAGTAACCAAGTTCGAAGCATAAGACATTCGAGTTCGAAAACAAAGGGATTCGATACACGGTGGGTAATACACCAGCGATGCCCCAGACTCAAAAGGCCTTACCACGAGTACAAGTCCAAAATAAGAACCAACACACAAATCCATCAGGAAGGTTACGCAGGGCAGTCAGGCCTAGAAGTTCTATGAACTCCTTGCCAATGGTATAGAAGTTGGAAAATTTACCCGATCCATGTGGGCTTATCAAGGACATGTCTAGCAAAAATCAAACAGATGAATATAGTAACCACCTATTATATTATCACTGTAAACAGCTATCATCCAACAGGAAACAAGTTCACAAGTACAATACCATGGATTCACCTACAACTTTTGTTTCGGTCCAGCTATTAATAGCTTGCTTGCAACCCTTAATAAAATTTGTAGAGATTTCATTCAATAAAACTTACAATGTTTCCCCCTTACTTTAATCAAACAAGAGTTTGAACCAGGTAGTAGGTATAGTAATTTTCTCAACACGTAGAGGCCAAAATCAAATGTCGGGTTATTCCTCCTCTAGAACTAGGTACAAAATTCAACCATGTACAGTTCTAAAACAAGACCCTAATGCCATTTTCCAATTAAACAGAAAGTAAGGAATGCCCACAGGCTTAAACAAGTTTTAGAACACAACGTCACTATTAATGTACCTTTTAGCAAAACAGGAGAGCCCTAAACAGGAAATACGTTTTTATTCAACCAAAAAGAGATATGAAGGCTTAACCTTCCATTTAGTAACCTTCAAATAGAACTACCATCACAGAATTCTTTTAAAAGAGAGTCATATAAGCAACCAAAACTCAATAATGTTTCCTTCCCTACGAACTAGATTGCATCACTCAAAATTGTAGTAACCCATTTCGACAAATATGAAATAGAGTAAGCTATAAGGGAGGAAAGAACATTCCAAGCAAAACCAACGAAATTGGATCGAGATTTAAAGGAACAACCCCACAATCAGGCAGCGATATAAACAACTACGAAAACATTTAGTCTAGGTGCCATTCAAGAGGAAAGAAAATTCATTTCAAGATACTGAAAGAAGGTAGAAAAATACTACAAAGGGTAAAGTTAACATGCCTGATTATAGTTCTTCCCACCAACAAGCACGTCGACCAGGGCTCGGGCAACAACAACACAAACTACGCAACTCCTCTTCCTCAGCCTGCTGAAGGTCCAAACTCTGTTAACGGCCATGCCCTTGACTTCATGAAATCAATTGTATAGTCCGAAATGTGCATCTTTGCCCTTAGTTCAGTCGGGTCGCATTGACACCTGATTATCATTCCCTCGCTGATCTTCTGGCGACACCCTATCTCCTCTTCCCAAAGATTGTTGCCATGCATCCCTGGGTTTCTCAGAAGTAGATCCAAAATCCTCCGAACACCGCTCCAAATTAGCCCTTGGCCACCACATACTGTGAAGTCCATGACCGTGGAAGGAGGAGAACCAGAACATGAGCTCTTCTGTGAGTTCCTGCTCTCTTCTCCTCAGCCTAAAAGCAGTCTCTTTTGGTATGAGGGAGAATCTGCATAGAGGACAGGTTGTTTGTTGGTGATCCAGCCACTTCTCAAGACAATTTCTGTGGAAGAAAAGCGAGCACGGCAGCTCCCTAATCTGATCCCCTTCTTCAAACTTACACAAACAGTGCATTCCACCACATGGGTAATGTTTGCAGGTGTTTTGTAGGGCACAACAGGAGGGCTCTGCCTGATTTCATCAGCTATGAGGGGCAATTGGGCAAGCTCAGACCCCAAAACTGGAGCAGTCTCTGAAGATGTTTCGGGATTAGAATTAGAATATTCCCTTCTGAGCAGTTGGGTACTCCTGCTATTCACTTGTATATTATTAGCAGAAGAAGTAGAAAAGAATAGGCCCAAATATACATAAATGATTCGGCCATATCCTTTAAGGATTGGACTGGAAGGATCTTCAAGGAACGAACTGAGAGGAGTGCATCAAACTCTCGTTTGAGCAAACGTTTCAGCTGAAGCTTGAGGGTGTGGTAATTCCAACAGAAACCTTTATGCCTGCCAACTTAGTGATTCGCTGAAGAAGTTCATATAGTTGCAAGGCAAATTGTGCTTCATGAATATTTTGATATGATACAGATCCGCCTCTATGAGATTCTCTTCCATGAGTTACATCGTGGGACAAGCAAGGTCTCAGTAGAGGATCTCTGTAATAAATTTCATCGGGTCTCCTGGTAGCACTCACACTGTCACTGAATCGATTTTGATGAAAATATCTTGAAGGAGAAATCCCGAATTGAGGATGCACTCGATACTGAGCAGCTAACAACATAGTTGGACGACCTGCTTGCTGGAAGCGCTCATAACGGCTTCTACTACCCTGCAACATGCCTGCCGCCTGGCTAAGAAACTGATTGCAGGCCGTGCTGTGGATCCCCAATCAGAACACATCCCGCAACACCCAGTGAAAGGAGGAAACGCGCCTACATCACTCGTTGGAGCTTCATCTAAACCCACGCGCGCAGGGGGGGAGCCAAGAGAAGAAGAAAAACGCCATGACAGAGATTTTGCTGGCCTCTCTGCCCACGCGACCAGGAAGAACGCCTCTCACACGCCACACGCAGTCCAAGAAAAACGCCCCCATCACTCCACCTACACACATTGAAAGAGAATCAAGAGGAGATCATGGCGAAGAAAAAAAACGCGACTCCACCCACTCCCGTCTCCCTCACGCAAGGACAGAAGAAACGCGGCGGTCATTACAACCCGCAGGTCAAGTGGTTGGGAGGAGGCCAAGGTGGCAGTGGAGGTCGATGCCCACGGGGCATTACATTGAGGAACTATAAAGTATATTTTGGTTTTGGACTAACTCTGTAATGTCCCTTCTTGGGCATCACACAGAAAACAAGAGTTTGGACTCAAACCCGAATCACAACTTCTGATTTTTATTACAGCCACTTGTCTATCACTTCAAACCCTAGAGGAGCAAACTGAAATGCCATTAACAACCAACAACGACCTGAATATTTATGGCAGCAAAAGAATTCATATGGCAGCCAACACTATCATCACTTAGCCCTAGCGATGAACTTGATTTACTATTTCCTAGGGGAGTGCACTATATGGGCTTTTCAAGACAATATTCTCAAGTAATGTACACTGAAAATCAATATAGAAATATCCCAACACTTCATAAGTCCAACAATATGAAATCTGTAGCAAATATATATTTTATAATTTTAATTCAAGTGCAAACACAGCTGAAACTTCGAAAATTTATAACTCCATCAATACTTAAGAGTTTCAATACAAACAAGTGCTCAAAATGATCTCAGAGAGACCAGCTATCAAATAAAAGTGAAATCACAATTTTCCAACCACGGAAACCCTTCCAAAAGTGATCCCAAACTTCCCATGTGGGTAGATCAAGTGGAGGAAGGGTGCCAACACCCTTGAAAGTGCCCTAGCTGGAATAGAAGTGCCCTATGCACAGATAAACACCTTGTTCCAGAAATCTACCAATAAAGTCAACTTGGACTCCTGAATGAAGCCACCAATGCACACAAGAGGGTTTCTGTCCCCAAGTGTGATCCTATTTAAGGGTTTTGTCCTCAATAGGTGACCAAGGACGGGTTTTAATCCTTTAATGGCAAGAAGAGAAGCTACACTAGCTCCAAATCCAAGTGAATGTCAAATGATGAATGATAATGATCCCCCTCCTCCATTCAAACCTCCTTAAGTACCCTTTTTGGCACCAAGGATGAATTAGAAGATCAATCTTCATGAAAAACCTCTTAATGAAGGGGAAAGTGCACTTTTAATCTTCACTTACGAAAACTGACCTCATGAAAAGGGAAAGAGTGTTTCTTGATCTACATTGTAGCTCTCAAGAAGACCAACCTTAATGAAGGAGAAGATAGAAGTTCCTTTTTGCTTTGTCATTCACTTATCACCTAATCGAATCACTCCAAGCCATAATTAGTAATAAATAAATAAGGAAAATACAATCACTTACAATTATGGCAATGTTCACCTCCCTTGCTTTCCTTCCTTGGAGCCCACAAAAGGTGGAATGGGCCCAACGCTTTCATAGTGACTAGCGTGGAAAAGGGGAAATTGACCCCTTTGATTGCGGTTCACATCAAACATAGCTATTACCCTCTTTCAAGTTGCTTCTTCTTTCCATTTTTTGTTCTAACCCACCCCCTTAAAATGGAGCCCTATGCAGGAATGATCAGTGATTTTTGGAAAATCAAGGGCATGCTAATGGTTAGTTTTCCTAAGTTTTCACCTATTTAAGTACTTATTTTTTAGATAACTGATATGGTTGGGTGTCTCTTTGTATCTTTTAGGTCTCCTATATAAGCTATTCTTAGAAACTCATAACATCTCTGATCAATCTCCAAGGCATTATCATTCTATCTCATTATCACTCAATCAACAAGCTCTCTTGGCTTTCTACAATTCTAGGTTTCAAGATTATCAAAACTATTGTAATCATGTTGTCGAAAAAAATTGTCAAGTGGACAAATTGGTGGGTATTCACCAATGCTCTAAGACTCTAGGTCCCTCTGCTTGAATGGTGCAGCTCCATTTATTATGGACGCATGAAATTAGAATCTATGATGGCCTAAAGGCCTGGGATCCAATAAGAACACTCCATTAAACATGCAACAAAAATTTGCAATTGCTTACAAGGGAGGAATTTGTTGAGGAGGTAAGAAAGGGAGTGGGAATAAGGGGGACTAATATCTCAGATAGAAAATCAAATTCCTACAAACATTAATCAAAGTACTTCAACACACATATATATAGAAAGAAAACAACTTTGTTACTTGCATCAAGACAAGGTAGAATTAGGAAAGCAAAGTTTTGGTAATTCTCTCATGAAAAAAGGCAATAAACTACTTTCTTCTTCATTGATGTTTTGGCAAAATTGTACGTAGTGAGAAACAGAAGAACATAGAGGAGAAGAATAGAGGAAAGTTTGCTTTCTCTTTTGCTTCACTTCAAGTAGTGATCTCTGCTTGAGCATACACAATTGACAACCCTTAAAAATGGGGAAGTCACTACAATTTATAGAATTTGGAACAACTCTTCGGCTACCCTCCACATGACCTTTCGATTGTCCTCCATAACATGTGATTTTTCGAATCCCTAGGGATGAAATTAAGTCCCCTTTTGTTAATTAAGGGTGACTTATTACAATATTGACTATAGTCACATTTAAATGAATAAGATAACCGTCATGATTACTCGCAATGAAGAATTAGAAAGGGGGGAGAGAAGAGGAGAAAGAATGAGAGAGGAGAAGAAAGATGAAGTGTTTCCAAAGCATGATTTGAGATGTCTTCGCCTTCGATGAAGATCCGCACTGAAGAAGTTGAAGATGGAAGCTGACCTCGGATGACCCTTTGTGAATTGTTATGTTCCACTAATGAAAGTTTTCTCCTTTGGACTCCTCAGAACACTTTACCTTTGTTGATGATGATCACAATCTACCCCTTCAATGATACACTGACACTACGAATCGCCGAATGAGTGTTTAAAAACATTGTTTCAAGATTGCAGAGTTGTCTATGGCAATGGCCCCATCCCAATTGATGAAGGAGTGAAGTCCATGACCAAAAAAATTCTGGTGAGCGGTACTCGTTCAAACAACATTGACAAAGAGAATCCTTAAAACCCTTAGGCAGCCTAACCAACGAGCCATATCCAACATAACAATTCAGCAAGCAAACAACAAAGTGGTCAAAGTTGAGAATCGTTGGTAACCGTGCACTTCCAATCAAGCTCTTGGCAGGAACAACAAAGTGGCCGTCATAAAAAAAATAGCTAAAAAAGAGGGAAAAAAACAATTTTTTTGCCATATCTTTCATGGTATAGTTCCATTGACTCTCAAAATTTCCTGGAACACCTGAAATTCCATTATGCGCATATTTCTTTCCTTTAGAGTCCATATCCAAATTCCACTTTTATTAGCCTGAAATATCAATTTTTGAATTTTTCAAGTTTTGCCAAAACTTCTTTAGTTTTTCTCCAATTGCTTCAAAATTTCTCCATGATGTTCTTCTTCGTTTTTTGCTCCTTTGTCCCTCTTGGAAAAATTTCCCAATTTTTCCATTCTAGTTCCAAAATTGCCCCTACATCCATCAATCCTAATCAGGAGGTACCCAAAAACTAGTAAAAGTCCATTTACCCCTTCTAATTGAGCTCACATTAAAATGCTCCATTATTGACTGTCTTAAAACACATTTTTCTATCCATTCTAAAAAAAATCCAGTTGTGGTTGTCACTCAGGCAAGTGCATAAAACATGGAGGAAGAAATCACTGCCTTGAAGGCACAAATGTCTGAGCTCGCACACATGATACAAGGATTAAATCAACAAAATGTCATCCTCACTAAGAAACTCCATACTCAGTCCACTTCAGACCACAGTTTCTTTGCACCAAATATGCCATGCCGCCCCAAGTTGGATTTTCCTCGCTTTAATGGGACAGACCCAACTGGATGAATATACAAGGCAAAACAATTCTTCAATCTCCATAATACCTACGGTGTGAACAAGGTCCACATTGCTTCTTTTCAAGAGGTGTGATTATTGTCTTTTACCCTAAAAGTCCCAACCGCCATATAATCTTCCACTGCAGGCATAAATCAGAATGCTGGAGTCTTTAGCCGCTCTACAAGCAAGAACCAAATTTCTACTTCAACAATCCAAACTATAAGGCATTAGAATACAGGAGACTATGCTCATCCAGGAATGCACAAAATACAGTATATTAATCCCTCTACCAAGTTGTTATCAAAGTTGTTATGAAATAACAACTTTGGTTAATGACAAATAAACAAATAATCTCCCTATAACAAGCTTACAATGTGAACACAAAACAACTAGATAGCTAGGAAATAACATAAACATATTTCTAACTCTTCGACTGTGAACACAACTCTATTATAAAACTTATTATCTTCTAATAAAGCTAGTATCTCCACTCTTTTAGAGGTAAGCTTGTAGTGGACAAGTGTATCCTATCAACAAAGGAACTACATTTTAAGAAAGAAATTGATCACAAGTTGGCACAGATTATTGACATGCAGCCTTAACAACCCAAATCAATTATGATCCAATAGCCGCTCGCACTTAGGGAGTCACTAAGCTTCTCAAATAAAGCAAATTTCACCAAAGCACCAATCTTTAGAGTTTATATCCATTCAACATCTTTGCATTGACAACTCAAAATCTATCTACCTTCCAATTATCCACAGGAGGTAAGCTCACATGCCTTTATACATAGCATTTCAGTTTAAGTGTGCATGTTGCCATCTACAACAATAGTGTTCATTTTGCCCCACCCTTGTAAAAGGGTGGGTTAAATCTATTCAATGTAAAATGCTAGTGTGGGATGCTTCTCTCAAATAGCATCTCAATTGCCAAAATATACTATGGGGACGGTTTGTGTCAATATATCTAATGGCTTGTAGAATAGGTTTTATAAAGGACACTAGATCTTGTCAATTGCCCACCAATCATCATTCAACAACATCTAGCCCACACACTCTCAATTGTATCGCATGGCCTTTCTCCACCAAAATCGTGTATTACATACAGCCATAGTTAGCAAGTTCAACACCTCAACCATCCTCTTTGGCGAAGAGAAACAAATTAATATTTGATGTATAACAAAACTATTGGTTTTAAGAATAGCTTCCCTGTATAATACTTATGTGGTGATTGCAGATCAAGTGTTGCGCATGTCTAGCCTGCCACCACAGCTGTCATCCAACTAATATTGGCAACCTTGTCCGTGGTGTTTATAAAAACCTCAAATCATAAAGTTACATTCTTGCACTTTAAAAAGAAACGGACTACTCTTTGGAAAACATAGCTGCTACAGATGTTAAAATAATATGTGTGATTAGTGTCTAATAACCATGGTTACCATGTTCTTACAAACTTAGTGAAAAATCGGTTCGAACCATACTTTTTGATCTAACTGAGCTTACCAAACAAGTTCGATCGAACTTTTTGTTTTGAAATTAAAAAATTAAAGCATTTAAACTAAAAGAACTTCAACACAAAACAAAAACAAAACACTGATACCTAAGCACATAAAGTAAAAACTCCGTAATTGATATATTTATTTATTATTATGCGTAATTGGATTTTCTTTTCAAATATCATCATATATGTAAAGTATTTATTAGTTATATATTTTTTTATTTGTAAATTTTATAAACCCAACCATTTGAAAAATTCAGAAAAAATTTTGCCTTTCAAACTATCCGAACTTTTCAAACGTGGTAACTATGCTAATAACCGCCCACTAATCCATAATAATAGAGCACCCTCGTCATCAACCAAGTTTACATCAACTCCACTTTCATGTTAAATTTTTAAATGTTGTCTTTCAATTACAATAATTATAAGTTTGTTCTCTCCTAGGGACAAATATGAGAAGTCTGTAAATGATGTCTTCTTGAACATATGTTATTATGTCATAAGGACATGCAACGTAGAATGGAAATTGCATCATCTCCACAAAAAATAAAAAAATATCACCCTTGCATTGACTGCTCCTTCCTGCAATTGCA
The DNA here is from genome assembly GCA_019776745.2 of Taxus chinensis. Classification (NCBI taxonomy): domain Eukaryota; kingdom Viridiplantae; phylum Streptophyta; class Pinopsida; order Cupressales; family Taxaceae; genus Taxus; species Taxus chinensis. Next base: position 124,619,614 of record CM034154.1, read on the forward strand.
TCTTACTAATTTATGTAACAGTAGTTCCAGCCTTCCTTGCTTAACAGAAGATGATCTCTATCCCTTCTCCACATTATCCCTTTGTCCATATTAACATATGTACTAAAAGTATTTCTTCTTTGATTAGCTTCTGCTTCCACCTGCAACTTGATATATGCTGTTTTCTCTTCTAAAGTTGTTCTTTAATAATTTCTCACTCCAACTACACTTTTGTGTGTGAGGTGATTTCTTTCTTTTGTTTATGAGATATGACTTAGTAGTGGCATGAACCCTTATTTTGTGGTTTATATGAATCTAAAGTTGTAATTAAAGCAAAAGCTTTTTTGAAGTTGTAAGGCAGCTTCACATAAATCTTCACAATGTTTGTGCAACACGCATATGGTATAGAAATGCCACTTCCACCACCCACGCGATTTCAACTCATTGCATCTGCCATTTGGCAGGTTGAAGCGTTAGTTTCCCTGTATGAACTTGTAGGTCAGTGCTCGTTTAGTTTTGGTTTTTATTTTGAACTCAACCTAAGAAGACGGGTGAGAGAGTAAAAGCAATGTGCAGAGGCAAAAAATGGGAGGTAACTTGACTTGTTGCTTTAAGTAAATGGTGCTAACGTGTCAGGAAATTAGTTGTAAGTTGCAAAGCTTTAATATCAAATCTGGAGAAAGAGAGTGAGTAATTATATAAAAATCCACAACTACCCAAAATAGAACAATAGGACTGAAAAGCATAGTTACTAAGTCCAGAAAGACAGATCCATTCCAGAGGGAAATAAAAAATAAAAAATCCAGAATTCTCGAAAATGATTTGGAAAAATCCAGAATTTTTGAAAAATTTGGAAAATCCAGTCTGAGTTGTATGTACGTACATACATATGTACATGCATGCTTCCGTGCATATATATGTGGCCCGTGGGCCCAAAAAAACATCAAGTTCAAAAAAAAAACTGAGCCAACCCGGACAGAGATGGGGCAACTGCAAAATCCGGATCCATCTGGATTTTGTACATATCCACCCAGATTTAGTAACTATGCTTAAAAGTACATTAAGCAAGCATAGCAATGTGGAGAGCCTAAAGCAAGTATGATGACCATTTGTATTACAATATTTTTTATTGAAAATACCATATGAAGAGTGATTGGAAGGGGACCAACATTGACAACAATCTAACTAATTTTGTGGAGAATCATTTGCAGGCTGACTTACAACTATGAGCATTTCATTTCTTCTCCAGCGTGCTGTCCAGGCAGAAAAAATTCCTGCTGTACAGAAAATGTCAAAATGCTTTCCAATCTGCAATTAGCAGGCAAAGAAATAGAACTCCATACAGATGGTCCCATAAAGCCCCTATCAACAAGGTCCTATGCATTTTAAAATGCAACATGCTAGTGGCAAAGAGAGAAATCTACCAACAAAGTTCAAAAGCATAATTTTAATCAAAACACGCATTTTGGAAAATATAGCTCTATATCAAACAGCTACTACCTTATCTCCATTTGAAGATCGCCTCTACCCCCAAATTTTGTAACCTTGTCACAATACCTTGTGTTCAAAGAAGAGGTAGATGCAAACAAGCATAGTACTACTACTAACCCATTAGCAAATACATATATCTAAAATAATTGAATAAAAATTGGAAAATTTGCTTTCAAAAGTTTGTCGAACTACTGCCTCAATATGTTGTGTATGCCAATTATGGTCTCACAAAATAAAAGCGAACCAATTCAACAACTCCAAGTGCCTTTCATCTTAACCAAGGTCCCATTATTGCCATATTTACTAACCAACATAGCACTCTGATTGTGCATAGCTTGGGCATAGTAAATTATGATGGATTGTTGTGTTTTCCATGTCAAATGTCTCCTTGTCCAGGGAACATCAAGAACATTGATTTTAAAACAAGATTTATAATAACAACCACATGAAGTGTCCAAAAGATTTATAATAACAACCACATTAAGTGTCCAAAAGATATGATGGCACCTACTTACAATATTCTACAGATTGCTTTGCATGCTTTTGCATTGTCTATGATGACTTTGACCACGTTTTTGAAAGTTATTTAGCGAGTTGAGAGCTAAACAATTTTAAAAAGAGACCCACAAGATGCCCGTTACATAATAATTTGATAGATGGAGGAATTGTGGGTATTGGCCAGATTTTATGTGTTCTTAATGTTTTTCTTTCCATGGACAATTTTATTGGTCAAATTTCCAAAGGAGGGAAGCATCTTCCATCCATGACCACCTCTGCAGATTCATTTGTCATTTCTTAAAACTCAGCCAAACATCATGCACTAAATTTTGTTATTTTCCTAATTGGATGCAGATCTCCAATTTCCTACCACCCAAGGAAAAAAACAAATCCAAGTTGAGGGAGTAGGGGGGCCAATTCCAAGAGCTCTAGTTTAAAATGCACACGATGCATACATCATCAAAATGAAAATGACCCAAACAGAATTACTTGCCATGTCCAAGAAGTGAGCCATACTTATAAAACAATATAACTACCCCCATAATTAGGCAATTAAATGGATAGATCACCTTAATAAAAGGACACTATCAACACATTTCTGCAATTTGATTGCATGTTCTCAAAAAAATTAAGATCAACCTATGATATGCATTCTTGTATATTGGATTCAAGATACTTCGTGACCTGCCTCCACAATCAAGCATACTCGTCCCTAATGGTATTATCACAAGTAGAGTTATCAAGAAACATGAAGACCTCATATTAGAGATTGGCCCTCATGATCTATTAAGAATGGATGGTCCATGTCAAGAATGAGTATGTGAAGGGTGTAAATTGAAATATATGCTATTAATTCATTATAATTTATATGACAACATAAGTGATTTAGATCGATATTATGGAAAATCATACGGATGATTGATTGGAAACGATTCATATAAAAATTGTTGGAAAAAAATTATATAAACATCAAATAATAATGAAAAAAGCTTACATATTTTCAAAAAACAAACTATGAAATATGTATATGAAAAAGAATTTCAAATTTATAATCAAACAGAAACACCCTGATTGGAGACTTTGGTAACAGTGATCCTGATATTCAGAAATATCCTAATTGGAGACTTTGGTCACACTGATCGAGAGACTAAAGCTGTAGGCATTCTAAGGAGGTACATCCATATACTTCAAATGAAATTAGAATTCCTATCAAAGATGCGAAGTGTAAGCACCTTAGCTTAATACTGAAATTCCTATTAAAGATATGATGTGAAAGCGCCCTCGATTAATACTATAATTCCCATCAAATGAAGTAGGCTTTATGTATCTCAAAATTACAACTAGTTTTGATTGAATTCTGGAAAGACTAATCATTACAAGTTATCCAATGTGCTAATTGCTTAACTCATAATAAAGGTCAAGTGATTAGCCAATATTGGGTTGTAGAAGGTGCATAGCACATGGATGAGAAAATACAAGACCATTAACAACTATAATTCAATTGTGTATTCTCGTATTGTAGTTTTGAAGGGCCATTTTATGCATTTATAGGAATTTAATTTTTTCTTGTGTAGATATATGATGGGATAATTGTACTTATTGTGTAGGGAGGAAATAAAAATATCCCATTGGTCATGTAAATAGCTTGATTTTGTAAAATTACTTGACAAATTATCATTCTGAATGGTAACACTAAAAATGCATCATACCACCTTTAAAAACTAGAATAAAGCAGACTCGGGAATTACCTCATTGACTTTTGCACAATTTGTCACTCGTTTAGCTCTGCTTGCAAACTGCAAGGTCCCTCGTGTTTCATCTGTATGAATCTACACAGACCATTAACTTAAACATCAGAATAAGAACGTATTTTCTGGTTTCGGAGATGGGGTCACTGCATACATTCACAGATAATTTTACCTCTTCAGGCGCAACTGTGCAGATTATAGCAGTCTTGGCATTTCCACCTAAAGCTGGCTGTAAGATGCGAGTCAGCTTACTGTCACGATATGGAACATGTCCTCTGCTCCCAAGAAAAGGACTATCATTGGTTAATGAGCTGAAACTTGTCACAAAAATAGAACCACGCATTGTTTAAAGAATTGGTAGAATATACAATCAGAAATAATTGCCAGATGATATACCTCTGTTTGCCACCACCTTCACTAAGCTTATTGATTACCGTACCAAGACTCATCAAACTTTTGTTAATGTGGGTTCCTTCTTTGAGACGGACTCCACCAGCTCCAGTCTTAGCTACTCGCTCTGAACCAGCTAAATCCACCAAATTCTGCAAAACAACAACATTATGTTTAAGCCAGGAGCCTTGCAAACATAACACTACACCATCTTATCTTACTTTGAATGCCAACTAAAGGAAGGTTAAGGTGATAAACAATCCACATCTTGCTCACCAAAACAGAAACTCTTACAGCATCCTTGTCATATGAATTTCCATTTATCTCTGCATTCTTGTCTCTGCTTTCTATTACCTTAAAATTCAATCCAGCAAAATCAGAGTCAAATTGAGTTCCACGTCAGATAAAACCAAAGCATCAAATAAAGATGAAGCCCTGAATCTATCGAAAAATCAAAAAAGATAAGATTGATAGCATACTGCACACTCACCATTCTAAAAATCGTATGAGACCTGCTACTTCTAACATTCATGTTTGTCTCCCCAACATGTCTGTTTGCTGCGATAAAAAATTAGAGTTGTCAAAAATGGCAGCAATTATTCAATTCGTATGAGCTAAAGGTACTGATGGTAAACACGTTTATGTTATTTTTAAATACAAGGAAACAAGGATATGAGCAATCATCGCCTTGGCAGAAAAGAAAACAGCATGCTTATCATACCTTCTCCTAGTTCAACAAGTTCAAATACTTGCTCTGGACTATTTACAATTTCCTCTCTTAAACCTGCAACAAATATACCACGCTGAAGAAAGCCCTTTGTAAGCACATTATTCCAGCACACAGTATCAACAATAAACTGAAGCTAGTTTTCTCGAAGTAGGCCCACCAAAACTATACTGAAGCTTACCTCTAAGTTTTCATGAACTTGGAGTTTCCGATTCTCGGGAGCAAGGAGGTCATTGATCTCTTCATTGTAAATTTCCATATATGAAACTCGAATTAAAAACTCTCGATCAGATATCTGCCAATATCAGGGTATTAATATGTTGGTAATTTTGCAAAAAGAGTTGCCAATCACCTGCACTAGTATCTCACAGGAGTAAATGTTATTAATAACTAACAACTTTGCTTACCGACTGGATGCTTTGAAAAACATTATATACGGCCAAACGAATAATGCCAGGATCCTCTGAGGATCCTTGCATAGTGTATGTCTTGCCACTGCTTGTCTGCCCATAGGCAAAAACAGTACCTAATCAATATCCATTCTCGCCGTTAGTTTAAGAAAAAGAGAGAAACAAACAATAACCTGTTATTGCAGACAAACAAAACATACTATTACACAATCCTTATGAGAAAATAAAAACTGTGATACAGTACACTGCACAAAGAAGAGCTGATACAACATTTTATAAGGAAAATTGGAAGATTTCATCTTTTCCTGTCTTTTACATGAAGCTTTTCTTGACCATGACAGATTTAACTTCTTGAAAAAGAATAAATCCAATACTCTTTTGGTATTTTCCATCTTCAACTTTACTGTGAAATGACTAGAAGCTTGTGTGCAACTAGGCTATAAATGGCTTTCTAACCATATGTATTTTCAATTAAATTTTAAATTACCTTAAAACATTATGTTTCAATTGCTACTAAAACTCCATATCAATCTGTTTCATGTACATGAACTTTCAATTTCTTTACAAATAGTCTTTGAGCTCCTACAATATTTATATAATATATACATCACATATCCCTCATCTCTTTTTCTAAACTTGAGCTTTCATTATTTGGAGAATTTTTACTCATGCAGGTCTTAGCCACCGTCTCAGTCATATCAATCTCTTCATAAAAAAAATAACAAACACTTTCTGGTTTAGCAAAGATAATCTAAACATGTAGTTCATTGTTTCTTTGAGCATACTATCAGTTATAACAAAATCATTTGAACTTTCTCAAAATGCTTGATAATCATTAATGTGATTGCACTCTCCCATAGTACATGCTGTACCCATAAGCCCATATAGAGATTCCTTTCACATTCCAATCCTAGGTGCAACCAATCCATACTTACATATGACAATAAAGCTTAACATCATTTTCCTTTTCATCTAGGCACTTTCTAATTCAAATTACTTAAGTTAAAACTTGTAAGCCTAAGGAATCACCAGTATTGAATGCTGCCAAGATTTAATCTCTATCTAAAAAAAGACTTGCACCGTTGCTTGCTTTCCGAAAAAGATTATATGTAGTTTCCAATTACCCTTGTTCTCGAAGAAACTCAAATTAATCAAACCTCGTAGGAACCCTGTCATTCATATAACACCAATAACATATAGATTGGATATAAACATAAATGTGTCAAAACTGCTTCTTAGTACCCTAGATTAGCAAAGTTGATAATAGTCAACAACCATATTTCACTCAATTTTTTCTACTAAATAGTTTTCCCATGCCCTCTTGATTTGATTTTTGTATTTTGTCATGTAATTTTGACACTACTAATATACAAACTCCAAAGATTTCTAACTCCCATACACTCTTAGAGAGCAGTCTCATGCAGGGTGCAACTGCAGTTATTATTTAACAACAGGCGGTCCCATGGAACTTTTTATATTGCAAAACTGCAAATAATAGAATTTTTTCCTAAATTTGTGGAGCAGCAGCTACTTAGGAACGGTAGTACCAGCCCAGGTAGCTTTAGGGGGCTGAGAATTTGCAGCAGCTGCAGAGATTGCAGGGTTCCTACAAGCCAAAAGGCAGATGCATACTAGTTAAGTTAGTTTTTATTCTATTTAAAAAAATCTAACAGTGATTATGTTTAGAAGCAATACAGAAAAATTTACAAATCATGGAACCACTTCCCCAAAAAAAACCTCCTAAAATTTAGTTGCAGCACCTGTAAACTCTTCAACTTTGGAATTATTCACAAAATCACAAATTAATCGATGTTGTTTACTTTCTATTAGAAAATAACAGAGATAACTAGTGAATGAATTATTATTGTGCTTAGAATCAACAATTATAGTAAAGGAAAGAATATAAGCTCATAACACCAACAATTTTATCCTGGAAAACCTCTAATGGAGGAAAAACCATTTGGGAAGGGAAATTGCTCTTTCTTCCCACTTCTATTGGCCAATTCAAATCAACAAGTACAAAATTTACAATAAGTATGAAAGGGAAGTAGATAATATCTCAACACTTCCTTTCAATTACTTGCTTGCTCTATCTCAACACTCCTTTCTTCTACAAAATACAATTTCCAGCACTAAGACTTCTTGCTCACTTTCTCTCATGCTTCGATGATCTTCTACACTTCTAAAATCATGTATTTATAGCCTTTCTCATGTCCTCCCATGCACTGGAGAATGGGAAAGGTCATGAAGGAGAAGAGAAATGGACATCCTTTCAAATTCAGAGGCTGTTCATTTCAAATTTTGTTTTTGTCTGTAATGGCAAGGACCACCGCCCTGTGCAGACTAGTGGTCCCAAGGACCACCACCCTGTCTGGGCGGTGGTTCTGTAACCGCCGCCCTGCACCAGGTGGTGGTCCTGTTACTTACAAGACAAAACCTCCGTTTATTGTTTTTCTTCTTTGTGCTGACTGTTTCTGATGAAGTAGAGTTATTTTGGATCCCTATGGATCACACCTCCCCTTCTTAGGAGGATTTTGGTCCCACAAAATCTTAGTGGGGTAAGTAGATGAGGAAATAATTCCCCCACTTGCTCCTTTAAGTACCACCGGGCTTGCCTTGGTGTCTTTCCTTTCAGTCCAATCTGCCAAGACTCCTGCGGACCTCTTCTAGTCTCTCTGACCTTCTACTGTAGCACTACATCCTCCTCCAATTCACCTCATGAGTCCAAGATGCAATCCTCAATGGAAGGTAGCAAATGTAGTTCTTCATCTTCATCTAGCATGGATGGCTCATATAGGTGCAAGTTCTCACAGTTTACTACAGAGTACATCCTCATGAATGATGGTAAATCAAGTCGAAAAGAATTTTCTCCAACCTGATCCAATATGGTGAAGGGTCCATATCGTAGTGGCTTGAGCTTCCGTGCTTGACCTTGTAGTCTCTCCTTGCTCAAGTAAAGCCAAACTTTATCTCCAACATGAAGCTTGTGTTCCCTCCTATGCTGATTGTGCCTAGCTTTGTACTTTGCTTGAGATTTCTCTAGTTGTTCTTTGACCTTGAGATGGATTTTCCAGATCCTCTCAATGAACTTGTTAGCTCTAGTCACCTCTGTGTCTCATGTATCCTCCTCATCCTACTATCCAACTGCTATGTCCAGCGGATTTGTAGGTAGATATCCCAAGCATGCTTCAAATGGTGACTTCATAGTGGATGTGTGTACTGCCTCAATTATAGGAATGTTGAATGTAGGCTAAGGACTCGTCCCAAGTCCTTGGGTACTTACTATTATACCCTCTGATCAACTGTACCAAAGTCCTGTTTACCACCTCTGTTTGTCCATTTGTCTGTGGATGGAAAGTTGTGCTCCTCTGTAACCTGGTATCCATCTTGTCCCACAAAGTAGTCCAAAACTTCCCCAAGAACCTGGAATCCCTGTCAAAGACAATAGACTTTGGCAAACCAAAATGCACCCATACATTAGCAAAGAAAAGATATGTTGCCTCATGTGCTTTTACTGTCTTTTTACATGCCATAAGAATACACATTTTACTGAATCTATCAACAACAACATAGAGATAGTCATGGCCATGTTTAGACATAGGTAATCCTCCTACAAAATCCATAGAAATTTCCTCCCACGGATGAGTAGGTACTGGTAAAGGCATATACAAACCTTCCTTCCTAGTTTTAGGCTTGCTAGTACAATAAAGTTTACATCCACGAATAAATTTTGATACTTCTTCTTGCATGTTGGGCCAATATACATACCTTTGCAAGTGGGCTAGGGTCTTACCAACACCGAAATGTCCCGCTACTTTCGAGGTATGTGCTTCCCTCATCAATAGAAGTCTTTCTTCTTTAGGCACACAAAGTTTCCCCCATCGGTAGAGCAGCCCGTCCTTGAGATAACAATCTTCAATCCCCATCTTTTCAGCCCCTTGGGACTGCAACTTCTGAAATGTCACCCCAAAGTCTATCTTGGGCATATGCCTCTCCGTAAGCTTCCTTCGTGAAGGGCTCAATCTGAGAGATAGTGGCCAAACAGGAGAAATTTTCCTGTGTGGGTGGCCTAGACAACATGTCTACCACCAAATTTGTACTACCCTTCTTGTATTTGATCACTAGATGGAACTGTTGAAGAAACCCCATCCATTTGTAGTGCCTTGCCTGTTGCAATTTAGACTGTGCTTGCAAATACTGGAGAGGTTTGTGGTCAGTGTGCACAATAGTTTCTTTACCCAACAAATAATGTTTCCATTTTTTAATTGCCTGAACTAGTGCATACATTTCTTTATCATATACTGAATATCCTTTAACTGCTGAAGTGAAGGTTTCAGAATGATAACATATAGGTTTACCTCCTTGAAGCAACATTGCACCCATAGCGTAATCACTGACATCTGTCTCTACTTCAAAAGGTTGCTGCAAACTAGGAAGAGCAAGTACTGGAGCATGACTAATCTTGTATTTCAATAACTCAAAGGATTTGTCTTGTTCCTTACCCCAGTCAAAACCCTTACTCTTTGCGGCCACTATGTGTAGAGGTGTTGCAATTGCTGAGAAACCTAGAATGAATTTCTACATGTACTGTACTGCTCCCACAAAACTTCTAGTCTTTGTGGCTCCTGTTGGTGTTGGCCAATTTGTGATGGCTTCCACCTTCTTTGGATCCACTCATAGCTCTCCTCCTCCAACCATGTGCCCAAGATAGACAAGTGACTATTTGGAAAATTCACATTTCTTCATATTACAAAGCAGTTGTTTCTCCCTGAGAACTTGCAAGACTTGTTGCAAATATGTTAGATGTTCTTCCCATGTGGCACTAAAAATCAAGATATCATCTAGATATACAATGACACATGAATCTATGAAATCCCACAATACATCATTCATCAATCTCATAAATGTAGCGGGTGCATTGCATAATCCAAAAGGAAGTACTAACCATTCATACAAACCCTATTTTGTTTTGAAGGTAGTCTTCCATATATCCTCCTCCTTCATCCTGACTTGGTGATAACCTGACTTAAGATCCAACTTCGTGAAAAATTTGGCATGCTGAAGCTGGTCCAAGAGATCATCTATGTGGGGAAGTGGATATATGTTCTTTATGGTGATCTTGTTCAAAGCACAGTAGTCGATGCACATTCTCCAAGAACCATCCTTCTTTGGCACCATCACAATAGGTGAACCACATGGTGAGGTGCTCGGATGTATCACCCCTTGGTCTATTAGTTCCTGGAGTTGTTTCTTTACTTCAGTACTCTCAAGCAAGGATTTCCTATACAACCCGATGTTCGGTAGAGGTGACTCTGGAAATAGCTTGAATCTCATGCTCTACTTCCCGTTTTGGTGGTAATCCACTAGGAGCCTGAAATACTTCCTGAAAAGACTGAATAATACTATCCAAATCTTGTTTTCCTTGGTTAGAAATCTCTAAAACTTCTACCCCATCTTGTTTATCCTTTAACAAAAGTAAACAAAACTGATTATGATTTGACTGAATAAGTCATTTTGCTTGGTTAGCACTTACCATAGTAACCTGTGTCTTACGCTGGTGTGCCCGGATGTTGTAGCTGATCCCATCCTTGACCCATCTGTATTAGTTTTCCCTTCTCATAAATATAGCATCCCTAACATACAAGTAAGGACTCCTGAATACAACATCAAAAGCATCAAGTGGAATAACATCAACTTCAAAAACATCTATATATTGGGAATTTATCCCAAACTTGACCTTACATCTTCTTGTTACCTGAATTTCAACACCCTTCTTCACCCAACCCAAAGGATAAGGGTGCGGATGCTCGTAAGTCTCAAGACCAAGCTTCTTTACAACTGCCTCAGAAATAAAATTATATTGAGAATCGGTATCAACCAATGTATTTACCTTAGTCCTCTTGATCTGGATTTTGATCTAGAATAGTCTACTCATCTCCTCTTCGTTGTCCATGTTGGTGGCCATGCATCCAAGCCTTTCGTCTACATCAGAGTCATCTTCGATTTCCACCTCCCCTTTTGTCTTTACAGCTATCATGGACTTCTTGGAGTCCTTGGTTTGGTTCTTCGGATGTAACTCCGGATGCAACTTCCAACATGTAGCATCAGTATGACCATTGATATCACAATTCTTGCAAAAATTCTTGGGATCTTTATAAGTATTTAAAGTAGTGGCAGCTTGTTTACCTTTCCCTTTCCACTTACTCTTGTTACTTGTTTGCCCATAATCCTTTTTCTGCTGATTTGTTGACTGCTTTACCCTCGGCTCTGCTTCTCCTTGCTTTTTCTCATCATCTATGTAGTATGCCTATACACATGCTTCATTGAGATCCTTGGGCTTTGTGGAGATGACTTTTCTTCGAAGGTGAGTGTGAAGTCCTCCCAAGTACTTGGTCAGAATATCCTCATCCTCCAAATCCATGTTTAGCAACATGGCTTGCCTCCGAAACTCCGTAGTATAGTCCTGCACACTTTGACCACTACCTTGTCTAAAATACTACCATTTAATCATTTGGTCAGTTTTATGGCCAATAGGATAGAAGTTAGCTCTAAGTAATTCCTTAAATTCTTGCCAAGACTTCACAATAGGACGCTTCTTCTTTTCACAAGTAGTTAGATGAGTTTCCCACCAAACTAGAGCATGTCCCTCCATTTTGAGACATGCAAAGGTGATCCTTTGTGCCTCAGTGACATTATGGACGCTAAAATAGACTTCTAACTATTTCAACCATTTATCAAGTAACTCTGCATCTACTTGTCCTTCAAAGCTTTTGATTTCGACTTTAGTCTCAACTTTAAAAGGAGTATGTTCAGATTTTACCTTTTCTCTTGTGTTAGAAGTCTCTTCTTCATGCTCTTCCCCATAATCTTCCTCATGGTGACTCTTGCCTATACCAAACTTTTCGGCTAAGCCTCGAACCACTGAGTCCATGGAGTCTTGCTTGATGGAAGATGTCTTCTACAAATCTGCAAGTTCCTCTTGCCTTCTAAACATCCTATCCATCATGGTCTCCAGCATCTCGATTCTATGGACCAAGTTCTCTTCCTCCATTTCTCCCCGAATTCTCTATTTCCACTTCTTTGTAGAAATCTATGGATCGCAAGGTAAAGCTTCTTCACCTTTAGATCTTGTCACTGTCATACAAATTCAAGAATGAAATACCACAGTCCTGGATACTTGTTAGCTCTGATACCAAAATGATCTGTAAACTCTTCAACTTTGGAATTATTCACAAAATCACAAATTAATCGTTGTTGTTTACTTTCTATTAGAAAATAACAGAGATAGCTAGTGAATGAATTACTATTGTGCTTAGAATCAACAATTGTAGTAAAGGAAAGAATATAAGCTCATAACACCAACAATTTTATCCTGGAAAACCTCCAATGGAGGAAAAACCAGTCGGGAAGGGCAATTGCTCTTTCTTCCCACTTCTATTGGCCAATTCAAATCAACAAGTACAGAATTTACAATAAGTATGAAAGGGAAGTAGATAATATCTCAACACTTCCTTTCAATTACTTGCTTGCTTTGTCTCAACACTCCTTTCTTCTACAAAAATACAATTTCCAGCACTAAGACTTCTTGCTCACTTGCTCCCATGCTTCGATGATCTTCTACACTTCTACAATCATGTATTTATAGCCTTTCTCATGTCCTCCCATGCACTAGAGAATGGGAAAGGTCGTGAAGGAGAAGAGAAACGAACATCCTTTCAAATTCAGAGGCTGTTCATTTCGAATTTAGTTTTTTGTCTGTAATGGCCAGGACCGCCACCCTATGAAGACCGGCGGTCCTGGGACCGCCACCTTGGCTAGGCGGCAATTCTTTAACCGCCGCCCTGCGCAAGGCAACAGTCCTATTACTTAAAAGACAGAACCTCTGTTTCATTGTTTTCCTTCTTTGTGCTGACTGTTTATGATGAAGTAGAGTTATTTCGGATCCCCATGGATCAGTAATTTACAAGCTAAAGCATTGAATACGCTTATCAAGAGATCCACACATCGACAAATTTTGTTTGTCACTATTTGGTAAAACCTACATGAAGATCCTTTGTGTATAGTTTTCTCTTTAACATAATAGCTATAGTCGATGTTATATGTCTCCTGATGAAAATTACAGCTTCATTCCCTTATATCTAGGTAGACGGTGCGAGTACAAATATAGGTACAGGTCCTAGTACAGCAATTGTTTTGGGCTTGGGTACAGCTTTGAATACAGGCATACAAAAAAAAATTAAAATAATAAAAAAAAATAGCCAAATAAGCAAAAGTAACCATATGATATACATAAAGTAAACAAAATAAGCTAAATAACCACAAAACATACTAATATAAATAAATCAATGCCAAATGTCATGATATTCATTGGTCGAACTTAGAACAAGTATTGTTGAATATATATAGTTTTTGATCGGTTATGCAATTTTACCTGCCTCTAACCGTTAACTAGTGTAACCACCAACTTTCATAATAAATCTTTGCTGCTACGTCCATTCTGGGAGTGCAGATTCACTCCTCTCATTTCTTTTTCTGTTTTTCTTCTGCTAACATTGGTATCAGAGCATTCACAGTTGTTCAAAGTCGTAATTCAAGGAAGCCCTTCAAGAGGCATGAACTAAAAGTTTGGGGAATCCTTAACAAGGCACAAACTTGAAGCTTTGAAGGAAAATAACCGTCGCGTTTAAGGAAATACAATCGCCAATATAGTCGCAAATCACAAATAATAGTCGTTAGATGGAAATATAATAGAAAAAACTAGAGACTCCGGTCACAAGGGCAAAAGTGTTGTCTTTTTCTAGAGTTATAGATTTTACAGTCCTATAGTGGTGGATTTTACAATCACAAAGGTCATTTTGTCATTGTTTGTTGCTTGTTCGTGAATCATGTGGGCAAAGACAAGGGCAGAAGACATAAACCCTAGACATCTGTCTGAAAAGCAATTTTTGAAAAGTCTAGTTATTTTCGTCATGATTTCCTTTGAAAACAACCAAACAGTCACATTGTTGTTATTGTTGCTCCATTATTATTCTGAATTAATTTGCGGGTCAGAAATTTGTGAGTAATGGCGAATATTTCAATCTTGATTCTGCCAAAGATGCAAAAATTGATGGGCACAAATTTCAATGTATGGAGCCATAAGATTTTTACACTTGCAAATTTTTTGTGATTGTGATGAGATAATTACGAGTAGCAAAGGTCAACCAACGACAAACTTCGTTGATTATGACAGACATCATAAGGAAGCTCTATTACTTCTAAAGTTATCTGTGTCAGATGATATGATACCGGAGATGCAGAATGACAATGTGGCAAGCACACTATGGACAAGTTTGAAAGACATATTAGACATCAAAGAAGGGTCGGGTTTTATACCTAAAGAATATGCTCTTCTTCGTCAAGTTACAAGGTGGGTCACAATCAGAGCACCTACTTCGAATGAAAGACCTCTGAGAGCAGCTCGCTTTTGTCAACAAAAAGGTTGATGATGATAATATGGTGGTTGTAGCTCTAAACAATATACCTTTCTCATATGAATCTTTTGTGGAGGCTCTTCATTTAATGGTTGAGAGTCAAACTCTTACGTTTGACAAGGTAAGTTCCTACCTGTCGCAAAAGGAACAAAGATACTCACAAGCCAAGGAGTCCAGTTCTGGACAATCTGAGAGCACTTTGTTGCTCAGGAAAGTGGAAGCGACAAGTTGATACATCTACTTCCTCTCCTAAATTTCAAGTGAAGTGTTATTATTGTCACAAACTTGGTCATATGAAGAAGGATTGTCATAAGCAACAAAATGCCATGAAGAAGCAGAAGAGGCAGGCACATGTGGCAACAATTGAACACGAGTCAAAAGATGAGTATGCCCTCATGACATCATGCTCAGATGGTGGCAGCCCTACTCAGTCTTGGTTTTTTTATTCTGGAGCATCACAACACTTCACGTGTCAAAGAGATTGGTATATCAATTTTCATGTTAATTTATGTTCTTCTAATTCAGTTACTTTAGGGGATGGGGCATCACTTGCTATAAAAAGGATTGGGGATGTTTGTATTGTGTTAAATGATAACACCAAACTGCTTGTGAAAAATATTAAATATGTGCCTAACATGAATAAGAATTTGTTATCTATTAGTCAACTAACTGATAATCCTAATATCTCTGTAAACTTTTCTAGCAAACAATGTATTGTGTCTGATATCAAGCAAAATAAGGTTGTTGCCCTGGGGATTGGGCGGTGGCCTATATAGGCTAGTTGATCCTACCACGATTAACTTGCATGTCTTAGTTGTGGAAGGCAATACCAGCATTTTGTGGCATGAGAGATATGGACATCTCGACCTTCAATATCTAGCCAGCCTTCATAACACCTACATGGTTGTTGGTTTACCTCCTATCCAAGGAAAACAAGATATGTGTGTTGGCTATTTTGCAAGAAAGCAGAAGCGAAAGCCTTTTCCTGTTGAAGGTACTTGGCGTGCAAAGGGGCTCTTGGATCTTGTGCATGCAAATTTGTGTGAGCCATCGTGGAAGACTTCAGATTTGTGTGAGCCATCGTGGAAGACTCCCCCAGGCCTTGGTGCACATTATTTTCTCTTGTTGGTGGATGACCATTCTCGACGGATGACCATTATTTTTTGAAGAAGAATTTTGATTGCTTTGCTTCTTTTGTCAAGTTCAAGGCCTTGGTAGAGAACCAAACCAGCAGACGGATCAAGACTTTGAGATCCAATAATGGGAGTGAGTTCATCTCTGAACAGTTTGCAGATTTCTACAGTAAAGAAGGGATTCAACGACAATCAACAACCCCATGTGCCCCACAGTAAAATGGGGTGGTAGAGAGGCAAAACAAAACCATCTTGGAGATGACAAGGTGCATGATGCACAATGGAGTGCCATATAAGTATTGGGGAGAAGTCGTTAACATAACAATATATATTCTCAATCGGAGTCCTTACAAAGCCTTGCAGGAGATCACACTAGAAAAAGCTTGGTCCAAAATCAAACCTGAGGTATTAGCTTTTCGTGTTTTTGGTTCAGCTACGTATACTTTGGTTCTTTATCATAAGAGGAGTAAGTTAGATTCCAAATGTTCTAGAAATTTCTTTGTTGGATATAGTGATCATTCTAAAGCCTATAGATTGATTGATACTTCCACTAATAAAATCATTGTTAGTTGAGATGTTGATGTAAAAAAAACATAGTCTTTCTTTGGATGTAACTAGCAAGGCGACCGGCAAGGGGGCAATAATCAACAAGGTGTAGTAACAAAAATTGGTTCTCTTTCCTTGCCCATTGATGAGTTTGGTCCTTCTCATAGTCCTCCACGAACTCCAGTAAAGTCTATGCACTCTCTTGCTAATACTTTTGAGTCTTTACGAAATCAACTTGCATTGGTTTCACCTCCACAAGCACGCAACCAGATCCCACATCCTCAGTTTAGTAGCAGCCTAAGTGTTATTACTCCATTATTCAAGATCTGCAAAAGGAAGAATTACCTCCTCTCTTAGATGGTTGGTCGACGAACTGGTAAGATGATTGATTATTTTGAGCAAGCTCAATTTGCTTTTGCTTCTCATCTTTTTCATATTCATGAGCCACAAAAATACTCTATAGCACGAGGCATACCGGCATAAAAAACCGCCGTGCAACTAGAGTATGATGCCTTTATTAAAAATAGTACCTGGAAGTTGGTACCATTGCCTCCAAGGAAACATCCCTTTGGTTGTAAATGGGTGTTCAAAATCAAGTGCAAAGCAAATGGTACTTTGGATAAGTACAAGGCTCGGCTTGTTGCAAAAGGAGGGTATAAACTATGAGGAGACTTTTGTTCCTACTTCAAAGATGGTCACTTTTCAGTTACTTCTTTCCTTCACAACTCAATGTGGTTGGAAAGTATATTAGATGGATGTCAAAAGTGCTTTCCTGAATGGTGATTTGAAGGAAGAGGTGTATATGACACAGCCTAAGGGTTTTTGGGCATGTGGTCGTGAACATTTGGTATGTAGGTTGATTAAGTCCTTGTATGGACTTAAGTATGCTCCTCGAGCCTGACATATTAAGATAGATAAACATCTCAAGGATTCAGGCTTCAAACGGAGTCATTCTAATATGAATCTCTATTGTCAAAAGCGATGGTGATGACACTATGATTCTTATTTATGTTGATGACCTTGCCATCACAGGCAGTGAAGATATTGCAATTCATATGGTAAAATCATACTTATGTGTTGCTTTTGACATGACTAATTTAAGCCTCCTTCACTATTATCTATGGTGTAGAATTTTGGCAACGTGATCGTTTGATTTTCATTTTTCAAGTTAAGTATGCCACAAACCTCTTACAGAAATTTCAGACGTATGAGTAT
Organism: Taxus chinensis; assembly: GCA_019776745.2. Lineage (NCBI taxonomy): Eukaryota > Viridiplantae > Streptophyta > Pinopsida > Cupressales > Taxaceae > Taxus > Taxus chinensis. The sequence goes on from CM034154.1 coordinate 124,637,224, forward strand.
AACTCTTCTTCTACACCTATGGAGGTCAGGCTAACACTTTCAACTCATGATGATTCACCATCGATCGATGAATCATTGTACAGACAGTTAATGGGTAGTTTGATCCACCTCACAACTACATGACCAAATCTATGTTTTGTTGTTGGCTATCTTTCTCAATTTTTCGCTAATCCACAACTCATTCACTAGAGTGTAGCAAAACAAGTTTTGAGATATGTCAAAAGAACTCTTCACTTTGGCATTTTCTATCAGAGACTCCCTATTTTCAGACTGATTGGCTTTGCAGACTCTGATTGGGACAGATCGGTGGATACCTGGCAATCTACCACTAGGTATATCTTCTCTCTTGGTTCAACAGTTGTTTCTTGGCAAAGTAAGCTTCAACCCACTATAGTTATCTCTTCCAATGAAGCAAAATGCAAGGTTGTTATTAGTGTTAGTTGCAAAGCAATATGGCTTTGTTGGATTCTAATTGATTTTCAATTTCCTCAAGCCACTGCTACACCTATTTCATTTTTTTGTGATAATCAAGGTGTTCTAAAGATGGTCAAGAATCTTGTCTATCATGCCCACACTAAACATATTGAGATTCATCATCACTATATTCGACAATTGGTTGACTCGGGCTATATTTCTCTTGATATGTGTCCTTCTAAGGAGCAGTCTGTTGGTGTAATGACTAAACCTCTTGGTCCTTTGGTGTTAGTCAAGTTTAGAGACAAACTTGGTGTTATTTCCGGGTTAGTCATTAAGAGGTGGCATTGAATATATATAGTTATCTGATTGGTTATGCAATTTTACCTACTTCTAACCGATAACTAATGTAACCACCAACTCTCATAATAAATACTTGCTGCTGCATCCACTATAGGTAGTGAAAATTAGCTTCTCTCATTTCTTTTTCTGTTTTTCTTCTGCTAACAAGTACATTGTGTAAATATTACAATGTATACACAAAATCAAGACAAATCAGTATATTCATTATATTCAAAATCATAATGCTCTCAAGTGTATCCAGCCCTAAACAAGCTCCTTGAACTACTTGGTGCTTGTAGTGTAGGATCAGCCCTAAGCAATTGAAAATCTGAATATGCAATTAGAGACAAGTATGCAATGTGAGGAAGTGTATTGTTGTTTGAAAAGTGTTTGGGAGTGTCTTTGGGAGTGTCTTCTAGTGTTAGGGTTTTTATTTTTTACTTTTTAGAGTCGTTTTGACCTTTTTTGACCAAAAAAAAATTGACTGTTTTTACAGCAGATATTCTGTAAATACATCCAAGTAGACAAAACAATACACAAGTATGTCTGGGTGCGTCGAATGGCATACCCAAAGGTACCTAGGTTCTGTTTTGCATACCCTAAACAGTTCCTCGGCGTAGTTGGGCACATGCCATACCCATTTCCGATGCCTTCCTGGCTTCCTAGCCTTATATAAATGTATCTTTTGCACTCTTTTAAATATCCTGATTTACCATCCCATGTCTTCTCCTGGTTGATTATATAAGGATTTATATTTATGTTTATCCTTTTGTTGTGTTCAACTAATTTCTTAAACCATGTCATGCTTCCTAAGCATGAATACTTATTTTCATCCTTCGTCTATGAATACTTAAAGATAAAATATGATAAATATATTAATGTCCAACAAATGACCACAAAAGTAGGTCAAAGGGACTGCATAAAACAGCGAGAACCGAAACAAGGCGGGAAAACCAAAGAGTTCCCAAGAAAGACAAAATACAAAAGCCTAAGGAAGCTGCCAAGGGGAAGAAGAAAACACACCAAGATTCAGCTAAAAGCCTAATTTTTCCTTCTCTCAGGCCCACTTCGGAAATCTGTATTCCATTGCAAATCTAATTGTTTTTCCAAACTGGAGTTCAAAATCCCTGCCTTTAGAAGGCTTACCTTTGGTCGCTTCAATATGTCAAACTCTTTGAGAAGACTTTTTTTCATAGAAGTTGCATGCTTGATAAGAAATACCCACTAGTTGATGATTTCCCTGCATCAGTTCTCTATCATCCATTTATACATTCAACCACACAAAAGTAATATTGATACAGAAAACGCTCACAACAGCAACAAGTATAGTAAAATTTACTAAGCCATTTTCTTCTGCAAGTTCTTAGGGCAAACACTAAATCAGGTAGAGTGAATTCTCTGCTGAGCATGCTTCCAAAGTGTTTTTTCAAAATCCCTATCTTTAAAGACATCACTTCATTTATTAAATTATTTCAAGATGTCTTGCTCTCCGTAAAGAATTTTCTTCATGGAAGTTGCATTCTAGATGAGAATCTCCCAAGGGTTGATGATTACCATGTATCATTTCTCTATCATCCACTTACACGTTCAACCACATAGAAACAGTATCAATATACAGAGTACACTTAACAGAAGTACAAGTCTAGCAGAATTGGCCAAACTGCTTCTTCTAAAAGTTCTTCAAGCTGACACCAACTCAGGCAGCTGCAGGGGGAGCCTTTTGCGGGATCCACTACTGAAAAGTCTCTCCAGAACTAAGCTTTCAACTTAGACATCTACTTTGAACTTTGGTATCCTAATAAGCATGGGTAAGCATTTATACCCTGAGCCTCATAGCTCAAAAACAATTAGCTTCTTCATACTCAACTTCCTTCTCTTCTCATAATCTTATCATTACATCAGAACATAAAGGTCTATCATGCCAACATGTTTTCTGTAGATGTCCCATTCAAAGTATTTACACTATCATTTTTTCCATGGCGTGAATACTGGGTGTAACGATCTCTTGAGTTGATACAGGAGCTGTGTTCTTTGTATGCATCTGGCACATCTTGTTTGCAAGCAAATTAAGCACTATGTGTTGTTCGGTCATATTTATGCCTGTGGGACTGCCAATCTACATATTCAGTACATAACCAGTACTCCTTAACACTGTAAGTTATGGCTTCAATATAAAGCGCTTCTTAATGCTAAACTTGTATTTTATATCCCTGGCACAATACGCCCAAGCATGGTAGCTTACGGCTCAAGCACTTACTAAACTTCTGCGAGGATCCTCTAAAATCGCATTCTAAGAAGCCAGGCATTGCTTCACAACAGTTTATAAATGGGCATTTTACTGTAAAGCTAAATATGTGTGTTCAAGACCTTACCATTAAAACCATGAACTGCTGCCTCGATGAGTTCCTTTGTATGAATTTCATATATGTTGCCGTTTTTCGAGTCGTATCCGAAAACATGATCTGCCAAACATTGAATGCGGCAACATTTTTTCAAAATATATGTCAATCTATGAAGAAGAAAACATATGCAACTAAGCGCATAATAATATTTACCAAATGTATAAGAATAGCCTGAGATGGGCGTTCCAAGGGCGTTATGGAGTGAAATTCCGTTGTCTTCCACTCTCCAATAGTTTCCTTTCACTGGCTCCTGCGTTTCAGGGGGTCGAACCCGGACCGCCACACAAATCCTCTCCATTTTTCAGTTTAAAAATAAACCCCCAGGAATTTAGTAAAAGCGGGTCGGAAGCTTTCAAAATTACTCAGAAATGCATTTAAAAGCTGCTTCGATCCTTTTTTAAATCAACTGAGTGCTGTTTTCCGGTCTTAAACAAAAAACAAGGGTTTGATTATAATGGTGAGGAGAGCTTCAATTTTTCACAGGAATTTATCAGAAATGCTTAAAGCGAGCTGCATTTAGAGAGATTAGGGTTTCAAGGGTTTTTTTTAAATGTGAATCGAGGATGTGAGGGGCTGGCAAATTGCAGAGCGGGTGAAGAAGAAAATGAAAATTAAAATAAAAATGGGTTTGCGTCTTTCAAATGTTGAGGCATCATAAAGTGCCCGCCTTAATTTTCAAACTCAAAACTCGAAACTCAAAAGTTCGTCTCCATCGAAGTCATAAGTAGGTCCAACATTTAGTTCTTAAAAGAGTGTGGGCCCCTGATTTTAGTTAATTGCTTTAGTGCCTTATCTTTGTGGTTTATCAACTAGCAATTGCAATCCAAGGTGCGTGACGGTCACATTGATAAGTATCTCGAGTATGAAGCGATGTGAGGTGTGTAAATGAAGTGGTATGAATTTGTTTACATAGGGTTTTGAAGGTAATTTGTTATGGCAAGGATGATTTAGGAGGATTAAAAGTCCCAACAAAGATAATTAAATCGAAAGTAAAGTCGGAGGATGTGTTGGTCTAAGACTTTACAAGTCGGTCAAGATTGAAAATTATATCATAACCCTACTGTATGATTTTGGACAAAGTGACAATGAGAGCAATCTTAAAGTTGTATAGTGATAAGCAGAGGTTAAGTACTAATTTTATGTATTTATATTTAGAATGTGACGACACATCAGTGTGTAGGAATAAGCAAGTTGGGAGAGAGACAATAAGATTTATTGAGTGAGGATAGGATGTAGATATTTGTCTTAGCAAAGGAGCATGGTCATAACCAGCAGTGTTAGAAGGGTAAATTGCCAAATTTGAGTGTCTATAGTAGCATGGTGAGATTTATGATCATTACGGTTTCCCATCAAAATCGGAGTAACTTTGGAAATTAATGTGAGTTAGTAGTGATCGACAGCATGGAAGAAATAGAGTAATGGGCCAGAGTACATGGAGGTATGGAGGACATGTCACAAACCAAAGAGGATTTCTACAAAGTCTTCAATCAAACATGAGAAGAAGATGGAAGAGGCGTCATTGCACCAAAGTGCAACCAAAACAATCGAGCAAGGGTCAGCAAACTATTGGGGGGTTGAAAGAGGCACCGCGACAAGGCATAGTATTTTGTGGCATGGAGAGAGCATCAAAAGTGTTGGCGAGGTGGTGTGGATATCTGAGATGGTGAGAGGCTTAGGAAGTTCTTTGCAACAAAGGCAATGTGATGCAGTTGTGGTCAAGGTTCCTAATGAAGGGACACCTTCCACCACCCAACCCTTATCAGAGTAGATTTATAAAAGGTGCAATCTCAGGCACGACTTCTAACCAAGAAATAAATGACAATATCTTTATTAAATGTAAGCATGTTGAATTACAAATTTAGGCACATGGTCATAACACTATAATTGTAGTCTTTGATGAGACTCCTTAAGGATTCTGCTAAGAAATCTTGACCTGGACTTATCATAAGCTTGTAGACTCTGTTAAGCTTGTGTAGAACCAACCTTTGGCTCACACTTACATAAATAGACAACATTAGTTCCTCTTCTTTGATATCCAAGGCTTCTTAAGATGTTTTACAAGTTCCAAACACCTTCTATTACAAAAACCGTGAGTGCTTATGCACGAGAGTAAACTATTTACACCCTTTTAAAGTTAAAGTTTGTTTATGTTATGGAATGCACAACAATAAAAAATAATGTAAGGTTCATTACATGGGAGTTATTTTGATTAATTAACTTCCAACATTAATCATACAATATCATAATAATGTGAAAATACTTATAACTAGTGTTTATAATGTGTTATGATCTCAAATACACAATATGAAATACGTATTCGGCTAAAGATAGTGACATCAGGAGATCTGTGTGTACAAATTAGATAGAGGATCTAGGAGTGATGAACTTGTTGATGTTTTTGTTCCTAGAGAATGTAACTATGAAATTGCTTTGGTATGGAAATGTACACCTCTGGTAAGATCAATATATATGGTTCTTAGACCTATTTTATGGTCTTAAACCTACTTGGAAGTGAAGTTATACAACTTTCATTGTGCCCTTTGGTGGTATAGAAATATGTCTAACACTCTCAAACCCTAAGTGTCGTACAATCATCGAAATCATTTGACATAAATCTAAATGGAACTCAAACCCTAACCGATAATGGGCAAGGAGACCCTAGTAAGGAGGTTAGTATTTAGGTTGAAGTATAATCTGTGCACTCCCTACGTGAGAACTACTTTGAATAGGTCCTTAAATGACAAGTAGTTATTCTCCTAGCATGTGATATCTAAATGGAATGTAACTAGGTTCGGAGGGCAACTTGAATCACTTTGATTATGCTTGAGGTGATGACGTGTTCTTGCTAAGACTTTGAGTAGGGATATTTGAGTGGTCAAACTAGTTGAGTCTTTCAAAGCTTGAGTTCAAATTCGAAATGAGGGAAGTTGATCTCCTTAACCTGGTTAAGTACTTGGTAGAGATTGATCGGTAGGTGGTTAGCTTAGGTGGACAGTGACGTAAGCTTTTAGGAAGAATTTAGGGAAATAACCTCGAGTGTTACCCTTTTGTACTAGTACTCTTGTCAATGAGAGCGTCATGAGAGTGTCCTGGAGGATATCTTAGCTAAGACATCAGATATTATGCTTGAGGTCGATTGTAGTTCTTGAGGAAGTACTTTGAGGTAGGAGATCATTGGAGTGGTCGACCTGCGGTTGATGCTTGTTTCAAAGTCGAGTGCTTCAGAAGATGCAATCATAAGTTGATCTCTAATGACCTGGTTGAGCCCTCCTCTTTAGAGTTGTAATCAGTGGTTACCTTAGTGAAAACTGTGACAAGTAAGCTTTTAAAATATTTAGGGATCCTCTAAGTGCCTTTTGTGCATAGTCCATTTGCAATGAGAGCTCATGAAGAGTGTCTTAACAATGTTTATTTGAGGGACATTGGATATTATGCTCGAGGTGATTGTTGGTTTGTATGCTAAGAATTTGAGTTATCGGATATTGGAGTGGTCGACACTCAGTCCAAGTGTTTCAAAGTCGAGTAACATTGGAAATGAGGGAAGGTTGATCTCAATTTGACCTGGTTGAGTACTTTCTGAGTATGTAGTAGTGGTTACCTTGGTGGATGTGCTAGGTAAGCTTCATAAAATAGAATATGGAACGAATACATTCTAGAATGTGCACTTTTGTGCTAGTATTGTGCAATGAAGAAGATTCATGCAGAGTGTCTGTAAGATCACATAAACCTAAGACATTTGGGATATTATGCTCGAGGTGATTGTGTTTTGGACTACAAGAACACCGCCTTTCGAGTAGTCGATATCTGTAAAAATCTGGGTCAACCTGCACGCCTTGAGTGCCCATTTCAATAGAAACGAGTGCTTGGAAATGAGAAGAAGTTGATCTCTCTTGACTTGGTTGAATACTCCAAGCCCAAGTTGTAGTAGTCAATTACGACATTCAAGTGAAGATTCGGCATAAGCTTTTAACAATGAGAATTTAGTGGAAAATACAGCACTAGATGCCTTTTGAATAACTAGGTATTTGTAATGAGAGCTCATGAAAGTGTCTCGAGATCTTGCTAAGATATCAAGTCAGGGACTCATTGAGCTGGATTTTATACTAGTTAAGTGTTTCAGAAGTTGAAGTGCTTGGAAACAATTTTTTGTGCTAGTATTTCTAGTTGAGAGCTCATGAGTAAGTGTCTTGAGATCTTGTTAAGACATTGAAGTAAGGGACGGATAGCTTACGTGGTTGAGTGTTTCAGGTTTCCCAGTGCTTAGGAAATGAGGGAAGTTGGAATCCTTGACTTGGTTGAGTACTTTAGAGTTGCGGTCCTGGCTACCTTAGTGAGCCATGTGCATAAGCTTTTAAAATATTTAAGGAGCCATGAGTGTCACTTTTGTGCTATGTATTGTACAAGGTGGAGCCCCATGAGAGTGTTTACTCCTAGGTTATTGAGCTCCAGGTGATATAAACATTTATTACATAGGAATTTAGAGGCAATAAAAAAATGTCAAACTGTTGACCCATGAGGATGGGAAACACCTATACAGAAGGTTAGCAAATGTAATTGAAACCAAATTTGGAGGATGGATCTATGTCTAAAACCGCTTATATGAATGCAATTTGTCAGGACCCAGAATTGACATCCCGACCCTGACTATGCTAAAAAATGAAATTTGGAGGTTACATCATTACTAAGCATTGAGTTGGGATAGTATGGGTGCTTTGAAATGCATTTATATTTCAGGACTCCTGATGACGCTTCAGATGAGAGATGTCAAGTTATTTTCATGTTAGTGGTCACCCTATTGGATGTGCATCAACTTGAGGAAGATTTAAAGAGTCTCGGATGCCTCTTGTGCTAGTATTTACATTTAGGATGAGAGTAAGCCAGTGTTAAATTCCCATGTTAATGAATGAGTTGATATAAAATTTCTTATATAAGGTGTCCTGAAGGTAATTTTTTATGTAAAGGCCATGACCTAGGAGGATAAAAAGATCCCAACGAAAATAATGCAATTGAAACCAGAGTTAGAGGATGCATTGGTCGCTTTAAGATCATACAAGTTGGTGAGGACCAATAATTACATGTTGACCCTAATGTACAGTTTTTGATAGGATAGCACTAAGTGAAATTTGGAAGTTATGTCATGATAACTAGAAGTTAAGCACTAATTTTATGCATTTACATTCAGAACGTGATGACACATCAGTGTATAAGAATAAGTCAGTCGGGAGAGAGATAACAAGATGTACTGAGTGGGGATAAGATGAGAGTGTTTGTATTAGCCAAGAAGCATAGTTGTAACTAATAATATCAAAATGATAAATCACCAAATTTAAGAGTGTTTGCATTTGCTCCCTCCTTTAAGTATGAAATGAAACTTACTTGCTTCAAGGAAAGTGATACCCGAGTGTGTACACACATTTTGTTTTGGCTCAAATTTTTGTACCATCTAGATGTGTTGGTGTTGGCATGCTCCATGCTTAAACCTACAACACAAAGTGTAGTCAATGTCCACAGTATAAATTAAATTATAACTTAAATAAAATATAGAATTTGAACCTACACAAAGTGAAATAAAGAGATGTAAAACACGAAATTAATACACTTGTTTGTTCTACAGAGGGGAGATTTTATGTTTTTTTGCTTGCACTTAGAGATTTGGATTGTATTGTTAAATATGTCAAAGGATTGGGGTGACCAATTCCCAATTGTGTCGAAGGAGAAACATAAATATTGGGTGCATGCAAATCAACACTAAATAAAATGTAGAGAGATAAGAAAAGAGGGAGGTACGCAAAGCACCATGTGAAGGAAGAAGATCTTGTATCAAATTTTTTAGTAACCCTGAATATCTTCCCCTTTGAATGAGGATATGAAAGACTATCATATGAAGAACTTAGTTGTCTTCAATACTTTTCACAACCCCACAGAACACATTATTGCAAACATGGATATAGGCCCAATTTTGTGTATATAAACCCAAAGTATAAAATAGAATGGGTGCCCCCATACCCTCCCTGTGTGCCACACAATTGAGTAGCAGTGTATAATATGTTGAACTAATGATGGAGAAGAAGACTCATGCTCCTCAAAACCTTGTATTTTATACCCAAAAACTGAGTTTTAAGTGAGAGTGAAGGAGTAAAATATTCATGCCCCCTATAAATTGCTCTGAACTATGTCAATTGAGTATCAAATTATGTCAAAAGCTTGTATCCATAAGTGGAAACCTGGAATTGTAGAAAAATTTAATGATATTTCCCCAGGGCATAAATGTATGGTAGTGTTAAAAACATCCATGCGGTCCTAAATTTTCTATACAATTTTTAACATGTGCAAAATTTGCCCATTTTTGTATTTGGAAATGTTTTTGAGGACATGTACCACATGAAAACTTGTGTCTAAACCCTGAAGCTTGCTTTTAAGTGTATAATATATCCCGATGAAGGCCCCCTCTATTAAAGTGTGTACATTATAAAGTAATTAATCACGCATCTCAAAAGAATAGATGTGTACCCATGTATTGTGTATATGATAGGTTGTATGGAGAACGTGGAATGTTGGAGTGGTGGCCACTTGTGAGAATGTGTACCTATAAAAGGGGTTTCTCATGGTGAAGACCATGGCGCACAAAAAATAAGCAACAAGAGCAATAATGATAGTAATATAAACAACACATGTATAATAAAATGAGCAAAATACATAACAATAATCCAGTGAGTAAATAGAAGTAATAGTATGCATAAAAGAGTTGCATGAAGACATAGAGCTACAAACATAGGATGCCCATGGTGTCACAAGATAATCAAGTCATGTAGGTCGCATACAAGAGAAAAAATGTCACACAAAAAATCCATAGAGCCACATACACAGGACACCCATGGTGTCGCAAGACAAACAAGGCACTTAGGCCACATACAATGAGGCAGATAACAAGTGGCAATCATGTATAGCAAAATAGTGATGAAAAAAGTGATAAAAGCATCATAACAAGTAGTAAGAAAGGCACATGAAGCAAGATATGTCAACATTGCACAAGAAACGTGTATTAGTCATGTTATCTCAAAACATAACATGTACATAATGTAAGTAATCAAGTGTAATGATGAAGTAGAAAGGAACTATGATGAAACAATAACACATGTATAGTGTGGAGGGATGCCCCTAATAGAGTAGTGTAAGGAACCAAGGTAGATCTTGTCATCATGTAAAAATCAATATGTCCTGCATCAAGCTCAATATACCTCGTGAATGCATGTGTGCAAGGAGTAGAAAAGATATGATATCAATCAAACCATAGTGACAAATAATATATGTAATGTAAAGTACGAACAACTTAAGTTATGTGTATAGGTATTGGTTTTGTATTACTAAAAATATGTGTATGCTTTGTATTTTTGAATTTAGTTATGTACAGGAGAAGGGGTGACACAAGAGCTACCCAATTGGAGCCTCATGAGGAGGCAAATTAAACATGGAAGAAATAGGAAGCTTGATCCTCAATAGTGCCAAAGAAAAATGCTCATATTCGAGTGGTACATGAGTGTAATACGTGTCATATAAGTCTTGATAGGATAACTAGGTGGGTTATATGCACGAGAAGAAATATTCCATGGTTTAGACCTGAGAGGAGAAATATAAGAGAAAGATTTTTAAGAGATAATGTGTGCACTAGAAGACATGTGAGGAATCCTAAGAGTACAGGAGCCCCTAAAGATGGCAGGAGAGACAAAAGGCCTGGCTAAAGACCTGGAAGGGTGAGAGTCACTAGAGATAACATGTGCACTAAAAGACTTGTGAGGAATCCTATGAGGGCAGGAACCATCAGAGATATCATGTGCACTACAATACCTATGAGGAATCCAAGGAGGGTGAGAGTTAATAGAGATATCACGTGCACTAGAAAACCTATGAGGAATTACAAGAGGGTGAGAGCCACAAGATATAACATGTGCACTAGAATACCTATGAGGAATCCTAAGAGGAAGAGAACCACTAGAGATAACATGTGCACGAGAAGACCTACGAGGAATCATAGGAGGTCGAGAGTCGCACGCGATAACTGGTGAATTTGAAGACCTATTTGGAGACCTAGGAGTAGGAATATGAACTATAACAGTATGACAAGGCAACATAGGAAGATGGGCCTTGAAGGGAATACCCTGAATTGCGACTACTTGCTATAGGTAAATAAACTTAACACATTCGTGTATAATAGACGGAATGATCCTAAGAGCACGTAACTAAGGAAGGCCTAAATGCATGTCACCTGAGTTAACGATGAAGGCCACTAGAAATGATACCTATGTAGTAGTAAATTGTGTTGTCATGAAAAATGTCTTCCATGAAAAATTAAAAAAAATTGACATGACAACTTAAGCCACCCTTGAAAATCCTTCTCCAAGTAAATGTGTACCCGCCCTCCGACCAACTCAATCAATGTGTTACCCTCATTATGGCCTAGAAGGATTTTCTAATATGATTTAAAAGTGTGTTTTATGTTCATGAGATGATAGCCAAGTTGATTCAGAAATATATTTGGATCCAGGAAAATACAAGTGCTTCCTAAATCCCTGAAAGACCTATTTTTAGAATTTTGCACCTAATGAGCACCATCGAGGAGTGAAAAAATAAGATATAATCCATCAAAATAGTGTGTGGTAGAGCTATGTAATTACCTGAGGTAGTTTAGGAAAAAATTTCAAGGAAAATAAGGTTTAGGAAGAAGTTATGTAACACCGGGATACTTATAGGATGGTGTAAGGAAATGAAAACATTGAAAAATTCCATTTATCTTGTTTCAAAGGGTTTAGGAGCCTCAAGATTAATTAGGAAGAAATTGGTTAATTTTTGGAAAGATAAGTAGGTCTACTTAACATTGAAAAATGTATTCAGATATTTTAGTGTGCATACTTTAAGATATGGGTCCAAAAGTGTAGATGAAGATCTTTAATCCTGGTTGAGATTTAGTGGAATATTTTGAGAGTTATATGAAGATTTGAGACTTTATTAAAATATCCAAAATGACATATGGGAGGTCCTCTTCACACCCAATGGGTTTTTTTTCCATTTTCATTATCAAGAACTTTAGTGATAATTCCTTTCAGCACCCCACGTGTTTGATGAAAAATTGAAAAGGGGATGAATTTAAAATTTCAAGAAGAATTAGCTCTTGAAAACGGTGGTAATATTCCTAGAATCCATTTGAGAGTCAAAAAAATATAAGGGTTACCTTTGAAAATCCTAGCGAAGCTCTCGAGGCAAGAAAATGGGTTCATATGAGTATTTTGGGAGTGTTTGGTAAAGTCATGCTTCCAAAATGACAAAGCCATACTTAGAGACCCTGATGTCCCTTTGTACCTTTTTCACCTTGAAAAATGGGACATGGGGGACATCAAATTATGCCACCACATGTTTTTGAATATTTCTTCAATTAAAATGCCAACTTGGGGTGATAGAAATATGTTATGAACTCACTTTGAATTTTTTCCCCTATTTCATGTTGGTTGGGACCCATTGTGCATATATAAGGGTGTTATATCCCTTTTTCCATTTCCAAAAGGGTATAAGAGTGACATGAAAGTGTGATAAAATATGGAGGAATGTTTTTTTGTCACTTAAGTTATCATGTGATTATGTTAGAAAACAAGTTTTCCAATTCACACTCACATCTAGCCCCTTCCTCATCTAAATATCACCGATCGCACATTTTGAGAGGCATGTTATCCCTTTGTCCCCTTTTCCATTACTAAATATGGTAAGGTACATGAGGGTTTCCCCGACCCATTTAGTAAGTTTGGCCACCATGGAGGAGAGATAATTCTCGTCACTTCAATTCATAACATGGGGTGCTAGTTATGTGTCTTCAACTCACCAACTTGCATTTTTTGACCCCCTATAATGTGAATACCTCACCCCTTGGAACATTTTTCACCATATTCTTTCCCTTTTCCATTACTAAATGTGTTAAGGTACATAGGGACACTTGAAACCCATTTGGAAATTTTTAACCCCGCCCTTACCATGGTTAGTCAACTGTGGTTAAGATTTGATTTGAGAAACAAGTAAATGGGAGGGAAATCATGAAGGGTTGAGTTTAAAAACTAATATTACTCAATATTTATCCAAATTTTTATGTATCTCCATGTTGTTATGTCTTCCATGAAGAACCAGACATCCACCTTGGCCAAAACACACTTTTGTTATAACTTGCAAACCCCTACTCCGATCAATGAAACTTTGCATGAAGATTCCCTATGTGAACGCCTTTGGAATGATTATTTGCATGACCCCATTTATCATCTAAAAAAAAAAATTACATTCCTCTAAAGTTTACATCCATGTAAAATATCCCCTTGGATCTATCACGTTCCAACGATTCAAATTTTCTCTCAAAATATGAGTCATTAAACTTTCAAAAATCATCTTTTTAATGACAACTCTCCTTATCCATGAAAATGGGTATAATTAAAGATATGAATGACTATTTTTTTTAAATTCTTCCTTTTTCATGAATGGAAACACATACCTGCAACTTTCCTATTCATTTTTATGAATATCTGGATGAGAGAAACCCCGAAAAGTGGAGTAAAAACATCCCTGTGTGAAGTAGAATTTTTGAAAACCATTTTCATCCCAATCCGACACTTCATGGAAAAAGTATATTTTTATTAATTCAATATTAAATACACTTATTAATAATATTAATTTTTTTATCAATGAATTTAAGTCACTCAATTAGTTCCCCAAGAATAAAAGTGCTCCAAAGTGATAATTTGATAAAATTACCAAAACTAGTCACCCAAGAAGAACAAACTAAAAATAGTAAGTGTCCAGAAAAGGATAAAAATGGTATTAGTTTTTATTACTCCACATTCCTCAATAATACAAACCTTCATAGGAGGTTAAAATCATGTTTTTAAATGGGTAGATAATGACATTGTGTCTCAAGTAGGAGAATAGCCTTCTTGATTCCCAATTTTAGTCAAAGTGGAGCATTCTGGTCTCGGTGTATTTCTCACTTCACCAAATGGGTTGATAAAAGTATTAAAGCATGTTCCATAAAATATCTCAAATTCACTCATCACATGGTCAGATTATTCTTCACCTCATCTCATGGATGGATCCATTTTCATAAGGGCCTCGGATCATCATGTTGAATTGTGTAGAGAACGGATTTAGTTTACATCAGAAGTTGGATAGTTTATAGGAATTTAATTGTTTCAAGGATTTCCCAAAGGCTTGTTCAAGTAAGGGAAATAATTCCCCATCATCTTCAATGGTCAATTTATCATCACCTTTCATTCTAGTGAGTCCACAGAATGCATGATTCTAGTGAGGTCTTTAAAGGGGAAAGTTTCCAAAGGATCAATCTTCATCACCAGGGCATCACATAGTTTCAAAGGGTCATCATACAGAAAGTTGTCAACTTCAACATCATCAGAAGCTGATCTACATCAAGGGATGATGCATCTTTTTCCATGCTTTCGAGCATCTTTTCTCTCCTATATTCATTTTTTTCTTCTCTTCTCTCCACCTTTCTAATTTCTCATTGTATGTAATCATAACATTTTGTCTTATCTAATTATGTTACAATAAAATATTTGTAAAATGTTAAATTAATATCTCAAATTATAAGATAGGTATTTAATTTTTCCTTTATGATAGTAATTGGAAATTCACAATTGGAATAGGACTATGAAGAGTCATGTGGGGTAGATGAAGAGTTGAATTATAAAGCTATAAATTGGGAGAGCCTCATCACTTCAAAGGAAGGATTATTTTAGTTTACTTTATCCCATAATCTCTCTAAGAACAAGTGATCGAATTTCCTCTATTTCATTTTCTTATGTTTCCTCTCCATATCCAGTATAATCCATGATAAATGTACTTCTTGAATATTATGCATTGAGACTTTGTACTTTATGTGTTTTGTTCCTTGTATATTCTCATAGTGTCTTCTCAATTAATCCATGGATAATTTTTTTTTAAAACAATAAACTTTGATGTACTATTTATTTTTCAAATCCCCCCTTACTATTATCTCTACACCTCTCTCTCTCTTGAGATTTTTTTACCCCCTTGTAATTTGTACAAGAAATTTGCTATAGGTGTATGGAAGTACTCCTAAGTGATCCCCAGTTGAAATTACCACCCCCGTTGATAGAGTCGTGTAAATACTCCATGTTTTCAATAAACAGATCTTCCACATTCAAGTAGAGGGACTTAGTCCAACAACATCATAAGTGAGAGTCCATGATTTTACCCGCTCGAGAAATTATTTCCCCTGTAGAGGCAATTTGTTGATGCCTGACCATGGAGAAAATTCAACAGAATCAACACCCAGTATTGACCTCCTCATAAAAAGTAACCTAGGGGTTGTTATGTGCATCACGTCTACCAATCACATTTAACTACAGGTCATGAAGTTTTCTATTGCCCATAATCCCACTAATTCAAACAACTAATATAAGATTATGCCTTGAGGTGAGTACTATATTTCCCCAATACTTTCTACTATTCTTTTTACCACATTTATTAGTATTTAGAGGAACTACTGACCCTTCCTTTGAAATTATAGATCAAACTCATTCAAGACACACAAGATTAGAGATAATCCATACTACTTGCGTCTCCAAACGTGCAAGGTCCCCATCTATAATCATTTAGCATGTTTTACTCCACGTTACTAATTTTTAGGATTTATAAGGCTCTTAACTATACTAATGACTGCATAACAATCTTGATTGTTTGCATCTTGTAGGTAATATATCTTCTGATATTGCACATTCCCACTTGCAAGGAGACCACCAAGAACCAAACCAAGAATGTTGGGGAAGAATCCAAACAAAAAGAAGATCTTGACATGGCAAGAATATAAGGACCTCTCCCTTATAGACATCAGCTAGAACAATTGGCTTTGAGTCCTGCAACAACATGAATTTCCTAGAGGTCTCGCTAGGATTTTTTTCCTCCAAGTGTAACGACCTCACAACTTTTCAACGACATCACCCTTGATGAGGATTATTTGTTGCATTCGATAATTGGCAATGCTGACAAGTGTGAAACTATTTTGACACTCCTGAATATGATCTCAATCTCACTTCTCCTCAACCACAACAACAATCAAAATGTGCATGATGTACAGATTACTTTTATATCTTTCCAAGAGGTTCCATTACAAACTAGGCTCAAATGAAAGCAACATTCGAAGCTATATTCAAACCGGCAGAAGATTATCATACCCTCCTTGCTCAACTAACTCAAATGGGGGAAACAATTCACAGAGGTTGTAATGTATGATGTGGATTTGGTGTGGTCTTGGGAGAGGAAAAAAAAAATCCTACCGTTGCTTATCCTATTGAAGATAATTTGAAAAGGTTCTGTTAAAATTCACCCCCCAGGGTAATTTTGATAACATGCATCAGAATATTCAAGTCCCAGGCAAATAGATTGATTAAAGCCTGAAATCATGTTTTTTGGGGCCCCTCGGCTTCCTTCTAACTCTCCTGTCCAAGAAGAAAACCCAACGAGTTAGAAAAGGTGAAAAAATTGCAGAAAACCAAGCTTGGGGCCGAAAAAATGAAGAAAATCGGCTAAGTCCTAGTCTAGGCGGTCCAGTTGGGACAGTTGGAACGTCGGGGCGCGAATCAGTCGAAAATCCGCCAGGCGGTCTACGCAGCATCTGGGACAGTTGGGACATCAAGACGCGCGGGGCGCGAAAATCCGAACTCGGCCGGAAAAGGGAAAAAATTGCCTAAGTCTTCGTTTCGCGCGGTCTGGGACAGTTGGGACAAAAGTACGCGCGGGACGCGGATCGGCCGGTTTGGTGCAAGTCAGTCCATTTCGAGCGGTTCGGAGATATTTGTCCCAGGCAGTCCGGGACAGTTGGGACAAAAGTACGTGGAGGACGCGAACCGGCCTGATTCGGCCGAAACAAGAGACTTTCGTCCGGGACATTTGGGCCAAAAGGACGCGTGGGACGCGAAAAGCCGAAAGAGCCGAGAGCCAATGGAATCTTGCCACATGTCTTCACCGCAAAGAGGGACAAGGAAGCCTGAATCGGCTGAAGCAGGAGATTTTCGTTCGGGACATCCGGGCCAAAGGTACGCGAGGGACGCGTGGGACGTGAAAAGTCGAAAGAGCCGCCAACGAATCAAATCTCAGCCACATGTCTTCACCTCATCGGCCCAGCGGGGAGAATTTTGAAATTTTTTTCCAAAGGAAAAAAACAAAAGGGAAATGATCAGGAAGGGCCGCAGGTCCAATGAAATCGTGCCATGTGGCACTTAAGTGGCGGAGCATGGGGGAGAAATGGGAAAAATTTTTTCCAAAGTGAAAATGCCAAATTTTAAAAGGACAAAGTGCGCCCCTCAGGCCCTGAGCCAATAAAATAGATCACGCCACGTGTCCAAGTGGCAAGAAATTAAGGAAAATTTTCCAAAGACAAGGAATTTTCAGAGGATGAGCGGAGGAGAGCGAATGAATCAGAGCCTAACACGTGTCATCCAAGTGGCAGAGCGCGGGAAAAAATTCAAATGTTTTCCCCCCGATCCGTTTTGGCCTGTTTTGTGCCCTAAATCTTCAGATCGCCATAACTTTCGATCCAGAGCTTGGATTTTCACGTTCTTTATATCAATGGAAAGCTGGTGAAATTATCTACATGATTCCAAGGTCAATTTTGTATTTTGGTTCAGTTTAGAGAGAGAAAATCAAGGAAACATCTCTGGCGCGTGGTAATGGCCAGAACTGACGTTTCAACAACCAGTTTTAATGCAGAAATACTTCTTCGCATAGGGCCAGAAGTGATGTTTGCCATGGGTCTCACCTACCACCATAAGAATGATGCTAATTAAAGGCAACCTAGAGGTGGTTGGGGTAGATTCAGATTTCCTCTCTCTTCTCTCTCTTATTCTTCCTATAAATTGTATAAGGAGGGGCTTCTTTCTGGAAAAGGGTGGTTCATCTTTTCAGCTTTTCCCTCCCTTCTTTTCTTCTCTAGGGTTGAAAATGGAGTTCGAACCTCCTCCCCTTCTCTGTAATGGCATTTTTTCCTTTTACTATTAAAATGATGTTCTGTGCAAACTTCTGAAGCAACAAAAATGTGTTTTGTGATGCATCTGTCCATCCTTGCTCATTTTTCGCTTGTTTTCTTCTTGCCTCTCTTCATTGCAGGTATTTGTGCATGTTTGAATGTTCATTGCAGGTTTGGAGCTGTGTTCATGGAGTTTTGGGACATTTTCTGTGTGAAATCTATCCTTGGGCCTCTGATGCATCTGTCCATCCTTCCCATTGCTCACCTCTCCTTGTTCCATGGCAGTTTTGATAGATGTTCAACATTTTCCTTCTCTGGTGTATCACCGTTTTAGTGTAGGCTCTATTTTTCCCTTTCTCTCTCTCTCTGTCTCCTTGGCATGGTTAGATTAGGATTAGATTAGCTTGCCTGCACTGGAATAGCTTGTGGCAGGTAGTTTAGGAAGAGGAACCAGCCTTCTCTGGAGATTCCTTTCTCATTTTTGCAAGTCCCACACTTGGAGAAAGGATTCAATGTTGTGCAATCACACTGGATGCTAGAGTGATCAAACTAGAAATCTGATCAACATCCAGGGGTGCTGTGATTTTGCACTAACAGTTTTGGCACGCCCGGTGGGACCTTAGAGGTCTTCCACTTCATCTTTTACAGGTTGGTGTGTTCCTGTGAAGATTTCAGCCTTTGGAGGCACTTGCAAACACATCTGGCGACTCCATCTGATCAGCAACCCATTTTTGAAGTTGCAGACCTGTTTTTCATCCATTTCCATCCATATTTCTTTCCATCTCTTTCATTCTTTTCCATTCCATGAAGTTGTGCAATCATGACTTCATTTCCATCATGGAATTCACATTTTCAACAACAGCAGCAATGTTTCCCACCTCCAACATGTTTTTTAAATCCTCCAAATCAGCATTTTGAACAAATTCAAAATCAGCATGCATACCCATATGAGCAGCAATGCCAAAATCAGTTTGGCTATGGAGCTTTCCAAGAGCAAGAGTATGCATATAATGAAGACAATCAGATGCAAGATGCTGGTCTGTTGGAGAAAATCCAAAAGATGGAGGTAAAGATGGTGCAGTCCAGAGCAACAGCTCAAATGAGAGCTTTCAGAATTGGTTGCAGGACTCCTTGTCCATGGGGAGGCCCTTTTCCAAGACACTTCAGCCCTCAGGAGAAGCTGGACTTCATGATGAAGATGCTGCCCCAACTTGCACAATGGACAGTAGAAATAGAGGCCTATACACTTGTTGTTGAACAACCTTGTCAATGGGTAAGTTCTACACCATCATCTGGTTTTTCTCTTCCCATTACTCAAGCAGCACCATCTCATTTGGAATTGCAAATTCTAAACTCCCCATCTGCTGTCCCAAATGTTGATCCCATGTCTCCACCTCTCAGTCTTCCACCACACCTCAATTCTTCTTTCCTTTTTCCTTCCAAACAGTCATCCCCTCCACAAGAGCTAAAAGAAATACGCTCTCCCCCAAAGAAACAAGAGTTTCACCTCCTCTACCACCACAAAAAATTTCCAAATCAATTGAGTTACAACCCATCCCTCCTCTTGCATTCCCAATTCCATGTGGGGAAGAAGAAATTGTAAAAATCGGCCATGAAGGACAGCAAGAAGAGGAGCCCAACAGAAAAGAAATGACAGACAACTTGAGGGTTTGGGCTGCCAAATTTGGGATGACAAAGATCCCCTTGATGGTTAAACCTACAGAAGAGGCTAAGGTTGAACAAATGGTGGTTAAGACTGATTTTGTGGCAGCAGAAGAAGAGCAAAAAGAAGAAGCAGATCAGCAGTCAGTTTGCTCAGAAAGTAGTGTCCATGTTGGCACTCTATTTGAAGGGAATGCTGATTCAATTCAAGTTGCACAATCAGCCATAAAGGAAGAAAGCTCAGAAGAAGATCTTGCAGTCCCAACTTGTCCTCTAGAGCAGCAGATTGAAGAGTTTGACTTGACAAACTTCGTGCTAGAGGAAGAGTTCTATCAAGAGCAAGATTGTCTTCAAGTAGTAGAGAAAGGAGAAGCTGCTCCAGATCCAAAAGAAGAGGAGCACATTCTAGTTGTGGAGGAGAAAATTGCAGATCCAAGGGCTTTGAGCACAAAGCAGGCTACAGGAGAACCTTCAGTTCTTCTTTCTACTTCACCTCTCTCAAGTTCTAGTACTGAAGAGGAGTTTGATCTCTCAAAATCAATGTTGGAGGGTGAAAGAAACCATGGTGGTCAGGTTACAGATCAAGAAGACACCATGGAGGAAGTGGAGCATTTGCAGCAGGACAGCCATGAGGTAGTTTATCTGTCAGATTTGGAGGACTGTTTTGATGGAGAAGAACCGGTTGAGTTTCCACCATTCTCTCTTTCATCATCCACATTCCAAACACTTGAGTCTGCTGTCATGAAGGAGAACATTCATTTGCAGTAGCCTGCATCTTATAGCAGCTCTTTGGAACCAAGATTGGAAGATTTTAATCTTTCATGTTCTTCATTGGAGGAAGAGAAAGGACAGAAGAATTTCACCATTTCTTCCACACCATCCACCCAAGAAGGTCTACAAGAGAGACTCCATTTTTGGAGTTGAAAATCAGAGCTATGGGCATACTCAAACGGATCAGACCTTGCCCAATCAGGTATTTGGCTTCATTGGAGCCAAAGGAGAAGTCACAACCAGTCATGCTTGCTTCTGAGCATGAGGGTGAGCTACAAAGTACCAAGGATCAGCTGTCATACCTCTTCAATCCAAATGCAGAGCAACTAAAAGAGGTATTGAATTTGCCTTCAGCTGATACCTTGATGATTTGGGTGGAAGACCAGCTTCTTGTTGATTTTCCATCCATCCAATCAGCCATGTTCAATGCCAAATCAATTGCATGGCTGCCACTTTTGAGAAAGGGAAGCTATTTCTCACAACCAATTGCAGGGTTTGTTTAGCCTTGCCTTTGCTTCCAGTTAGAGTAGAGTAGGTAGGTTTGCTTTCAGTAGAAGAAGTGCTTGTGCACACTCTGCATGTTCCATTTGGAGCATGTATGATTTTCAGTTCTGTACATAGTTTTTGTGGTGCTGGTTTTGCTCTTGCACAGTCCATTTCAGTGGCATTTTGGTGAGAATGACTCCATTTCAGTGGGTTTCCAAGTGGCTCAGAGAGGAGGTTTTCAAAGTTCAGATCAGTTTGCAGGCTACAACTCATGACTCCATGCCCAATGGATGCTTCAGGCAACTGGTAACTTCATCTAGCAGGCAGATGACCCCGCTGAGTCACCAAAACTGTTATCCAAAATTCACCCCCCAGGGTAATTTTGATAACATGCATCAGATTATTCAGTCCCAGCAAATAGATTGATTCAAGGCCCAAAATCATGTTTTTTGGGGTCCCCTCGGCTTCTTCTAACTCTCCTATCCAAGAAGAAAACCCAACAAGTTAGAAAAATGGAAGAAAGTTGCAAAAAACCAAGGTTCCAGGAGAATTTCAGGTCTGAAGAAAATCGGCTAAGTCCTACCAGTTCGGGTTTGGGACAAGTTGGGCCCAAAACGTCAAGAAAATCGGCTGAAAAGCCGCTAGGTCCAGCGTAGTCATCCGGGACAGTTGGGACATCGGGACGTGGGGACGCGAAAATCTGAACGGCCGAAAAAGTGAAAAAATTGCCTAAGTCTTGTTTCGCGCAGTTTGGGACATCTTGGCCAAAAGTACGCGCGGGACGCGGATCGGCCGGTTTGGCGCAAGTCAGTCCATTTCGGGTGGTTCGGAGATATTTGTCCCAGGTCAGTCTGGGACAGTTGGGACAAAAGTACGCGGAGGATGCGAACCGGCCGATTCGGCCGAAACAAGAGACTTTCGTCTGGGACATTTGGGCCAAAAGTACGCGTGGGACGCGAAAAGCCGAAAGAGCCGAGAGCCAATGGAATCTCACCACGTGTCTTCACCGCAAAGAGGGACAAGGAAGCCCGAATCGGCTGAATTCAGGAGATTTTCGTTTGGGACAGCCGGGCCAAAGGTACGCGAGGGGACGTGAAAAGCCGAAAGAGCCACCAACGAATCAAATCTCGCCACGTGTCTTCACCTCATCGGCCCGGCGGGAAAATTTTGAAAATTTTTCCAAAGGCAAAAAACAAAAGGGAAATGGTCAGGAAGGGCCCACGTCCAATGAAATCATGCCATGTGGCACTTGAGTGGCGGAGCGCGGGGGAGAAATGGGAAAAATTTCCCAAAGTGAAAAATACCAAATTTTCGAAGGACAAAGTGCGCCCCTCAGGCCCGAGCCAATAAAATAGTGCCACGTGTCCAAGTGGCAAGAAATTAAGGAAGGGCCCGACAGAAATTTTCAGAGGATGAGCCCGTGAATGAATCAGAGCCTGACACGTGTCATCCAAGTGGCAGAGCGTGGAAAAAATTCAAATATTTTCCCGCTGATCCGTTTTGGCCTGTTTTTGCCCTAAATCTTCAGATCGCCATAACTTTCGATCCAGAGCTCAGATTTTCCATGTTCTTTATATCAATGGAAAGCTGGTGAAATTCTCTACATGATTCCAGGGTCAATCTTGCATTTTGGTTCAGTTTGGAGAGAGAAAATCAAGGAAACGTCTCTGGCGGGTGGTAATGGCCAGAACTGACGTTTCAACAACCAGTTTTAATAATGTCACAAAAATACAAGTTCGCCACTTTTTGCTAGGGTTCTCACCCACCGTCATGTTGAGATGAAATTAAATGCAACCTAGAAGTGGTTGGGGTAGATTCAAGCTCTCTTTTCCTCAATCTCTTCTTACCTCTCTCATTCTTCCTATAAATTGTAAGGAGATTTGGCTTCTTTCTCGAAAAGTGTGGTTCATCTTTTCAGCTCTGCCCTCCCTTCTTTTCTTCTCCAGGGTTGAAAATGGAGTTCGAACCTCCTCCCCTACTCTGTAATGGCGTTTTTACCTTTTACCATTAAAATGATGTTCTGTGCAAACTTCTAAAGCAACAAAAATGTGTTTCGTGATGCATCTGTCCATCCTTGCTCGTTTTTCGCTTGTTTCCTTCTTGCCTCTCTTCATTGCAGGTATTTGTGCACGTTTGAATGTTCATTACAGGTTTGGAGCTGTGTTCATGGAGTTTTGGGACATTTTTCCATGTGAAATCTATCCTTGGGCCTGTGATGCATCTGTCCATCCTTCCCATTGCTCACCTCTCCTTGTTCCATGGCAGTTTTGATAGATGTTCAACATTTTCCTTCTCTGGTGTATCACCGTTTTAGTGTAGGCTCTGTTTTTCCCTTTTCTCTCTCTCTCTGTCTCCTTGGCATGGTTAGATTAGGATTAGATTAGCTTGCCTGCACTAGAATAGCTTGTGGCAGGTAGTTTAGGAAGAGGAACCAGCCATCAAACTAGGAGATCGATGACGCAAAGAAGCAAGTCGATCACAAGGTTGAAAGAGATAGTACCCATGTTATCCAATCAAAATAGTAAGGATGAAGTAAAGGTGCACTTGTAAAAGATGCCCTAAGGGGAATGGTGATGATTAACATTGTGAGAAGGGAAGGATAAAAGAAAAAACCAAAATAGAAAACTTAAGATAACGGTGGTATTCTAAAATCATTTCAGTCAAGGGAATGGCTAACACGACCTCAACGGAGATTGACATTGAATGTCCTACAAGATGCCCATGAGTCTTGTGAAGATAACTATATGATTGAGGGAATCCTTCACTCAAGGATAAGGCTGAGAATCCCAAAGATGGAAGAGAAGCTTGGAAACACTTATTACAGGAAACTTGGAACATGACCTTAACAATGGAGACAGACGTTAAGTGTCCCAATGAACATCCCATCAAAGTCGGAAAAGATCATTGCAGGATTGGAGGAGAATCCTAAATGGGAATTTTCCTTAGATGGATGTGTAAGCCATGAGACCAATGGGTCAAAGGTATAACCATAAGAAAATGGAGGACTGCGAATACAAATGAGAGCGATGGTCAAGAAAATGGTCTGAAAATATGCCAGGGGAAAAAGAAGTATGTGATATCACTTTATCATATGAGGAATCAAACAATATGCATCTAGGTGGGACGAAGATGATGATGAAGATGGCCACAACGGTGGGCTTAAGATGATATATGGTGCACCCGACTCCTAGTTTAACATAAACGATGGCCGCAATGCTTAGATGTTGTGAAAAATAAGAAGATTAAGAAGATGCATCAGATGAGATAAATATATAAAAAGATAACAATAATCAGACGACACATACACACACTTCACACACACACATGGAGTCTGCAATGGACACACTACATCTCACACACAGCACATGATTTTTTCATGATGTTATTCTATGTAAGTCTATGATATGTGGACTGACTAGATTCTAGATGTATGTGTTGGATTTTTATTATGTGATAGTCCTTGATTAGATATTATGGATGTGCCTAAAATAATTAGACCTGTTGATCTCCTCAAACATCTTGGATCATTTGACTATGATGTATTGATGACACCCATTGATGTGATGGATCATAGAACATATCAGATAAGTCCATTATGATAGATATGATGGATGTGATTAGATATGATTGTAGATATGACCCGATGGGATGTGAGATGTTTTATTAGTCATATCAGATGATGGTGGATGAAAGCCTAGTATTGAAAAAATGATATGTTTGAATGTGAGAAATATGCGATGATTCTGATTTAGATCCTCCATCGAATGTACGTGCTTGCTATTGGAAACGACAGAGAGATAATTTAGATAATATTGATCCTTTCTATCGATGTAGATTGAATACTATGTATAAGAGGGTGCAGGTGCTTCTGACAATGCAATAGCCCATAAAGATTTCACGATGCTCTGATAGGGACTTACCAAAATATAAGAAGGACAATTGCAACATATCAAGGAGCACATGAAGAATAGATGTTGTTGAACGGAATTGGAGATAATGCATGAAAAGGAACATGCACAAAATGATGCACTTGTGGCCTATGGCTGGTGTTAACACATAACTAACACTAGATAATCACATATAAGATTGTAGGGGAAAAAAAGGAAGGTGTTCTTATACACCTACTGTAGGTAACATCTAGATGAAGGGGTCCTCCAGATGTAGCTTGGTTATGGGAGATATGGAAGTAGTTTGCTTCCTTATGAAAAAAATTAGATCATACAGTCTATACCCTAGGAAATCAAGGAGCTCATATGGTGCATAACAGGATCTATGGGAATAGGAAGTTTGTTGTAGATGGGAACAGTATGATCGATGTGGATGAAATTCCTTTCTTAGGATAGGACTTAAGTTTGATTTCTGATTTGATTTTTAGATATGAAAGAAAGATGGAGAAATCTTAAATTGCAAGAGGACAGCCTTCGAATTGTCATAATACAATAAGGTGGCCATCCTTCAAGGGATCAATATATAATTTTGATGAGTTCCATTTTATTTATATGAACAACTCTCCTTCAAGGGAGTAGTCTGTTTTTGGATAATATAGCTTTTGATATGGGCGTCCAAAATTTTTGACTTTAGGATAGAGCTGAGGATAGCTAAGTAGACCACATGGGAAGGGGAAGATAAGATGTACAAATGACACATGTGGACCCTTATCACGGTTCCAGGAGGTAGATAAGGATGTGATGGATGTAATGATGAAAGCGAATTTTTCTCTTTTTCATTTAAAGAGAAAGTTTCCATCTATGATGAAAAAGTTGAAATCAAATTCTTTGAGTCCTTTGAAGATGAGGCCTCCTATAATAAATAAGCAGTAAAGTTCAATGAGCTTTGGGATAATGGATCAATTTATCTAAATTGCTTCATTGAGTTTCAAAATAAAGATTCTTAAAATGAATGTGATGGCGAGCTCGTAACATTTTTGAAGGAGGAGTTCGTGTAAGTAATCTTGAAAATTGTAGAAGAGACGAAAGATCTGGAGCTCAATCTTGATATCTTGGCTCATGCCATTGTTATGCAAGATAAGTATGAAGGAAATTTTGATTCTTCATCCGATGCCCAAATGTCTCATGATGAAATAGGACAAAAGGATGGACTCAATGCTTCTCATGAAAAGGTTGTCAATACAGATGAATATTGGAAAGAGGAGAACTTCTAGCATTCAAACAATCTAATCAAAAGTTAGCCTTGGGGAAATGGTGAAATGTAAATTGAGAAATCAACAATGTGGGTGAACGTAGAAGACAAATTGTGATTGATGGAATTTTTGGGAAAAGCTCTGAGCATCAGAGTAATCATGTAGGCTCATTCCTCCCAAGTATACAGATATTCATAAAAGTACCTGGCTTTCATAAGCGGTTGAGGAAAGAGGTTACTTCCTCGAACCAGTCAATGGATTCGCAAAACATCATCACCCAACGTTGCTCATTCGGGGGTAACATCCGAAGAGAAAAGTGCTGCAGTGAAAGTGGGTTGCCCCCCGCATATACCACAGGTGATTTTAGGTTGTGTGTTTCCCTTCTTTCTCATGTTTTTGCCTTTCTATCATGTGTCATTCCTTGCTTGTAGTAGAGTGTTGAAGTGGTGCCTCTTTGCCCAATTGATAAGGCTTCATTTTATATCTCTTTTATGGCTCTATAGCCCAATGGATAAGGCACCAATTCACGTAGTTTCTTGAGATTTTGGAGTTCCTGCTTGTCTTGGCCTCACTGTGTTCAATTCAAAACAAGTTCCCATAAATAGACAACTATTGTCATGCAAAATTTATTACATGAAAAATTTAAAAAAATTGACATGACAACTTAAACCATCCTTGAAAATCCTTCTCCCGCTCAATGTGTACCCACCCTCCGGCCGACTCAATCAATGTGTTACCCTCATCATGTCATTGATGGATGTGTTAATGTGATTTTCAAGTGTGTTTTATGTGTAGGGGATGATATATAAGTTGATTCACAAAGATATTTGGATCCAGGTAAAGACAAGTGCTTCCGGAATCCCCGGAAAGGCCTATTTTCAGGCATTTTACACCTAAGGAGCACCCTTTGGAAATGACAAAGAAGAGATAAAGAATTTGGTAAGTGTGTTGTAGAGATATGATATCATCAACGGTATTTTAGGAGAATTATGCAAGGAAAATCTGGTTTATGAACAAGTTTTGCAACACCAAGCTACTTGTGGCTTAGTATAAGGAAATGAAAGCATTAAAAAAGCTAGTTGGCTTGTTTTAAAGGTTTTGGGAGCCTTAGGATGAATTGAGAAGAAAAAAGATACTCTTAAAAATATAAGGAGGCTTAATTCACATTGCAAAAGGTTTTAGGAGATTATATGTTGCATATTTTAGACATGGGTCCAGTAGTACAGTCAAAGATCCCCGATCCCGGTTGAGATTCAACGAAAGGTTTTGGGAGTTATATGAAGAGTTGAGACTTGATTCAAAATCAAAAATAACAAATTTTAGGTCATATTCACACCTAATATATTGGTTTTCATTTTAATTATCAGAAACTTTTGGGGGAGCTCCTTTCATTGACGCACAAGTTTGAGCTGAATTGAAAAGGGGGGTGAATTTCAAATTTAAGAAAGAATTGGATCCTTAAAATGGTGGGAATATTATAACAAACCCTTTTAGATTCAAAATCATATAATTTAGGCTTATGAAACTTGTAAGGAAGCTCTCGGGGTAAGAAAGTGGGTTCATAGATCTATTTTTGGTAGTGTTTGGTGAAGGCAAGCTTCCAAAAATGGAAAAACAATACTTGGAGACCCTTGATTTCCCTTTGTCCCCTTTTCCAAAGGAACATGGGGACATTATAATGTGCCATCACATGGTTCATGAGCTTTCCTAACTTAAAATACAACTTAGAGTGTTAGGATCATGTTATAAACTCACATTGAGTTTGGCCCCCTTCCTCATGTTGTTAGGACCCTTGGCACGTTTTGAGCATGTTGATGTCCCTTTTCCTCCTTAACTAAAGGGACAAGAGGGAGAAAGAAGTGTGCCACTACATGGAAATAATTCTTGCATCAATTTGAGTGTTAGGAGGTTATTTTCAACACAAACATTAAACTAACCCCTTCCTGATGAGAATCAGACCCATGACGCGTTATAAGGGGCCTGTTATCCATTTTTCCCCTTTGTCCCTTACTAAATATGGTAAGGGACATGAGGGGGTCTCCAACCCATTTAGTAAGTTTGGCCACCACAGAGGAGAGAGAATTATTGTCACTTAAATTCATACTATGGGGTGTTAGGTATGTATCTTCAACTCGCCAACATGCATTTTTAGACCTCCTCTCATGAATCCCTCACCCATTGGCACATTTTTCATCGTCTGATGTCCCACTGTCCCTTAGTAAATGTTGTAAGGGACATGGGGACACTCAAAACCCATTTAGAAAATTTTAACCCCACCCCTACCATTTGTAAGCACAAAATCACACACTTGGGTATATTTATGTCTTAAAAGCATGCTAGCATTTACATGATTCCTAAGCAAGAAAACTAGCAGTTGACAACTATCTTTTGTCTCTTATTTTCTATTTGGTCTTAGACACCCTACATACCAGTTAGAATTTAACATATTTATCTTTTATGGCTTCAGACACTAGCACCCAACTAGGACAGTAGCGCGCATGTGCTTCTCTCCCTCCTGGGCGCCCCTAACCCTTTCTTACCTTACTCGCTCTTTTTGGGTATCTTTTATCTTTTAGGAATCTTTTTCACTTATGGGTCGGCCTTTTAGATGTCAATTACAAAATTCAAACAAGGGAATCATATAAATACATAGTTATGTTCTCAAAATAAAGGACCAAACACTAAACATTATTATTACCATCTAAGCTTGCATCCAAAGGCACTAAAGCATTTCAAAGACATCCATCTAGCATCCATTTAAGGGACAAGGGTTAGATACTTCTACATACATTGGATAGGAATGGGAAGCATATTCTATTCCATCCTTCTATATTCTAGATCTAGCCTATTATTAATGTTCAACTTGCAAAAGGGCATCCTAGGGTATCATTTTCACACACATGCATTAGAACTACATAGAGTCTGAGATGTAGTGTAGTGCTTGGCAATAAGTTCACTCTTCGGGTGACTGTCGGGGTTAGTTTGACTCCACATATTGCATCTTTTTTATTATACTTGATGTGGTTTGTGGACATGTGCAGGTACTTATTATGTTTTGTAGGTTACAGGTACCCTCGGTGATCAACTAGCAAATATTGGACAACAAACATGAATTAACATTTAAGACCTTACGACACATAATAAATTAGTTTTTGAGCATTTGCATGGTCATCGACACCTAGATCTAGTCACCAGTGCCTCTGTTTTGTACTGGGAACCCCTGTCTGGCTATGTTCCTGAGTTCCAAAATTTACAATGAGCATTTACAACCTTGTTTACAGTCTTCTTAGTAGTTTACCCTACCTAGACCACTCACTGTTCACTCAGAAATCAACTAAGTTTCCTTATATCCCCTTCTTGCTTAAGGTTTTCACATTTATATGTTTGTTTACTTGTGTCATTACTGTATTTTAGCATTTATACATTATTTTTTACAATAGTTACTCTACAATTAGATTTAATTCAATTTTTATTGAATCATTTGGTGAACCCGCATTCGAACACTCTTAGTTCCTTCTTTATTACTAGCTTTACTACTTCAGTATCCTACCACCATGAGTGTCTCCATCCCTACCTTTATGCGGGCTCATCTTGAATATAAAAATAAAATCACCTCTTCTTTGGCTAATACTTACATTCATCCTCGTACTTCTCTTGAACATACATATCATAAATTTACTACCGCTTTATCTTTGAAGGAAGAACATATTACTTTTACATCTTATGAACTTCCTTCTCAATATATCTTAGATAATGATCCCCCCTTTATATTCATGTTTGTATTAATGATATTGGGGTTAAAAGAGCTTTAGTAGATGATGGATTCGGGCTTAATATTTGTAATCTAACATTCCTTCACCAAATTGGCTCTTCTGAAGCCTCCTTGATTCCTTCTATTGTCACCATTAATGGCTTTGATAACATTACTAAATGTGTCCTAGGTGCTATCACACTCCCCATTACTGTGGGGCCATGCACTTTGCCCACTCCATGCCATGTGATGCCCAATAATCTTAATTATAACCTCCTTCTTGGGCAGCCTTAGATCCAAGCCATGCATGCGGTCCCTTCCACTCTTCATATGCGTCTTAAATTCCTCTTTCAAGGTGTTGTTTATGAAACCTTAACTAACCCTTCCCTATTCGCCTTTTGTAATATAATTGAACATTCACCAAAAATTCATGTTTCTTCTCTATCTTAGTCTCATTTCTTTAAATATGGCCTTGACTATCAATATATGCTCCATTATGGATTTTTTTGTGTTGGGTTAGGCCAACTTGGTCAAGGATTCATTGAACCATTGGTCCTCCCCACTCAATCTACCAAGTTTGGCCTCGACTGTCATCTTCTATCTAATTCTTCTCTTGAGGTTTGCATTATTTCCCATACTTCTCCACTTCCTCTCTTATACCAAGAGCTCATTAGCGATCATGTTTCCACTGATTGCCATGATCTGAATACTTTCACTACTGACAATTCCCTTTTAGAATATATGGGGACATGTGATCACCTCCCCTCTTATCATCACAAAAAATGATTCCCCTTTGTTCTTGTTACTACAGCTTACTTTTGTGAGTTTAATCCTACTAATGCCAATAAAAATATTCCTGATACCATTCATATCAATCCATACATCGAAGACTAGTCCACTCTTTTAAATGAAGAAACTATTCAATACAATATTGACACTTGATTAAGCTAAATGTGGAAATATATGCTTAATCTGAATGTTATAGCAGCAATAAATGATAATAATGAAATACTGAAATAGATCTAAGTAATTAAGCAATAAAATATGAAATAGTAATGTGCAAAGAAGGGTAACATGCCTTAGCTGATTTCATCAAGTTTTGGAAAGTGCACAAAACTGGAAAATAGAGAAACAGGAAGAATTGACCATCACACTAAAGCTCGTAAAATTATAGATCTAGAGGATTTGGCTAGATTAGGGCACCTGGAGAAGGACAGGGGTGCCCGTGGGCATCATAGGCCTTTTTTTAGGCGTCTGGGTCTACAAAAATGCTTAGAAACTTGAATTCTCAGGGTCACAAGATGTTCGCAGATGCTCACCTTTTGTCACTATGGATTCGCACAATGATCACCGAGGTTGTTGGAAACCTGTAATGAAGAATAAACGTAAAAACCCCTCAAATAGACATCAAAACCCAAAAAAGAAAGATGCAAAATGAGGGGTCAGACTGTCCTTAGCTGCCACAATGATGGACTTACTACTGAGCGTTGCACTATATCTCAGACCCAACATAGTTATGTGTGTGTGTGTATAATGGTGCCCTAGGTTGCTCTTGTGTGTGTCACACTTGGAATAACGAGCAAGTAGATAGATGTAGAATGTAAATAACGTGTGCATAGAATAGAATGAACTCCCTTCGTATGAAGTGCGATGCAAAAAACCATCCCTTACGTCCTTTGTGATGGAGCTAGATGGATGCAATGGAGCTCTTAGATGCGTTAATGGATGCAACCTTAGGTGGTGATAGATAATGTTTAGTGCTTGGTCCCTTGTTATGATCACATAACTTTATATTTATATGATTCCTTCACTTGAATTTTGTAATTAACCCTGAAAAGGTTGACTACCTAAAAGATAAGATGCTCAAACAACTAGAAAGGACCCAAAAAGTGAGAGTAAAGTACAAAGAGGACAGGGGTGCCCAGAGGGGACGAGGCCGCCTGACGCTGGTGTCCTTGCTAGGAACTAGTGTATAGGATGAAAAATGTCGAAGAGTAAAAAGGAAGACTGAGCAAGTAAGAGTGCAAGACTGAAAGTAGCAACAAAAAGAAAATAAAGGTGGCCAAAGACATGGGTTAATTAATAATTTTCTTACTTAGGAATCATATGAATAGTAGTATATAACCAAGACTAGATAATCACCCAAAGTATGTGATTGTTTGTCTACATGAAAGGGTTGTGTATTAAATTAGTCACACTTTACTTTCTTATGAATGTAATTACAGTTACATGTAGACATTGAATCAAGAACTTGGGTACAATTCTAGGTCCCAAACATATACTAACATTCATATGATTCATAAGTAAGAAAACCAATGGTTGACAACTATCTTTGGCCTCTTTGCTTTGTTTCTTTCTTTTATCTTTGGTCTTGCACACCCTACAACCCATTCAAAACTTTACTAATTTATCTTTTATGGCCTCGGATGCCAGTGCCCAGCCAAGATAAAAGTGCCTAGGTGCCCCTGTCCCCTCTGGGTACCCATGACCCTTTTTCACCTTACTCATTTCTTTTGGGAATCTTTTTCACTTATGGGTCGGTCTTCTAGTTGACAAGTACAAAATTCAAACAAGGGAATTTTATAAATACATAATTAAGTGTTCAAAATCAAGGAACAAACACTAATCATTATTACTATCACCCAAGCTCACATCCAAAGGCACCAAAAGCACTTTAAAGCATCCATCTAATATCTATACAAGGGACAAGGGACTACATACTCTACATACACAACATAGGAAGGGGAAGTTCATTCTATTCCTTCCACGCATTTGCATCTTTTAAAAAATCTAGCCTGTTATTTAGTGCATCTCAATTTCTACACACACTCACTACAACTACATGGAGTTTGAGATGCAGTGCAGTGCTTGGTCGCAAGTTCACTCTTGAGGTGACCATCGAGGTCAATCTGACTCCCCATATTATATCTTTCTCTTTAGGTTTGATGCGGTTTATGGGTTTTTATAGGTGAACTTCTATTTTTGTAGGTTACATGTACCTTCAACATTGATTGTGTGATTACCAAGTGATCAACACAAAGTAATTATGACATTTTTGTGACACATCAGAGATCAGATCCAAAGCTTTTGCACAATCACAAGTGCCTAGAAGAGGACGTTATCGCACAAGAACCCCTGTCTCGTTGTGGGTGCCCATGTCCGACCTTATACATGTAGTCCAGAATTTATCCTAAACATTTACGACACTGTTTACTTCATGTTCAATAGCTTTCTCAATCCAAAGCACTTCCAAATCAAGCATAAATCAGTTAAGTGTTCTCTCCTACTTCGTTGCTTAGGGTTTTATACTTGTTTATTTACTTGCATCATATTGTACTTAGCATTTGTATATCATAGTTTACATTAGTTACTCTGTAATAAGGTTTAATAATAAATCTATTTTTGTTAAGTCACTACATTGAGGAATTATGCCTTGGCCTCGTCTTTGTTCCGAATAAGTTTGTTCCGAATAAGTTACGACACTAATTTTTGAATAATGAGGCTCACATCATTACTAAAGTAGATCCTTTACGATACCTCTTATCTTGCACACACCTCTATAGACTCCTTGCACTATGGGTCATGTTGCTTATAGAGTTTGGTTTCAAATTCATGCCACAAAAAAGTAATTAAAGGCCAAGTTATTGTTGATCAACTAGTCGACGCCCCTCTTTTTGATGCTTCACCTATCTGCGATACTTTTTGAGATGACTTTACTGCTTACACCATCAACACTAACACTTGGATTATGTATTTTGACGGTTCTCACTTCCTTTTAAGTGCCAATGCTGGTATCATATTCATCACCCCACATGGTGATTATCTTCCCTTTGTGTATCACTTAGAGTTCTCGTGCACTAACAACATTGTTGAGTATGAAGAACTCATTCTTGGCCTCATTGTCACCCGAAAGCTTCTCATTCACAGTATCTCAATTCATGATTACTCTCAACTCATTATTATTCAAGTTAATGACATATATCAAACCAGATAAGAGTGTATTTTCCTTTACAATAATCTTGTCAAAGCCTTGTTTTCTACATTTGAGTCCTACCCTCTCACTGCCATCCCTAGTAAAGACAATCGTCATGTAGACACCATGACTAATGCAACATCACTCACCCCTCAAGACATCACTGATGAGCAGGACACCTTCATCATTCATCGCTTATGATAGCCATTAACTGATAATCTGGCTTTAGAAGCATGCGTTGTTACATGCAACAATGATCATTCAGAATGGTTCACTCACATTTATAATTTAATATACCTCCAAACCATTGATGACAACTTTCAGCCTCATGAAGCTCATCATTTGCAATGAGAGGCCACACGATACATAATCATTGGCATTTTATTATTTAAAAGATCATTTGATGATTGTTTTCTGCGATGTTTAGGCCTAGAAGACATCCCCATGACTGTATCTCAAGTTCACGATAGTCTATGTGGTGGTCACTTCTCTAAAAAAGCTATGTCTCTCAAGCCCTTACACCAAGGCTACTATTGGCCCACTATAGAATAAGATTGCTTGGAATACACCAAACATTGTGATAAATTTCAAAAACATATTAATCTCCATCACGCACCTGCATACGACCTTTAACCCATTACCTAGTCATGGCCCTTTTCTTTTTGGGGTTTTTATCTCGTTGGTAAGATTAATCCCAAATCGACTGATGGCCATAAGTTTATTATTATTGCTACTGAGTATTTTACTAAATGGGCCAAAGCCACACTTTTGCAATCTACCACTAGTTCTAATATCCATCATTTTATCACCACTCACATTATTACACGCTTTAACATTCCCTCTGCCATCATCACTGATAATGGATCTACTTTCAAGAATAAGGAAGTTAAAAGGCTTTATGTAAAATTCAAGATTAAATAAACCTTTTCCACTCCTTATTATCCACAAGGCAAAGGCCAATCAGAGGTAAATAATAAAACAATCGTCAAAATATTACAAAATATTGTTGATACTGGTGGTGACGATTGACATAATCAAATTCTATATGCTCTTTTGACATACTGCATTAGTGTGTGCACCCCCACCAATGTAACCCCCTCTTCTCTAGTTTACGGCACTGAGGCAGTCATTCACTCAGAGATTGAAATACCCTCATTGTGTGTATCACTTAAAGGCATTCTCAAAGACAATGAGTATTGTGAACACCAACTGCATGAACTTGAAATGCTTGATTCTTGCCGTGTGCAAGCCCTATAATATCTTCGCGTATATCAAGTGCACATTGCACAAGCTTACAATAACAAAATATACATGTGTGAATTCAATATTGGTGATCTGGTTTTAAAATAAAATCAAAATTATATAAAACTTGAGGCTCATCTAAAAGGGGATTTCAAACCTAATTGACGCAATCGCTATGTTATCACTAACAAGCTTGGGTGGTGTTTATCATCATGGCACTCTGATTAGAAAACCCCTCAAGATCCCACTAAATGGCATGCATCTCAAACATTATTATGCATAAAATAATTCATTACCATATGAAACACTAAAGTGTCATGGTTCATACTCGATTACTGAGGGTCTAATTCTGAAATGAAACTCACATTCACTACGCATTCCACACTCAACACTTCATGATACACATTTTCTAGCATACGAAAAACCTATTCTCGATGATGCTCTCTTATTCTATGTTTCATTCTTGATTGTTGAGGGGGCATTTATAAATGAACCCCATTTCATAAACATTTGCTAGGGAGCACACTGATCCTTCCACCTTCACATTATGCATATCATTCAATCACACTCATACATTACATTTGTATATCTTGGTTGCATTTACTCTTGATTTTTTATCCTAGTTACATGTTGCATTTTGCTTACTATGCTAGACAAATTATTAGTATGTCAATCATCTTTTTCTAGATACACATGTGCATTCACTTGGTCTTTTGCGGTGAATGTAGAACTCTTATAGGTTTTTACTTGCTATAACGATGCTCATCACTATATCCCTCTCCAGTCCCACTGCAGCTCCTGGGGGCATCTACCTTTACTACTCTCACACATTATAGGTTCTATTGTTTCATCCTTTTTCTTACTAGCACATTACTTTCTATTGATATAGACATGTCTTGACATAATATTTATCTTTCTAACATGCTAATGAGTGCTTCATGCGTAGTATTTGTCTTACATGATACATACAACCATGGCTATCTGATATATTTTGCTTCCTATTATTTGATACTGTTTATTATTGTTTGTAGGCTATGCCTTATGCCTTGTATGATCATTGTATACTTTTGGCCGCTTTGGCCCTGATTGTCTTGCGACATTATGAACAATATAAAATGTGGAATTATTAAGTTAATATAAATGAGGAACAATAATAAATAACAGTAAATGAATGTAATAAATAAATATGAAAAGTAACCCAAGTAACTAAGGAAGTAGAACTAAAAACCCTAATGTACAAATAAGGGTTAGAAGGAGCTTAGTTGATTCAATAAGCTCATTAGATTTTGTCGTAGAGATGACTGGAGAAATAGGAGGAGGAAATGACTATGTCAAGGTCTATAAAATTGTAGATCTGGGAAATCTAAGTGGACTGGGGCACCTAGGAGAGGATTAGGGTGCCTGTGGGTGCTCTAGTATGAGTTTTGGGCACCCTAGTATGTGGAAATAGCCTAAAACCCTGTTTTGAGGTGTCACTAGATTTTGACACGTGTTATCTCTTTATTGCACCAACTTCGCTGAATTGCGTTAGATGTTGCTACAATACCTGCAATAAGGAATCACCTACAGAACCCAAAAACAAGCATCAAAACCCTAAAAAAAAAGATGCAGATAAAGGGGTCGGACTATCCTCAGTGGCCATAATGGTGGACTTACTAACTAAGCGCTCCACTATATCTCATACCCGATGTAGTTCTATGTGTGTGTGTGATCATGCCCTAGGTACTCTTATGTCAGTCACACTTTGTGAAAGTAACGAACAATAACTATGTGTAGAAAAATGTAATAAAATGATGGATGGAATAGAATAAACTTCCCTCCTATGATGTGTGATGTAGATGAACCAACCTTATCCCTTTTGATGGAGCTAGATGAATGCAAAATGGAGCCTTAGATAGAAGAAACCTTAGGTGATGATAGTAGTACCTAGTTTTTGGTCCCTCATTATGGTCTCATAACTTTGTATTTATATGGTTCTCTTGTTCTAATTTAGTAATTAACCCTGAAGAGGCCGACCACAAAAAAAGATAGAATGTTCAAACGGCTAGAAAGTGCCCAAAAAGTGGCGGGAAAATGTAAAAAGGATCAAGGCACCTTAACTGGGACCAGGGTGCCTATCGGCGCCCCAGAACTAGCCTGGGTTCTCTAGTCAAATGCAAACTAACATATAATGATAGAAATTGGGAAAGTATATGTTTAAGGTCGGGAATGAAGGTAGATAACATAATAAAATGGCCAAAATACAAGAGTTAATTAGTACTTTCTTCACTCAAAAACCATATGAATAGTAGTATGAGATTGAGACTAAATAATACCTAAAGTGTGTGATTTAGTGTCTATAGTTACACACTTGTTTGTTATATTGCTTGTTCTTACATACTAGATTTTACTACTAACATTTTTACTATCCTACTTTATTTACATGCCTTGGTCTCTACTAAGCACATCCCCTACCCCTTATAGGTATACATTTTAGATCAACATCAGGTCCTCTCCTTTGGGCTGCATACTCCTATTATCGTCGTATGCGCCCCAAACGAGGGGACATACATTAGGTGAACAAATCACCCCTACAATTGCTTAAAGCTAGAACTCAGAACAATATAGTATAGAAAAATCACATGAACACAATCATAGAACGACCCAAAATCTGAATTGGGTCCAAAATACAATACAAACACCAACGCCCAGATTCAGACACTAGCACCTAGGCGCTAAAGTCTTGGGAGCATACACAATCAATTTATCAGTACATCATAGTCTACAATAGTTTAAAGAACCGTTCTATAGTTAAAGGCACAAACCTTCAGTTACAGAATGCATGTTATCTCCTACAATTGCTACAATCAGAACAAATCGGGACAGTCGGAACAAATCAAGACGCGCTATCTACAATAGTGCTTATTGAGCAGAGTCATGGATGAAGAGTAAAACTAGACCTCTCTCCCCAACACTTTTTCTTTGGCATGAGATCGCCAAAAAAACTCACATTTGACATAAGATCACCCAAAAAAATCACACTTGGCATGAGATCACCCAAAAAACTCGCCTTCAACATTCAAATTAGCAATCTCCAAACAACATGACACTTTTCTATTTTTACTCTTTTACAATTCAGGTTGACACTTTTCTCTTGCACACGTTTTACAATCTTTATATACTTATACACATTTTTCTCTGATTTATCATACATAAAACGTTGACTACATTCTTGCTCTTCTTTTGCAGGTTCTTCCTTATAAGAAGCAGCTCACACAAGGTACAACAGCACACTACAATGCTCATGCTTCACCCCTAGGGTCCACTTCCCTTTTCTAGTCTTCGCATGTCACTTTGCAAATCACTCCACGCTTTAATTTTCCACTTAGCACGCTATTCACCACACTTTGTCCAGGATCATAGGGTACACATATTCTATCTACTTTATGTTATCGAGTATTCACTCAACAACATAAAGTGGGGGCAAATGTAAACACAAAATCACGCACTTGGGTACATTTTTAGGTCCTAAAAACATGCTAGCATTTACATGATTCCTAAGCAATAAAACTAGTGGTTGACAATTACCTTTGACCTCTTTTTTGTCTCTTGTTTTCTATTTGGTCTTACACACCCTATAGCCCAATCAAAACTTGATTTATTTATTTTTTATGGCTTCAGGCACTAATGCCCAGCCAAGACAGTAGTGCCTAGGCGTTGTCCCTCGTGGGTGCCCTTGACCCTTTCTTATCCTACTCGCTCTTTTTGGGTATATTTTATCTTTTGGGCATTTTTTCACTTTTGGGCCAGCCTTCCAGTTGTAAATTACGAAATTCAAACAAGTAAATCATATAAATACATAGTTATGTTTTAAAAATAAGGGACCAAGCACTAAGAATTACTATTACCACCTAAGTTTGCATCTAAAGACACTAAAGCACTTCAAAGGCATCCATCTAGCATCCATTCAAGGGATAAGGGTTGCATACTTTTGCATACACTACATATGAATGAGTAGTCTATTCTATTCCATCCACACATGCCATATATTTCTACTTTATAGAACTATCCTGTTATCAGTGTGTAACATGCAAGGGCATCCTAGGGTATCATTTTCACACACATGTACCAAAACTACACGGAGTCTGAGATGTAGTACAACACTTGACAACAAGTTCACTCTTTGAGTGACAGTTGGGGTTAGTTTGACTCCACATCTTGCATATTTTTTATTATATTTTATGTGGTTTATGGACATGTGTAGGTAACTATTTTATTTTGTATGTTATAGGTACTCTCGGCGATCAACTAATGGATATCAGGCGACAAAAAGAAACTAACAGTTAAGACCTTGAGACACAAAAGGAACTAGTTTTTTAGCATCTGCATGGTCACCAGCACCCCAGGAGCCTCTATCTTGTATTGGGTGCCCTTGTCTGGATCTGTTCTAGAGTTCCATAATTTACAGTGAGCATTTACGATGTTGTTTGTAGTCTTTTTAACACTTTACCCTGCCCAAACCACTTACTATTCACTCAAAATCATCTAAGTCTCCTTATCTCCCATTCTTGCTCTCACATTTATATTCTTGTTTACTTGTGTCATTATTATATTTTAGCATTTCTAAATTATTTATTATAATAATTACTTTGCAATTAGGTTTAATTCAATTTCTATTAAATCACTATGGTTAGTAAACTATGGTCAAGATTTAAATTCAAAAACTAGCAAATGGGAGGGAAAGCATGAAGGGGAGAGTTTAAAAACTAATATGACTCAACACTTAGCCATTTTTTATGTTTCTCCATGTTTTTATGGCTGTCATAAATAATCAGACATCCACCATGGCCAAAACACATTTTTGCTCATAACTTGCAAATCCCTACTCTAATCATCCTGAAACTTTGTACGAAGGTTCCCTATGTGAACACGTTTGGAATGATTGTTACATGACCCCATTTATACTCTCAACCATTTTTTTATATTACTTTGAAGTCTCCATCCATGAAAAATGTATCCTCAAATCTAAGGAGTTCTAAAGATTCAAATTACCTCAAAATCAGAGTCAGTAACCTTTTAAAAATTAGCTTTCTAATGAGCACTCTCTTGCTCCATAAAAATGAGTATAATTGAAGATATGAATGGCTGTTGTTTTTTAAATTCTACCCTTTCCATGAATAGAAACACATGCTTGCAATTTCACTATTCATTTTTACAAAAATTTGAACAAGAGAAACTTGCGAAAACTGGAGTAAAGCATCTTTGTGTGAAGTATAATTTTTTAAAACCATTTTCATCCCAATCTGACACTCCGTGGCCAATGTATTTTCTTGGTAAGTACCTATTCAAGAAAATAATAATACTAATTCCAAATTATGGATGGATTCAAGTTACTTAGTTCATTTCCCAAGAAGAAAAGTGCTCAAGAGTAACAATTTGACAAAATTTCCAAAACTAGCCACCTAGGAAAAACTTACTAAAAATAGTAAGTGTCTCGAAAAGGATCAAAATGGTCATGGTTGTTCACCTTCCTCATTCGTCACTAATATAAACCTTCACAAATTTCAAACTCATGTTTATAAAGGGTGGATAATGGCATTGTGTCTCAAGTAGGAGAAGAGCCTTCTTGAATCCCAATTTTGGTCAATGTGGAGCATTATGATCTTAGCGTGTTTCTCACTTTTCTGGATGTGTTGATAAAAGGATTGAATAATGTTCCATATGATCTCTCACCTTCACTCATCACATGATCATGGTGTTCTTTACCTCATCTTATGGATGACCCATTTTCCCCAAGGCCCCAAATCATCAGGTTGGAGTGTGCAGGCAACAATCTTAGTTTGCATCAGAAATTGGATAGTTTAGAGGCATTAAATTGTTTCAAGGATTTGAAGGATTATTCAAGTAAGGGAAATAATTCCTCATCATCTTCAGTGGTCAAATTATCATCATCTTTTTTTCCAATGAGTCTAAGGATGCATCGTTTTGGTGAGGTCTTGAAAGGGCAAAGTTTCCAAAGAGTTGTAGAGGGCCATCATAGAGAAAGTTGTCATCTTCAACATCATCAGAGTTGATCTACATTAAGGGTGGAGGCGCCTTCATCCATTATTTGGAGTAGACTTTCTCTCCTCTCTTCATTCTTTCTTCTCTTATCTCACCCTTTCTAATTTCTCATTGTATGTAATCATGACATTTCATCCTATCTACTTAAGTGACAACAAAATATTTGTAAAATGTAAAAGTACTCTCTCAATTTATAAGAGATGTACTTAAATTTCCTTTATGATAGTAATTGGAAAGTCACAAATGGAATAGGAATATGAAGATTCATGAGCGGTAGATGAGTGGTTGCATTGTAAAGTTATAAATTGGGAGAGCTTCATCACTTCGAGGGGAGGATTATTCTTGTTTATTGGCTCCCATACTCTCTCAAGGAACAAGATAAAATTTCTTTTAACTCCTTTACCTATGTTTCCTCTCCATATCAACTACACTCAATGAGTATGTACTTTTTGAATATTATGCATTGAGATTTTGTGCTTTGTGTGTTTTGTTCCTTGTTGATTATCGTGGTGTCTTCTCATTGAACTCATGGATAATATTCTAGTTTTGAAATAATAAACTCTGTTGTATTATTTACTGTGCAAAACCCCCTTGTTATTCTCTCCACACCTCACTCTCTCATAGATTTTTTCTCCCTTGTAGTTTCTACAAGCACTTTGCCACAGGTGTAGGAAAATACTCCTGTGTGATCCCCAATTGAAAGACCAACCTCGTCGATAGATTAGTTCAAATATTACTTGTTTTCAACAAATTGAGTTGCCCCATTATAGTAGAGGGACTTAGTACTACACACATTTGGTGAGAGTTCACTAATTTTCTCACCTGAAAAATTATTTCACCAACAAACTGACAATGATAAGAAGAATAATATGTCCAAATTTGGAATTAGAAAAAAAAATTTAAATAATTTAGCCAAAGGTGTGCGTTCATGGGCCAATAAATAAGAAACATAAATCCAATAGCCCAAACAAGATGCCTAAATAAGAACATCCACGCCCATATATATAAATTGTTCATACTAAAAGGATTGTATCCATTAATAAGTTGTGAAGAGTTTATCCAAAGATAATCTCTTGACGGTCCCATTAAATAAGTGGAAGACTCATTTAAATTGCACAACCTTCCCTTGTCATATGGTGTGATTTGTTTCTCAGTATAACCAATAGAATGAAGTAGCTTAAGAGTAGATAAATTATGTTTGTTATGTGGATCAACCAAAACATTGTGTATGTGGACATGATTAATAGATACATGAATATACAGAGTATTTAAGACAAGAATATCATCCATATCAGATTCATCAAAAGTAATAACTAGCAGAGAAGGTGACATAAGAACAATAGTGTCAATCATTGCATCTAATATATGGCCATAAGAATGCAGAGGTTGTACTGTATGATGAGCATTATGTGCTTCCAAAGTAAATTTATTAGTGTTATGATTTAGAAGTGGATCGTTGAAAATTTTCAATTTCACATTATCATTAGTAGGTTTAGCAGATTCAGTGTGTTCATCTCATTTGATTTCATTTGTATTAATAAGATCTTGTATAATAGGGCAAAGCTTGGTACATCAAGTAGTGAGGTGACCAATGCAACAATGATATCAGTAATAAGTGTTAGGATCAAAACTCTTATCAAGAGGCTTTCTCACATCAACCTCAAGAAGTGGAGAGATAGACACAAGATTGCACTCAAGTAATTGTTTGAGTATAACATGTGGAGCACAACATAAATGCATAAATTGCCTTCGCATAGGTTGTAATTGTAGCTTAGTAGGCTTTGATGGCATTAATAATGTCTTTAGTAGTAGCCTTATTATCAATAACATTGCCTTTGAATGTGTACTTACTTGAAAATTTAACATTAGATGTAGTAAAAGAGCTAACAACATACTTAAGTTTATTCATATG
Organism: Taxus chinensis; assembly: GCA_019776745.2. Classification (NCBI taxonomy): domain Eukaryota; kingdom Viridiplantae; phylum Streptophyta; class Pinopsida; order Cupressales; family Taxaceae; genus Taxus; species Taxus chinensis. The sequence goes on from CM034154.1 coordinate 124,680,389, forward strand.
AAGTAATTTGGCCTCATGTTATTTTAATGTGTGACATAAATGATCAAACAAGGGGAATTTATTGAATATGATTGATTCTTACAAAGGGGAAATAAAAATTTGTGTGAAGAGATCTTGAATTTTTTTATTAGCCAAGATAATATTCATTTTAGGGACCACGCTCATTAGACTTTTAGCGTACTTTAGACACTTACAAGTATATTTTAGTGATGTATCATAGCTTATGATCCTACTCATAAGTGTATAATATACCCTTATGAATAATATATGATGTGCTCATTAGAACCTTAGCATACATAATCAATGATGTGCTTATTATACCCTTGGCATATTTTAGACATTCGAGCATAAGAGACTTTATACCAATATTGATAGAAAATTGTGCAAGAAACTAATTAGCCAAAGTAGTGAAAGATCACATAGAATGTGTTGGGAGATCATAGAACTATTATAAATCAAAATCCTTGAGAATTCTAGGGAAGATATTTGTAAATAAGATATCATTATATTCATAGTAAAAAGAAACAACATGGAACAAGTGAAGGTGTTCTGCAAGGTCCCTCTTGCCATCATAAATAAGAAGCTTAGAAACAATGAAACCAATAAGAAAGGCATAATAAGCAACTTCAGATGAAAATGGGTTATGAAGCAATTGATTGGAATCCATAATAGTAGAAGTAATTGATGCACCTTATTATAATTATAATATTTGAACTTGTAAAGTACAAACAAGGGTTTCAAGAGCCTGCACGCTAGAAGAATAAGCATGTGACCTATTATGATTACATGTAAAAATGAACATAAAGACATCAAGTTTTGGGATATGAGGTGCCTCCGTTGATGTAGGAACCACAAATGTGTGAATAGTGGATGTTTGTATAGGAGAAGAAGGTGAATTCTTCCCAAAAAGGAATTCTTCATTGGATTTTTGATCACAAAAGAGTTTGGCAACGAGAAGAATATTGATAATAGGCTCTATGTGATGAGGATTTTCATAGAGTTGTGCATGGAATTGTGATACAAGTTCAACTTATTCTTGGTCCACATTAATGTCCTCTTCATGGTTATAAGAATGTTTGTTATATGTTTCCATGTTATGCAATGGTGCCTCATTATAAAAATCAAGTATAGATGGAATGTTAGAGATAGACAACAAAGAAGAAGCCACAGGGATACGATGTTTGTGAGTGGGAGTAAAAAACTCAATACCCTCAGTGGATTTATTATTAAGTAGATTATTATGCCTAAAGGGCTTAGGAAGGAAGCATGTGCAAACTAAGATATGAAAAGAATCATACACCAAGATAATAGATCAAACCCCAGGGAAACTAGGGTTTGAGTCAAAATGTTTTGTTCAAAAGTCAGGTTCACCAAATGTCTACACCCTTTTTAAGTTTGTATATGTTTATGTTATGGAAAACACAACAATAAAAAGGAAGGTTCATTACAGGGGTTTATTCTGATTAATTAAATTCCAACATTAATCATACAATATCAGAATAACACATTAATACCTACAACTAGTGATAATAATATGCTACAAGTTCAAATTCATAAGAGGAGAGATGCACTTAGCTATACACATTGAAACAAGAGAGATATGGGTGCACAAACTTGAGAATCAGGGAATGTTAAACTTGAATATGCTTTGTTCTTAAGACTAGAACTAGAAAATGCCTTAGTATGGAATCGCACAACTCTGTCAGGATAAGATGTACAATTTTGGACCTGATGTACGATCTTAGACCTACTTAGAGTGGGGTTCTATAGATTTTTGTTCCCTTTGGTGGTATTGAAATGTGTGTTATTGTTATACCTTTAGTGTCGCACAATCTTGCAACCATATGAAATCATCCATTTCAAACTCAAACCCTATCCATGGGTAGGATACCCTACATAAAGGTTAGTTTTTGGGTAGAAGTGTAATCCATGCACTACCTATATCAGTACTACTTCTATAAGGCCTTAAATCACACTTAGTTCTCTACCTACCATTTAACCTCTATATGAATGCAACCAATTGGGAATTTGAACCACTTTGATCATGCTTGAGATAATTGTGCTCCTATTAAAACATTGACTTGGGATTTTTGAGTGCTTGGAAATGAGGGAAGTTGAAATCCTTGTCCTAGTTGAGTGTTTTGTAACTGTAGCATTGGTCGCCATAGTGGATGTGCATCATCTTTAAGAATACTTAGGGAGCCTTGGGTGCCTTTTGTGTTAGTATTTGTAACGAAAGCTTGTGAGAATTATAGTCTAGTGAATGGCGTGATATAAACTTGTTATATTGTGTTTTAAAGGTTATTTGTTATGTAAAGGCTGGCCTACAAGGATAAAAAAACCCAAAAAGGGTAATGCAATTGAAATAGGAGTTGGAATGTGTGTTGTTCCAAGACCATAAAGGTCGTCTAGGACTACATATTACATCTTGACTCTACTATAGGGTTTTGGACAGGATGACAGTAAGTGAAATCTAGAAGTTGCATCATGATAAATAGAGGTTAAGTACTAATTTTATGTATTTACATTCAGAATGTGATGATACATTACTGTGTAGGAATAATAAAGTCAGTATTGTGATAACAAGATGTATCGAGTGAGGATAAAATGTGGGTGTTTGTTTTAACAAAGGAGCACAATCACAAATAGTAGTGCCAAAAGGATAAAATTCCAAAAATGTTTGTTTAAATAAAGATTCCAATGTGATTGAAGATCCCCCAAAGAATATTATCTTAGGTGTCCATGGTTTGTCATTGATCAACTAGGAAATACTCTTGTTTTTATATCATGTAGAATGGAACAAGGCCCACATATGCTCCTTTAGCATTATAATGATGTTGATATGTGATACAAGAGTGTGTAAATCCAATCATTTGATCAACTACAAGTGGTCCTATTGAAATTTACTACTTCAATGATTCTACAAGAATCTAACAATGTGAAGATAATGTTCATGGTTCCACAAAAACTTCAACAACTTTGGTCAAGCATAAATGGTCTTTATAAGGTAGTGCACGACATGACTACACAAGGTATGTTCAATCTTGTTGCGTAATATGAATTACAGTGCCATGTAGCTTGGAATAATATTATGTTTCAAAGTTTAGTATCTTGTAGCTTCTGTAGTATTACATAACATCCATGATATTGCATAACTCGAGTAATCTTACAGGTTATTCATGTCTTTGTGTGGCTCTAAATGAGCTATCATGGCTTTTGCAAAACAACGAAGGTAATTAGATTCTTGCACAACTTAAGGAAAGTAACTAAGGCAAAAGAATGTTTATGTGGTCTGTTCATAGCGTGACATAGTACTGCACATTGGCAATATGCACAAGTATTGTGCAAAAATTATTTATTAAGATGAAGTGCTTTTGGATGACACAAGATTACGATGAACCTGGATGTTCCTATATCATACATGTCAAGCAAGAAGAATCTCGATCCCTTGCTCAAGTGATAATATGAAGGTTTGAAATTGAATGAATAGTTCTTGTGATCTCTATTTTTGTAAGCCAAAATGTATCCTCGACTACTCAACCTCTTTACTTTGCCAAATATTCCTTATATTCCTTTGTGTGCGTTGTTCTTGCTACGCAGTCCTCTAAAATACATTTTGCTTATGTGTATTATAACTCTATTAGTTGGTGTCTCCAACCATTTATATGTGGCTATCTTCTCCACTCACTTCTCCTCATATCCTAATAATAAAAGTATATATTTGTTACTTTGAAAATAGGTGAGATGTGCATCCCCTGACAATTTTAGCTTATATGGATTCTCCACAATTTTTTAAGGAATCTACAAGGTTTGATATTCTTGCACTTGATTTTTTCATAAGTTCCTCGTGGGAACCTCTCCTTCCTCATGATCACAAGAACTAAGTATTCCGCCTTAAATTCTAAGTGCATCCTCCACAAATTTTTGCTTTCCTTGTATTACAAATAACTTTTCTCTAGCTATTTGTGCACACACTTCATGCACTCCTTCATGTAGTGTGTGAAGTCATATGCTTATGGAATATTCCCCTCTTATTCTGGTAACTTCGTAGTGATTTTGTTGGTAGAATTGTTATATGCGAACTCTACTTGTGTAAGAACCACATCCTGTTGAACACACACTAATACTAAGAGGGGGTGATTCAATATTATACAAAATTTTACTTATTTAAACATTAACATCCATAATATAAATGATCACATAAGATATAACAATTACACAACCATAAAACACAAGATTTATGTGGAAACCCTTTCGAGAGAAGACCACAAAGAAAACATTGCTCGGATCTACTATCCAAATCTAGCCCAAGATATCTCAATACACATCCATAGGTACCAACCTACTGGAGATTCCAATCCACAAATGCTAAGATCCAACTCAGATAGTTCGCGAGCATCAACTACTTGGAGACACCAATCCCCAATACTGAGCACCAACTTAGCTAATTCATAGGCACCAACCTATTGGAGACAACAATCCCCAAATTGTGAGGCATGAACATCAATAATACACAGATCCACCTTTTATAGTTGTTTCTTTAACCTAGTGATGGCAGTTTAATCACTCTCTTCATATATATAGATCTGATCCTTCATCCAACATGGACTTTGATCCAATTAATGAAATCATATCACTTTATACTCCACTCTTCAATCATGTTCACACTTTCATCTATGTTTGCACTTGTCCTTCCACTTAGAATGTGGCTCCACCTCTTCTAAAATATTCATGATCTGCTTTATTCTTCCTTTAACAAGCTGCCATTTTCAAATTTTCTTGAGTTTTCTCTTCCTCTTCTTCAACATTTCATCATTACTTCATACTCATAATTATACTTTTAATTATTTTTTCACAGTGTTTCTCCATCTTTGCTTAGACTCACAACTCACTCCATTATTCTTTACAAGTCACTTGCATCTTTTGGGTTATGTCATTGTTGCTTCCTTCTTCATTGTTAAATCTCCATGTAGACACACTTCCTTCACAATTGTACTCTACTCATCCTCCTTTCTTTCCACAACTCCAACACCTTTCATTGAACTTTAATGATATATCCTCATTATTTGCTCCTTTCTTCTCTTCTCGGAAATTTGTTGTTTTCTTTATCACCACACCCAAATAATGATTCTATATATCCTTTTTTACATGTGCACATTCTTATCATTGGCATCCAAACAAGATGAATGTTGACCATTTTTACAATAAGAATATCAATGCTAAGACACAAGAGTAAAACCAATAAACTCGAGTCGGCAAAAAATTGAATATATGAAACATTTTAGTGCCAAAAAATAGAGATGGTCGAAAAACAATAAAAGGATCATATTTTTTTTAAATCCTTGGAAGCTCAGTCAAATATGATTATAAAAATTGATTCATCAAACTCAGAAATGCATTACAATAGTCGGCCCAAATTTTTGGTTCCAGACCAAGACAAACCATAGACTTCGAGCATACGCCAAAGCATTCTGGTTAGAATTTGAAGCAATAGAAAGAGACTTCGAAGTACAACAATGAGACTTTGAAGAAAACATATAAGACTCTGAAGCACTCCCATCAGACTCTAAAGCTTTCTGGTTAGACTCTGAAGCAATACCAAATAACAAACGACTCTATCATTTAGTTCTTTCAACATTAATTGATATCAATGACTCCAACAATATTCTATATCTGTTAACTTCCTTTCACATCAATGAAAATTATTCCAACACATCCCACATTAATGTTGTTTCCCCTACCAAACATCTCAATAAATTTCCAAAACTCATCTTGATAACATTCATTTGGCCATCCATTTGTGGGTGATACGTAAAACTAAATTGCAACCTCGTGTTAAGTTTCTTCCGTAGTGTGTGCCAATAATGAACCACAAATTTCATATCTCTATAAGATATTATGGCGCATAAAAATATGAAGTCTCACAACTTTCCCAAAAAACAAATTTGCAACATGAGTAACATCATCGGCCTTCTCACAAGAAATAAAATCAGCCATTTTCAATAATTTATGCACAACAACAAATATTAACATCACCGATCTTCTCATGAGCAATAAAATGTGGCATCTTTGAGAATTTATCCACGACAATAAAGATAGATTCTTGATCCTTTTACACCATGGGAAGCCTCAAAATAAAGTACATACTCATATGCTCATGTGGTCTCTTAGATACTGTAAGTGGTTGATATAACCCTACACTTCGACTCATTCCTTTTGCTAACTAGAAAATTATACATCTTCGAAAAAAAATTACATACTTTTGTACCCATTTTGTGACCAATAATATATCTCACCAAGTTTTACGAGGTCTTATCCACCCCAGAGTGCCTTGACATTCCTTTTTAATGTTTCTCTCTAATCAAATTCTCCCTCGTTGATCCCTGAGGTATAAACAATTATGTGCCCTTGAACAACGACCCTTCTAATTTAATAAAATCTGAATTTTATTACGAATCTAAAATGTACAAAACTGTTATAAATGAAGTATACTAAAATATGAATGTTAAACAATTTATTTTATTTTATAAATGAAATGAAATAAAATGAATAAGGCACTTACCTCAATTTTGATTACCTCATAATGACCTGGGACTAAGCAGTGCGATGAAACGGTAAAACAGATCATCACAACAGACCACGGGAAAATATAGCAAAGGTTGAAATGGCTGGACTAGGGCACTTGGAGAAGGATAGGGGCACCTGGGGTGCTCTAGTTTGTAGAGATGGTTAGAACCTGGTATCAATATGGTCACTATGGATTTGTACTTATTCACCTTTTGTCGCGTGAATATCACACTTGGATCGCCGAGGTACCTGTAAACCTGGAATGAAGGAATCACCTGCAAAACCCAAATAAAACATCAACCCTTAAAAAGAAATATGAAAATCAAGGGGTCAAAGTTTCCTCAACCATCACAATGGTGGACTTACTACTGAGCGATGCACTACATCTCAGACCCAATGTAGTTATGTGTGCTTGTGTGTGCAATAGTGCTCCTAGGTCACCCTCGAGCCAACGACCCCAAGATAGCGGGCAATAGCTAGATAAAAATGCAAATGTGTGGATGGAATAGAATTAAATCCCATTCTTATGTAGTGCATAGGCAAAATAATGGCCCAAATATAGTACCTTGCTCTATGTAGATAGCTAGCCCTTAATAAGAATAGTTCACCCATATAATGGTATGTATATTGGGTTTATATAGGGATCTCTTGTTCGAATTTCAACGCTAATGAACTGACATGCCGACTAGTACCTCAGGATATGGGAGGGAAAACTGAAAAGACCGCCCTTAAATGTAAAAAAATAAGATCAAACACAAAGAGGATGAGGGTGCCCAGGATGGGCATGAGTGCCTAACACTAGTGTCCAGAGACAAGTGATGACAAATGAGTGAGAACTGACAGACAGGGATCCCTGAGACCTAACTAGGACTATGTGTGTGAGTGACAAGTGTGTAAGATAAACAAGAATAAAGACCAACAAGAAAAATGGAGTGGCTATGGAATGTGCTATCATTGAATACTTTTTCTTACGCAAGATCCATACATAAAACAACATAATTAGCAGTATAATAATGGTAGCAAGTGTGTGATTTTGTGTTAACATTTGCCCCCACTTTATGTTAGTGAGTGAAAGTTCAGTAACATATAGTAAATAGAGATGCATACCTAAAAAGTCTGGAGAAGCCCATGTCACTGGAGTACGTGAAGAGTGTAGTAGAAGTATGTGTCGAGTGATACCATATAGTGTGGCGAACCATGGATCAACATGTTGATCCATGCGACATAATGAGAGAAGTGGGACCATTAAGAGGAGCACATGTTGATCCATTTAGTGTAACGAGAGACATGGTACTGTTAAGAGGAGTGCGTGTTGATCCATGTGGCATAACGAGAAATGTGAGACCATTAAGAGGAGCACTAAATGAGATTGATGATTGTGGTGTTGAATGATTGGAGATTTCAATTTTTGTTGATGGAGGTGTGATGGGGAAGGGAGTGATCAATTCCTAACCCGATTGTGTGTGTGTACGAAAAACTAAGGATTTGGGCATCTTTCCTCCAGAGAAAGAGTGTATCGAGGGAGGTCTAGTTTTACTCTCTAACTTTAACTAGATCTTCAAAAGATCTAGCCACTGTAGACGGACACAGATCAATTTTTGGTGATTTTGGATCCAAATTTTCAATTAAACATGATAACCCATATAGGAGCACTATAGGAAAGGCAATGAATTCTCATAGCCACCACTCCATGTGTGTCACCGCACTAAATATGTGTTGGCTTCCATGTTAGGTCATCTGGGAAAGTGGTGATCTAACTCCCAAGTTAGGTCATCTGGGGGAATAAATGCATTGTGTTAATTTTGGTTGATTGACGTGATTTTGATTGTTGTATAGATTGAAGTGTGTATGATTAATTGATTGATTACTCATGGAGATATTTTACGATTGTTGCCCCCAGGTTAGGTCATTAGGGGAAATGGCTAGAAAGTGATATGAAATGTCACATGGTGTATGAATAATTTTTTGATAATGACGAATTGTAAATGTAGGATGATGACGTAATGATGTAAGGGGAATTATACGATGACTCTAATCATATGCCCCCCTTTCGGCAAAAGGGGAACTGATAATGAGAACGAATGTTGAGCCAAAAGTAAGGGCATAAGGTATATGAGAGATATAGAAAAAGTGTGTGTATAACGAGTATAAAACAATGTCAAGGAGAAAAATTGTGTGTGAAATGTGAATGATATGATAGTAGGTGGAATTTTGAAAAGAATTCCGCAAACGAGAGAGAAATCAAAGTAAGAACACTCAAGATATGAGTGAAATTGTGCGATGTGTATTAGTAGAGAAAAGGAGTACGAAGAATGACAATAATAAAGGGAATAATAGAAAGTTACTATAAATATTAACGTGAAAAGTGAATAAGCAACTCATTTGATCATTGTACTAGTGTGATTTTAAGCCATGGGTGTGTGAGGATACCGTAAGTTAGAGCACCATGACCAATTTGATTTGAGATGGTGGCGATGGCGGTGGCATCACGTCTAATGACAAAGTTGGTAAGCGTGATTTTTTTTCTAAGAAATGATTGAGATTAGCTATTTTTGATGCTTTGTTGAAAATTTTGTATTGTTGAATTTTTGGGCATATTGGACCCGGACAGAAGCGGTGAATGCGTTAATGACCTTCGAGACAGGAATGCCCAAACATGGGTGTTAGTGTCCTGCTCCTGGGTGGCCCAGTCCTGTGCCTAGGCACCCGTGTCCAGAAAGCATGAGTTAAGTCTAGAATGATGTAAATGTGAAAATTTAATGTGTGTTGATGTTGTAGATGGGTAGTGTTGTATATGTATAATGTTCTAATGCATTGTTTGTTGTTGTTTTGTGGTGTGCAGAGGGACATCTATTCAAGAGAGTTATGTTGTGGTTGTCAGTTGAGTACATTACTCATATTAGGGTTGTACGATGATGAGTGGTATGTGTTGTACCATGCTGGCTTGCGACACATAACAAGGATGGGGGATGTGCCCCATAATATGTCTATGCTTACAGTTTTTTGCGAGAGGTGGTGTGTGGATACTTACACCTTTTGGTTGCCTATAAGTGAGAAGTTAGTTACACTAGAGGATGTGTATCAAATATTCTGATTACTGATTGTAGGTGAGAGGGTACATGTTATGAAAGTGGATGATATGCAAAGATAGATGAGGGCCGCTGGGCGGTATTTTGTGGGGACTCAAATTCCCGTCGAAGCCCATATTATCCTAGATGTTATTATGAGATCAGGGGTTCTGTGATTGCGGAAGTTTATTTCCGTGGTGATAGCGTCATTGATTGCAGTGGAGCATGGTGGTGTATGAATCTTATATAAGATGCATGATATCTATCATCGGATAGAGAAGGAGAGCACTAGGCATGATTGGGCACGATGTATGTTGGCCCATCTTTACAGGGATCTATATAGATTTACACATGAGGAGCACGGTGGTGGTATTGGAGCTACAACTTTGTTTCATGTATGGGCCTATGAGTATATTGTAGTATTGGGGCCAGTTGGTGGAGCATGTGGAGATTGGGCAAGGTCAGATATATTTACTAAGAGATGGGTAGGTGTACGTGGCAAGAATATGGATATTGATGCCTATAAAGTGATGATAGATCACATAGGGCCAGACGCAATACCGAGACCATGGATGATGGTCAAAGGATGTAATAGAGTTACAATACCTATGACAGATGATGTGGTTAGAGGATTGGTTTCTAGGGGTGACTAAGTTATTTCAGGTTGAACAAGTTTCACGACAATTTGGAATGCCCAGGATGTGCCCCCAGAGCCATATATATGGTTGAGAGATAATAGGGCACCGAGGAGGGAAGGAGCTAGACCAGAGTCGATAGGATGTTAACTGACCAAAGTGGTGAGAAACATTAGTTAATTAGAAAATAACACTAATTATAACGGAATCGAGAAGAATAAGAGTGATTTGTGTGTGTTTAGGCAATAAGATTTCAAAAGCAGAATTTAGGTGTCTACATTTGCCCTTGTTTGAGGTGAAGTTATTGAATTCACTTCAAATATAGTAGACAAACATAAAAAGGTGGGTTTTTGAAGAAAAAATAGCAGGAATGCTGCCCAACAAAACCCAAAAATCCAATAAGGAGGTCAGCACAGGTGCTCCCCTGAGTGCAAAGGTGCACCTGGCATTGCATAGGCCATAACTTTTGCTCCCAACCTCTAAACGAATCCATTTTTTTTACGTTGGAAAGGTATTGAAGAAAGCTTCGCAATGGTAAGATAAATTTGGGTTTTTTAATTTTTCTTTTGTAAAATTGGGACCAATCAATATCAATTTATGTGACAAGGAGCTTACGTGGGAGAAAAGGCGCTTACACGGGAGAAAAGGAGAAATGTAAGAGCGCTTGGGTGCCTGTACATGATACAAGGGCGCTTGGGAACCTGTGTACATGATACAAGGGAGTTTGGGCATCCGTGTAACACTAAATGCACTATCTATCTTCCAAAGGCCATAACATTTGCTCTCGATATCGAAACAACTCCATTTTTTTGCATTGGAAAGGTATTGAAGAAAACTACGCAATGGTAACATTAATTTTGGATTTAGATTTACCAAAAATTTATAGTTTTTCATTTTTTAAATGGCATACATACAATTGAAGCATGTATCATCTACATTATCCTCAACATCGACATTGGTCCTACAAAACCATATTTCTAACGTTCTTGCTTATTCTTGTCTCAAACGACTTGTAGATCATCATGATCTACCCCCATTAAAAAAATCTTGGTTACATACTACGTCAGTACTCCCGTGTAACAGTGAGTTTCTAGAGACAGTGTTATAATGCATGAAGGTTTTTCCATAGGACTGCTTGTGTCCTTTGTTTTTCCCTTGCATGTTTTATTGCTTAGGGCATCATTTTTAACCCTTGTCATTATAACACGAACATTTGGGAACTACAACTTGATAACAAAAACATGGGTACAACATGTTATTTGTTTGAATATGTGTGATTGTACTGATTTCTCTGTCAGGTTAGCTGGTTTACTTTCTCGTATTACATTGCATAAAGGTATGTTGCATGGAGCTAAATATCATTTTACTTTCTCGTATTGCATTGCATAATGTATGTTGCATGGAGTTACGTATTTTTAACAGTAAACAATTATTAGTAATTTAGATTTTTATGTTATCTTACACTTTTGTTTATTTTAAATAAAGGTCGATGATGCAGACCTAGGGGTAAAATGATATAAATCGTTTGCTTATGGAAAGGCTGGATGTAAAGTTTGGACTTGTCCTATATTCTCCATTAATCATTTCTTATCACTTATCATTTATTATCACTACTATTTTTTCTTCTAAAAACCACCCGGGGTAATCAACAACTACATTTATCCCTATTCTCATTCCTTCTCAATACTCAAGGGTTTCACGCCCGTTCTAACCTATTTTATTTTGTCCATTTCAATCAATTTCGATCGTCAATCGACTTCTTCTATCACCCCCTCAACACTCGAGGGGGGCATCCTTTACTCCTGTTAATTTTTCTTCAAAAATCCACCTATTTATGCTTGTCTACTATGTTTGAAGTGAATTCACTAAGTTCACCTCAAACAGGGGCAAATGTAGACACCTAAATTATGTTTTTGCAATCTTATTGCCAAAACACACACAAATCACTTTTATTCTTCCCAATTACATTATAATTAGTGTTCTTTGCTAATTAACTAATGTTTCTCACCACTTCGGTCAGTTAACAAGCACTTTGTTGATCACCAAACCTCTTTCGCGTTCAGGATGCCGATTTATGATGAATCGTAAGCCAAAATCCTCTTCAAAACAGACAATTAGCGATTATAAGTTAATTAAGCCTATTTTCCCCTGATTTGGTCAATATACCCAAGTATTGACTCAAACCCCTCTTCCAACCACTCAAAATCACCCCATTCAACTCTATAACGTCTCAACAAGCTTCAAAAGCTTACCCTAGCCTTCTAGTTGACCCTAAGCTGTTGATTAAGGCTCCACACCTCTTAATCACTTTGTAATTCACTAATTCTAATTAGCAAGGCCTAATCATGACTAACAATTCTAATCTAATTTGGGGCTTGTAGTCCCACATGCACCAAAATACAAGTTTCTCCCAAAAGGAAAGCTATAAAAAGAGTGCACCTCATTCCTTTATACTTTACACCATGCTTTGATTTGCATCTCATATAATAAATATGATGTATAGCCAAGTTCAATCCTTGCTTAAAGCCTTCAATGGGGTTAGTAGATGGATATCCAAAATGACCAAGTAGTCATTTGGAGAGGTCATTTCACCTTGTTTGCAGTAGCAACCATAACCATTTTATTGCTCTCTCAGGTTTATTTAGGCCCATGTTAGGTAATTCAAACATATTAGTAGGCATGTTTAATTAGATTTTGTATTATTTTCATACTAGTTAAGCATTGTTGTAAGTTTTTATCTTAATGTTACATTCCTAGACTTAGAGCCTTGACTAGAAGTGGCAATGGTGTTAGCCTTCATTAGTTAGTCATGCAATTTGCTTTGTAAAGTTTAGGGTGCTTTTACAAGGCAGGAATTAAACCGCGACAGAAGATAAATTACTTCTTTAAGTCAATGGGCTGAAAGACTAGCTAGTGCATGCAAACATTAAATTGTAGAATGTAATCAATGATAGGTTATGTTTTACCCTGATGTAAACTAGGTAAATGATCATATGTAACTCTAGGGCCATTGTTGACTATGAATTGGTGAAGCAAAGCTTCTTCCATCTTGTGTACAAGTATTTCTACAATTTAGCTAAATTTAAAGCAATAAACTACCACCTAAAAAATAGCTTCCTAACCTAGCTAGAAATGAGAAATGTGCACCATCATGATGAAGAAATAAGCAAGTCCTACCCTTAACATTATAACTTTGAAATGATCAAAACATAATGTAAATTAATGAACTCTATTCTCCTTAATTGCCTAATTTAACATTAAAATGAACCTAAGTAGTTCAATGACAATCAAATTATATTTACTTGCTTTGATCCTTCAATGGATGCTTGGGTGCGATGCTTAGCTCTTCAAGAATGGAGGATGGAGGGCTCAAGAATGACAAAAGGCTATTAGTATGAAACTATGTGCTTTCTTTTGTCTCTTGAGAGATTTAGGTGTAGGTGTAGAAGTAGAGGGAGGGTTGTTTATATAGCCCAAAGGATAAAGGATTCAACACATCCTCATGAAAGTGGGACTAATGGAGATATAGAGTTAGTTATGGATAATGGGGGGTTTAGATGGGGCTGAGTTAACTATAGGAGGGTTGAGTTTGAAATGTAGGCATAACAAATCCTTAGTAAATGCTGAATTATGAATCTTATTGGGAATATGATTGTCACGCAATGAATTTTTGTTAATGGAAGCATAATCCTTAAGTGGCTCATGTGGATAAAGGGGGTGTATTAATTAATCAAGATGATTAATTAATACATGTGCAAGCTTTTATAAGCTTTTAGATGGATTTTAGTGTGATTTGGACCATTAGGAGCAAAGAAGTAGAATCTTGACTATCAAATGTTTTCATCGCAATCAAACGAATTAAACCAATTAAATAGTGATTTATTGATTTAATGAGAAGGGAGGCTACTTAATCAATAATAATTAATTAGACTAGACAGAAGGTGCTAATTAATGAAGGGTCATTAATTAGGGTTTGTGTTGGATAGGCGACTTAATTTATTAGCACAATGTAATCAATTAACGACAATGGAAGAGAAGATGAGCGCCCTTGACAATATGTCGTCAATTTGTGGGAAAAGAGATAATTAGTGCGCGCCCAATGTCATTTTCATTCTTTTGTCGAGCACGTGATATTTCACAATTTAAGTATTTAAATTACTCAGGCGTAATTATAGGTGTCTACACATCTCATAATAAGTGTTAATATATCCAAGGGCGCACCGGCGCGCCTTGTAACAAAGACAGTCGCGCCCCTCGGCGCACCTATCCGACTTGCAACATACTCAAGATCCGCGCCATGGCGCACCCTGCCATCTTGCTACAGCTGAAATTCATGCGCCCATAAGCGCACCATTGGAGAGCATCATCTATGAGACTTTGGAGAAAGGTTTTATGTAACATTCAATCATTAGAATATGATGCCATAGCCATACGGTAATACTTGAGACGCAAGTACAGATTTCTAGTACCATAAAAACATGAAAATGTAGGCATAACAAATCCTTAGTAAATGCTGAATTATGAATCTTATTGGGAATATGATTGTCACGCAATGAATTTTTGTTAATGGAAGCATCGAGAACAGTAAGGGCAAGGTAGTCATAAACCTCACTGCCCGTCATTTTGAGTTGATGCTTGGCATCCCTCACCACCGGAACTACGTGGCTGTTAGTATTCTAATGTAAGAGACCGGACCTGAGATTATAAGTGATCAAAAACATGCATGAGGGACAAGATATCCTATGAAGGAATAATAGAGGATGGAAATAATGTGTTAAGAGGTTGTAATTTGCCATTCTGAGTAATAATAGGAATATCAAGTGGAGAAATAGGATATTATGATGGTAAGGACAAACCAGAAGGTGGTGCCAAAGAAGTAATAGGTGGCGAAGGTCATGGAACATCCATAGAAGCGGTAGGACTAGCATCAAAAACATCGCTAGAAGATGAAGTGATAGAAGGAGATGAATTAATAGATGGAGATGAAGCATGCATGTTATATGATACAATCTTAGAAGATGATGATAATAGAGCGGGAGATTCTCCCTTCTATCCCTTCTTCTTCTCTTCCTCCCCTTCCTCAGATGTCGGCAACCACTCCTTTGGTTGTGTCCCTCTCCCCCTTCTTCTACTCTCTCCCCTGCCTCTTCGTCCATCTTCTCCTCTCTCGCTGATTTGACTTAGCAGTATGCAAAGAAGTAGAATCTTGACTATCAAATGTTTCATCGCAATCAAACGAAGATTCGGATAGAAGGATATCATTAAGCATATCATCAACATAAAATGAAGGAGTAGAAGAACAATATGTGATGCATTATGAGAAGCATTTTTAGAAACAGGAGAAGTATGAGATTGTAATGAAATTACTTGTATAATTCAGATTAAGAGCAACAATAGAACACCAAATAACACAATATTTCAGAATAATGATCTTAATATGCAATTAGAATAGCTTCGCCACTTCGAGGGGGAAACCTCCAAACCATATAATAAGACTCAAAATGCTCAAAATGATAATAAAATACTACCTATAATCCCCTATATATACTATTCATATGCTATGGCCATCACCAAGGTCGACATACTAAGCATGAGAAAGTATAAATGATATAATAAAATGATATGGTAAGCCATAAGTTGGCTACTCATATCCTAATAGGTTTGGCATGTTTACTACCAAACTAAAAACATAAATCTTCTGACCTTTCTGCTTTGGAATTCATTTCTTTTCTTCCTTCGGGATCTGTTTCTTTCTCTTTTCCTTCTTTCTTTCCTCTCTTTTCGCAGCCTGAAACACTCTACCGGGATGAGATCCCAACCCCCCGAAGGCAGAATCTGTGAGAGCAATAGGTTAAGGGCGTAGCATGCCCTTCCCCTTTAAACCAATGTTGTCTTCAACGTTGAATAATCCTGGATGTTGTTGCAGAAAACCTTCATCCTCCCAGGTGACGTCTTCTATGCTCAAATTCTTCCACTTGATCAGATATTCCTTAATGTCTCTAGTTCTCAGCCTCTTAGTACGTGTTTACAAAATCTTCTCTAGCTCCAAAATGATTCTTCCTTCCTCGTCAAGTTCTGGTAACTCTGTCTGGGCTTCAAATTTCTGTCCAATAACCTTCTTCAGGCATGAAACATGGAATACTAGGTGTACGTGTGAAGATGGAGGAAACTCTAGTTTATAAGCAACACTACCAATTTTTTGTAGAACCTGACAAGGGCCATAATATTTAGGAGCAAGTTTGATTTCCTTTTTCTGTTGCTTTAGGGACATCTGTTTGTAAGGCTGGAGACGTACAAAAACCCAGTCACCAATTTCAAAATGTCTTTCACTACGGTGTTGATCTACTTGTTGTTTCATCCTATTTTGTGCTAATACTAAATTCTCCTTCAAACTAGCCAAAACCTGTTGTTGATGTTGAATGTGTTACTCAACATCTCTGACCTTAGTTTGCACCCTCAAGGAGGAAGTGATAGAAGGTGGATGGTAACCATATAATGCTAAAAATGGGGTCATTTGAGAAGAGGTATGAGAAGATGTGTTATACCACCATTCTGCAAGTGGTAGCCATTTAATCCACATTTCCTGCTTATCTAATACAAAACAACGTAAATACCCCTCTAAGCATTTGTTGACCACTTCTGTTTGCCCATCACTTTGAGGATGATAAGATGAACTGTGAGCTAGCTGAGTACCCGAACATGAAAATAATTCTGTCCAAAAATTACTTGTGAAAATAGGATCACGATCACTTACAATTATCTTTGGGGTTCCATGCATCCTTTGAACTATCTCCAAAAAAATAGCTGCGACTGTTCTGGCTGCAAATGGATGTGATAGGGCACAAAAATGGGCATATTTTTTGAGCCTATCCACAATCACGAAAATAACATTCTTACCCTCCGAACAACGCAATCCGATGATGAAATGCATGGAGACCTCCTCCCATCTCTGGCTAGGAATTGGTAACGGTTGCAACAGACCTGGTGCCTTAATTGTTTCCCCTTTGTTCTGTTGGCACACTAAACACTCAGATACAAACTTTTATACATCTCCCTTGATTCCTTCCCAAAATAATTCTCTTTTTATTCTATGATATGTCTTCAAAAACCCAGAGTGTCCTCCAACAGGTGAGGCATGTAGCTCTGCAAGAATCTTATGCTTCAACTCAGAATCTTTACTCAAGTATAACCTATCCTTGTACCAGAGGGCATTACCTTTCCACTCAAATTTGTTAAATGTCATAGATCCTTTCTTGATATTTTGTATTAGAGATTGTGTATCCTTATCTTGATTCGATTCCAATCTTGCTTCATCCACCTAATCAGCCGTCAACATGGACATTCCACATAGTAAGGCATGTGCGGATGTATCCCTTGTGGACAACGCATCATCTACTACATTTTCTTTACCCTTTTTGTATATGATTTCAAAATCATAACCCAACATTTTTGTTACCCACTTTTGTTGTTCCTCAGATGATAACCTTTGCTCCAAAAAGTATTTGAGACTATCATGATCAATTTTTACCTTGAAGTGTCTCCCTGTGAGATAGGGCCTCCATTGCTTGACCGCATGAAGAATAGCCATCATTTCTTTCTCATATACAGGTTTGAGCAGATCTTTTCCTTTGAATTGGTGACTCTCAAATGTAATTGGTCTTCCTTCCTACATTAGAACTGCTCCCAATCCTAATCCTGAAGCATCACATTCAACAATGAAGGTTTTTGAGAAGTTGGGAGTAGCCAAAACTGGGGTGCTGCACACGGCTTCCTTCAGCTACTCAAAGGATTTAGTGGCTACGTCTATCCAATGGAAGGCATCCTTCTTTAGCAATGTAATGAGTGGGGTTGCTATTCTACCATATCCCCGCACAAATCTTCTGTAGTACCCTGTTAGTCCTAGGAATCCACGAAGATTTTTGAGATTTTTGGGCCTTGGCCATTCCACCATAGCTTTGATCTTCTGAGGATCAACTTTGACACCTTCATGGGATACAATATGACCCAGGTACTCTACCTCTTGTACACCAAAAGAACATTTGGATGGATTTACATATAGAGTATGTTTCTCCAAAACTTCCAACACGTTATTTACATGTTGTAAGTGTTCTTCCAATGTCTTATTGTAAATCAATATGTCATCAAAGAAAACTAATAAAAATTTCCTTAAAAACGGCCTAAAAATAGTGTTCGTCAAGCTTTGAAAGGTTCAGGGCACATTTTTAAGACCAAAAGGCATTACCAAAAACTCATAATGGCCCTCATTAGTCCTAAAAGCCATTTTATGAACATCTTCCTCTTTTATCCTAATTTGATGATACCCCGAACGAAGATCTAATTTTGTGAAATAAACAACACCATGCAATTCATCAAGTAAATCATCAATTACTGGAATAGGAAACTTATCTTTGATGGTGTACTTGTTGAGTTCTCAGTAATCTGGACACATCCTCCATGTTTCATCCTTCTTACGTACCATGACCACTGGTGAAGAATATGCACTTTGGCTATGCCTGATGATACCTGCCTTCAACATTTCCTCCACCATTTTCTCGATCTCACTTTTATGGGAATATGGGTATCTGTATGGTCTGATGTTAGGTGTTTGGCTCCCTGGAATCAACTGAATGGCATGATCATGATCATTAACTTGTGGTAGTCCCTTTGGAATTACATCAAAAACATATGAGTGAGCATCCACAATCTTTTGAAGATTGGGTGGCATTAAAGACTCTGTATTTTGTACTTCTATGGAAAATAGCTTTGCTATAAAGCCATCCACTCCTTTTCTGAGAACCTTCTGCATCTTATGAGAGCTAATAATCTGTAGAGACTTAGCTACCATCCCATTCAATTGTATTCTCCTTCCATCTGAATGAAATCGCATGAAAAATTCTTGGAAATTCATCTCTATAGTACCTAAGGTTGTGAGCCATTGGACCCCCAAAAAAATATCTGCCCCACCCATAGAAATAGCAAACATAGGTGAGTCTAACATGTAGTCTCCAATGGAAAGCTTGATATTATGGCACTTTCCTGTGCACTTGACTATCCCACCATCCGCAATCATAACTTGCATTTCTGGAGCTGGGTAAATAAAACAATTGAGGCGGGCAACTAACTTACTATTTATGAAGTTATGAGTACTCCCCGAGTCAATCAACACCATCACCTTCTATTTTTTGAGATAGCCAATAGCCTTGAGTGTTTGACGAGTACTAATACTTGACAATGCATGGCAAGAAATTGTAGGTTGGTGATCCTCTACTTCATCTTATACTTGTTCCCCAACCTCTCCTATAATTTCAGCTTCCTCATCATCCTCATTACCTCTGTCAATATAGAACAACTTCTTCTCAGCACATTTATGTCCCGGTTCATATTTGCTATCATAGTTAAAACATAATCCTTTTGCTCTCTTTTCTTCCATTTGTTTTGGAGTCAGTCTAATTAGCCTAGAAAATGAAGGGGAAGAGATACTACGGTCTCTAGTGTTAATGAAAGGTGGCCTCCTACTATAAAGAACTTTTTCCTCTGCACGACGTGCCATGATAATAGAATCAGAAAGCTTGATTGGATTAAACATACGTACCTCATGCTCGACGTGGTCCTTAAGACCCCCAAGAAATAGGTCATTCAAATTCTCTTCTAGAATATTCTCCACCCTTGAGGATAGGTTTTGGAATTGATGCACAAAATCTTTAACTGATCCTGTTTGCCGTAACTTTGCTAATTGACTAAAGTAGTTCTCTGAAACACTGGAACTATAGTGCAATTGCAACTCCTCGATAAAAATTGTCCAAGTGACACCTAGACCATTCTTCTGCCTCTGAGCACATAACCAACGATACCAAATAAATTGGTCAGGTTTAAGATATAGGGATGTCAATGTCACCTTTTGTCCTGATGGTGTTTTATGTAACTCAAAGAAGTTCTCCATTTGATTTATCCAATTCAGGGGATCCTTACCATCAAATTTGTGCATATCCACTTTTGGCATTATGTTCCGTGGTTGTGGATAAGTTTGATTCTGATGGGACTAGAAAAATGATCCAATATGGTTAGTTTGTCCATGATTTAGAGCTAAAGGTCCTCCTTGGTTGATATGGGCCAGATTTGGGCCATACTGGTTACCCTTTACATGTTGCATGATATCATCCAACCAATGATTGATTTGGGTTATGTCTCCTTTAGAGGCCATCTTAGATTGTACATTTCGCAACTCATACTCAACTTTGCTCACCTTATGATCAACTAAGGTAAACCCTAGTGCTGAGGAATATGTATTTACCCCTTCTAACTCCATCTCTTCAATCACTACCCCATCTTTATCTGGGGTTTTACCTGGAGTAACCGGATTCTTTTTTGCTCTTGTGGAAGGCCCCGCCATGATGTCAAACCTTAGGGTATAGGGTTTTGATACAATTTCGGCCGAACAGGAAAAAACATAGAGAAGATACTAATACTATTTTTTTTAGGGCTTTTTGAAAATGTAAAGAACTTGAAAATTTTCCACAATTTGCACCCTAGGGAGTGATTTTATGAAAAACCCTAATTTTTTAATAACTTTTTCAAAATAAATTTAAAAAGTCTGAAATTTTCAGGGAACCTTACTTGAAATGCTTTGTAACATTGGTAAAAATATCTCCCACCAATTCACTCTGGTTTGCAATATGTGGCGGAAACAAAAAATTAGGGTTTTTGCCCTAATTTCGGCCCATATCGCAGCTCTAATACCACTTGTAATGAAATTACTTGTATAATTTAGATTAAGAGCAACAATAGAACACCAAATAACACAATATTTCAGAATAATGATCTCAATATGCAATTAGAATAGCTTCGCCACTTCGAGGGGGCAACCTCCAAACCATATAATAAGACTCAAATGCTCAAAATGATAATCAAATACTACCTATAATCCCCTATATATACTATTCATATGCTATGGCCATCACCAAGGCCGACCTGTTAAGCATGAGAAAGTATAAATGATCTAATAAAATGATATGGTAAGCCACAAGTCGGCTACTCATATCCTAATACAAGCAATAGGTTAAGGGCGTAGCAGAGATGTATCTAGAGTATCATCATGACTAGTATGAGAATCATAAGACACGTGTTTATTATCATCAAGACCAAGCATGAAACTAATAATGGCATCATCTAAGTTTTCATTATAAATTTTAGAAGGAGTGTGGCTAATTATATAACAAGGTATGAAATGAGTAAATCTCATCAAATCAGAAGCAATGTCAATGGTAAAATTATCAAATCTAGTAGGCACATTGCATTCATTAGCTAAGAGTTGTTGTTGAGTATTATCTTGAAGAGTAACATTATGACACAAGGCACCAAGTTCAATGATAGTTACCTCATCATAAATGGGATTGATACTCACATGCGGCATGATGGGTCAAGAAGGAGAAGTATTATCCTTAGTCATTATGTTTTTAGTGGATCTTAGGGCAAATAGGTCTAAGCTAGGGGTTCACCAAAATGATTCAAAAAAATCTGGATTTTATTATGAATCTAGAATGTACAAAACTGTTATAAATGAAATATGAATGCCAAACAATTTATTTGATTTTATAAATGAAAGTAAATAAAAGGGATAATGCACTGACCTCAATTTTGCTTACCTTGTTATGACCTAGGACTGAGCAGTCTGATGAAATGATAGAACAAACCGTCGCAACAAACCACAGGGAAATGTAGAAGAGGTAGAAATGGCTAGAATGGGGCGCTTAGAGAAGGATGGGGGCTTTGGTATGAAATTTGGACACTTTGGTGTGCAGAGATGGTCGGAACCTGGTTTCGACATGGTTGTTAGGGCTTCACACTTGGATTGTCATGGTACCTATAAACCTGTAATGAAGGGATCGCCTGTGAAACCCCAAACAAAGCATTGAACCTTAAAAAAAAAATATGCAAATGAAGGGTTCAAACTATCCTTAGCCGCCACAATAGTGGACTTACTACTGAGCGTTGCACTACATCTCAGACCCAATGTAGTTCTATGTGCTTGTGTGTGCAATAGTGCTCCTAGATCGCCCTCGTGCCAATGATGCCAAGTGATGTAGAGCCCTGCATATATGCTCCCAAATTTTTTGATTAGAAGTGACAAAATCAACTTTATCATTCACCTTTTTTAATAGCCCATGCCTTGCTTACACTAGCTCAAAATGTTAAAATGCAATAGATCACTATACCAAGACTCATATCCACTTTAAACATGCTTAACAACCCGATTTACACTTTCTCAAACCATAAAATTAGTTTCACAAGTCCATCTTTCATCATTTTCCTTTTAGAACCTCACAAGTCCTTGTAGCCCTGAAAAATGACAAATTTTGCAAACTACAAGCTTTCATACCTAGAGGGTGAGAGTTTTAGGCACCCATTATCCTCATTAAGGTGTATATCAACTTTCAAGTCTTAACTCACCTCCAGTGAAAAGTTATTCTTATTTTTACAATTTTGTCTTTCTAGCCAATTAGCCCTCCTATACTGTAAATCTCCAAGTTTAAAAGAACCTGCAAATAACCAATCAAAAAGAATTTCATTTTCAGATACCCTTTTTCTCCTTCTTGCTTTTCACAATGGGATTTTTCTTTATTTCTTTCTATCTATTCCAATCACAAAACCATCCTTTTGCTTGTTTTGTAAGCCTAGCCTAGGGTTTTGAGGAAATTTTTTGGTTTTTCACTTCACTAATAGATTCTCACTCTCTAAATCATTTTCTCCATTTCATTCCATCATGTACAAGGTGGTTTCCATGCTCCTAGAGTTTTCAAGCTCATAATTGTGCAATTTTTGCAAATTTAACAACTTTCAAACCCTCACCATTGCCTTGAAATCTTCAATTCTCCTATACTTTGTTTCTTGTCCTAATCAATGGTTTAAAAAAAATCACGTGCCTCATATCAACACCTCAATATCTTACCATCTCATTCATTAAGTACCAACTTATTCACTTGTCTTCCCAAGGTACATTTCCTTACTTTCTAGCTCTTCTTCCTATGTTTCCTTATATAACTGTAACAATACAGTTAAGTGCATATCAGGGTTTATCATAAAAGGTACTCATATGTCCTTCAATGTTTCTTTTCCAACTTCATGACATTATCCTTGTCATCTATTTCCCTCACTACCTTCATCTCCTTCATTGCCTTTTTAAATGCTCTTTCCTATCTTCACAAGGATTATATAGTACAGTCAGAGTTTTCTTCTAATTTCTTGACTTTTTAAATGGAATTATAGTCTCCTTTTTTAGTATCTACCTCATTCGTAGTCTTACCAAACACTCTAGTCTACTGTCTCCTTCACCATTCCCCTTCAAGATAACTAAACTCTCTCTTTTGGATCAAGACTGTCACAATACTCTTCAAATGGTTGTACATGCACATTTTCACAAAGACAAAGCTTGTCCATGGTTCCTGAACACCATCAAGAGAATGGTGTTCAACTTAGCTAAGCTCTCTCAGTCCTTCCAAGAAGGACCCTAGACTATCATGCTCAAATTTGGACTGTGACAGGGTTCAAATTGTGCACACATTTTTGCTACAACTCATCGTGACTTTGTTCAATCTATTTTCTATCACTCTCCAACCTTCCTAATACATTACCAACTGATCAATTCTTTCACAGTTCTTTTAGTAAGCATTTATACTACTATTTGTGAGCATTTCCCTTTTCCACTACTCTAAACTATGTATACACAACTAAGTCTGTGTTTTAAGGCTTTTAACCCCCAAGTCTTCAAGAGAATAAAAAATTGGGTCGAAGGATGGCCAAAGGGAAGTGGAGGTGTTTTGGACCAAGACAATCATTTTTTTCAAAAATTGACCCATGCAACGGTTTGTTGGATGCCCCTCCTCGTGAAGCTGAGCTGGTGCCTCCCGCGGGCCTAGGCCTGTCAGAGGCAATGTAAAAGCACTTGGGTCCCAAATGTTCCACTCTGGATAGTGTGATAATTGAAAACTGTGAAAACGGTCAGCCAAGCCCCTTCTCGGGCCCTGTTGAGTTCATCTTGGTTTCTCTGGCAGATTCGGAAGACCTAACGGCCCAACTTAACCTTCTCAAAAGTAGAGCAATCATCACAAACTTTATCGGTCGTTAGCTCTCTTTGGAAGGCATTTGAAACTAGTGTGACGTTCAATGGGGGTAGTGGCCTCAGAATCTGCTTCTTGGAAAGAGGCTTCTTTCTCGTAATCTTTCAGAGTACAGCTCAAAGGAACGACACCATGGAGAGAAAAGACTTTCTCTGTGCGGATTCAGGCCTAATCATTCGCAAGTGGGCAACACATTTTGACCCAACAAAAGTGGAAATGGAAGGATTCCAAGTTTGGGTAAGGCTCTATTCGCTTCCTAGCGAGTTTTAGTCTACAACCACTCTCCACAAGATCTGCTCCAACCTTGGGCGTGTTGTTCGCATTAACCCTGTCACTTTGGAAGGTACCCTTTTGTCCTTCGCCAGGATATGCATCTCCATTGACCCTAACAAAAAGCTACAAAATCTCATAGTCATCTCTTCCCCCTTCGAGAAATGGGAACAAAAGGTGGAATACGAAGGAGTTTCCGACAGTCGTTTCATTTGGAAAAAACCAGGTCACTTCCAAAAATCTTGCAATAAATCCCATGTTCCCAAAAAAATGGTGTGTAGAAAGAAAGCCTTTCCTCTCCAGACTCCTCCACATCTAGCTCCTCCTCTAGTAGAAAATGAGTCACCTCCAAAAGCATACATTAATGACTCGATTCCTGCACTTGAATCCCTGGCCTTGGACCTGAGTACCATTTCTCTTGTTAAAGAAACTGCTTCCGTGGTTAAGGAATCTTCTAGGATTTTATCCTTATTTAATGAAGGTATTTCTCTTAGTCTGGGTGGGAATGCTGACTCTTTGGAGAAATGGGTGAACGAGAAGGAAAAATTAATCCTCTCTATTGATGGAGATCACTGTGGTTCTTAGGATGATGTCCCTGTAGTCCCGACATCGACTCACCCGTAGATGCACTCGATTCTTCCAACTCCGGTGATTCTTGGAATGTATCTTGGGCCGAGGGGTTCTCAAGGTCATCCCTCCAAGAGTAACATCTCCCTCAAAGAAATTGTTGCAAGTAAGCAACTTCAGCTTCCTTCCTTGAGTAAGAGAGGTGGGTCCTCTTTGAAGATCAAATGATCCTCTTCTCCTGGAATGTTAGGGGCTTGAATGCTCCTAACAAACAACATCTTTTAAGACATTATGTCACTGATTCTTTAGCTGATTTATGCTTGATCCAAGAAATTAAGATGTCTTTCGTAGGTTGTAAGAATGGCTGGTTTCAAAAATTGAAAGGATGGGAAGGTTGCTTCTCAGACTCACTGGGCGCCTCGGGCGGGTTGGGTGTTCCGTGGAAATCCAATTGTTGTAGTCTCAAACCTATCCTAATTTATCCGAATTTCATTTGGTGCAAGGTTATTATCAAACATTTTGATGAGACCCTTCTTCTTGTGTAATGTTTATGGTCCCTCTATTCCGCAAAAGAAAAGGGAGCTCTGGTCTACACTTCAGCTTGTCCTTGCCTCAGCTTCAAACTCCAAGATCGTAGTTACAGGTGATTTTAATGCAACTCTCTCTGATATTGATAAATGGGGAGGTATTCAATGGCAGCCTCGTTCTCAAGCTGATTTCATTTCCTTTGTGTCTTCCACCAATCTTGTGGACTTGGAGCCGTGTTCGGGTTGGTTTACGTGGAATAATCGGAGGCTTGGGTTCAGTTCAATCTCAGTACGCCTGGAACGATTTCTAGTCTCCGAAGTTTGGTTGCATCACAACTTTCTTTTGAAATGTTCTATTCTTTCACTTTCTGGCTCCGATCATTTTAGTATTTCTTTAATCATCTCCTTTGATTTGTCATCACCAATCCGGCAACTATGATAATTCTTCAACGGGAACTCCTCATGCTATGATTATTTACTAATGCACAGCCTTTAGTTTGGTGGATGTAATCTGGAAACAAAACAACAACATAACACAAGAATACCATCAACCATGATAAGACGGAATGATGAAAAATCTGAAATATCAAAGTAAATTATAATATTAACATGAAATTGTTACAATCTCACCCATGAGGTACTTCAAGTGTTATTGACTTCACTTGCCTTTCACCAAGACTATGGGAGAAACTTTACAATTACACCTCTTAATGGCTTCTTCAACACACCTTTAAACTGATGGCTTCCTTTACACACTTCCTACAATATTTCTCACTACTTCCTTCTATGCTAAATGAGGGGGGTGGCCTCTCTATTTATAGAACTTCCAGGCTTATCCATCTTATCTCTAAGATAGGATAAGAAATCCACTCTGACGAATCATATTCCATACCTTAACTCTTATCTGTACATGTAAGCTTATCTTTTAAGATAAGATAAACCTTATCATTTTACATGGGTTCCACATTTTTAGACTTTTTACAAATAAAATACACAAAATATTTATGACCTCACTCCTTGTCCTTATTACCCAATATAATATTTATAATTCCTAATCATGTAGACCCTACTTCTCTAATTACCTAAACTTTGACATTTTAACATTACCGGACCACTTACAACAAATATTTACCTTTTACAACATTCCTATTGTACTTTGATTGTTACCATACTCCACATTATTGGCGGCATCGTACTGACGGCGCCGTTATCTTCTATCAGACGCTACTACTAATTATACTTAACAACATCCTATTCCTAATACATACATTAATGAAATAGAAATTACGGAGGAAAATTTTAGTGTCGACAAATCATCCCCCTCAACAATGCCCATTCAAATTTGAAAACATGTGGCTACAGGATTCTACTCTCAGGCCTCTGATTAAATCTTGATGGGATTCCTTCAAGGTCGAAGGGATGTGGATGTATATTCTCTCCAAAAAACTCTCAATGTTGAAAGATAATTTACGGGCCTGGAATGCCTCTTGCTTCAAAAACATCTTTCAAAACTCTCAATGTTGAAAGATAATTTACGGGCCTGGAATGCCTCTTGCTTCAAAAACATCTTTCAAGAGAAAATCAGAGTGGAAAAAGAGCTTTGTATTCTTAATGACTCTATTTTCTCACATGGGATGCATCAAGCTGACTTTCTTAAAGAAAAAGTGTTGTTAAGGGAGCTCGGCGATCTCATCCTTAAAGAGGAAACTTACTAGAGACAAAAATTGAGGGAAGTTTGGTTGGCTGATGGTGATAAAAATACTAAGTTCTTCCACGCGTCGGTGAAAGCTAGAAGAAATTTCAATTATATTTCCTCCGTTCATTTGGAAGATAACTCTGTGGCATCCACCCAAATCTGAATCAAATATGAGTCAGTTTCGTTCTTCCAAAAGCTATTGAATGGTGATTTAGCCACCCCTTTGGGCGCTCAACTTCCCTTCTTTCAATAGATCCCTTCTTTGGTTGACGATGCTGATAATTTTAAGATTCTTTCCCCTTTTTCCAAGGAGGAAGTCCACAAAATTGTTTTTTCAATGAAAAGGGACAAAGCGCCTGGTCCTGATGGCTTCCCCGCCTCTTTCTATTAGGTATTCTATGAAGTTATTGGGGATACAGTCTGGCATGGTGTTGAGGAATCCCAGAGTACAGGCAAGCTTCTGGGCGCACTAAATCATGCTCTCATTTGCATGTTTCCTAAAAATTCTCTGGTAGATTCTTTGGATGACTTCAGATCGAACTCTCTTTATAACACGTCCTACAAAATTATCTAAAAATCCATTGCCACAAGAATGAGCCCTCTACTCTGTAAATTAGCGGCACAAGAACAAAGTAGTTTCATTTCGGGGAGGTCTATCACTAATGGGATCATTATCTTACATGAATTGATTCATACTCTTCACTCTTCCGCTAGAGTTGACATGATGATGAAACTGGATTTTAGTAAAGCTTATGACCGTATTAACTAGAGATTCCTTATTAAGTCACTTCATGCTATGGGATTTAGTTGGCAGTTTTACAACTGGATCTTCAACTGCATTGCTTCACCACGTTTCTCCGTCTTGGTCAATGGTTTGGCAGAAGGTTTTTTTAGCAGTAGCAGGGGACTAAGACAAGGTGACCCTGTTTCCTCTTTTCTTTTTATTCTGGTCGCGGAAGCTCTTAGTCGGAGCATCAAATCTGCCCTTCTGGATGGTTCTCTTAAGGGTATTCACATAACTTCCAATCTCCCACCTCTCTCACACCAACAATTCACTGATGATACTTTCTTATTTGGTCAAGCGTCCATTCTAGAAGCTAGATGCTTCTCTTCTCTTTTGAACTCTTATTCTTTAGTGACGGGCCAGGTCATCAACTTCCACAAATCTATCATTTTCTTTTTTAATATTGCTCCAAGAATACAGAGAAGGATCAAAGCGATTCTTGGCTTTACCGTGGGTGTCCTCCCGTCCAAATATCTAGGCATTCCTCTTTTCTCTTGGCACAGTAAAGCTCTTTTTATGAGGTGATGGGCTCATTAATTCTCTCTGCTCTAGATTACTCTCCTGGAGAGGTAAATGGTTATCTCTGGCTAGGAGAGCCATGCTGATAAACTCTGTTCTTCTGGCCATTCCTATCTATATGTTGTCTATCTTGCAGATCCCCAAGATAGTTCTACACAAAATTAAGAAGATCGTCAGATCATTCTTATGGCAAGGGAATAATGAAGAGTGAAAATTTCACTTGGTTAACTGGGATACAATCAAGCTTCCCAAATGTTTGGGTGGGTTGGGTATTATGGATCTCACTCTTCAGAATTCATCTCTCGGGGATAAACTTGTATGGAACTTCTTTTTATATGTTAAAAGGCTTGCCTTTCAAGTTCTTTCTCATAAGTATCTTGAGGGTGGTCGTCCCGGGCTACTACTCTCCAGTTCCCAGCTCCCCAAAGGTTCACATGTCTGGAACTTTTTTTATAATTATAGATCCCTGATTGTAGACTTGGTCTCTTGGAAAATCAACAATGGACAGCTTGCCAACTTTTGGGAGGACAGTTGGAATGGGTTCCCACCTATTAATCTAAAGCCAAAACTCAACAAAGTTATGAATAAGACCAAAATTTCATTGGGTTCTTTGGTTGCTGATTATGGCGGCTAGCATCATAACAGTTTGCCTTCTTGGATTTGGAAAATTTTTACCAATTTTGGGCCCTCTGCTCTTGAATCATCCCTTTACAAGGAAGCCATTCAGGATAGAAATCCACACTTCCTAGGCAACGAGGACCAACTTCTTCAGTTGGGGGATGACACGGGTTCCTTCTCTGTGAAAGCCAGTTATGATCTCCTTTTCTCATGGTCTGACCAGGGCCTCCCCTATTCTTTTGGTTGCTGGCATCATAGTATTTCTCCCAAAGTGGCCATCTTTGGCTGGCTGGTTTTGAAAAATAAAATTCAAACACAAGTGAGTAGAAGGTCTCGGGGCTATAAGGGACCCACCAAGTGTGTGCTTCCAGCTGTTGGGAATGGCTCCTTAGTAAATTAAAACTTGCTTGGGTCTCGTGCAAGAATATCAGTGAGACCCTTCTTTCATGGCCAAAATTTAATCTCAAAAGTTCTATGTGTTCTATATGGTCCATTGCTCCATTCTTCCTCTTATGGCATATTTGGTGGGAGTGCAATCTTCAGCTCTTCCGGGAACAAACGGCGGAGCAGCATGTTTTCCTCAACAAGTTAGAAGTGGCCATCTCGGAAAAAGTTAGTATCAACAGTCTGTCTCATTCCAATTTCTCCTCCAGAGACGTTCAAATTTCTAATTCTTGGCCTCTCATAAATTTTCCTAGCCCGGGTTCTATCATAAAAAAAGGTCTCTCACATGTTGAAAAATTAATTCAAAGAAAAAGGGCCAAATGGAGAGCCCCCGAAAGGTATGTGGAAACTTAATTTTGATGGTGCTTCTAGAGGAAATCCGGGTGAATCAGGTGTTGGGTGTATTATTAGAGATGATTCAAGACATCTTATTAATGTTGGATCAGTTCCCCTCCAGGATGGTTCGTACAATGCTGCAAAAGCCCAAGCGCTTAGGAAGGGGTAAAGATGACAGCTTTTTTGGGTTGCTCTCAACTTTATATTGAAGGAGACTCACAAATAATTATTCATGCAGTCTCTAGAGGTTCTTCCCCTCGTGGAAAATCAACTTTTTCATTCCCCATATTTTCTATTGGTTGAGCAAGATTGGTATTGGGCACATCATGCACAATTACCGGGAAACCAATTATGTTGCTGGTCTTTGGCGAACTATGCAATAGATCACCTTGCTGCCAGTGTCATTTCTGATACAGTCGATGTGTGGCATGGTCTTTCAAGCATCATCTCAAGTGAGTGAAATAGCTAGAGTTCACAGGTCAGATTTTGCTTCTCGTGCGTGTTATGCCCCATTTAAGGGGCGTGGTGGTCTTCTTTTTGCTTTGTGATCTCTTGTTCTAGCTTCCTCACTGTTAGTATTTCCGAGCGGCTCAATGGCGTTTCTCGACTTCCCATTTGTTCTCCTCCAGAGCTCGATGCCAGACATTGCCACGACCTTGGCAATTAATCACTCCCACCTATCGGAGATATTTCATTTCTCCTCATACCAGGAAGCCAAGGCAATTGAGACTATGTTGGGTGATTCCTATAGGTTTCAGTCTCGCCATGCGCATTCCAATGTAGACATTGCAGTTGCATTGTCTCCTTCTGTCTATTACTGGAGGTGGATCTGGTCATTTTCGAGTTCATTTATAACTCTATTATTCATTTTGTTCATCGTGTGGGGATGGGTGAGGAATTGGTTGACTTCTCCCTGTTGTATCCTCTCCTTTGGATTGAAGAGGTCGATGAACTTGCAGTCGGCACTGGACGTGATATCCAGTGGATCTATGGTCAGTACAGAGCTCTTCTACACCACGCATAAAGTGTTAACAACCTCTTCACGATGGGTTGACTTGAGCATCGTCTTCTACTTGAGGTAGACATTGAGGCTGTTGGCTTTCCTGTTTATTTTGCAATTGATCAATGGAATGAATTTAGGGACAGGGCGTGCGGTGCGTATCAACTTATTATGCAGGAGGCCAACCACCACACTGGTACTTGCATTGGATGAGGTTGTTGTGTCCCTTTGGTTGATTTGGTCATTTTTTTGTGTTGCTTGGGCTTTTGGTTCTCTCTCTGCGTTGTGGGCAGTCGCCCTTCTTCCTCTCTCCTTCCTTCTTCCACTTATATTTTCTCCTCTTCTTCTTCTTCTCTTTTGTTAGGTTAGGGCCTGACCCCCCAGTTCAAAGCTTTGGTCAAAAGCGTTAAATTATAAAAAAAAAACCCAAATCTTCATTAAAAGGACATTAAAACTTCTCGATCTTGCATCAATCCCCTTGAACCTTCTGATAATTTCTTGGCATTTGTCTGGTTAGGTGCTCCTTATCACCATTAAATCTCCTTGTCCACCAAACTCTTAACCCATAACAAGGAACTCCATTCTAGAGGGTTTCATTGTTTGCAATGACTCCTTTAGGGTTTATAAACATTTTAAAGGGTCTTCCACCCCATAACCACTTATTCACCTCCTTCAAATCATGATCAAGATTTAATATTGAATTTAACGCTTTAAAATTGACATCTTTGTCTCAAAGGACTGGGTATGCTCAATATACACTGAGTTCCTTAGTTGTTTTCTATATAATAGTTATTAAGAACTATCTTAACGAATTTCAGTCCTACAGTTACCTCTTATACAATTCTCGTTCATCAAAGATTACATGACAAACCACGTACTCATGCCCACAAGCCATTCCTTATCAACTCAAAATACACAACATAATAACACAATATGAGTCATAAAAGAAAGGTCATCACAATACCTACTACGAACTTGTTTGTTACCCTTTCACATTTTCATAGCAACTTTCTCAGTCTTAAGACAGTATACTAGAATTTTCATTAGTTCTAGAATTCATTACTTTCTAAGGACAATGACCTTCGCCTTATTTCTTGATGGTCTTCCCCAAAAATCATTCTTGTGTGCCCTATTCCCTCTCATTCATGAGATATATAGTCTATATAAACTTGCATTAACATTCATTCATCATGAATAATCACAAGATTCAATAACTTAGTCTAAAAGAACCTTTCTATTCTTGGTATTATTCAATCAGACACAATCCACTATTACAAAAATCTTTCATTGAATTACAACCATGGAATTACATAAGCTTCCCTGAGCCTCAAAGGCACTCTTACAATGAATTTTTCTTCTCCTGACTTGTACTCTCTCCCTTACCAACCTCGTCAATCCTTTCAACAACCCCTATTCGAATACATAAGCTTGTTCTATGGTTTTAGAGGTAGTTAGGGTTTTCCTCAACGATACATGGTGAACTGACTCCAATGATTTGACATCTTGGATAAGAGGGTGAGTTAACAATAAAACCACCTCTTTGTATTCATTTTAGGCCTACCTAACACTTAAGAGTCTACTAAACTACCACCTAGGCTAGATTACTTAACTTCACTATTTGAATATTCAAATGTGGATTTTGGAGGGAAACCTCCAAAACGCCACTTATTACATCAAGAGGGGTCAACATGGACCAAAACCTATTCAAAACTCCTAAGATACCCCCTAAGAGACTAACCAAGCTAGAATTGAACTAATTACATTGATGCTCATGTATCACCAAGATAACATGCACTAGCTAGATAAAAATGCAAATGTGTGGATAGAATAGAATGAACTCCCCTTCCTATGCAGTGTGTATGCAGAATAATGGCCCAAATGCAATCCCTTACTCTATGTAGATAGCTATCCCTTGATAATAATCGTCTGACCATATAATGGTATGTATGGCGTCTTTATATAGGGATATCTTGTTTGAATTTCAACACTAATGACCCGACATGCCGACTCGTACCTCGAGAGATGGGAGGGAAAACTAAAAATACCAACCTCAAATGTCAAAAATAGGATCAAACACAAAGAGGACAAGTGTGCTCAGGATGGACAAGAGTGTTTGATGTCAATGTCCAAATCTAGGCGCTAGTGTTCATAGACAAGCAACGACAAATGAGTGAGAACTTATAGATAGGGATCCCTTATACCTAACTAGAACTATGTGTATGAGTGACAAATGTGCAGGACAAAAAATAGTAAAGACCAACAAGACAAACAGATGGACTATGGAATGGGTCATCAGTGAATACTTTTCTTATACAATATCCATACATAAAACTACATACTTAGAGGTATAATATTAGTAGTAAGTACATGATTTTGTGTCTACACCTTCATATAGGAAGTAGGTTAACCATGGTGTGCAATCAATGCTCATTGGTTCTGCGCATGCTCTCGGTATTTCCACAAAGTTTCCCTCATTTTTGTAAATTTATTTTAGTCCCTCTATTTGTATCACCCTCACTTACATCTCAGTCAATTTGACACATCTTTTACTTGGTGCATTTACAAATTTGATGGATTTACTGATTTTTTTCTTAAGGACAAATTAATAGCTTTGGAGGAATTCTACCATTTATTATGTATCCAATTCAACTTCCCCAAACTGTTAATGAATCATATCTTGGTGGTATGTGTATAGTTCAAACTCTTGGGCAAAAAATAGTACCTCCTCTTCTTCGGAGCTTTCACAATGGCATAAAAATCTTGATCTTACATTGAATATTTATTCCTCACATCATTAAGTTTCCGACGGAAGTATGTGATGGGTCTTCCTTATTGACTCATCACTACTCCAATTTCTACCCCATTGGCATCAAAATTAACCAGAAATACCTTTTCTAAATTAGGAAAATCCAATATTGTATATTCCATGACCTTCTTCTTTAGCTCTTGGAATACATAATTTATATTTATGGTCCATAAAAACTCTCTTATGTCCTATCACATCACTTGTCAAATAACTTTGCAGATCTCGTTGAATCCTTTGATGAGCTTCTAGTAGAATATCGCAAGTCCATGGAAGCTACATGCTTATGTGACACTTATATGTGACGTATAATCCGCTATAGATCACACCTTATCATGATTTGTCTTCAAACCTTCATGAGATATCACAAATCACAAGTATACCAGCTCGTTTAGGAAAATACACTTCTTTGAGTTTACAAGAAACTTCTCCCTGAGTAAACGCTCCAACACTTTCTACAAATGGACTAGTTTCTCTTTCTATGTTTTTCTAAAACTCAAAATATCCTCCAAGTAAACAATGAAAAAATTCCCCATAAATGGTTTCAAGAATTCATTCATCGACCACATGAATTTTCTTAGTGCATTGGTCGGCCCAAATGACATGACTAACCCCTCATATAAACCATATTGTATTTCATTGCATTCTACCACTAATCTCCCTCCATGATTGTGACCTGGTGGTATTCACTCTTTACATCAATATTTGTGAAGTACTGTGCTTCATGTAGACACTCTATCAAATTATCCATGTGTGAATAAAAATCTTTATTTGGTAGGGATTTTTTTCATGTATCTAGAATCAATGCACATTCTCCATTATAAATTTCATCATCTCTTCATTCCCACAACATCAATCTATACACAATTTTTTTTGGCAAGCTCACTCCTAGTATCAAATTCATTTAATAAATGATGATACACGTAGGTAATAATCCATTCAAAATTTACTTCATCATGATATCCATATATTCACCAACAATCCCTCTCACCTTTTGTAGAATCTCCTTTGTTTTCACAATTGTGCAATTTTTTGTTTGTTGTGCTAACTTCATAATGAACACAAACATATAATGTCCTTTTTCATAATATTAAAAAATAAGTCGTTAAAACCATTAATACTCACATAATTCTCTCAACATCTACACATTGAAGCCTTTATACTTGAATCCTTTAAAGGCTTCAACATGTACTTTTGTCCGTTTTGCATTAATGTGTATGTGTTTGCACTGCCATAATGAATTGGTTTTCTGTCACACTTCTCAAGTCTCACCAACAACACATGGCAAACATCTATGGGCATTATATCACATAAAATTTTACATTTATATGCATACTCTACATTTCTTATTCACGAGAAATTAATGCGCCTTTAACAACCATGGAACCTTGTATAGGTTCAAGTACACAATCTTCTTCAGACCAAATTTCCTTACCATCTCTTCAAAAATAAGATTATTAATGCTCCACTATCAAAAATGAATTTATATCACTTACCTTCATAATTGCAAATTGTTTTGAATAGATTCTTCCTAGGAATACGTACCTTTCCCCCTTTTCAACTTTTATTACTATAGACACCTAAATTCCGCTTTTGCAATCTCATTGCCAAAAGCACGCAAATCACTCTCGTTCTTACCATTTCTGTTACAATTAGTGATTTTCACTAATTAACTAACATTTCTTACCATTTTGGTCAATTAACAGTGCTTTGTTGATTGCCTAACCTCTTTTGCATTTAGGATACCGCTTTACGACGAATCGTAAGTCAAAATCCTCTTCCAAACATACAATTAGCGATTATTAGCTAATTAAGCCTAATTTACCCTTGTTTTGGTCAATATACCATATTATTTGCTCAAACCCATCTTACAACCTTTCAAAATCACCCCATTTCCCTCCACAACATCTCAGCAAGCTTCAAAAGCTTATCCTAACCTTCTAATTAACCATAAGTTGTTGATTAAGGCTCCTCACATCTTAATCACTTGTTAATTCACTAATTGTGATTAACAAAGCTTAATCATGACTAGAAATTCTAAATCTAATTTGTGCTTTTATTCCCACATGCACCAAGATGCTAGTTTTCCTCAAAGGAAAAACTATAAAAAAGACTCACCACACACCTTTAAACTTTAACCCATGCTTTGATTTGCATATCATATAAGAAATATGATTAATGGACCAAGCTCAATCCTTGCCTAAAGTCTTCAATGGGGTTAGTGGATGGTTATCCAATATGATCTTGTAGTCATTGTTGGAGAGACCATCTCACCTTCTTTGGAGTAGAAACAAACCCAATTTGATTGCCCTCTTAGATCTATTTAGGACTAGGTTAGTTTAACAATTCATACATAGTAAGGATGCTTTGTATATTACTATTTAATTCCATTTAGTTTACATTCATAACATAATTTTAAGCTTTTATCATTGATGTTACATTCCTAAAACTTAGAACTTGACTATAGGTGGCAATGGTGTTAGCCTTTCCTAGTTAGTCATACTATTTGCTTTTAAAAGTTTGGGGTGTTATCAATTACTACCTTATTTATCATCAACGCTTCACCTTGTTCGGGTTATTTGGTGTTATTTTCTAATGCATGAATTTCCATGTCCCCATGTTGAGCAACATGATTTTTAGCATCATTACTCTGGACACCACTAATTTTTTCAGGGTCATGGAAACTTAAATGCACAATATCTAGTCTCTCTATAATGAAAATAAGTGTTTTTGAATCCTCTACCTCATGTGTGACCTCCACCTATAGACGTAGGTCTTCCTCCAACCCTCCTCGCATAACTTTACACATCTGAGGAACTTGTAGTGCCACTCCTCTTTGACACTTATTATACGATGATTTTTATCTATCATGGACTATAAACAGAGACCTTATTATGTTATTTTGGATTAACATGATGTTAGATGGTAGAGATATTTTGACTATTGATATGTTGTGATTCATATTATAGTTTGTATGGATTATTAGAGGCATGGATAGACATTTTGTATTGATGATGATGATGTGTTGTTAGCTTACACACACACACACACACACACACACACACACACACACACACATACATACATATATATGTATATGTATGTATATATATATATATATATATATATATATATTATCTATATATATATATATAATGTATGTGTGTTGTGTGTGTGTGTGTGTTATATATATATGCTATGTCTGTATGTCTCGTATATATACTATATATATATTATACTATATATATGGTGTATATGTAGGTATGCTTATTATAATATAGATATAGTATATATCTCTATCTAAACATATCTAGTATATATACCTATATATCTCTCTCTCCTCTCTCTCTCTCTCTCCTCTCTCTCTCCTCTCTCTCTCTTCTCTCTTCGCTTCGCTCTCTCTCTCTCTCTCTCTTCTCTCTTCGCTCGCTCTCTCTCTCTGTGCTCCTCCTCTCTCTCCTCTCGACTCTCACGCCCTCCATCTCCACCTCTCTCTCTTCTCTCAGCTGCTCGTTCTCTCTCTCTCTCTCTCTTCTCTCTCTCTCCTCTCTCTCCCTCTCTCCTCTCTCTACTCTCCCTCCCGCCATCACCCTCGCTCTCTCTCTCTCTCTGTATGTCTGTCTGTCTCTTTTGTCGCTCTCTGGCTCTCTCTCTCTCACTCTCTCCTCTCTCTCTCTCTCTCTCTCTCTTCTCTCTCTCTCTCTTGCCCATTCTGGCCTTCTTCGTCGTATTGATCATCTTTTGGTATTTGGACTAATCTTGTGATCTCAATAATATTGATGAAATGGTAGAATTGAACTGTTTATGAAATTATAAATAAATGATAGCATTACTTAGCTTTGATTATTAGTTCGTTTTACGATGATGTTCTTGATGGATGTGCATGTATTTTATTATTGATGTATTTAATGCAGTCACGAGGCTGAAGGAGCTATTGTTTGATTTTTCAGGAAATTGTATCACAACAAATAAAGGGGGGTAAGAGACCAATCATAGCGGAATATCTTATGGTTGCAATGACGGTGTAGACACCAAAATTGGGTCATACTCCCCTTTAAACCTCATTAATTAAATTAACCATATCCTACCTATTCATATCCCATAGTGCACATGTTAATTAAATTAATTAATATCCTCACTTAACCACCTCACCTAGCCACCACACTCAATGACCTACTCAAACCTCATTAATGACCTAAGACCGAGTCTAAACCTATCCTAACTAACTAGGACTTAGTCTAAAACCTAGACTTAACTCCTATTAACAAACCTAAAAGGACTCCCACTTATCTTGCCATGATCTATCACTCGAGACTCGATAGAAGGTTGGAGATCATGCCAAAAATAACAACAATCTGGCTATTTTTGGCCAACCTAGATATTCCCACCTTGACTGACACCGATTATATCTCAACTAATGTCAGTCACCTAAC
Source organism: Taxus chinensis (assembly GCA_019776745.2). Classification (NCBI taxonomy): domain Eukaryota; kingdom Viridiplantae; phylum Streptophyta; class Pinopsida; order Cupressales; family Taxaceae; genus Taxus; species Taxus chinensis. The sequence goes on from CM034154.1 coordinate 124,718,770, forward strand.
TATTTTCAGTTAGGTTAAATAAGTTTCCAAAATCCTTTACCCGAGTTCGTCAATTGATTGAGGATCTCATTTCTTCAAGAGACTTGGAGCACTCGAATTTCTTTAGCACTTAGGAAAAAGAAGAAACACGAGAGCACTACCAACATTGATCACATTTCATCATCCTCTTCACGATCACAAATTCACAACAAAGAGGCATAGAGGTTTGAACTTCTATGACATGAATACAACGACTCTTCTCTCTGGATCTCCACTGTTACCATCTTCATCACCTACGTCCTCCAATCTATTTTCTTGTAAGTATTCAACATCTCTTCATTGAATCTCTAGTTTCTTTGTGTAGATTTATTTATTCATCTCTGTAGTTTATTTCTCTCCACACCCATATACTTCCTCCCTTCCATCAACCCATCACCTGATCATACCCATACTTTCCACCCATTTTCACCCTCTCCTGATCATCTACGAGTCTTCAGAACCATTTTATGACCTCACCCTCACCATTTCCAACCTTTGTGCAATCACAGGGAGTCTGAAAAACCAATTTTAACAACTTTATGCTAATTACCCTACCAATGCACGGTTAGCCAACTAACGTTGGTCACTCTCTCCTAACCGGACATCGGTCAGTCAGCTGACATCGGTTACTGTGTCTGTCAATATAGCTCAGACCAATGAGCTAATACCCACTTCCCAATAGCCCAGAACCATTTCTAATCCTTACCAGACCTTACCTAGAGCCTGTACCAGACCTGCAACTCAACACCAGCCAGTCAACCCTCCCATTTTGACCTTAAACAAACTTTTGAAGGAACTTTCTTATTGTTTTGTACGAGATACCTAAATCGTTTCAATTCCAATAGGATCTTTACTTCATGTATGATTTAACTAGCATTAATATTGTTATATAAAAGTGGATTGACAACCTGTTTAGGAAGTATCACACTTCCCGAATCTAGCTTCCGCTAGGCACTCTGCCCATTGTTTGTTTAACTCTATTTGGTGTTATTGTTTTGCATTTACAGGTAGTTCCTCCTAGCCTAAAGGGAGCTCTCACAATAAACTTTGTATCAGGAAATCAGAATACGTGCACAACCTTCAATCAACATCACAAACATGTATTCCTCCTTGGCCTACTACCCTTATCTGTTTCATTAATTTGCTAAGAATCCGGTGAAACATTTTGGCACGCCCGGTGGGACCCATTAGGGGTTCCTTTGCATTTGTTCATTCCTAGGCAAAAAATTGTGTGTTTATTTCCCTTCAAAAAGTATTCACATTAATTTTCTTCTCTGGAATATTCTCCTTCTTGCTATTGTCTAAAAGAAATTGTACTTTTAGTGCTTTAAAAAGAACATGTCTTCCTTTTACTGCATTGCATTAGTGAAAGAGCATCCCTCTTCTTGTTCTCCATTTGTTACATCGAACGTAATTGTGGATTTGGGCTTAAAACACTTGCATTTCATTTTGGATTGTTGCATTATAGCTCACATTAATTTGAGGGAAATATATATGTTGGAAGTCATGCCTAGCTGATGGTTGACTAATTTAATCATAGTTCACTTGCACACTCTCTCTCTATACCAAACCACTTACATAATTTGCACATCTTCTTAAACATCCTCCTACCTGGAAGAAGTTGTCAATGATTACATGATCAGAGGATTGACAGTGGATGCCCAGCTAGTTTCTCTGTCCAGTCATTATCTCAGAGAAAGGACCGCCCCTGCCAAAACATTACCTGAAACCACCCTTAGATCTTGGATTTTCATAGGACACCTTCTATCAAGCCAAAAAATTGTTTTGTTCACGAGTTAGTCTTAAATAACATAAGCTAAAACATAAAATTCACCCATAGGATTTCATGTTTCTTAACTTTTGCTTGATTTTTATTTTGAGTTGTGAGGACGTGTTCTCCATTTTTTCTTTCTTCCTTTCACACTCCACAATTATAGTTGGTGTATTCCGACTTTTTCTGAGTGTGTTAGGGTCCATCACTATCATACTCAGGTTTCTGGGTTGATATTTTACCTGATCTAAGTCACAAAAATCAAATTTCTCCATCTTTTCAAATTTCACAGTGACTGATGTTGGTCCAACGATCGACATCGGTTTACTAATCTGACCATCATCAGTTTACCTGACCAGTTGTTGGTTATCTGCTTTTTTGGTCATTTTACCAAAAACAACACTCACCACATTTTCTGTTCTTTTTGAAGTTCCTCATACATATCATCATACCCCTGGATCTTTAAAATCACTTTTAGATCCAATTTTCTCTCATTTTCATCAGTTATTGCTCCATTTGCAAAACTTTTGATTTCCTACAGTAACTGGTATCGGTTAGCCTAATCAGCATCAGTCACCCTATCACCTTCATCGGTTAACCCAACCACCATCAGTTCTTGTGTTTTAATTTTTAACTAAAACATTGACTTGTTTTACCTGTTTTTACCTCCCAAAACAGTTTCTCCGTTTCTTCTATTTTTATGTGTCATTTACAGAGAACATATTTCCAAGTCTACACCAACTCACATGGTTTTGACTCGTATTCAAGCCAATGCCCTTGTATTCCATGCAAGCCTTCAGCCACTCCCACCTAGCCCATCGCCACCTTCCATCCTGTCACCTATGGATCCTACTCAACCCATTATCATCAGTACCGGTGACGAGGAGTTTGCAAGACTCCTTGACCACAACCCCTTTGCCTTACAACATTATCTTTCCCATTCCTCTACTCACAATTCATCAGGACAATGGTATATGACATGCCTGTGTCCATTCCTCCTACCCTCGCCCCTACTTTTGCATCAGCTAGTACTACCAATGGCGTTACCTTCATCCACCTTACCACTGCCCATAGTATCCCAATTGACCCCACATCATCAATATCTGTGGCACCTACAACATTAGTCACACTTTTGACGTCAGTTGTCCCATGGTGTCAACCATTCCTTCATCAGCCACCTTGAGCATACCCTGTCTACACCCACCACCTCATATATACCTATTCCGCAGCCACCCTAACATACCCCATTCCAAAACATGTACCCTTCTCCACGCAGTCTTTACCTCTAATGTTAGTTTCTCTCATCGGTACAACCATTCCCACCTATCTTACCACCTATGAGCATATCTCATTCTCCATCCCGTACAATCACTATAAGAATTTCTACGTCCACCCCCCTATCTCATCTATAACCACCTTTCTCCTCATATTCAAGATATTTTATGCCTACATCTATTCCCCCCTCATATTTCTTGTACTTGTCACCACCATATACTAGAATTTGTATCATCATAACTTCATCATCAACCCCCTTATACTATAGGGGGTGCCCAGTCATCACAACATACCAACGACCTTATTAAAATGATGATGGAAAAGATGCAAACATTGGAAGCATAGTTTCTGGCTCTCGTAACTCTTTAACATACGATGAAATCTGTAATGATCCTATTCATCCATCTATTCCCATTCATCCATACCTTACACATTGGGAAATGCCCAAATTCAACTAGTTCAATAGCAAAGAGGACCCACAACAACACTTGCAGTCTTTCAAACATGGGTGCTATTTAATCACTCATGATGACGCTCTACTCTTGCAGACATTCCCAATGTCCTTAACAGGACCTGCGTTGGATTGGTATAGTGGTTTACCTCGACATTCCATTTATTCATTCAACCAAGTGGCTCAAGCCTTCCTGGACCATTTTTCAATCAATATCGTCAAGAAGGTCACCATGACCGACTTGTACTCAACACGACAATATGACGACGAGTCTATCACAGATTTTTTCACTCATTGGTGGAGCCTCATCAACCAGCTTACATTCCATCTACCTCAAACCAAGCTTATAGATTTGTTCACTAGGGCTTGTGTCAGGCACATCTCACCAACTCTCCAAGTCCAAACCTTCCGTACCTTTGATGAAGCATTCACCATGGCTAGAAAACTTGAAATTTGTGCCATAGAAGAGAAGAAAATTCAATTGTGTAACAAAAACGCTGCATTTAAATCCAATGATGCTTCTTCCTCTTCAAAACCACAAAACAACTATTCCAAAGCAAAAGGATCTTCCAATGAGGTAGTTTTAAAAGTTGGCCCATCTCACCCATCCAATCAATCAAAACCTTCTTCCAACCTTTCTCCCATTTAAGCTTTCTAGTTCAGGCGAGAGCAATGAAAGTACACTCCAATCAGGGAGCCTTATTCTTCAGTATTAGAAAAACTTCTTAAATCCGGAGAAATTTCTCTACCACCCATCAAACCACATACTAGTTTTGACCCTACTCATCCTATGCCTGCATGGTACAAGGAACATGACTATTGCAACTATCATCGTGTTAAAGGCCATAACGATGGTAATTGTATAACCTTCAAAAACATTGTCCAGGAAATGTTAGACAACAGAGATCTTGTCTTGGACAACCCAAACACACCAGCTAATCAAAACTTGCATATCTTCAAGAATTTATTCCCTAACCACACCTCATCATCTAACCAAATAGATGAACCTTCAAATAATGATAGTAATGTCCGAAGGTCCATGTTTTGTTTGACATTGTACCAGTTCTTCCGTAATTTCCTCCTATCCCCTCCATCAAGGATATTCTAACATGATATCCTTTACCCATCGGAGGAGCCTATTTCATCTACTCCTTCACCCATAGAGGAGTCCCCTTCATCTCCCCCTTCACCCACAGAGGAGACCACAATATTTGACAATGTCATTTCATCACTCCCCTCGCAACCTAATGAACAACTTGTGGTGTTAACTCTCCTACCCACGGGAGATTCATGCTCACCTCCATCTCCATTGAAAGAGGAACCTAATTCATCCCACTTGTCATCTCCCCTACCAATAGAGGATCCTTGAGAAGTGTCATTGCCTATTGGTTATAATTCTCCATTAGCCTTCCAGGATCCAGTTGATTTTCTCTCAGTTCTCTTACCTACAGAGTCTGAAGCTAACCAGTTCCCTGTCTCACAGACATACTTTACAGGGATTACTACTAAATCAATATCATCTCCTCTTACAATAGTGTCATTTTCATGCATGGCAGACCACTTGGATTACATTGATAATTCCATGCTTTGGGGGTGTCTCCAACTACCCTTTTCAACCTAAATTCAAATGTCATCTGTTGATACCTCTAAGATTTATCCAAAGGTATTTCAGACAATCGAACCAACCATGCCCATACCGGTCATAACAACCTCTTCTTCATCACCCTCACCTACACCTAAACCTTTACCCACAATCAAACCTAATCCTATGCCTAAGAACCTACCTGCACCTACACTTTCCCCCACAGCCAGAACCATCACCACATTGGGAGTCATGCCGACATCAAGCCTAGTCCATCCTCCTATCAAATTGGACTTAGCCACATCTTCACAAACCCATGCAAAAACTATTCCCCCACCTAAAAGGAAGACCCAACCTTCTAGGCCGCATACACCAGTTTCACCCACTACTCCTCTGTCACCTTCACCACTTCCCTCCATCCTAGGACCTCACCCATCAACCTTGGCCAAACAACCTCCTATCCAAGGAAAACAAAAAACACAATCAGCCCACCTCTTCATCATGATCTTTTATTACACCCAACTTACCTGCACATCGTACACCTTTTTCGTTACCCGCATCTTTCTTACCACCTATACCCCCACCACCTATAGTAACCTCATCAGTACCTATGAGATTTCCTTCTCTTCAACCCATACCTTCCACCTTGCCTCTGTCAGCAACCTTCACCGCACCTCCTTTATCACCTTGGCTAACTCATCCTCTTCCACCATCTGCCTTCCCTTCCACATCACGTACTCCTTCCTCACCTTTACCCAGGAAGGTGCAACCAAAATTGAAAAACCCACTACCCTCCAAAGAGGTAGTTAAGCCTACAACACTTTCTATCGCTAGTTCATCTACTATGCCTTTACCCAAGAAGGTACAACCCAAATCTAAAATAGTACCACCTACCAAACCAGTGGTCAAACCCATTTCACATCCAATTCCACCTCCTGTGATGCCTCTCCCACCAAAATCACCCACACTTCAATCTAGACCCACACTCACCTCACATTGTGATCCATTGGCAGGGTCTTACGCCAACATTCTAGCTAACCTTTTAGAGACCTCCATCATCACATTGCCACCCCTTAGACCTTACGACCCACTCAAACCCAAACCAAAAGGGTTTGACGATACTAAAATTTGTGCCTACCATCGTGTGTCAGGACATGATGTAGAAAATTGTAAGGCTCTAAAAACCATTCTCCTTCAACTATGTCCTCCTGAAGAAAATTTTGATGATGATGATCTTCTAGATGAGGACCCTGTTCCACCTTCACCTATCACCACACATCCTCGCCCACTACCTATTCATGGACCTGCATCACCACCTCCACAAATCCATTTATCCTCCTCCAAAATTTGAGATCAACATGGTCCACATAAGAGAGCTAGCCAAAACCCCACCAAAATGCCAGTGCGCCCTACTCATTTCACAAGGCTCTTATCCCACACTAGGTTTTTGTCCATCATGTCATTATACTTTTCATGACACACCTTCTCCATCCACCTCTCTTCCTCAGATTAACATGATCCAAGTTGCCACTCACACCCAAAAAGACAAAGGAAAGGAGAAAGAAACCAACCCATCTACCAATCATGTGCCCAATATACCATTTGCACCCGTACCAAGAATTACCATTCGGGGACCCACATACCCTATTTTTGATGGGGTGGCCCATCGTATAATGGTAAAACAGATGCACCAATCCCCTCTAAAAATGTCTTTGTATGACCTTGTCCAAACTTCTGAATCCCATCGATAGGCCCTCATGGAGGTTCTACAATCCATTAAGGTTTTACCTAATGACCCTACACTCGTGGCCTCCATTATCACCCCTCACCATGTGGCCTCACTCACCAATTCATCCCCTTCCTCTACACCCGCTACCACTCATCAAGTAGCCACTCTTAGTTTCTCTAACAATGAGATTGTACCTCTCCAACTCAGATGATCCATGATCCCACCCTTTTCATTTCCATTTACATTGATAATATACACATGTTTTGACATGTGTTATGATCGATGGCGGTGCCAGCATCAACATCATCTCCTCCCATGCGTACAACCAAATGTGCATCCCTACCAATTACATGCATAATAACCTAGTTATGTTGTGTTCATTCAATGATGCCATCACTTCCACCCTTGGCACCATCATTCTCCATGTTCATGTGGGCCCTTGTACTGTTCCAGAATTGTTCTATGTCTTAGAGGGGGAATTCCAGTACAACTTGTTGCTTGGTCGACCTTAGATCCGTGTCATGGGTTGTGTCCCTTCAACCTTACATCATTATGTAAAATTTGAACATGAAGGACATAACTATACCATTCCAGTTGACCCTTCACCATTCAAAACCTGTAACATGTTGTATTGACCTAATGATGTCCTTATACTAGTTAAGGCATCTACCACTGCTGCCAATTCTCCTTCACCCACAACCCCATCCACCAATGTTGCCTTGCTACCTCTCCCACACCTAACTCCTCTATTCCCACTACTGTCGCAGCCTCTACAGCTGACCCATCCACTAACCCATCTACTTCTCAACCAACCAATGCTTCTTCTTCACAATCTCCTAGTGATTCATCTATTCCCACTACCCATATACCAACTACCGATCCCTTAGAAGGTGTTTTTCAATGTCTCACTCTAGGGGAGTACCACCTGTACAACATCGACACATTCCTTACTCCTCAAGAGTATGGTAACCTTCACCAACATCCTCACTATGATCACCGCATAGGCGAGGTTTTCCCTTATGGTCCTCCCCACCTTCGTACCAACTTAACATATGGGGGACTTGATACTTCTACCTACTCACCCGAACCACCTTCCCAAACATGACCATTTTCATCTGACCTTCAATCTCTCACCAATCACCACTTCGCCACACCTTCCTCCATCATTGTGCATGGAAGGGTTTTTGTTTTGGTTTCTATGAACATGGCCGTCATACTGTCATCCCATGCACCACATGTAAACATAAAGACTGAAGTGGTATTGGCTTTGTTGAACCATCTTCCAAGAAATCCCATGTCAAACTCATTGAGGATGACAACCTTCCTTCACCCCATCTACCAACTTCACCACCTTCACCTACGGAGTCTATGGATCTAGAATCCATTCCTCCTAATTTTTTTTTCATGAACACCATTTCCTTGGGACCTCTGACTTATCAACGAGATGGCGAGGCTCCCTCTTGTCTTCCCTTCCTATATCCTGACATGATCGATGATGATACACCTTCTATTAACATCATTCAATGTCAGGATGATGAGTCTATTCTCACCTACCTTGGTGTGGAAGATTCTTATATTCACCGGTCATTACCTTCTAAGACACAAACCATGTTAAACGAATCAACCATCAAAATCAATATTAACACTCAAGATGACCCGCACATTTTAAAGATAGGCCAATATTTAGATACTGCTGAACATGAATCTTTTACTTCTTTCCTCTGGGATCATAGCAATGCTTTTGCTTGGTCCTATGCTGATATGCCTGGTATTGACCCAAACATTGTGGTCCACAATATCATAACTATTCCTGAAGCCAAACCCATAAAACAGAAGCTGCGGAAAATGCATCCTCGCATTTCCCTTCTTGTCAAAGAAGAACTCCAATGCCTTCTTTCGGTTTCCTTCATCCTACCCATTGATTATCCCCAATGGATCTCTAACATCATTCCTGTCACAAAAGCAACAGGGGGACTACCATAGTTGTATGTATTTCTATGACCTTAACTTAGCTTTCCCTAAAGATGAACTTTCCACTACCTAGTATTGACCAACTAGTTGATCTTACCACGGCCATGAAATGCTATCACTCATGGATGGTTTCTTGGGTTATAACCAAATATTACTCACCACGGAAGATCAACACAAAACTTCCTTCATCACTCCTTGGGGACCTTCTGCTATCGAGTCATGCCCTTTGGCCTTAAAAACACTGGTGTTGCATATCAGTGGGCTATGACTTATATCTTTCATGACATCATGCATCACATATTGGAAGATTACGTTGATGATCTCCTTTCCAAATCTAAACATCGAGTTAAACACCTTACAGTCCTTAAGGTCATCTTTGACCGTCTCATCAAGTATTGTGTTCACCTTCAACCTAAGAAGTGTGTCTTCACTGTTATTTCTGGTAAGCTCCTTGGTTTTATCATTTCTTTGCGTGGCATAGAAAGTTGATCCCACTAAAATCAAGGCTATTCTTGAAATGCCTCCACCTACTAACCTTCAGTCAACTTTGTAGTTTCAAGGAAAGTTTCAATCTATTCGTTTCTTTATTTCACATCTTTCCAACTACTGCCACCCATTTCATCATCTCCTCAAAAAGGATGTCTCCTTCAAATGGGATGATGAATTCCACAAATCCTTTGAAGCCTTAAAATAATACCTCCTCCAACCACCTGTGCTCATTCCCCCTAAGGATGACCAACCATTTTACCTTTACATTTTTGCTACTGATCATTCCTTGGGTGTCATGCTCGCTCATCATGATGAGTAAAACATAGGGAACAAATTGGTTTACTATATAAGTTGTACAGTTTTGGACTATGAAACTAGATACACCCACACCAAAAAACTCTTCTTAGCCTTAGTTTTTGTCACCACTAAACTTCTGCCATTACCTACTTAACCACAAAACATTTGTCATCACCAATATTGACCCCTTACATTACATGTACGACAAACCTAACCAACATCAACGTGTTACACATTGGCTCATGTTGCTTGCAGACCTAGACCTTGAATTCACTCATCAAAAATATGTCAAAGGACAAACCATCACTGACCAACTTACAGATGCACCCCTCTCAGGAAATCAATCCTCTAACTTCAATTTCCCGGATGAATCCATTGCTACCCTCTCTTTGGATGATACCATTTACCAGATGACCTTATTATTTGATGGTTCCAAATGTCAACGTGGGGGTGGTGTCAGAGTTATCCTCATTCCTCTTAACATGGTGAGCCTATGCCATTATCTTTCAAACTAGATTTTGATTGTACTAACAATATCACCAAATATGAAGCACTCATATTAGGCCTTCAAAGCACCATCTCCTTAGACATTAAATCAATTAATATCTTTGGTGCAATTCCCAACTGGTTGTAAACCAAGTTAATGGTATATACCAATGTCGTAATGAGATACTTCAAAAGTATAAACATCATGTTGACATACTTTTGACTACCTTTGACTGTTATGAACTTCAAACCACCCATGTTCCACTAATAAATTTTTGGATACCATGGCATGTCTTCCTTCTCAAATACCCACTTCACCCTCTGACTCAAAAATATTTGTCACAGTATAAAGGTTGCAATCACCTTCTTATTTATTTTGAGATGTCAACCACGTCGAGAACCATTGAACCTGACCCATGTGACCTTTGGTATAAGCAATTTGTTGACTACCTTTCCCTTTCAATTCTACCTCTAGATCATTACTCGCAATGGACAATGAGCCTTTCTCAAAAGTGTCTCTCACTATGTCATCATGTGTGGTATTATTTATAAATGTGGCTTTGATGGTATCCTCTTACGATGCCTTACAAGTTCTGAAGTTCCCTACACCATCAAGGAAGTTCACGATGGAATTTGTGGAGGTCACTTCAGTGGTTTAGCTATCGCTAAATGCATTCTCCACCTGGGCTATTATTGGCCAACCTAAAACCATGATTGTTGTGATTATGTCAAAAATTTTCTAAAGTTCCAACAACATTATAATATTCATCACACACCTATTCACATGCCTTACAGGTCACGAGACCTTTGGCCTTTCTCTCAATGGGGTTTGGATCTTGTTGGAGAGATCAATCCTCATTCTTCCCAACGTCATTAATGGATTATTACTGCTATTGAATACTACAGTAAATGGGTAGAAGCCATACCTCTTATTTCTATAAAAGCCAAGAAAATATGTGAATTCATCAACCATCACATCATTTGTTCACTTTGGTGTTCCTCATCGTCTCATCATTGATAAAGGAAAACAGTTCAAAAAAAACCCTATGGAAAGCTTTGTGATGCCTTTGGCATTCAACTCAGTTTTTCTTCACCCTATTACCCTCAAACAAATGGCCAAGCTGAATCAACCAACAAAACCTTAAACAAAATTCTTATGAAAGTTGTTGACGATACTGGAAAGGATTGGCATACGCACATTCCTTTTTCCTTATGGGCTTATCGCACTAGTATTCGTACTTCAACTATTACCATGCCTTTCTCTCTGGTCTATGGTACAAAGGTTGTTCTACCTCTTGAAGTCCAGATTTTATCTCTTCGTATCTCACTTAAAGAGATGCTCAATGATGATGACTTTCACCAAGACCATTTGGCACAACTTGAGTTATTAGATGAATGTCATCTCAATGCTCTTGACCATCTCCAAATCTACCAAAAACGTATCAAATGTGCCTATGATAAACATGTCCATGAATGAACCTTCCAGGTCGGTGACCTCATCTTGAAGGAAAATCAACATGTAACAAAAGAGGAGAAAAGTAAATGGGGAAAATTTTCTCCTAATTGGCTTGGACCGTATATTGTTACTCATACCTATGGATCAGGTGCTTATCGTTTGTCTTCACTCGAAGGTAAACCCGAACCTGAGCCCCTCAATGCTTTGCATCTTTGACCATTCTATTTTTGAATCAAGTCCTATATCACCTTCTGTCCATTAATCACTTGTCCCTTGAGCACCATTCACCTTCCGCTTACCTATTTTAAGGAGCAATGACTAAACAAGAATCATGTGATTACCCGTCACCTTTTAAGCCTTATCTTCAATATGAGTACCACAACTCTACTCATGGCGTGATTCTCATGGATACTTTTCATCTTTTTCAAGATGGAATCCCATGGTCATTCATCACTTAAACCCTCTCTTTCATAGTTAGCCTCTGTGTGCTATGGTTTTGTCTGTAACACAAGAGCCTATTGGTCTCTATAGTCTTGTCCATGACCTAAAATTCCAAAGCAAAACAATTTCAAAAGTAAAATGGGATTCAACTCCTTGAGTCAAACTTCCAACAAAAAGATGACTCCCTCAAAAAGGACATCTACACTTTCTATCTCGCTGCTATAAATAGACTGCTCCCTCGAAGGACAGCTATACAAAGCTTGCCATATTATACATAGTCTATCATCAAAAGAAGACTATTCTTATAAAAATATAATAAAATATTCAGAAGCTTCCCACATCGATCAGCTTCACAAAGACCTCAAGGAGAAAATATACTCATCCCACATAGACTTCCCTGCATCGATCAGTCTATCAAAACAAACAAAAAGAAAAAGAAAAAATGAAAAATTACCTTTTTCGTCATGGCCTTGCCTATTTTGATCTTAGGTATCTTGCCAAATAGGCATATTGTCTCACACTAGGTTACACTAAAACCAACCTGCTTTCATCTCATCACCTTTTTCACCCTAATTTTTTGCCTGCTCAAGGAACGTGCCACAAATAGGAAATTTCTTGATCATGTGACTTTTTTCACCCTTTGAATAGTCAATCAGGAAATGCTTTTAGGGTCTTATGTTCATAAGCCCACCTTTAGTATGGTATACTTGTTATGGTTCTTACTAATTAGGTGGCTCTTTTGGTCACCTGTTACCCTTCACCTTCTTCATTACTTGTTGATTATCCTATACATGACTAGACCATTGACACCTACATTTTAAGAATTCCTCTTTTACCAACATCATGCCTAATACAATTCTAAAACTCAACCTAAACCTCAACCATGCCTGACCTAAATTAACCTACTCAAACTCATGACAAAAAACATGACCTAAAACCTAAAACCTAACCCATCCATCTACCTCATCATATTCTTCCCTAGCTTATGGGAGAACTACATCGGCCTAAGGCCCCTTTTCACCAGGGCTATATAGGCAGCACTCTGAGGGCATGGGGCCCTTGGAGGTTAGCTCGGCCACTCTTTACCCTAACCTATTTTCCCCCATTTTCCTATTCACATTCTACCTTAGTTAGTTTCCATTTTCTACAACACTTGGAAATTAATACAAACATACATACCTACCATTTCATCACATCATACATCAATCATTTCACCATTCCATGATATCAAATATTTGGAAGTTTAAACCATAACATAAATATACATCATCATTTATTTTCCATACTACCAATAACATGGAAATTAAATCAAACCTAACAACATGACCAAATCATACCTAACTGACCTACAACTCCACCATGCCTAAATGACCTAGACTCAATCATGCCTAACTGACCTAGACTCCATCATGCATACATGACCTCAACTCAATCATTCCTAAATGACTTAACTCACCTAGACTCATCATGCCTACATGCCTAATCATGCACTTAGTTTCCATCAATACATAATAATAATGGAAATTAAAAAACATAGATACATCATCCATACAATAAATATCATCATCTATATAACTAGGAAAAATTTTGTGTACCAATACACCTATAAACAGATACAAATACATACAAGTATCTCAAATCACTCAGATACAACCTCACTATATTCAGCACGTAGGCCGATATAAAAATCAAAATCATAAAACTCTCATATACATCCTCACTATCTTCGGCACGCAAGCCAGTATATATATCAAAATCTCAAAAATAATAATCATACCAAGTGGCTAATTGTCACCCCACCTCATATCCTCTAAGCCAGTCTCACCTGTCTCCTCCTCTCGACCTATCTACCACCCTACCAACATCTCTCCACCCTCCATGGGTCTCAGTCTAATCTTGACCTGGCCCTCAGTTGGGCCTAGCCTATGTGAACTAGTAGCCTCACCTTGCCCCTATCTCTGGGCTCACCGGCCCCATGTGCTCTCTAAACTATGAGTGTGGGATCTCATCCTCTCACTCATAGCCTATTGGGATTTGTACTCAGCATAAGAAGGGACATCTATCCCGACAGTTGTCAGGTGATCCTGATAGTAACACACCTAGTTCAGGGAATCCTTGGACCTTGCCATAATCACCGTCCGAGGTTGTGTCATAGGTCTCAATGCAACATGTGTGCCCTGTGCCCTTATTAATCTAGCCTAGGTCCCTGTACCTGTGATCCCTGTCCTCCTCCCTGTACCATGGGACCCTATCCCACTGCTGTTGCCTGTAGTATGTGACCCTATCCCTAAGCCTATGGAGGTACATGTGCTGTAACCTAGGCCTGTAAGGACACAACTTATGCCTGTGTAGTGGCCAACTAGCCCTATAAACCTGTTACTTGTGCCTGTAAGGTGGCCACATGTACTCCATCCCCATCACCACCTTATGCGGGTGCCTATACCTAGGCTAGTTGAGCCTATAAGGTTGTCACCTAGGCCTGTAGGGTGGCCACCTACGCATGAGTTGCTATCAACTGACCTTGCACACCTGTGAGTTGTGTTTGAAGGGTGGCCACCTGCACCTATAAAGATCTCTCTCTATTGTCAGGCAATATCCCTGGTCTCAGTGGTGCCACTCGTCAGCTATGTAACCCACCACTGTCTATATCTATCTGTGACTCTAACATCATCTATCCACTTATCCATCACCTGCTCCTCCTGCCATGTCAGCACACTCGGTCATGGTGGAGACATGGGTCTCTCCATGTCATCTCTTTGGTACTATGGGAATGGTGGAGGCACGTCATGTGGCAGTGTAAACTATTGTCTAACCCTGTCTATCGGTATCATCTCGTGCTCGCTGACACGTCATCCCTATATCCATCTAAGTAGTTGAAGCTCCTCTAACTCCTCTGTCATGCCCTTGTATGAGGGATAGCCAATGTAGGGCCTCCACACAATATCGACTCCTGAAAGTCCCTCCAGCAACCACCTATAATATAAAACATCATGTGTGGCCCTAGCCACCCTATGTTTCCCACCAACTGGTACCCACCGTCTATATCAAACTCTGAGCAATCCACCCCTGAACCAATCCTGTCATGGAAAACCCATTGGGCACATGCACACGATATGCTCGTATGCCCAATAGTGTAGTAAAAAGGTGCAACAAAAACTAAACCGTCTGCAGAATCTCCCATAGGCCCATAGCTCCCTATATAGCTGCACTAGGAATTCTAGTGCCTAGGCAAAGTAGATCCTCTCCTCCATCATATCCTGGAGACACTCCCATCAGTTCTCGTGGGAATATCCCACCCTCAGCATCTGGTAAGGCAGAAGCAACATACTTCCTCCATCATCAACACAACCAGCCTCATCTCCTGAGGATGGGTTACATACATGTTCTCCATAACTAAGGCTCGCATGCTATGATACCTCAAGCTCACCCATCACCTCCCCAAACACAGCCACTATCAACTCCACTGATGCCTCTAACGAAATAGAATAAACTGGCTCCCCAATAATTAGTAGTTGTAGGATCTTGTACATGTCCTCTAGGGTGACACTCATCTCATCCATCGGTAAATGAAACATGTTGGTCATTAAATCCCATCTATCAATGAGCGTGACCATCAAACTAGCATCTCAGACTATATGCCTATAGCACCAGATACCAATCAGTCCAACATCAGTCATACACTCCCACTCCTCTACATTCACACTAGACCGCATGTGTACCAACAAAGGTGTTACTCTGTCCCGCATCCTGATGTGGTCCCTAGCTTGCATCGAACAACCCATAACATTGTTAAGACTTGACTACCTCCAATTACCTATTAACCCCAAACCCTACCCAATCACATCAATCATGTTTACCCTCTTTACCTAATTCACCTACATCCTACCAACCCTTATCATTATTACCCATTCCCTTTGTTCAATTCACCTAATTACCTATCCCATATCGCCAACAATCATTTTTTACCCTTACCCCTCTATATACACTCTTTACTTGCCCCTTATACACCCATTTTCCTTTCATACCTGGCCATTCTTACCCCTATTTTTCCTTCACCCTAACTGACGTCGATCGCCTTGACCATCACTGGTTTTCCTGGATCGTCATCGGTTCCATTTAACCAGTGTTGGTCACCTAAGACCTGACTGATGTCGGCCAATGCCGACCGACGTCGGCCAAACCTAGACCGACGTCGGTCTCTATCGTGTAAACAAAAACTAAAAACCTGTCCCCCCAAATCCCACTTCACACAAAACTCACCTACAACCTACCCCATCCCACCCAAATTCACCTTACATTTAATTATCACCTTATTTAACCTAAATTTTCCATTTCCAACCTCGATTTCACCCCCATTTCAAAATCCATATTCCCACCCAAATTTCTTCATTTTAAAACATAATTTAATCAACTAAAAATTAAGAAGAATGCCTCTTATTGAGTGTCTTGCATTAATGCGTATGTGTTTGCACTACCATCATGAACTATTTGTCTGTCAGACTTCTCAAGTCTTACCAACAACACATGGCATACATCTATGGGCATTATATCACATATAATTTCACATTTATATGCACCAATCTCATGCATACTTTGTATTTCTTATTCACAAGAAATTAATGCACCTTTAACAACCATGGAACCTTGTATAGGTTCGAGTACACAATCTTCTTCAGACCAAATTCCTTACCATCTCTTCAAAAATAAGATTATCAATGCTCCACTATAAACAATGCATTTATATCACTTACCTCCATACTTGCAAATTGTTTTAAATAGATTTTTCCTAGGCATACGTACTTTTCCCCCCTTATTAGCTTTTGTTACTGTAGACACCTAAATTCCGCTTTTGCAATCTTATTGCCAAAAGCATGCAAATTACTCTCATTCTTACCATTTCCGTTATAATTAGTGATTTTCGCTAATTAACTAACATTTCTTACCATTTTGGTCAATTAACAATGCTTTATTGATTGCCTAACCTCTTTTGCATTAAGGATGCCACTTTACGACGAATCATAAAAAATCCTCTTCCAAACAAACACTTAGCGATTATTAGCTAATTAAGCCTATTTTACCCTTGTTTTGGTCAATATACCTTATTATTGGCTCAAACCCCTCTTCCACCCATTCAAATTCACCCCATTTCCCTCCACAACATCTCAGCAAGCTTCAAAAGCTTATCCTAGCCTTCTAATTGGCCCTAAGTGGTTGATTAAGGCTCCTCACATCTTAATCACTTGGTAATTCACTAATTGCGATTAGCAAAGCTTAATCATGACTATAAATTCTAAATCCAGTTTGTTCTTTTAGTCCCACATGCACCAATATGCTAGTTTTCCTCAAAGGAAAAACTATAAAAAGGACTCACCACACACCTTTAAATTTTACACCATGCTTTGATTTGCATATCATATAAGAAATATGATTAATGGACCAAGCTTAATCCTTGCCTAAAGTCTTCAATGGGGTTAGTAGATGGGTATCCAATATAATATTGTAGTCATTGTTGGAGAGACCATCTCACATTCCTTGGAGTAGAAACAAACCCAATTTGATTTCCCTCTTAGATTTATTTAGGTCTATGTTAGTTTAACAACTCATACATGGTAAGGATGCTTGGTAGATTATTGTTTAATTCCATTTAGTTTACATTCATAGCATACTTTTAAGCTTTGATAATTGATGTTACATTCCTAAAACTTAGAGCTTGACTATAGGTGGCAATGGTGTTAGCCTTTCCTAGTTAGTCATATTATTTGCTTTTAAAAGTTTGGGGTGTTATCAATTACTACCTTATTTATCATCAATGCTTCACCCTGTTCAGGTTATTTAGTGTTATTTTCTAATGCATGAATTTCCATGTCCACATGTTGAACAACATGATTTGTAACATAATTACTCTGGACAACACTATTTTTTTCAGGGTCATGGAAACTTAAATGCACAATATCTAGTCTCTCTATAATAGAAATAAGTTTTTTTGAATCATCTACCTCATCTGTGACCTCCACCTATAGATGTAGGTCTTCCTCCAACCCTCTACACAACTTTACACATGTGAGGAAGTTGTAGTGCCACTCCTCTTCGACACTTGTTATACTATGATTTTGATTTATCATGGACTATAAACATGGACCTTATTATGTTATTTTGGATTAGCATGATGTTAGATGGTAAAGATATTATGACTATTGATATGTTGTGATTCATATTATAGTTTGTATGGATTATTAGAGGCATGGATAGACATTATGTATTGATGATGATGATGTGTTTGTTAGCTTATATATATACTGACATTCTGAATTCTTGTCGCATTGACCATGTTTTGGTGTTTGAACTAATTTTATGATCTCACTAATATTGATGAAATGGTAGAATTGAAATGTTTATGAAATTGTAAAAGAATGATAACATTTCTTAGCTTTAATGATGATTTTATGTTATGATGATGTTCTTGATGGATGCGCATGTATTTTATTGTTGATGTATTTAATGCGGTCACAAGGCCGAAGGAGGTATTGTTTGATTTTTCAGATGATTGTATCACAACAAACAAAGGGGGGTAGGAGACTAATCGTAGTGGAATATCTTATGGTTGCAATGATGGTGTAGACACCAAAATTGGGTCATACTCCCCTTTAAACCTCGTTAATTGAATTACCCATATCCTACCTATTCATATCCCATAGTGCACATGTTAATTTAATTAATTAATATCCTCACTTAACCACATCACCTAATCACCTCACTCAATGACCTACTTAAACCTCATTAATGACCTAAGACTGAGTCTCATCCTCATTCTACTAGAGACTTAGAGCACTCAAATTTATTTAGCACTCAGGAAAAAGAAGACACATGAGAGCACTACCAACATCGATCACCATTCAACATCCTCTTCACGATCACAGATTCACAATAGAGAGGCACAAAGGTCTGAACTGTCGCGACATGAATACAACAGATCTTCTCTCTAGATCTCTATTGTTACCATCTTCATCACGTACATCCTCTAATCTATTTTTTAGTAAGTATTCAATCTCTTCATTGAATCTTTAGTTTCTTTGTGTAGATTTATTTATTCATCTCTGTAGTTTATTTCTCTCCACACCCGTATACTTCCTCCCTTCCATCAACCCATCACCTGATAATACACAGACCTTCCACCCATTTTCACCCTTTCTCGATCATCTCTAAGTCTTAAGAATCATTTTACTACCTCGCCCTCACCATTTCCAACCTTTGTGTAATCATAGGGAGTCTAAAAATTCAATTTTAACAACTTTCTACTGATTGCCCCTACCGATGCCAGTTAGCCAACCGACATCGATCACTCTGCCTAACCGGTATCGGTCAATCAGCCAACATCGGTTACTATGTCTATCAATATAGCTCATACCAACGAGCTGATACCCACTTCCCAATAGCCCAAAACCATTTATAATCCTTACCAGACCTTACCTAGAGCCTGTACCAAACCTGTAATTGAACACCAACCAATCAACGCTCCTGTTTTGACCTTAAACAACCTTTTGAATGACCTCTCTTATTGTTTTGTACAAGATACCTAAATCATTTCAATTATAATAGGATCTTTACTTTATGTATGATATAATTAGCATTAATATTGTTATACAAAAGTGGATTGACAATTTTTTCAGGAAGTATCACGCTTCCAGGATTGAGCTTCCACTAGGCAGTCCACTCATTGTTTTGTTTAACTCTATTTGGTGGTATTGTTTTGCAGATATAGGTGGTTCCTCCTAGCCAAAAGGGAGCTCTCACAATCAACTTGGATCAGGAAATCAAAATACACACACAACTTTCAACCGACATCACAAACAGGTATTCCTCCTTTGCCTACTACCTTTATTTGTTTCATTAATTTGCTAAGAATCTGGTGAAACAAATGGTCACCATGACAACTTTGTGTTATGTTATTGTTGTATGTGGTTAGGGTGTTAAGAGGTCCCCATGGGGGGGGGGGATGACTTGAAATGGTGACCATGGGATATGTGTTGTTCTTTTCACTTTTATTTTGATTAATTTGTGAGTATGTATTTTATTATTCCATTGTATTTCACTTTTGTAGTGTCGATTAAATGTACCCTTGTTCAGTAATTAAGTATGTTAATTAAGCTGAGTTCGAGATGTGACCAAAGGGGGGGAATTTATTTGGGTAGATAGTCCTTTTGATCGTGTGATTTAAAGTTGGAATTTAATTGATTTACTTGGTGTGTACTGAACCCATCTCTCTAAATTTGAAATGTGACTTTCAAGCCAATTTTGGAGGCTTGTGGGACAAGTTAAACTTGTGCTACGCCCTTAACCTATTGCTTGTATTAGGATATGGGTAGCCGACTTGTGGCTTACCATATCATTTTATTATATCATTTATACTTTTTCATGCTTAATAGGTCGGCCTTGGTGATGGCCATAGCATATGAATAGTATATATAAGGGATTATAAGTAGTATTTCATTATCATTTGAGCATTTGAGTCTTATTATATGGTTTGGAGGTTGCCCCCTTGAAGTGGCGAAGCTATTCTAATTGCATATTGAGATCATTATTCTGAAATATTGTGTTATTTGGTGTTCTATTGTTTCTCTTAATCTAAATTATACAAGTAATTTCATTACAAGTGGTATCAGAGCTGCGATCTGGGCCGAAATTAGGGTAAAAACCCTAATTTTTTGTTTCCACCCCATATTTCGAACCAGAGTGAATTGGTGGGAGATATTTTTACCAGAGTTGAAAAGAATTTCAAGTAAGGTTTCCTGAAAATTTCAGACTTTTTTGATTTATTTTGCAAAAGTTATTACAAATTTAAGTTTTTTCATAAAATCACTCCCTAGGGCGCAAATTGTGGAAAATTTTCAAGTTCTTTACATTTTCGGAAAGCTCTCAAAAAAATAGTATTAGTATATTATCTATGTTTTTTCCTTTTTGGCCGAAATTGTATCGAAACCCTAAACCCTAAAGGTTTGACATCGTGGCGGGGCCTTCCAGAAGAGCAAAAAAGAATCCGGTTACTCCGGCTAAAACCCCATATAAAGATGGGGTAGTAATTGAAGAGATGGAGTCAGAAGGGGTAAATACAAATTCCTCAACACTAGGGTTTACCTCAGTTGATCATAAAGTGAGCCAACTTGAGTATGAGTTGCGAAATGTACAATCTGAGATGGCCTCTAAAGGAGACATAGCCCAAATAATTCATCGGTTGGATGATATCATGCAACATGTAAAGGGTAACCAGTATGGCCCGAATTCGGCCCATATCAACCAAGGAGGACCTTCAGTTCAAAATCATGGACAAACTAACCATATTGGATCACTTTTCCAGTCCCATCAGAATCAAACTTCTTCGTAACCACGAAAAATGATGCCGAAAGTGGATATGCGCAAATTTGATGGTAAGGATCCCCTGAATTGGATAAATCAAATGGAGAACTTCTTTGAGTTACATAAAACACCATCAGGACAAAAGGTGACATTGGCATCCCTATATCTTGAACCTGACCAATTTGTTTGGTATCGTTGGTTATGTGCTCAGAGGTAGAAGAATTGTCTAGGTGTCACTTGGACAGTTTTTATTGAGGAGTTGCAATTACACTATAGCTCCAGTGTTTCAGAGAACTACTTTAGTCAATTAGCAAAGTTACGGCAAACAGATCAGTCAAAGATTATGTGCATCAATTCCAAAACCTATCCTTAAGGGTGGAGAATATTCCAGAAGAGAATCTGAATGACTCTTTTCTTTGGGGTCTTAAGGACCACATCGAGCATGGGGTACGGATGTTTAATCCAATCAAGCTTTCTGATTCTATTATCATGGCACGTCATGCAGAGGAAAAATTTCTTTGTAGTAGGAGGCCACCTTTCATTAACACCAGAGACCGTAGTATCTCTTCCCCTTCATTTGCTAGGCCAATTAGACTGACTCCTCAACAAATGGAAGAAAAGAGAGCAAAAGGATTATGTTTTTACTGTGATAACAAACATGGACCGGGACATAAATGTGCTGAGAAGAAGTTGCTCTATATTGAGAGAGGTAATGAGGATGATGAGGAAGCTAAAATTATAGGAGAGGCTGAGGAACCAGTAGAAGATGAAGTAGAGGATCACCAACCTACAATTTCTTGCCATGCATTGTCAGGTATTAGTACTCCTCAAACACTCAAGGTTATTGGATATCTCAAAAAATAGAAGGTGACAGTGTTGATTGACTCAGGGAGTACTCATAACTTCATAAATAGTAAGTTAGTTGCCCGCCTCAATTGTTTTATTTACCGAACTCCAGAAATGCAAGTTATGATTACGGATGGTGGGACAATCAAGTGCACAGGAAAGTGCCATAGTATCAAGCTTTCCACGGGAGACTACATGTTAGACTCACCTATGTTTGCTATTTCTATGGGAGGGGCAGATATTGTTTTGGGCGTCCAATGGCTCACAACCTTAGGTACTATAGAGATGAATTTCCAAGAATTGTTCATGCAATTTCATTCAGATGGAAGGAGAATACAATTGAATGGTATGGTAGCTAAGTCTCCACAGATTATTAGCTCTCATAAGATGCAGAAGGTTCTCAGAAAAGGAGTGGATGGATTTATAGCAAAGCTATTTTCCATAGAAGTACAAAATATAGAGTCTTTAATGCCACCTGATCTTCAGAAGATTGTGGATGCTCACTCATTTGTTTTTGATGCAATTCCAAAGGGACTACCATTAGTTAGGGATCATGATCATGCCATTCAATTGATTCTAGGGAGCCAAACACCTAACATCAGACCATACAGATACCCATATTCCCATAAAAGTGAGATCGAGAAAATGGTGGAGGAAATGTTGAAGGCAGTTATCATCAGGCATAGCCAGAGTGCATATTCTTCACCAGTGGTCATGGTACGTAAGAAGGATGAAACATGGAGGATGTGTCTAGATTACTGAGAACTCAAAAAGTACACCATCAAAGATAAGTTTCCTATTCCAGTAATTGATGATTTAGTTGATGAATTACATGGTGCTGTTTATTTCACAAAATTAGATCTTCATTCGGGGTACCATCAAATTAGGATAAAAGAGGAAGATGTTCATAAAACGGCTTTCAGGACTCATGAGGGCCATTATGAGTTTTTGGTAATGCCTTTTGGTCTTAAAAATGTGCCCTGAACCTTTCAAAGCTTGACGAACACTATTTTTAGGCCGTTTTTAAGGAAATTTGTATTAGTTTTCTTTGATGACATATTGATTTACAGTAAGACATTAGAATAACACTTACAACATGTAAATAACATGTTGGAAGTTTTGGAGAAACATACTATGTATGCAAAGCCATCCAAATGTTCTTTTGGTGTACAAGAGGTAGAGTACCTGGGTCATATTGTATCCCATGAAGGTGTCAAAGTTGATCCTCAGAAGATCAAAGCTATGGTGGAATGGCCAAGGCCCAAAAATCTCAAAAATCTTCGTGGATTCCTAGGACTAACAGGGTACTACAGAAGATTTGTGCGGGGATATGGTAGAATAGCAACCCCACTCATTACATTGCTAAAGAAGGATGCCTTCCATTGGATAGACGTAGCCACTAAATCCTTTGAGCAGCTGAAGGAAGCCATGTGCAGCACCCCGGTTTTGGCTACTCCCAACTTCTCAAAAACCTTCATTGTTGAATGTGACGCTTCAGGATTAGGATTGGGAGCAGTTCTAATGCAGGAAGGAAGACAAATTACATTTGAGAGTCACCAATTCAAAGGAAAATATCTGCTCAAACCTGTATATGAGAAAGAAATGATGGCTATTCTTCATGCGGTCAAGCAATGGAGGCCCTATCTCACGGGGAGACACTTCAAGGTAAAAACTGATCATGATAGTCTCAAATACTTTTTGGAGCAAAGGTTATCATCTGAGGAACAAAAAAAGTGGGTAACAAAAATGTTGGGTTATGATTTTGAAATCATATACAAAAAGGGTAAAGAAAATGTAGTAGATGATGCGTTGTCCACAAGGGATACATCCGCACATGCCTTACTATGTGGAATGTCCATGTTGACGGCTGATTAGGTGGATGAAGCAAGATTGGAATGGAATCAAGATAAGGATACACTATCTCTAATATAGAATATCAAGCAAGGATCTATGACATTTAACAAATTTGAGTGGAAAGGTAATGCCCTATGGTACATGGATAGGTTATACTTGAGTAAAGATTCTGAGTTGAAGCATAAGATTCTTGCAGAGCTACATGCCTCACCTGTTGGAGGACACTCTGGGTTTTTGAAGACATGTCATAAAATAAAAAGAGAATTATTTTGGGAAGGAATCAAGGGAGATGTATAAAAGTTTGTATTAGAGTGTTTAGTGTGCCAACAGAACAAAGGGGAAACAATTAAGGCACCAGGTCTGTTGCAACCGTTACCAATTCCTAGCCAGAGATGGGAGGAGGTCTCCATGGATTTCATCACCGGATTGCCTCTTTCGGAGGGTAAGAATGTTATTTTCATGATTGTGGATAGGCTCAAAAAATATGCCCATTTTTTTCCCTATCACATCCATTTGTAGCCAGTACAGTCGCAGTTATTTTTTTGGAGATAGTTCAAAGGCTACATGGAACCCCAAAGATAATTGTAAGTGATCGTGATCCTATTTTCACAAGTAATTTTTAGACGGAATTATTTTCATGTTTGGGTACTCAGCTAGCTCACAGTTCATCTTATCATCCTCAAACTGATGGGAAAACAGAAGTGGTCAACAAATGCTTAGAGGGGTATTTACATTGTTTTGTATCAGATAAGCAAGAAAGGTGGATTAAATGGCTACCACTGGCAGAATGGTGGTATAACACATCTTTTCATACCTCTTCTCAAATGACCCCATTTTTAGCATTATATGGTTACCATCCACCTTCCATCACTTCCTCCTTGAGGGTGAAAGCTAAGGTCAGAGATGTTGAGGAACACATTCAACATCAACAACAGGTTTTGGCTAGTTTGAAGGAGAATTTAACATTAGCACAAAATAGGATGAAACAACAAGCAGATCAACACCGTAGTGAAAGACATTTTGAAATTGGTGACTGGTTTTTATATGTCTCCAACCTTACAAACAGATGTCCCTAAATCAATAGAAAAAGGAAAATAAACTTGCCCTTAAATATTATGGCCGTTATCAGGTTCTACAGAAAATTGGTAGTGTTGCTTATAAACTAGAGTTGCCTCCATCTTCACACATACACCCAGTATTCCATGTTTCATGCCTGAAGAAGGTTATTGGATAGAAATTTGAAGCCCAGACAGAGTTACCAGAACTTGACGAGGAAGGAAAAATCATTTTGGAGCCAGAGAAGATTCTACAAACACGTACTAAGAGGCTGAGAACTAGAGACATTAAGGAATATCTGATCAAGTGGAAGAATCTGAGCATAGAAGATGCCGCCTGGGAGGATGAAGGTTTTTTGCAACAACGTCCAGGATTGTTCAATGTTGAAGACAACATTGGTTTGAAGGGGAAGGGCATGCTACGCCCTTAACCTATTGCTTGTATTAGGATATGAGTAGCTGACTTGTGGCTTACCATATCATTTTATTATATCATTTATACTTTCTCATGCTTAATAGGTCGGCCTTGGTGATGGCCATAGCATATGAATAGTATATATAGGGGATTATAGGTAGTATTTCATTATCATTTGAGCATTTGCGTCTTATTATATGGTTTGGAGGTTGTCCCCTCGAAGTGGCGAAGTTATTCTAATTGCATATTGAGATCATTATTATGAAATATTGTGTTATTTGGTGTTCTATTGTTGCTCTTAATCTAAATTATACAAGTAATTTCATTACAGTGTGTCCCACACCTCTTAAATTCACCCAACAACTATACATAGGGGGTGAGGGGTCAAATTTAGACCCCATTAGGTGATTTAGACGGTAAAAGGTGAAATTATTGCACTTTTCTTACATGAGCTTTTAATTGTGTCCTTAAGATGTATGGAGTGAGGATTAGTGTGTGTAAGAAGCTTGTCATATCCTCACCCACCAAATTTATTAGCCTTGGGTTTGATGTTTGACTTGGTGTTGTGGAGTTGAGGAGAAGTGATGTGGCATGCTACATGGAGCCGCCTCACCCTCCTCTTCTCTTTTTTCTATTTATACATGTTTATTTGATGTTTTGGGGGTTACTCTTTTGATTTGCACATTTTTTATTTTTGAAATTTGCTTGGATTTCTTACTTGGACATTTTAGAGATTGTTTTTTGGAGACTTGCTTGGTTGTTGAAGGGTTAAAGCATGTTGAAGATTTTGAAAGCTTATGATGGCAAGGTAGGGCTTATGCCTTTGTTTTTCAATTACGTGTTTGTGTGTGTTTGCAAAAAAAATGGTTGTATATTTGTGATTGTGTTGGGTTGGGTAGATTTTTGCCTTAAGAAATGGCATGGGAGATGGAAAATGGACCATTTTGGGAGGGAAAAGGGTATTGTGGTGCATGGTGAAGGGACTATGAGTAGGGAGTTCCACTTATGTGAGAGAAAAGGGTTAAAATTGTTATACTTTATATATTTGCATTGGGAAGGAAAAGAGATATGTTGTGGAGTTTTTTGTGCACTCGAAGGTATTTTGGGTGGAACCCCTATCTCATTTGTGAGTTAAAAGGAGGTAGTTCCCATTATTCTATTCTCCCTTGGCTTTGATTACAATCCTATGTGTTGAAATTTATATTTTGTGTTATTGTATTTTGGTGTTGAATGTATTACTTGTATTGTTGGCATGTGTGTTGTAATGTGGAAGCAAATTTTAAAGTTGCCATTGGTTGTAAACATTGTTTATTTTACTATGGTTGGGGTTCGGGGGCCAATGAGGAGGATGACTTCTTTTCATTAGAATAAAGGTTGGGAGGTGAGTGTTGCCTACACCCCTCCCTTGTTTTGTGATTTAAAGAAAAGGAAAAGCTACGGAGTTGAAGATTGAAGGAGTTATACTAGGTTAGAGCCAAAAGATCACCCTTGTGATGTTACCCCCTTTGTTGTAAAGTGAAATTTGCAATATTTTTTTAAGGGAAGCATTCTTGTAAACTTATTCTTTCAAATTGTTGGAAAAAGGAACTACTATATTGTAAGAGAATGAGTTAAGATTCTTGAGAAAAGAGCGTATTATTATCTACTTGTAATTTGTAATATTGTAATGGTGTGAGTTTATTGTAAGAAAAGAGAAGAGGCACTTCCTCATTCTCATTGTAAGAATTAACACATTTTAATTGTTGGAACTATTTAAAAAGTTGTATCGTGGACTTGCATTTTAAAAAGAGTGGTGCTCTTGTATGTAAAGTGTATGTTGATTTCTCGTTTACTCAAATTGTTGGCAAATTTTGAAACTAAAAAGGAAAAATAGATAAATGAGTTTATTTAAGTATATTATTCCTTTTATTTTATCCAAACTAAACTGTAAAAAAGGAACTATTTGAGTTGAATTTATAGTCAAATTTGATAAAAAGTTATAAGGGGAAGATTTTATATTTAGTGTTTTAAATTAAAGAAATATTTCCTTTTTTACTTGCATTGGGTTGAATAAAAAAAACTATTAGCTTCAACTTAGGTAGCCGGTACGTGGGTACGGTGTAGGTACGGGTACAAGGATCCGGTACACTGGTACGACAATTTTTTGGGGGTCCGGGTATGACACTTGGGTATGGCAGTACGATATACATATAAAATATTAAAAATATTTTGAAAAGTAACAAGATAAGCAAAATTCCAGCGTTACACATGTATAGATTAAACAAATATGAAATATACATAGGTGAAATAGCGACAAAAGTTAAAACATATTGATAATTCATTGTTCGAACTTATAACCAGTACATTGTTCAAATCAAAATGTTAAAATGTATTATGTAACATTGTAAACACAAAAGTGAAGATACATCAACATTCTAATTAGTGATAGTCTAATGGCTCTGCATCTTCTCCAATGTCTTCAACGAGAGCATCACTACCATCACGTGGTTCATTAGAACCACAAGCATCAGGAGTACAACCGGAACTATCAGCAATGCCGCTCCCGCTAGCCCCACTTTGTAGCTCACGCAAAGTACTATCTAGGTCCGGGTCTAGCAATGAAAGTTGGGTAATGGGAACATCCAAGTTTGGAGTCTCTAGGTCTATATCCCAACACTTTGTTGGCCCTTTCTTGTACTCATCCTTCTTATGTGATAGAAGGCGTAGGTTAGAATGCAAAAAGACCAAATCCTCTGCCTTTTTTGCTCCCAACTTGTTATGGTTAACCGAGCGGATAAATGAATATGTACCCCAATTCCTCTCAGCTGAAGAAGAACTCGCAACCTATTGAGGCAAGCGACAAAGTCAATGCAAAATTAAAATTTTAAATTTATAAAAGTAAAAAAGAAAGAGTTAAGAAATTAAAAAAATTAAAATCTTACTTGTGATAAAACTTTTATTTCAAGTGGCATGAGGTAGGTGTATGTTTGTCCATGGATGTAGCAACACGAATAAGCATCCATCTTGTATTTGTCACGATGAGCACTAATGGAATGATCCCTGGAGTATATGAAATTCACAAACTCGCCTCTAACCATGTCTTCTACTTCTGGATCTGGGAAGATTCTAGCAAATGTTGCCTTATACCCCTCACTAACTTCAACATCCGTATATGGTGGGACTCTCCTAGGAAAAGAAAGGATATTTGCACTATAGTATTTTGGAGTCAAGGAAAAAGCAAGAAGATGTAATGGAGTAGTCATTTTGTTCCACCTTTCATTGAGATGTGACTGCACTTCTTTGAAGAAGGTCTCTGTAGGATCTTGCTCTTTGGCATTTATGATGGTCTTAATTGACTAAATCATTGAGTCAATTCTATCATAAATATCACCCATGCATGGATGATCCATGTCAAAAAATCTCAACATACTCACAATGGGCTCAGTAAAACTAAGCAAGTAATCCACACAATCCCACCATGCTTCATCCAGGATCAACAATTTCACATTTCTAGCCCTCTCACTGTTTGCTTGCCTTCATATACTCCAAAGGTCACTGATAACCATGCCACTCAATGCCTCTCGCACCTTCACAAGCCGTCTCAAGATGAGCGTGTGTGAGGCCAATTGAGTCTCAGCAACCTAATAAGAAATCAAAAGAAATAAAAATAAGACAAGTAAATTTAAAACATTCGAAATTCTACAAATTACAAATTTATAAAATTAATTTAATGAATTTATAAAAATGAATTTTAAAAACTAATAACTATTTTTAAAAATTAAAAAAAAACGTTACAAGTTATCTTCAATAGCTGCAATGTCATGAATTTACGAAAGATGGCTTGGGACATGTGGTGGTTGCTGACGAACATTTGAATCTCACTTGCCTCCTTGTATACTTTTTTGATCTAAGAAATTTTTGTGCCCAATTTTTGTAACATTAAGTTGAGGGAATGAACTACACAAGGTGTTCAGAATATGTGTCCATACCGTGCCTCAACCAACAACCCTGCAGCTCTACAATTTTTTGCATTGTTCGTTACAACTTGGACAACATTTTGAGGCCCCACCACCTCAATAGATTCTATGAGGATGTTGGCAATGAATTGGGCATCCTTCACTTGCCCCTCACAATCAATAGCCCTGAGAAACATTGCCCCTTTAGGACACATGACAACCACATTGATCAATGGCTTATTTGCTATATCTTTCCACTTGTTAGAAACGATGGACAATCCTGTTTCGAGCCATTGATTCTTGATGGGTAACAATGAGTCTTCGATTTTTTTTCTTTCTTTTGACAATAAGGTGGTGTGCACCTTTTCATACCCGGGCTAATGTACCCTTTAGGGGCTTCATTAATACATCTCACCATATCTTGTCAGTATGGTGATTTAACAACATTAAATGGGACACCACATGCATAAATAAAGTGTCCAACACTTTGGTGAGCTATGTCCCTGCGTTCATTCTATGATGCCCTTTCCAATGGGCCTACATCTTTTGTTCTTCTGTGAGAAAGAGGTGAATCCTCTTCCCCTCCAGTTGTAATAGGTGTAGACAAAAATGGGTGATTTGGGGCCATAACATCAACAAAAGGAGAAACACGTGGCTTGTTAATGCTATGTGATCTTCCTTTTCTTGCCATAGGATGATTGGATTTTAATGCAATTGTTGCATCTGCTTCCTCTTTCTCTTTGATGTATGCAAGGGTCTTTACACGTGGCAACCCCTTTGCATCCAACCCTCCACATGTTCTAATTCCATGGCCAATAGCCCCACACAAATGGGCTTTCACTCGACTGTAGGAGCTTTTAAATTGCATATTACATTGTGAGCAAACCCAAATAAAGCCCCCTTCCACCTGGTAATTGTTCTAGTTGTTTGATATGGCTCCAAAGGGGGGAGGATGGATCACTTTTGTTAAGGACACCTTTACTACCTTGACCCACATAACTAGAACTCGCAACCATTTTAAGTTTTTAACTGCACAATGCATTTAAAAAAAGAAAGAAAACAAATTTAGTCTTGAGAAAATGTTGATAAAATTAAAATTTAAATGAAATCAAATGTAGAAAAATCAATCATAAAACAATAACAAAAAAACAACTAAAAAATAATAAAATATTAAATACAAACTAAAACACTTTTAAAAAATCACAAATACTTACCTCAATACACCCAACACCAATAATGCAAGCTCCTTGAACTCCTTGGCACTTGAAATCAACCCTAAGCAATTGAAAATAGTGGAAAAATTGAAGGTGAGAGTCAAGTATGCAAATAAGAGGCGAGAATGCAAATGTGAGGTAAATTACTTGTTGTTATAGAGTTTGGGTGCATAAATTAGGGTTTAAAAGAATAATTTATTGTTTAAAAAGTCAGTTTGACTTTTTTTAACCAAAAATAAATAAAAATTAAAAAAAACCGTACAAAACTTGGCGGGTACGACTGGGTACGGGCAGGGTATTTCCTGCAGGGCCCAGATACGTCTACAGACGTACCCGTCTGGTACCCCCTACGAACCGAACTCGTACCACATACCCGAAACGTACTGAACCGATACCTGTTGTCCCTAGGGCACGTATTGGCTACCTAGGTTTCAACTACTCCACATATATGAATAGATATAAATTTATAACTACTTCTGTCTTATATTCTATTATACAAATAAACTTGATTGGATTGTGTAAAATAAAATAAAACAAAAATACACAATTATATATATATATATATATATATATATATATATATATATATATATATATATATATATATCCTTTTTATTTGCATTGGGTTAAATAAAAAAATATATTAGTTTCAACTATTCCACATATATGAATAGATAGAAATTTATAACTAGTTTTGCCTTATATTTTATTATACAAATAAACTTGATTTGATTGTGTAAAATAAAGTAAAACAAAAATACACAATTATAATTATATATACCTATATAAATTTATAAATTTATATATATTTTAAATAAAATCGTTAATATATATATATAAACAAATAAATTTTAATATTGAAAAAAATGTTAATAAAGCCCAATGGCTTATAAAACTAAAGTTTGTTTATATATATATATAAACAAGGTGTTTGTGGTTGGGCCGCGACCCAACGTATTGTATATTGACTGTGGGTTTGGGGGGAGGGTGCCGCTCCCACCCCAATCCATATAATTTGGGGTGGGGTGGGGGTGGCACCCTTCCTGCCCCCCCTCGCCCCCAATATATTAAAACCCTGCACATTCAAATGGCCGCGGCTAACACATATAATATGCGACTGTGTTTTTTGTTATTTTCGGCGTTGCGTTTTTATAAATCCGGTCGAAACATTTAAAAGGCACTATATATGTGTGTGTATAATGTATATATTGTTACACACACACACATACACATACATACATACATACATACATACATATATATCTCTGTGTGTGTGTGTGTGTGCGCGCGCGCGCGCGCGTGTGTGTACTCAAAACCTTCATTCTTGTGCATACATCATTTTGAACCATAAATAAATGAAGGAATGGAAAACCCATAAGCATATATATGGTAGGAACTTAACAAAAAAAAAAATATTATCCATCCAAACCCTAGGTAGGGTATACAATATATTGAAGAGAAATATATAAAAAAAATACAAGCATAATACACACACAATTTATGTGTATCCACCCCAAAAGCCAAACCAACAATCCTCCATAGACTCCTTAAGCTCCTTGGCTCTTCTTTCAACCTACAAAAGTAAAAATGAGAGGGATTAGGGCAAAATGTGGATAAAAAGTAAACTCATAAGGATTTCAGGGCATTATAAATCCAATGGCTCAGATAGACTTGATCTAATGGTGGAGGATGAACCCTACAAATTTAAATGATGGGGATTTTCGTGGGAATGAGAATTAAATTTTATGGTATGGGTAATATGTGAAAGGGGCCACTTAAGGGCGCTATAGAGTTAGAATTAAATTGTGACCCTTATTGTTATCGATAAATGATTATATATGAATGGCATTGACTTTAGGGAATAATTAAATGATATTGCGAATGGATAACTTAGATAATGATCTAAGAACATTAATTTAATTAATGGCAAGTCTATAAATAACACAGTTAAATGATGGGAATGGACATTAAGTTAATACAGGGAAATAAATGAAGGTTAACTTAGAAAATAATTCCTTGGTTAATTTAAGAGAATCCTATCAAGTAAAATAATGAGATGGGCTTAGACAATAAATAAATAAATAATTAACCGTAATTTTCCTAAATAATTAATGCGATTTTAGAGCATCGAAAATGTGGGAGTTACAACACTCGCTTCTCATTCTTGCATGTTGTTTTTGTATCGCTACACAGGTTTCTACCTCTGTGGGAGAATTTTGATTTTTCACACAGGATACTTTGTTAATCGAGGGATAACTTCTCCTTGATCTTCAACACAAATTGATATACTTTTTCCACTAATCTTAACCTAACCATTTCGAGTTCACACTAAATATAAATGTGTAATTCATTGACATACCTCAAGATTTGTTCAACATCATCCTCCATGTGTTCAACTTTGATGTTGAGTTGATAAAACTCTTTAATATACTTCTTGACACTCAATTTTCTTTGAATTAGGTTCTATAACTACTTGATTAGATGGTATTGGTAACATACAGGCATAAAATTATGCTTCAACTTTGTTACCATTTGATCCCATTTCTCCAGCTTGTCTTTACCTCTTTGAAATCTCTCATTTTGTGCATGATCCCACCACATAGATGCATAACATTTCAACTTGTTACTCACAAATCTAACCTTTTTATAATACTCCATAACTTCATACTCAAATTCCTTATCAATTTCTACAATACATTCCATCAAGTCTTTTGGATCTAGGTTCCTAGAGTAACATGAAACATCTGTGTGGTTTGATCCCAATCCTTATAATTGCTCATAAAAACCAATTCTCTTGTGCATTAACATGCTCTTTCACATCCTCTTGCCTTGTGGGTCCTCTAACTTCGTGATCCCCTATCACTCACCTATATCCAAAACAATATCTATTTGGTGTGTGGTCTCTATGGCCTCTAAATGAGATTGTATTCCTCTTATCAAATTGGCCAGGTCATATAGTCTCAATGTTATGTTCACTCTTCGTGTAATCTTTTCTCACAATCCTATCACAACAAGATTATGTGACCTCACACCCTTTACCCAACAACATAATGTTGAATATTTTCACAACTACCTTGTAGCCATATCCATAGTATGGAAAACAACAAATCATAAATTCACTTGCTAAACCAGGATTGATGTTTGTATTAATCTTCTCTCGGGAGTCGCAAATCATACACTTTGACTAAATCTAAATGGGACTTCCCAAGGGCCAAATTCAACCACACAACCATTGTCAGAGTAGATCTCACAAAGGTGAGATCTCAAGCATAACTTACAAACAAGAAATAGATGACAATGTTTTTACAAAATACAAGGAAAGTGAATTACAAATTTAGACACGTCATCCTTATAATTGAGATATAGTCTTGGAGGAGACTCCTCGAGGATTCTACTAAGAATTCCTAACCTAGACATATCTTAAGCTTTTAAAATCGATTAATCTTTTACAAAAGCAACCTATGGATCACACATACAAGGATGAATGACCTTAATGCCTATACTTTGAGATTCAAGCTATTTAAGATGTTTTACAACTTCCCAACACCTTCTACTTATAAAAATCATAAGTGCTCAGGTGGGAGAATAAAGATGCCAATGTGGGTGAATATCCCATAAAGAATATTATCTCATGTGTCCATGGTTTGTCATTGATTAGCTCATAAATACTCCTTTTCATTCAGTTAGCCTCTAATCAAATGGTATGTGGTTATGTAGAACAAAATAAGGCTTGTGTGTGATCCTTCACAATTGTGACGATGTTGACAAGCACTTCAGGTGTGTGCAGGTCCAATCATTTGATCAACTGAGAATGCTTCTATTGAACTGTGATACTCAACAACATTTGTTGGCATCTAACAACATGTCAATGACATTTGTGTTTCAAGTCAATAATTTACGTCTTTGTTCAAGCATTTGTGGTCTACGTAAGGTAGTGTGGAGTATCATTACACAAGGTGTGTGCAAGCTTATTGCACAATATGAATTTCTATATGAGGCAGCTTGGAAAAAGCTTATGCATCAACATCTAGTATTTTGTGACTTTTACAGTGTTGTGTGACATCTACAGTAATGTGTGAAATCTTTAGTATTGTGTAGCTTGGGCAAGCTTACATCGTGTTTGAGACTCATGTGGATCTGAACGTAATTTCGTGGCTTCTACAAAATAACAAAGGTAATTGAAGTCTTGTGCATCTTTTGCAAAATGGGTAAGGTAAAGACATCTTTGCATGGATTGTTCATGGAGTGGTGTGATACTATGCATTGGCATTGTACACGTGTACTATGTAAACTTGTATTTGATAAGAGTAAGTGTTTTTGGATGTTGCATAATTACACATGAATCAAGATGATCCTACATCATAATGCTTTGCAAGTCCCGCATAATGGGTTGTTACTGGTTTATAACTTTGCAAGGTGATATGCAACATTTGAAGACTTATATGATAAATAATAATGTTTTGTGACTTTGAACAGTACCCCATGATGTGAATGTTAGCTATCACTATGACACGACATGAAGAAATAAAGGGTGGAGAGGAAAAAATGATATAATAGTTGTAGAGGATAGGAAGAATCATGTAGATATGATTATTTAAAACTCATTGATTAGGAGAAAAGGTTGGTGGCATGCACAATTCATAATTAGCACAAGTGAATAAGCTAGGGAATTACGATTGTGCATGGTTATGAAATACAAAAGACAAATGATGCAACATAGTTGGGTGTGTAGTAACATCCCTTGGAATAATATGCCATGATATAAAATGTTTTACGGGCTGGCACAGTGGTTCACAACTTGGAATAATATGCCACAATACGAAAGGATTTGGTGGGCATGCATTAATGGCTTATAAAAATACATAGTGATTCACGACCTATGGATTGAAGAAAGTACAATCTATTAAAATATGTGAAGAGAGAAAGAATAAAGAAATATTAGAATGTACATATAATGAATGAAGAGAAACTGTAATGCACACGTTATTGTTATGTTAATGTCATTTTATTATGTGAAAGATGGTTACAAAGTGGTTGAAGTAGTTTCAACGGTTTATTTAGTTAATAATTAATTAATATTAATCTAACACTAATAAATAGGCCTTATATTAAGCCTTATGTTTTAATACTGCCTCTTAAGGCTTACACTATAAAAACATACTAAAAAAGATTAAAATAATAGAACTAAACAAGACCACACATTATTCATAAGCTTTCCCCTTTGAAAACAATACTTTGACTAGGTAGAACTCCATAAAGTTGCCTCCGTGACCCTCGTAAAGGTGTAATTCTCGAGCTGAATTCCCGAAGTCCTAGATTCCACCTCCTCGAACTCTTGAATTGTGGGATAACCATCCATAATAAGCTACTCCCATAGTACTCCATCGAGTTGTCTCATGACCCTCGTAAGGGTAAATTCTTGAGATCCATAGACTCTCGAACTATCTGGACAACCATCCAAGTCGAGTTTCACCTACACTACATTCCTTCATGTTTTTGAAGTGTTGGGATTCTTGTAAACTATGTATTCTCTATCAACAAGTTCATTAATTTCAGCATCTAGTGGATTTTCAATAGTGGTTTCATTTGGGTTGTCTTGGAATCTTCCCTTTTATCTTTTTCCTCACATTTTATTCATCTCTTGAAAAATATTTCTTTCAATAACTTGTAATGTAAACTTTCTTCCTAATTCTTTATCATTGGCTCCAAGAGTGTTTGTATTGTTGTGATAACATATTTGGCTTGCCCGTGATCATTTTTAATGATGTTGAAAATTTCAAGATTCACAATCTAGTCATTCCCATGTCCTTGATATTGGAAAATTGCAACTAAAAACGTGCCCTCGGGTTTCAAATTTTCACAATTCGTGACTGTATTTTACCCTAGATGACATTATTTTTTCCCTTTTCCAACTGTATATCCTGTGAAATTTGTATTTTTCCCTTTTTAGACTTAATTTTTGCCCCTTTTCCCCTTTTTTGATTGTTAAATGTGCCCTTTTCATGACTATGTGATTGTATTTTATGCCTTTTTGAGCAACTAAAACTTGATTCCTTTTTTAAGCGTCTGAAACATGACTATACATATGATTTTACTACCTAAATTTTGGGTATTTCTTGTATTTGTGACTGTAAATTATTCACTTTTTTATTTTTCCCTTGATTGCATAATTTCCTCGAACTCTATTTTTTCCCTCGATTTGGTTGTATCAAATGTGTTTTTCTTCTGAATTATGACTGTTAATTTATGAGATTCAAGACTGGTAATGACAAAAGAATGACAAAAGTGTATGATTATATTTTGATCTTCATCTAAAACCCTCAATTTATTTGCTTTTAACCTCCCTAATAGCCTCATAACATAGTTGAACGTTGTATTATATTCTCTTGAACTTGAAACTTGAAAAATCTATCATGTCCCTAGATGCATTAGAAAATACTCTCAATTCTTATTACTACTCTTTCCCCTAAATTTGTCACGCTTTAATATCAATGTTAGTATATGCGGAGAGAGAAAGATTTAAAAAATATTAGAATGTACAAAGAATAAATGAAGAAAAACTTAAATGCACACATGATTGAAACAATTAAGAGAGCAAAAGGGCAAGCAAGCTCCAAACCTAAGTATTCAACAATAGATCATGGTATCACTTTGAGGCAAATTATTGAAAATTTTTGGAATGATAAAGAAGAAGCTATTGTTGTTTTATTGACTTCAAGAAGGATTTTGAAACAGTTCATAATAACAAGCCATGGGATAGAATTAAGGAGCTTGGTATTCCAGTGTATCACAGAGTAGTTGTTCATAGACTTTATGAAAAGGTACGAGTAAAATTAGAACTCAAACTGATATCTTAGAAATTTTTAGGAGTGATATTGGGGTTAAACAAGGATGCCCATTATCACCTACTTTATTTGACCTATATATCAACAAACTTGAAGAATGCTTAAATATACATTGTGAAGATGGTGTTCTCTTTGGAGAGTATGTTGTAAGACTTCTCCTTTATGCTGATGATCTTTTCTTGATTGCAAGGTCTGCTCAAGGCCTTAAAAAAAATTATGTGCATTTGGGCATTTTTGCAAAGAAGTGGGAATACAAGTCAACATTAATAAGACCAAGATTATGATCTTCTCCGATAGAAAGGAAAGAACTCAGTATGAATTTTATTTCAAAGGAAACATTTTAGAGGAAGTAACATAATATAAATATCTTGGGTTCAACTTTAATAACAATCTCAGTTCAGAGATTTATAGCAAAAATATAATTTTCGGGGGGTGGAGAGCTTTTTATGCTTTCCAAAACAAATGCAGAGAGGCGGAACTATGGGATTGGAAAACTATGCAAAATTGGTTTGGGATTTTAGTAACTCTAGTGGTGCTTTATGAATGGTGCTTTATGAATGTGAGGTTTGGGATAACAACATTCAAACTCAAGGTGGAAAAAAATTGAGAGGATTAAAAAAATCATGATTACTAACAAGTTTGAATTAAAGATCTTGGTCCCATATGAGATTCTTCTAGCTGAAATGGGAGTGGTACCCCTATAAGCTATTGTTATGGTTCATCTCATAACATATTTAAAAAGGATTGAACAAATGGATGGTACAGAATTGGCCTAAGGTTGTCCTCAATGAGTTTTTAGAGAAAAGAAAGAAGTCATGGATGAATCAAAACAAAAAATGGCTTTAAAAATGGAGCATTTACTTGAATGCGTGTCCTAATAATAACCAAGAGATAATTTTTTTTGTTAGAGATAAATTCCACCAAGCTATGTGGGGAAATCCATTATGGAGAAAGGTGAGGTATTATTTGGAGGAATTTAACTCTACATGTGATCATCAACAAAAGGGTTTTATAGGGGCTAATATCCTGTGGAAAGCAAAGATCTTCATAGCTTAATTGAGAACTAATTCATATTGTCTTCGGTGTGAAACATGAAGATAGAAAAGACCTAAAGAGGCATGGGAAGAGAGAATACATGTCTTTTGCACGTTTGGTGTGGTGGAGTAAGAGAAACATTTCATGTTGGAATGTAATGTTTATAATTAAATTAGGCCCCAATTTGTTAGCACGGTGGCTACTACATCCTTTCAAAATATTTTCAGTGAGAATATGGTTGAAAAAATAAGGGAGTTGATTATCAAACTCATCAACAGAAGATCTGAATGCCAGAAAGATCTTTAACAAGCTTTGTTGTCCCATAGGTTGTATTTGGCAGCCTCGTGTATGTTAAAATATCTTCTTCTTCTTCTTATCATTGTGTGTCTGCCATTTTATTATGTGAATGATAGTTACAAAGTAGTTGGAGTAGTTGCAACCATTTATTAGTTAATAAATAACTAATATTAAACTAACACTAATAAATAAGCCTTATATTAAGTGTTATATTTTAATACAACCATCTTCACAAGATGCAATAAGTGTATGGGGACTTGATCCTTTAAGAGCACACGGTTAACAAAAATGAGTTGAGAGCTCATCTTAGCTAACATTTATGGCGACTCATGGGGACACCTACCTATCAAGTGTGAAAAAATTGTAGCCTTCGAGCATCCATTGTGCATAAAGTATATATGAAAACACTTTACTTCTCCTTTATGAATCTGCATCCTTAGGAGGACTCCATAAATTATGTACAAACTGAGAAACACATATGTACTCCAATTGGAAAATTCAGGGTTAACATACCACTTATATCATGAAAAAGAAAAACATGCTCCAATAATGCACATAACATGTTCATACAAAGCCACAAATTGGTTGAGAGAAGTACAAATTTTTTTACGATGAACAACCATGCAACAAACTTCATGGTAATTATGGTAAGTGAGAGGAACAATGATAAGGTTTGGTGTTCTTCCTCTTTTGAGATATCACCCTTGCTAATAAAATATACCCTTTCTTCATTTTTGCTTTACTTCAAAGGGTGTACTGGGTTATTTATGATGCGATGAGGTTATTCATTGTGCTATATAATGAGAATGATCAATGATAACTTTGAGTCAAGCTTCGAGATGGATTTATGTCTGATCGGAAACCCATAACTCAAGGCTTAAAAATTGATTAAGCAAAATATTTAAATAGATAAATAAGATGTCTAATTATATGTATATAACAACGTTGAAGTATAGATAAATAAATATGGATTTGACCCAAGAAAAAATAAATAATTAAGTATTAAAACCCTAGTTGCAAATGAGAGATAGAAAAACTTAATTGATTTGTAAATAATCTTGAACTATGCCGAAGTGATGACCTGATGAACAGAGAGGGAAAAATGTTGCACCAAGCCTAAGAAATTGTGTGACTGCAGGATCTTCCTGGAACGGGGCACCCGTGCAAGGGTTATGGCACTTGGGGTGCCAGAGACCTTCCTGGGCACCTATGACTGCTAAAAATTCTGGAAAACTAGCTTCGCAGGGTGGGAAGATGTTTGTTGTCCTTCATCTTTGATCACCTTTGTGTCGCACTTAGCTCGCATATGTCACCTGTAACCTGCAATGAAGATATGACTTGCAAAACCCCAAACATGCATCAAATCCTAAAATGAAAATAATGCAAATGAGGGGTTAGACCGTCTTTAACTATCACGCAGTGAACTTACGACCGAGCGCTACACTACATCTCAAACCCAATGTAGATCTACGTGTGTGTGAAGAGATTGTGCCCTAGGTAGCTCTTGTACATGTCGCACTTGAATAATGAGTAATAACTAGATTTAGAAATGTAAATAGATGTGTAGATGAAAGAATAAACTTCCCCTCCTATGAAGTGCATGCAGAAATGAAGTCCCTTACCCTTGAATGGATGCTAGATGGATGTTTGAATGCTCTTTAAATGCATTTGGATGCAACCTTATGTGGTGAAAGTAGATGCTTAGTGCTTGGTCCTTTATTATGATCACATAACTTTATATTTATAGGATTCCTTTGTTGGAATTTCATAGTTAACCCTGAAAAGGCCGACTACCAAAAATAAAATATGCTGAAACGACTAGTAAGGACCCAAAATATGTAAACAAAGTACAAAGAGGTCAAGGGCACCCAGAAGGGATGGGAGCGCCTTAACCCTGACGTCCTGGCTAGGCGTTGTTGTCTAGAGTGAGAAATTTTGAAGTATGAAAAGATAGACTAGGCTAGAAGGTGTGTAAGACTAAAAAGGACAACTAAAAGCAAGCAAATATGGCCAAAGACATGGGTTGATAAATAATTTTCTTACATAAGAATCATATGAATAATAGTATGTAATCAAGACTAGATGGAAACCCAAAGTGCATGATTTAGTGTTTACATTTTCCCCCATTTTATGTTTTTGAGAGAATGCTCGATAACATAAAGTAGATAAGAGATGCGTACTTGATAACCATGTAGATCGATGGTGAAAAGTGTGCCGAGAGACAAGAGAAAGTGTGCATCAACAAAAATGTGGAGCGTGGAAATGAGAAAGGAGAAAGTGGAAAAAAAGGTGATGATGATGACCCTAGGGAGAGAGCATATGTGTAGATGTTGTGTTGTACTTGTTGTTGATGTCCTTTGATTGTGTTGTCGATATAAGGATGGGCTTATAAAAGAGAATAACGAACAAGTAGTCAAATACTTGTGTATAAAAAATATGATCAAAACAAGTAAAAAATATGTAAGGAAGTGTGTAAAAATGTGAAAAGGAACATGTGCACCTGATCCATGACAAGGAGAAGAGATAGAAAGGATCTTGAAGATGCTGTAGAAGAATGCGTTTTTTGGGTGATATCACGCTAGTTGCGCTGAATGCAAGTTTTGCAGGAAATCTCACGCCAAGAAATGGAATAAGTGTAGGGGAAAAATTCTAGTGTTATCCTCCAACCTTTAACTACTTCTCGCAAATGTGAGCACCACTGCAGATGGTGTGTAAAAATCCAATCAATTTCAAACAATTCTAATCCAACATGAAAGTAGAAAAGGCAATGTAGTGCATGTATGCCGAGTACTAAGGACCATGTGCCATGTAAAAGTCATTGTGTAAACTACTGAAAACTGTGTTAAACTGGGTAAGTTTGTATAAATCCTCCTAATCATAGGTGTCCAGGAAGATTCAGGGGAACCTAGGCACTACTATCCAGGTCTGGGTGCTGGTGTCTGTGCTGTGTTGGAGACCCAAGTAAGCTTCTAGGTTGTTGCTGAGATTGAAGAATGTGTTGTACTGGCACTGAAATGTTTTGTATTATGAATATAAACTATTGTATGGGGTGACTGATTCACCTAAATGATGCCCCCCCTCATTTGGGGTGCATGCGGCGTCGCTTGAGGAGTATGCGGCCCAAAGGAGGACCGATGGTTGTGCTGAAACTGATGCCTTGCAGGGGGAATCTGTTTGGTAGAAACCAAGGCACACACAAACAAAGTGGTTAGAATACAAGTGTTAGTGAAAATAAGATATGCGTGCATGTAGAAGACAATATGTAGGCTAAACACGTAAGAAGGCAATGTAAACAAGCAATAATGCAGACAAAATAGACCGCAAAAAATATGTTTCAAACATATGACATCACTCATGATGTCACAAGACAAGTAAGGCCGATGAGGCTAAAATCATACACGCAATTAGAGAATAAGTAAGACACAGGGCAAAGCCTGCAAACAATTGCATACAAAGACAAGCAAATGAAAAACAAGAGAAAGCAATGCAACAGACAACCATGGTGGCATAGGGTCCTTGCAAAACAAATGTTGTACATGAAGCACCCACTAGCATGTTAGAAAGATATAACATATGTTAAGACGTGTAATATCTAATACAATGTAGTGTGCTAGTATGAGTAGGAAATAGTATAAACTGAAACATTATAACCTGTAGTGTGTAGGAATGTGGATGCCCTCGGGAACCGCTGTGGGACTGGTAATAGGTACTGCACTAAACATCCATATTGCATGTGTCGATTTCTATGGAGTTTATGATCACAACTAGAAAACAAGTGAATGTGCATGTGTATATTGTAAAGGTAATGACATACAATGTATCTAGCTAACATAGTAAGCAATATGTATCATGTGAGTATAAATAAACAAGAATAATGCGCAAAAAATATATGGAGTATGTTGTGGAGTGTAGATGAAATGGAATGCAAAGTGAATATGACAGGGGTTGCGTGCCCCCCAAGCGAATGCGGATATGTATGCATGAGATAAGGTTCATTTATATTTTCCCCCTCAGCAGTCGAGAATGAACCATGGAACAAGAGTGCATCATCGGGAAATGGTCTGAGTTGTGTGCGCTAGAAAGATGTGATCGTCAAAGTATATATCATAGAGAATGCATAAGTGAGTGAGCGTGGTGAGGTTCATTTTGATTGTAAACCCTTAGCAGTCGAGTATGAACCGCAGAACTAGAGTGTGTTTTAGGGTAGTGTGTTGTGTTGATTGTGCACAAGAGAGATGTGTTGAATGTGTAGGATGTCATGTTGAATGTCTGCGAAAGAGATGAATTGTGAATGCATTGAGTGTGTAATGTGATGTGTTGAATGTATGAAAGAGATATGTATCGTGTAAGTGCCAAATGTGTAATGTATTGTTTCGTATGTGTATGAGAGAGATATGCCATGTGATGTGAGAGAGGTATGTCGTGAATGAGTGGAATGCATAGTGTCTTGTGTCGTATGTGCGTGAAAGGTTTGGATTGTGAACACGTTGAATGTGTAATGTGTTGTGTGGATTTTTCACAAGAGAGAGACGTGTAGTGTGAACACCGCATGTGTAGTGTATTGTGAATATGTTGCGTGTGTAGTATGTTATGTTAAATGTGTGCTATAATAATGTGTCGTAAGTGTGTTGATTGTGTAGTGATGAATATGTACGAGAAGTATGTGTTGTGAATGCATCAAGTATGTAGTGTGTAGTGTGTGAGGTTCAAGTGTATAAGATGCCCTCAACAATTAAGTGTGAACCGTAGCATGAGAGTGCGTCACCGGGTAATGAC
This sequence comes from Taxus chinensis, assembly GCA_019776745.2. Classification (NCBI taxonomy): domain Eukaryota; kingdom Viridiplantae; phylum Streptophyta; class Pinopsida; order Cupressales; family Taxaceae; genus Taxus; species Taxus chinensis. The sequence goes on from CM034154.1 coordinate 124,762,359, forward strand.
AATACAAACATGTATCAAGATGTGTGCGATGTGTGTGAGAGACTAGATGTGAAGTGATGAGAGTATGACACGTGCATCAATGCTAAAAGGGGGAGGAATAAATAGTGTGATGCCCCCCAAGTGTGTGATCATAAGAGAGTAAAAATAATGTCATATAAGAGGTTGTCATTGTCATGGTCAAAATTGAATGGTGAAGCATCTTGAGACAGTGTCAAGATGGTCAAGTAAGGATCCATTGAGGCATAAATTATACATACCTATAACATATTCTTCATCAGTGAAAGGATGTAGTGGACAACCATGTGCATACCAGTGAGCAAGATTTCGTGAATAAACAAGAATTGAGTCTTTGTAAATAAAAACGCAGGCAAATGACATGGGGAATGATATATTATTATGATCAGGGTATAACATGCCCCCAATGTAATCAAGTCAAGACTATCTGAGTGTAAGTGAAGAAGTGTGAGGAACATGTGTAAGAAATACTGTGAGATAAAATACGCAAAGACCATAACCAATGGTAATGCGGATAAATCCATGGTAATGACGAGGATCATGAGGTAGAGGAAAGATGTCGTCTACTGTAAATCCTAGGTGATTCAACCCATCATGTGTGCATATAGTATCGGAGCAAGTAGAATCGAATGGAATGTGTTCCCAATAAGATTCATTCATGAAAAGTGTACATGTAACTAGAGGACGTGCTAAGGGAGGTTGCTCATGAGAAGGTGAAGGAGATGGAACAACATCCAATGTTTGGACAACCCCCCGATAATGAACCATAACATTAGTAGAAGCAGGAGGAGGTCACGATGCAGGTGGGACAATATCTAACATGCAAATAACACATTCAAGTGGCGGAAAATGAGTCAGAGTATCCATGGGTTGTGGTTCATTGGTAGTAATAGATGTTGGATCGCACCTGCAATATTTAAATGGGTGACGATCACTAAGGATTGTATACGCCCTCCTATAAGAACTTAACACATCGATGTACTGTAGAAGGTACTGCTTGCATGGCATGAAACCATGCCCTACTAAGTAAACAATTATACTGAACTGGGAAGTCAATGACAAAGAAAACCGTAGGAAGAGTTTTTAGCCTGACAGTGATAGGAAAAATAAGGTGACCTATACATGGGCGAACATAACCATCATATGTGCGAAGACAAATGGATGCGGGACTAACATTAGTGCCAAAATGACCAAGATTTTCAATGAATGATATAGTGCAAAGATAGAGCTTAGATCCATTATCAACTGTGGTGTGTTTGACACCCACATTATAAACGCATATCATGATATACAAAGGTGAATCATTGTTGAAAACAACACGATCAACAATATGATTAGATGGAAAAACAATGTGTTGAGACAAGGCAGTTGTGAATGTGTTATATATTATATCCGATTGAATATTAGAAGGAATGCAAGTAGTATCCAAGAGAGTAGTGATTTTAGCTCTTAATTTGGGGTTGATAAGTAGGAAATCATGAATAAAAATATTCACGAGGAAAAGATCTTAGAAAAATAAAAAGTAATAAGAGTAATTAGGACCCTAATAGTGTTCGAAATGAGTCGGGTTTACCAGATGATTAAGCAAAATATTTAACTAGATAAATAAGATGCCTAAGTCTATGTATGTAACAACAATGAAGTATAGACAAATAAATACAATTTTGACCCAAGCAAAAATAAGCAATTAAGTATTACAACCCTAGTTGTAAAGGAGAGATAAAAAGACTTAGCTGATTCACAAATAATCCTATACTGTTTCGAAGTGATGACCTAATGAACATAGAGGGAAAATTGTCGCGTTGAGCCTCATAAAATTATGTGACTATAGGATCTACTTGGGCTGGGGTGCCTGTGCAGGGGCTAGGGTGCCTGGGGTGCCAGAGACCTTCCTAGGTTCCTGTGACGACTCAAAAGCTTACAAAACCATCTTTACAGGGTTGCAAGATGTTCATTGTCCTTCGTATTTGATTGCCTTTGTGTTGCACTAAGCTCGCATGTGTCTCATGTAACTTGAAATGAAGATACGAAATGTAAAACCCCAAAGACACATCAAATCCTAAAAATAAAATAATGCAAACGAGGGGTCAGATTGTCCTCGATTCTCACGCAGTGAACTTATGATTGAGCATTGCACTACATCTTAGATCCAATGTAGTTCTATGTGTGTACATGAAGAGATTGTGCCCTAGGTGCCTCTTATGCGTGTCACACTTGAATACCGAGGAACAACTAGATGTAGAAATGTAAATAGATGTGTGGATGACATAATAAACTTCCCCTCCTACGAAGTGCATGTAGAAATGTAGTCCCTTACCCTTGAATGGATGTTAGATGGATGCTTGAATGCTCTTTAGATGCCTTTGGATGCAACCTTAGGTGGTGATAGTAGATGCTCAATGTTTGGTCATTTATCATGATCACATAACTTTATATTTATATGATTCCCCTGCTGGAATTTTGTAATCAACCCCGAAAAGGCCAATTACCAAAAAGATGAGATGCTCAAATGACTAAAAAGGACCCAAACGATGTAAACAAAGTACAAAGAGGTCAAGGGCGCCCGAAGGGGACAGGAGTGCCTGGACACTGGTGTCTTGGCTGGGCGTTGGTGTCTAGAGTGAGAAATGTTGAAGTATGAAAAGACAGACTAGGCTAGAAGGTGTGTAAGACCAAGAAGGACAATAGAAAGCAAACAAAGATGGCCAAATGCATGGGTTAACTAGTACTTTTCTTACTTAAGAATAATATGAATGATAGTATGTAATAATGATCATGTAGATACCCAAAGTGTGTGATTTAGTGTCTACAAAAATTAAATCCTTTGGAAAGGTCATCCTTATGCTCAACACCATAGAAATGGATTACAAAATATTCTCCTTTCTTATTTCCCCTTGCTTTAATTTTAGGTTCTAATGCCTCTTTTATATCACGATCTTCAAGGTCAACAAAAAGCTCTAAACATGCAAAAAATTGGGGTCACTACACTTAATAAATGTGGCTTACTCGTTTTCTCTCTTAGTATCTCGTGCCTTTGACTGATCATCCTTGATAACAAAAATTGTTTGGATAGGTTGAAACAATATTTCATCATCACTATCAAATTCATTTCACTTTAATACTATTATTTCTTGTTTTCCACTGATGAAGTTTGCCTTAGTGGGATGCATAATAGTAACAAGGAATTTATTCCATCTCAATTGTCTAAGAAGGACTTGTTTAAGCTCAATCTCATCGATCTGCCTTTCTAAACACCACATGTGTTCTTAGTTGATGTGTTCTCGCTCCTACAACTCAAGGGAAATAAGGAAATTGTGCTCAATTCTCTATTTCTCATGGAATTCCTCCAAGATGAACAAATGTTCAAGTGTTATAGTTGGCTTGGAGTATTACATGCTACTTTATGAGATGCCCTTCTCTTCTTGAAAATGGAAAAAACTTCCATCCACCACCTTTGGCTCATATCCAAATCTACACATGGTTGGGAACCAAATAGAGCAAGTGTTTAAGTTATCACGGCCTCCCAAAATTTTGTCATAAAATTCTTGGCGGATAGGTAATACTTTAGGTTTTGGTACGGGAGTTCTCTAAAATACTATGGAGATGATTGGGACAACAAGAGGTTTTTACACGTAAGGAAACTTAGAAGGAATCTCAATGGCTACATGGAAAGTTAAGGGGATTCCACAATATGTGGGAAGGAGGGGGAAATGGGGATGGTATTCCCAACACCAAACTAAATGAGTATTTTCTCTACTTGGGTAGTTGTGTCAAAGTTTCAAGGAAGAGCATAACCTCTAAGAGACTAAATTGAGATAGAAAGAGTAGAGTAAAATATTTTGCAGGTAGAATAAGAATGCCATACCTAGTAGGGCTTGCATTCTTGGGGTATTCTTTCCGAAGTGTTTATGAATATGATGTTGAAGTCTTAATTGTTCTATTTGGGGGGCATGTTTATGGTGTCGAGGTGTTCCAAGAGAAATATGACATTTGTACTCTTCTTGAACCAACTGTTCAACTTTTCTCCTAGTTGGTCCCATAAAGAGATTGACTGTGTACCCAAGCTTTTGTGCCAATTTCGAGTTATTCCTTTGAAATAATAAACACACAATTTAAGGGCTATGTTATTCTCCATGATACCATGTACCACACATATCTTGGATATGATCAATAGGTCTCGCTGAATCTTTACCTTAAAATAATGATGAGGACTACTTCAAGAATAACACCTCAGTAATGCAAATGAACGGGACAACCAAAGTTCCAACAAGTAAATCAAATATCTTTGGGAAGATCCGTTAAAGGATGAAAATCATTAAAATGTGAAAGGGTTGGTTTGCATTTCAGCGGACGGGTTCTTGAAAAATTAGAGTCATCAAGTGATAAATATATATTTTCAATAAATAAATAAAGCCAATATTATCACCAAAATCATGATTGGAAGTTCAAAAAGGGTCTTTGCGTAAGATTTATAGCAAAAAAAAATCCTTCATCCCACTAGGTGTGTCAATATCATCTATCTGTGAACACGAGCTCACTAATAACAAACATGGCATTGGTTCTCAAGTGTGGGACTTATGACTTGAAATAATCATCCAAAGAGAGTCGACTTCTCATCAATTTCTACTCCTAACACTATCTCTAATCTACCTAATCTAACACTGCAGGGGAAAAGGGAGAAGGAAACGAAATACAATGGAAAGGTGATGTGCTCAAAAAGAAATATGAATATTCCTCCCACTCTGTGCTTGAGGATAAAACAATATATGAAACAAATGCAAGTTATACACACATATCACAACTCAACACTGAGTAGTTTTTTTGCAAGAGATCAAAGAGACAAGAGACCAAAGCGGGGAAAATATAAGCCACAACAACTTAACTATCACTAAAATATACACAACTATATTAGACTACAAAAGAGGCCCATAATGCATTACATTCTTCAATATAGAGACCAAGACATCACACAAAGAACGTGACAATTCAAGCAAATTCTAAAGAGGAGAGAAGAAACAACCAAAATATTAAGGGTAAAAAATCTACAAGGTTAAAAAGCATTTAGATCAAAACAAATCATGTCTTTTATAAAAGAAAATAGAGGGGAAGAGAAATTTGAAAGAATTTAGTGGAGGCTTAAAGAAAGAATGATAGATTGTCCCTCTTTTTGAAAATATGGGATTCTGGCTATAAACAATGTGGCTCAAGGGGACAAACAACCGTTTGTAATAACTACTAGCTAGAAATGTCTCATGTCCTAAAACTCCGCGTTCTCGCCCCACTTGCATTGTATTAGGTTGATTATTATGTTCTATAATTAATATTGTTGGTATGGTGAACTTTGTGATCATCGTGGCCTTCCTTTGACACAAAGGTAACTTTGGATATTGAGAGTGAGTTAAGAGTGATAGGTAGTAGTGATTTATGGCATGGAGGAAATAGAGGAACGAGTTTGAGTACATGATGGTATAAAGGCGATGTTGCGGCCTGAAGAGGATCCTTGTAGAGTCTTCAATCAGATAAGAGAAGATGAAAGAGGCATTGTTGCACCAAGGCACAACAAAAATAGTCAGGTGTGGGTCACCGAATGATTGGGAGGTCAAAAGAGGCACCTTAATAAGACATATCATCCTACAACATGGATATAACATAACGGGTGTTAATAAGGAGGCACAAATCTACAAAGTGGTTTATAAATTAAGAATTAATTCTCAACAAAGGAAACCCTTCACAGGCCCCACACAAAAATTCACGTGGCTTTGCAAGGTGATATGTGGCCTCAGAAGACTCTTGTGGCAATTGATAGTGTTTTACAACTATGAACAATCCCCCATGATGTCAATGTGAGCTACTAACACAATTTACTAGGAAGAAATGAACGGTGACAATAAAAGAAAGGGATATGACAATTGTAGAAGAGAGGAAGAGGCATACAAATATGGTAGTTTAACGCTCATTAGTCACGAGTAAAGGTTTACGACATGCACGACTTTAGACTTAGTTTGGTGAATGAGTTGAGGCATTATGATGGCGCGCGGGTTGTAGAATACAAAAAGATGACTGACTTGACATAGTTGGATGTTTAGTGACATTGTCAATGGTTAACGAGCTAGTGCAATGGTTTATGACTTGGAACAATATGTTGTGATATTAAGGGTTTTGTTGGATCCATGGTAATGATGCGTAGCAATGCAGAGTGATTTACGGCCCGTAGATTCAAGAAAGTGCAACCATCTTCACAAGATGAGACAAGTGCTCAAGGCCTTGATCCTTCAAGAACATATGGTTAACACAAATAGGTGTGTGTGTGTGTGTGTGTGTGTGTGTGTGTGCGTGCGTGCGTGCGTGTGTGTGTGTGTGTGTGTGTGTGTGTGTGTGCGTGCGTGCGTGCGTGTGTGCGTGCGTGCGTGTGTGTGTGTGTGTGCGCGCACGCGCGCGTGCGTGTGTGCGTGTGTGTGTGTGTGCGCGTGCGTGTGTGTGTGGTGTGCACGTGCGTGCATGTGTGCGTGCGTGTGTTGGAAGCATTTGTAGAGAATAAATATAATAAAATATAATGTTCAATCTGTTACACACTCAATATTTAGACAAGACTGTATTAATTAATTATTGTTATATGCTTAGTTAATTGCCAAAGCCTTAGTGTATTTGTTTGTTTATTAATTATTTGTACATGATTAATTATTAATTACTATGGTATTACTTTATTTGTATTTTCATATTATGAAGGTTTTATGTGCTCAATACAAATATTTATAAGAAACACAAAGATATTAGTTAGTGTGATGGATCCATAATAATAATAATAATAATAATATATGTTGATGTTGATTTAATAGACAACAAGGCCATGTCATAATATATCCAATGGAAGGAAGTGTTAAAAGTGGATTGCTTATTGACAAATAATATGATGAAAATTAGTTAACTATAGACTTTAGGTAATTATTATGTAGTAAGAACAATAACATTATATACGATGCAAACATGTACAAGAGTCATTACACAAATTCAACCTAGATAACAATGTGTGATGCAATTAGACATTTTCTTCAAAATCATGTAATATTTTCCCTAGATTTCGTGTTGAGGTTGCTCACATTGATCTATTAAGATAATTACTTCTAGTAGATGCTTCAACACCTTTCGATAATAGGGGATTTCTTCCGGTTTTTATTTCCCCCAAAAATGTCAGAAGGGTGTGTGGGCATTATTTCCCTAAAGATGTTGGAAGGGAACATGGACATAATTTCTATAGAATAGTTGGAAGATTGTGTAACTATTGTAACCAGTGCATCCCTAGGGATGAGTAGAGCAATCACTATTCATTTGGCTCAAAGGGAGGCCAAACTCGTCATCAATTTAATAAAAATGCAAAGAAAGTAGATGAAGCGGACTCCATTATTTTTGATTCTATCCTCTTGTTCTTTCCCCGCAAAAAAATTTCATTGAGGTTGTCATTAGCTATATACTCACAAATTAAAAAGTTTTAGCCTCCCTCAATGTCATCACAAACAATGCTAAAGCCTCTCAAAACCACTAGATTTTGGTGCTTGATCTTATCGATGATCTCCATCTCGTTTATGAACTTAGAATATCCTTTAGTAGAGTTGTTGACGATAACCATATTTATATTAAGAAGGGTTCCCCGAACACCGTTTTAAACTTGCCCTGACCGATAACATTGTCGTCATTGAATTTGTGGGTTGCATCCTTGATCTTATAAATGTCGAACCACACAATGCCCTCCAAGAAGCTTTTTTCCAATATCACGAAATGTTTGTGGTTAGTGTTTCCTTCTCCTTACCCATAAGAAGTAGCAGATGCAAGAAGAAGCCCATTATGACATCAATAAAACCATTTAATAGAGCCCAATGGTGAGAAGTGGACTTTTGTAAAAAAGGTCGTGAATGATACGGTAAGTTGTGTCTTTGGTCTTTGACCTGGATTCATTTACCATGTCCATGGTGTAAATAATAACATTTCAAACTTATGTCTATTGTAATGTTTTGTATTGTGCCTATTATTTTGGGTCTGCACAACTTGTTCATTGTTGAAACATGTATTATAGGCAACCTACAAAGAGACCCCCTTTACAAGCCATGTCTAGTAAAGTTGGGCCTACTTTGTCATGTCGGTCTTGTTTTGTTTGTATACCGCCACACAAGTTGTTGCTTGATATGAAGTCAATTGTATTATAGAAAGAATTACGTGTCAAGTTTGATGGAAGATCCAATTAGGTGAGTTGTTGTTGAAATGTGATGATGCAAGCAACAAAAGAGGTATTGTTGGGAAGCTCAAAAATATATTTATCTCACATATAACAACTATAACGAGGCACTAAGGCTACATTATAAACCTAATAAAAATAAAATAAGTAATTTTCATTTTTTTCTACAATTTTTAGATGGAAGCTTAGTAGAAATAGTGGCATAAGGACACTTATTGATAAATTTAGTTATAGTCATTGGCTAGATAAAACAAACCAACCATATTATCATTGGCTAGACCAAAAAAACTATTTTTATTAAATTGAAAATTCTAGAAAAGGCCAAAAAATTATTTAAGTTGGTGATAAAATAGAAAACAATACGTATTTTTGAAAAAAATTACAATAAAATAGAGAATGCCATAGGATTAGTTAACCAAAAGTAAAATAATAAAAAATTGAAAACTATATACACCCACCTTCAACAAGATAATAAAAATATTATTTGATGTAACGGGTCTAAAACAATAAAGAAAAATATATTCTAGAATTTAAATATAAATATTTATTATACTGCCGAAGGCAAGTATATTGGCCTCACCATAGCTATTAATTGTGTTCTCATAAATCAATAACAATATGCCACCTGTCATATTTCTTGTGTTTCTTAAAGTTTATATGAAATATTTGTGGGAATATTTTGTTTCCCTTTATTAAAGAATATTATTTTTTCTTTTCTTTCTATAGTTTTGTTCAAAAAATTAAATTGAAAAAGACAATAACAAGACATGGATTTGATGGATGGATGGAGCAGTCCAGCCAAAAGTCTAAGGTATCATAAATGTTTATGGAAAACAAATTAAATGCTGCAGCAAGTAACTGACATCTTGTGTAATTGTTATGCTTATTTTCACTGAGTTTAGATTATCTATAGTGGGCATGAAGGAGAACAATTTACAATTAGCCAAATATTTAGACACAAATTTTGTACAGAACATATGAAATTACTAAGGGAGGGGATATAAAATTTTCTCTGGATCCTACCAATCAATCGACAATGGGGCTTGTTCTAAATGCAAGAGAAATCTGTTGATTTAGTGATTTGCTTATTAACGAAACACACACTCAAGATGGTCCATATTGCTTTTATGTTTAGATTTAAAATGCTTTTTGAGCATAAAAACCAATATGCTAATCTCCTACAATACCTAAGTAATTGTTATAAATTAATTAATTTAATTTTTGACGGCGAATGTACTTGACAACAACTAAATATGGAGGAGTGGATAGGTGATCCTTGCCTACCACAAAGATATTCTTGGGATTGGGTGAATCGGTGTCAAGACTCATCACCAAGGATTATTTCAGTGCAAGTTTTCTCCCCCCAAAAATGGATTTTGATGTGATTTGTAAAAAGTTATGCGTATCAGCTAAACAAATAGGGATCTCTCTACAAAGGGACTGAATGACACCATCCCTTCAAGTTTCAACAACCTATCTGCTCTTGTTAAGTTGTCAGTAACAAATATATTGTTTTATCTTATTTTAATTTTTTAGCTTATTGTAGGTGTTTTTCACCTTTGATTTCTAAAATGTTTGTGCTTTTGCTCCTGCGAATATGAATTTAGCGAGAAATAAATATGATAATTCTCTAAGTGAGGAAGAGTTGTAAGGAATGTATGCGGGATGTGGAATATTTCACTTATTTTTGCTCTTTCTTTCCCTTGGGTTTAAGGAAAAGAAAGAAAAATTCCCATTATTTTATGTTTTCACGTGGGTGTTTGTCTCACAAGTTTTACTCATTTGATAGTTGTCAACAAAGGGTAAAGTTAATTTTTATGACATGACATGCAGGGAGGTGTGCAAGATGGAAAGAACTATAGCCTGGGGCTCACTACATGATGCAATATTTCATTGAAAGAGATGCAGTTTTTAAAAACTTGTATTGGCTGGAAATTGTCCCTCTTCAATGATTGAACAAATGATTTTTCCTTCCTATGCATGCTGAAAATAGTTGGATTGACCCATGGAGCTTTAATTTTCTCTGTCACAGACGCTGATGTACTTTTTTCTTTTGGCGGGTGTTTTAATCATAAGGAGAGCTCGTTTTCCTATACGGTGTTGACAGTGTTTTCATATACTTCCACACGGATTCTGAAAGATTTCTGTTAATTTCACTTTTATCTAAAATATGCTTTATTTCTTACTTCCTTCCCCATTTATTAAAATTTAATCTTACAAGTGTAGACCACACCATCTAAGTGTGTTGCCTGCTACGCATATTACCATTATATATATGCTTTAGCAACAACATTCACTCCAATTCAATATCTCCTGATCCAATATGTTTTCATGTCTAAGTAAACCTTTGATTTTCTGGAGTATTCACTTTGCTTAGCAGAGCCGATTATTTCCTCCAATACCCATTTCTATTATAGCAATTTTATTTTTATCAACTGATTATTTATTTTCCTTCAAATATTTATTCATGGCAACGATAAATCCTTCAGATTACGGGTCACACAATCCTTTTGACTAAGATGATGAAGTTGATCAAAAACCCTCTTCATTCAAAGTTGCCCTGGAAAAGTAATATAAAAATTCTTTTCAGGATGAAGACAAAGAACTTCCTTCGAAACAATTTGTGTCCCCTTCGATCCCACATGGGTTATATGGCCCATCGAAGCCCCTTCAACGATGGAAAATAATAAGAACAACCAATGTTAATCTCATTGCATTTGAAAACAACACTCTTTTTATTAATAATAACACCGATTAGAGAGCCCTAATTTGTAGTGAAATTTAAGCAATATCTTCCAAACATTTCAGCGAGTAGTTTGCATGCAGTTAAACTCATAAATAAATGTCATTCTAGAGGTACGCTTTTGAATTTCTCAGGTTTTCTCTTCCTGGCTGCCCTCACTAATTTTCTTTAATGTCCATTCCTCCAAAAAAAAACTTCCGCAATTTTTGATTATTTTCCATATTTTAAAAGTCATATGCATTGCTAATAGTTTTTCTCTTGTCACAAAGCCACATGTACATATCTTTTAACACCTTACATTGTATGCACAAATGTAGAGCTTTTGGGTATTAACATGTGTTTTGTTGTTAGGATGCGCACATGTAGCCGAAAAGCGTGATATAGTGTGCTTTAGGCTCCAAAATTCTCCCCCGTACAAGCTTTGCTTCAAATTTGAGCAGGGCCTAAGCTTACCCCAAAGCTTTGTACTTTGTACATTTATTATCTGCTACAAATTGCTACAAATAAGACTTTTGTCAAATAATATTTTGTCACGTATGAATATACCTTGATATGGGTATGGACTCAACTCCCGTTATGTGCGGAAAGCTATGAATTTAGCCTGGTCTTCCCCAGTAAAGCGCACTTTGCCCTCGACCCACCTTACCTTCATGTGCGTAGGCTATGTGATAGACTTGTTTTATGTCTTGTTGATTTCATGGCAGACCCAAGTACTCATGCCTGAATTAGAAGATAAATATCAAATCAATCAAATTCACACACCTACAACCTCCCCCATGCTGAAAAATAACCCCACAGGTAAATGTTCAACCCTTTAGCCAATGCAAAGTGACATGGGAAAATGTGCAATTGATTTGAGCAAAGCACTTCGGTAGATATGACATAAACTATAACACACCCCATGGTTTTATTGACAATATGTGTTGTATGTTTTGAAGTTGTCTACATATTTTCATGGTTTTCTTCATCTTATACATATTGTTATGATTATAGTTATATTTTTACCCATGTTATTGTCGTGTTTGTATTGCTAGACTTCAATCACATATGTGTAGTTCAACAATTTATTTGTGTAAGTTTGAGAATATTTTTGTTATGTTTTACGAATTTGAGAATAATATTGATAGCCTATTCTTCCAATAAATTATGTTGTATCTTTTCATAAACTACGGTAAAATATCTCGTCGTTCTTCAAACAATGCTACAACAAACAATTCAAACAAATGCTAAGACAAACAATGTTAAAAAGACAAGTTACATTTCAATTGAATGCCTATACTTTTCAGATATAATTTTATTCAACCACACATGACTACATCTGTGAAAACCCCTCTTATGTCACCTTTATGTTTTGGTGTATGTAAAATATTCCCTTTTACAAACTAAAATTTTAACAATATTGTTTGTTTTTGCATTTATTTAAAAAAAACACATATATAACTATTATGTCAACATCCCACAAAGCTTCACCTTACGCAGTATTTGCCATATCATGACCTTGTTATTATCACAAACAATATAATATAAAGTTTCACATAAAAATAAAATATTCCATATTTCCCTCTTTTCTAATTACGCCGAAGGCGTTCCCCCTATGGGAAAGGCACTTCCGGACGTTTCTACGACTACGTTAAATTTGACGTCCCTTTACACGTTTTTCCTATTTTTTTAGCCATTTCGAGTTGCATGCATTCCTCGTCTATCATCTCGCCTTTGCCAGCATAAGAATCGAAGGCCAAATAAAGTTTTTTTTGGGTAAAGAATGGCTGTGGACAGTTGGAAAAGGGATAGCGATGAGCCCGGCTGCCAATCTCTTGAAGGTCCCCTTCTTTGTACTAATAAGTGCGGTTTTTCCGGAAGCTCAACCAAAATGAATTTTTGTTCAAAGTGTTATAAGGATCTTATGCTGAAGTAGTCTAGGGTTTCGAAATCTTCCGCTGTTGTAGCCTCTGCTACTGCGAAAATTGAAGAAAATTCCATTGCGACGACAAAGCAGGCGTTGACAGAGGAAGGTACATCTTCTGGAGGAGGAGAGCAGAAAAAAGCTATGACTAACCGTTGTAGTTCATGCAGGAAGTGCGTTGGAATGACTGGCTTCAAGTGTAAGAAGGATATTCAATTGCCTTGTGTGTTTATTGTGGTTAATTTAAGCACGATGGTAATTTAGTTACAATTTTAAACTGAGAGTATTTTAAAGATAGTTTGTGTAAAATATGGTTACGATTCCAAATAGCCAGAAAAGCCTTTAGGTTGTTCAAGTCAAAATTGGCCCCAAAACAAGCAATAGCGGATCCACTGGAGGATTGTGAAAAAAAGGTTTTGGGAGCCCAATGGAGGCTTTCCAGATTTAGTGGAATACCCCAGTCACAATGAATCCCCAAACTAATGCCCACTATTTTCTTTATTAACATAATTTCCTTATGAGGCTACATGTAAGAAGGATATTACTGTTTGTAAATGGCGAAGGCCATGGTGCTTAAACCCTAGTCAATCAGGGTGCATTTTATAATATTTCGTTTTCTTGTTTAGGAATAAAAAGAAGAATTTGAGAAATTCAATAGTGAAAAAGATTTTCCAAAATTACAAACCAAGACACCTGACGTGTAAAGGGACGTGTGAAGTTTATTGGAGCCCTTATTGCTTTCATGTAAACTTGACTAACTCAGAAACTTCACACGTGCCTGGCCTTCTCCAGCCAGCACTCACTCTCATTCCTCTGTTACAGAATTTATGAAAATTAAGATTTGAGGATATAACATACCATTCTAATGCGAGTATGTAAGTTCTGATGTAGAACTGGCTATGGCAGATTCTACCTTATGTCAAAAATGGTGGGAAACTTGCATGTTCTTATTAAATAATAGAGTTGTATGAAGCATGTAAAATTTGGAATTTCTTAGATAAATATGAAAGGCTATTAGTATTAAAGAAAATTTCTTGGCCGTTAGGCAGTAATTATGTTCTAACTGTCTCATCCCTAATATGTTCCAACATATAGTTATGGTAACCACTTCCTTATTTTGCACTGGCCGGTTTAGTCTGTCACTACAGATGTAACCCAAAGCCAATTTATTGTCTGCTACTGCAAGTCCAGATTTACTTTGACAACTGCCCTATTTTAATCAATGCTACTTTCATTAGTTTTCATTAGTTCTCTTACAAATATTACATCTAAAGTTGACTCCTTACGGTTTATTATCTGCTACTGCAACTCCAAAACTCCTTTGAAAATTGCACTATTTTAAAAAATTTAATCAATGCAACTTTCATCAGTTTTCTTACAGAGATTAGATATAAATTTGACTATTTATATTGCTTTCTTCCCAAATGTTGCTGCAAACCTGGGTTGTCAGTTTCTAGACATTTGCTACCAGTGATCAAATCCCATGACATCTAATAAAATAATTAAGAAAATCCCTGATGGTAGATAGGGTTTATTTTCAAATAATAGTTATATTTACAATACACAAGACACAATCCATAAAACTCATTACAAACAAACAAACCACCAGAACTATGTAAAATACAGATTTGGCATATTTGAAACCATCATATCATAACATGATGGATTTTCACTGTCCCAAACACCATCTTGGTCTATCAAGCCACCTGTATAACTGTAACAAATATTGGAATTAACAACCTGTAGCAAATTCAGTGTTGAGAATTTATATAACAATACCAATGTAGATAGTCATCTAAGTACAGATATGGATACACTTTGATAAGTCCTGTATGCCAAGATGTTAGAAATCTCCATCTCAATTATGATTTATAGCATTGATTTTATATATGCATATTAGAATTAAACCACTTCTTTTGATTTGGTTGAAAGCCAATTCTGAAATGTATAGAGTTGTTGGTGATATTAGTAGTTCTGATATACTCTAATTTTGGGCCAGAGGTTACTAGAGGAGCTTGAGGAGGTAGTGAGCCTTTAAGCCAAAAAATGAACATTGCCTCCTGCTTTGCATGATTATTGATGAAAATATTTATCTCAGCCTGTAACGTTCCCTTTTAATCTAATCTTCCCCATTAACCCATTGCTACCATTTTCTTGCCCAATTTGATTGCTTTCTGGAAAGAAATTATGTGATGCTTTGGGTCCAGAAAGTTTGGAGGAGGGATATAAGCGAACCATAGCTTAAAATTTTAAAAGAACTTTTCAGAACTTAGAAGGCCTAAAAGTAGTAGTTGGACCTATCATCTGAACTATAGATGTGGAAGGGGAAGCTATAAAGGACAAGCTCTACATATAGAAGAAAGGATCCTAGGGACCTAGCTGCATACAATGGAACTATCAAGTTCAACTATTGAGACAGGGATACCAGAACTAATAGGTTTAGAGGTGACCACAATTTTAAGCTCACCATCTAGTAAAATTCTTAATCCATACAAGTAGGATTTGGCTTGCTGACCTTTTGAAATAGTGACAATATATACATCTGAGATATCAAGAGATAATTGGGAGTGCTGAGCAAACATGTGCAGTACTTGCAAAAGATGTAACAAACATGTGCTGAATCTCACTGAATTAAGAGAAAAAATGAGGTAAAAGTAGTTCAAAAACAACACCTATTCAAGGGAAATGCAATGGATAGGTGGCCACCATCTTTAACTTCTCCTCAACTCCCTCTCTCTACCTTTATCTTCTTCCTTTCCATGATCTTCATTTTCCTTATTATCTGCCTCCTGCAACGAAGACTACTTAACAACAACTGATTACTTCCTTTAGGGCTTCTTGTCTACCTGAGGATTATTTAACACTTAATTTTTTGAGCTGGTACTGATTATAAATTTTATGAGCCGTTTGTATAAATATCTACTTTTCTTCCAAATTTTATGGGAAATGAGATTAAAATTGTTGTTTTATAATTTTGGAAGGAATTAGAAAAAACATTACACGAATAAATGACTTCCATTTGATAGATGTATATATTAATTCTCAATGTTCTAGTTTACTCAAAAGGAGCCCAAATCCCCTCCATGGGAGATCACCCTTGTATTATAGCTTAAATTGTTTGCTTCTTGGTTTTGACATCCATGATGCTGAGCCCGCTTTTGAGCTGCAAAGTGCAATGTCTATATCCCTATAGACTGATTTTTTTATTGTCTATCAAATTGCCAGAAATATAAGTGAGCTTCACCCAAGTATAATCTCTAAGAACCCAGTAAGACAAATAGTCCACACAGGCAGCTGAAATATAGCTACTAATGACATTACCATTTTATCCAACTAATTTATTCTACCACAGGCCAGATTACAATGCCTTGAAGGTTAAAGAGAAATCCAAGGGTCTTATAAATTTGTCTTTTCTTGAATCAGGACCAGTCAGTCAATCTTAGCGAGCCACTTAGTCTCATTCTTCGGGGTTTACATCTTTAAAAATATGATTGTCCACATCATTCAGCATGTCTACCATTGAAGCATTATAATACTGCTTATACAAAACACTAATAAGTTGGGACATGCTAGAAGATTGGACTCCACACTGGAAATGTTAAAAGTCTGTTTTCTTTTCTGCTAAATCCTGATCATATGAATTTTCATTGTCTTATACCTTTGATTGTGCTTTGTAAATTTTTAACTTTTGATATGCAACCACTGGCATACCGACATGAACATCCACACTAGGGACATCACTATGGGATTGACTCAAAAACTTACCCTATATGTGGGAAATGTTTTATTCATTGTGGGCAGTTGTGGGTGGGGGATGAGAAAGAGCGGCCAATGCCATTCAATATTTGGTATTTTGGATTAACCCCCCTCAGAATGAGGAATTAAATAACTATACTCGGAGTTGCAGCCAGGTTAATTACAATAGGATATCTAACTGCATATAAGCTTCCAGATAATCTTGTTCTCTTCCTCTATTGCATATAATAATGTATTGTTTGTGTTCCCTAAGACCAACTTCATGTATCCGAGTTATAAAACCAAAAAACCACCAGAACTATGCAAAATATAGATTTGCAATATTTGAAACCATCATATCATAACATGATGGATTTTCACTGTCCCAAACACCATCTTGGTCTATCAAGCCACCTGTATAACTGTAACAAATATTGGAATTAACAACCTGTAGCAAATTCAGTGTTGAGAATTTATATAAATGAAATATCTATTCTAGGACTGCAGACAACCAGTTCTTTCCCTGATTGAAAATATTAAATGTATCCATGCTTATAGTTTTTTGCATTTTACAATAAATGAGAGAGTTCTGCTTTTATATTAAATTTAGGTAATTATTGGTTAGAACTACTGTATTTAGTAGTATTTCAACCCAGGACACTATCACGCTATCAATATAGTTGTATGCTGACAAATCCTAGTTGCAATTGTAGTATTGAAATCAAATCATATTATGAGTGCTTTTTGGCATAAAATGTTCATGTATAACTTGCTTGTGCTTCATGTTTTTTCCTGTGACTCAAATTGACAATATCATGGTTGATGTTTGGGAAAGTTTACGAAGTAATATATTATCTATGAACATATCAATGTTTCAGGAAAGTTGATATGTCTTTTTATGGTGACCATTCCTCTATCTAATGAATGCTCTACTGAAAAGCTAATGCGCCTTGTGATTTCCCAAGTTATTATTTATTTGAAATGTCGCAGGAAAACTTTTGGATACTAAAACAAAGCAACGAGCCATTAGAGCTTCTCTTTAACCTATTTCAAAATGAAGTCAACATCCAAATACCTCGGGTGCTTTATGTGTTTAACTATTTTTTAAGTGATGTAAGTGTACGTTGGCTATGCATATTCAATGTTGTAAGTAGATGAGTTGAGGTTTTTTTAATAAGATTAGGGTTAGTTATAATTTATATTTTCGTGAAGGTTTTAACACAAGGTTCAGATTTATATTTTTTTATGGTTTATGGCCCATACGGGGAGCTTTGGAACAGGGGATGGACATCAATAAAAAATAATCGACCGTGGATCTCTGTCAGATGTTGTAGTTTCAAATGTCCTGATCTAAGTTGTATTGGATAATGTGGAGGAGTAGGAAGGAAGTACTCCTCTACTACTATAGTGAGAGGTTGGCAATTGCATTTGGGTTGTTTAATACGCATCTCCGGGAATAGCTATTAGCATTGTATGCGGGTTGCTAAACACACCCCTTTGAACAACTATTAACATTGTAGCGGAGACAAAATAATCAGGTTTAATTTTCTATTTCTGAGCACATGGAGAGCTATTTGTCCTATTAAGTTCTTTAAAAAATGGTCATTGCGGTACACATTACAAGATATAACTAGTAATCAATGTCAACTTATTACTTCTGTAATCAATGTCTCCATTACACCTTCCGCGTGTGATTAATAGTATAACTTATTAAATTCAATGAATGTTGTGTGTGTGTGTGCGCGCGCGCGCGCGCCCGTGTGTGCGTGTGCGCGTGCGCGTGCGTGTGCGTGTGTGCTATGATAGAAATTACAACTAATTAAATAAACAGATGCAACAGTTCATAACTTCCACATGAATGATTTTACATGAAGCAAAATATTTTGGGTTTAGGGTTTCACATAAATTTACAGAGCTTAGTTATATACTTTCGTTTGTTATTAGCAAATAAGCCCACGCTTATGGATTCCTTAAAATCTTAGAGCGGGAGTCTTTGTTATCTATTGACATTGGATTTTTTTCTCGCCGATTCGAAGAAGAATAAAAATGGCGGTTGTACGCTGGTTAAAGAATAATAAGAAGAAAATGACCAACCCAAAACTCAAAACCCACCCATAACCCAAAACCTACATGAATACTCAAGCGCTCATTATTGCTGGAAGTTTTACATCTCACACTAGGGCCAATGAATGCATATAAATCATGAACAAAATAAGTTGATCAAAGAAGACTAAAGTATTAAATTTTTTAACTGTTGATTCCCTGATTATTATATGCTTGAAAAAATAGACCACAAAAGGCTACCTACCACTCATGATATAAGATTTGCAAATGTAGATGACCGAATTTGTAACAAATTTGAAATGTAGATATAGAACCTTTAAATGTAAAGTTTCATCTATATTTCTACACTTACAAAATCAATCACACCCCTTATCAACATCAACTACAAAAGTAATAACTTTCCCTCTAAATCAAATAACATATACCATTCGGCGTTCACATTGCATTGTACACATGCGATTGCTAGTATTAAACTTTCGAATTACCTAAACAATTAAAAATAGAAGTACCTTGGTATCAAGCAATGGATGCTATATATACCTCCCTTCCGCGGGAATAGAAAGATTTGCAACAATCGAAAGACGCGCATATATTCTCGAGAATATATCGTTCTCCGAGCTGCACCCGCAATATATAGCCATTGTATATATCTCCCTTCAACCAAGTAATCGCTTGTAATATAAGCAGCAGCAACAGTCGAAACCCTAACAGAATGTTCAGCTGGATTTTGGGAAGGCCTAAACAGGAGCCAACGCCACTCTCAACTCTTGACAAGCTCAATGAGGTATACGCATTTCGATATTTTCAACCGAAAAAAATTTCAGAGTTTGATGTGTATAGATTTGGAAAAAAAGATATACACAGTATTATTCTTCCATCGTAAATAAATATCGAAGAGTTTTATGTTTATATATTTGGAAAAACAGGTCTACGCATAGTGATATTTTTCACTGGAAAAAATATATGGGAAACGTTCATCTATTTGTAGGATTATTTATCTTGAAATCATCGGTGCAACTAGCATGCAATTTTTGTGATCTGTGAACTTTTTTATTGTAAGTTTGAGGTATATTCCACCGGATGGGGGAAGTTTCGAATCCCGTAAAGGTTTTTGGGAAGTGTCAGTTTTTTTGGCAGGATACTTGCAGTTTTTTGTCCTCCGTTGTGTTTTATCCATTTTTGGTTTTGGTGAAATAAGAATTGATTAGCATAGTAACGTCCTAAAGTCATGTAAAGAGAGAAGAAAAATCAAAGGAAAATGTTCGAGTTTGGTTGATTAGGGAAGATCACAGTTAAAAATGATATAGTAAAAATTCCAAAGAAATTCCTTATATTGTTTTTTTGGAAGTAGAGAAATGAAATGATTTTAATTATGTCCGCTGGACTCAACTGTCCATGAGAATTCACATGCTGCAGTTGTCTCCACCACCAAGACGAGCAGAGCTTATGAAGGTTGGTTCTCTTGGTATTGATTTGGTGAAGCAATTCTCCCAGCTGCCTTTTTCTTGCCCTTCAAAGAGATGGGGTTGCAGTTGCACATTATGCCAGGGATGGCTTGGGTTTTTTAATTTTTGTTTTAAATTTTCAATATTTTTGTGGTCTAAAAATTTAATTTTGTTGTGAGTGCGGTTTTTTGCTGATGGACGCCTAAATTTTATTGACAAGTCAGTAGCTCAAGCCTTTAAGAAATACGAAGCACACTATTATTGAGGTAGCCATGCTTGGCAGGGGAGTGAGAAAATGGTAAAAAGTGGATGGATGACATGGAAAATTTTCCAAAGAAAAATAACACGCACACATTGTCATTTAAAAATCCGTTCCTTGTTTTGGTCTTTCATTTTCTTGCCTTCTCAAATGTTGCGTGTAGATTGGTAAAGAAAAGCGGTTGCAGTGGCACGTTAGAAAGGGTTAGCTTAGGTTGATTTATTTTGTCCTGTTTTTAGCCAAACAACAACTTTCCTTTTCCATCAAAATTTACATCGGGCTTGCATCTAGGCTCATTCAGGTGAGTCCTGTTTGGAAATTAAGAAATCCAAGTGCCAAATTATTATGTTACAGTGATGCAGAAAAATTGTAATAAACAATTATATTGTAAAGATAATTGCAGAATTGAGGTGTAAATGAACTGAGAGAGCACATCATTACAGAAATGTACTCAAGTGAACAAAATTCGTCTCAGCTCTACCCTGTCATGAAAGGTATAACTTATTGTTGGTGGTGGTGACATGTGTTCGATGGTATGCAAAAGTGTATCTTTATTATATTTGGTGCTGAAGGGGCCCTGCCCCTTGACACAGCTCTTCTGCAGCGCAGTGGGCCGCAAGGACCACTGACCCTTGGCCCTGGACGGGGTTGCTGGCCCTTGAATCGAGTAGTTGAAAACAAAAGAAGATGAATAATAACTTCCATTATGGTAGTATGGGTCAAGCTTGTATTATCACTGTCATCTTAAAATGGGGAGTACACTTGGCGGAGTTTGAACCTGAATCATCATCATGGCAATCATACTGCCTTTATATCATGGCCTTTCTGATGGATTGGAGGTTAGGTTACTTCAATAGGAGGGTATTTAGAATAAGGAGAATTCATGTTATTAGTAAAAAATGATTAAATCTATGAGTTCTGGTCAGTGGATATATTGTCAATTCATTAAATATGGCTGTTCTTCAGATGAAGAACAAGAAACTTTTAGAGACTTCAAGAATCTGCAGTACATCAAAATTGTAATAAATTATTTCCAGATAAAACCCACATAGAAATGTATGAAAACATTAATGTTTCGTATCACAATTCGTGAACCATAACCAACATGATTGAGGAATTTGTATTACAACATAGAACTTTGTATATAGATAACACTTTACAAGCGCATGAGGTTTGGAAGATCCAAATTAAGTAAAAAATACAAAATTAATTATTTTCTAACCCCGGCATGTTACCCTCCAAAGTCTATGGATGATAGGTCTCCAAAGTGGCTTATGTCCGAATCCTCATCCCCATTCAACTTGTCGGGATATTTTAAAAATTTAACGATTTCCCTTAAGTCGATTCATCATGAATTAACCCTCCTTTTCGATGACTTGTGCTTACTTAATTCAAAATCATTATTTAGTTGAATGCCAATGTTCTGTAAGAGACAAATTTCCCAGCCAATTATGACAAAGATCTGCAGAGTGCTCACCAATCCTCTTCTGAATGGTTCTGTATGTTTCACCAATGTATACTCGACCACATAAGCAAGTGATGGTGTAGACCTTGCTACTATCTCTTGGATAAGCCAAATCCTTAGTTGACTTCAACATCATTAGTGTATTCTGAGTTACGCAAGTTGATTTGATATTCCGTCACTTTAAGATTGTTGCAATCATGTTAGAAATAACCTCAATCTATGGTATAATGTTTATTTTTGGGTCTGATCAGATGTTCCAGATCGATTCCCATATTAGTGCATGTCCTACCTATTCTGATCGGCTGTCATAAGCTAGCATTAACTTCCATTCCTTGCCGATATTTTTCTCTTTTTCTATCTTGTGTGCCTTCCTTAGTTGTTTTTCGTCTTCTCCCTTTTATTTCCCCTACTGAAATCTCTGATTTTACTAAATACAGCTGAAAAACTCTCTTTTATTACTTTTGTTGCATTATTTGAACTTTGAACTATGTTATTTTCTATTCTGGATTGCGAGTATTATTTCTGTAATGTACTATTCTATTTTTATTCTGTAAGATAGATATCTGTGGTTGGGATTAACTGAGGAGCATTTGTACCTTTATTACTTCTTGTATGCCAAAGCTTGGAAATTGTTGTCTTTGAACAACAAATAGATCTTAAAATTGGTCAATTCACCTTTTTCTAATCTCTGTTGATTGATTCATCCAGTAATTTTTTATATTATTTAAAAGAATCAGCATAATTTCATGCATTTTTTCTTTTTGGAGCTTGTAGACCCTTGAGATGCTGGAGAAAAAAGAAGGAGTCTTGCAAAAGAAAATTGCAATGGAGATTGACAAAGCCAAGGAGTTTACACGGGCTAAGAATAAAAAAGGTATAATCAGTTATCATGTTTTAGTGTGCCGGCATGCTTTCTTGAGGTAAATTTGCTTTTTTGTAACCTGAAATTACTATCTTTTTAATCAACATTGGCAATTGCAAATATAATTTATAGCATTAGATATAAAGTCAAAATTCCATCTCCTTCATTGATTGAAGTGGCTTGAAATTATAAAGTAAATTAAGAGAGCCCTCTTTTCAATCTAACATGTAACTAGTTTTCTAGCCTTATTTCTAATTCAACATCTAACTTGTTTTCTCCATTAACTTCTAAAAAGCTGTTGGCCTATTAATTGCAATTAGTAAAGCTGTTTGAGTAAAATTATATGGAATTGTGACATGGTGAATTTTGTAATCCAACATGTGTAGAAATCTAGTATGACCTATAAGCTATGACATATTTTGTGTGCATATCATTTATGCCATTCTGGAAAGTGTATTTTGTAATTTCCTTCTGCTCTCTTCTTATTGAGAATGCACCCTATCATCATACTTTAGATGCAAAACTTAACCCTGGCATTACCTTTTAAAACTTAGCCTTGGCACTATGTTTTATAACATTTATTTGAAAAATGAATATGTAGTAAAATACAGGTACATACATTCCAGCTGAAATATCCTGCTTTAACAAAAATTGACAGCAGGACGAAGCATGGATAACAGAGGGATAGGACATAGGCTATGAAAAGCAAAAAAGCGTGTCTTTAAACTGATTTTGAGTCTGGATAATAACTGAAAACCAAGACTAGGATTTAGTGGACTAACTGCCAACCAAGTATAGGAAGACTAAAATTAACTGGTCTAACTACCATGCTACCAGCCAAGTACAAGGGGCCCTGTAAAACTAAACTCTAGGGCTATTCATCGAACAAAATCATAAGGCAGAGCCCAAACATGAGAAAATACTTGACACTGACTGCAGGTTATTTCCTTATTATCCAGGCTTTCTTTCCTTTGTTAATATGTACTCCCATTTCTTTATAACCCTTATTTTACACAGGCAGTGTGTATCATACTCCATTACCCCGTTACTTCTCCTACCTCCCCCCTTTAGATTGCCCTATGTTTGGGGAAACAATTTGGCCCATGTTTACCCTGCTAAACTCTTCCTGCTGCATAATGAAATAGAGTCAATGTTTTAGTTGGGTCTCCTCCTATTACCGATAAACTGCGAAGGCATTCTTCCCATTTTTATGCAACTTCCTATGAGTTTATGCCATTCTGGAAAGTCATGACTTGGATTCAATAAGGCTTGAACTTTACTGCCTTTGGTCAACAAGTTTGTAGATTTTGTGTTTTGTAATGCCGTGCCGAATAGTTAGGTACTAAGTTGCCAGGAAATGAGTATGGGTGCAGGTTTGAAATGTGGAAACGTCATTTTTAAAAAACCCTTGGGTATGAAACAGCACGGAAACATGCGTACAATATATTATTAAATACATATAAATATATAAAAAAACCATAAAAGATAAAACACTTAAAATACTTTGTATTCATGAAAGCTCAAAACATTCAACTTGATTCATTTTTCATATGTACATGATCACAATCTAGATTCTAGAATATATCATCTAAATTTCCAGATTAAAATAAAACTAACAAAAGAAAAATTCCATGTAGTCATTATGTTTTTATTGATAGTACAGACAAAATGCCTAAATGAAAATACCACGAAATTACATCACACGACAATGCACAGAAGTAATAAACATCTTCAGTCTGTAAGTTGGAATGTAATTTCTGGCTCCACAGTACCGAGTCTATCTCATAGTAAGATCTGTAGTGGTGTTTCTGAGTCATTATTTTAATTTTTAATCATTATTAATAAATAATGAATACTAAGCTCCGAAATTGATATAAACTATTTTAACTATTTTGTTTTGTATCTGTTTGGTGCAGAACTGTCTGGACACAATACAATCAATATATTGCATATATCATCAATCTGTGTCTAAGTGTGCCATAATTATGATAATTTATTGTCAAATATTCAACTGTTCAACATGCCTACTGCGTTTTTGGCAGTGCTGAAAATTCGCACACTACGAAGAATAAAAAAAATTCAGATAAAAATCGGCATTGCTGCTGAAATGAGACAGGTATATCCCGGGCAGTACCCAGTCTGTAACTGGGACTGTGGTGCGAAGCCGGTACATGTCAGTCCTGTATCAGCACTCGTACCCATAACAGGTACATTTGTACATGGGTACGGGGTCCTCTGAGGCATTTCCAGGTATCTAAGGTTAGGTACTATGCTGAATAATGATAGTGCTAACTCTATCAAATCCATTAACTTTTGCAAGAGCCTAGAGAGAGAAAAATTTGAGATAGCTAATAATCACAAGCATTTCGTCCTCTATGGGGAACTTCACAACATAACTCTATGGATGCAAGATTGTTCTGTATAAAACAACTTTACATGCTACCCTTAGGAAGTCTTTTTGTTGTCAGTGGGTCAAATTGTTTGTTGAATTAGACGTTTTCAATCCATCGATTCATCCCTTTTGATTGGGAATGTAAAACATACTTTTGCAAAGATCCGAGTCTCATACTCAAGTTATGTTGCACTTCATCAAGAAGATGATGACTGATAAAGTCACTTCTGCTTTTTCAGATAGATATTATTCAATAGAGTAGGGAATGAAGGATACAATATTCAGAAATAAGTATATTGGACATTTTATTATATGAGTTGACTTCTGAAGATCAGATAAAGGAATAGCATAAGGTACACAAACATTAAAATAAATATGTTAGAAATATGAATTATCATGAAACAAGTTAGTATTCAATTTGTTTGACAAGCACACAAAGGACCTTTTGTTGAAGCTCACAAATGGCTTTTGGCGCCCCATATTGGAAATATAATATTTTATTCCACTTTTGCTTTTTTGGCCACACTTATTAAAATATAATTTAAGTTTTCTTTTTCCAATTAAAATATAAAAGCACCCTTGGATCACTTAAATTAATTTATTTCCCTCATTAATTCCACTTAGCCTACGGGAAATAAAAAGAATAGGCTTCGGGTATCCAAAATCAACTAATTTTGAAAGGGGACATTACAGTATGCCCTTTCCCGAATTGTTTTGCTGGCACACAATACACTCTCTAATGTATTGGAGTACCTTTTCCTTAAGTCCTTTCCAAAAGAATCCGTCCTTGATTTGCTTTTAGGCCTTGAAATACCCTGTGTGACCAGCCAAAGGTGTATCGTGGACACCCCTCAAGATTTTGCTTTTTACATTTGATTCAGGTACCAAATAGATTTTATCCTTGTAGAGGATAAGAATATCAACTACTGTGTACCTGCTATCATGTATTTTGCCCTCAAGGATCTCATTAGTGCAACCATTCTTTACATACTCCGCTATTATTAATACTTTCCAATCAGCAGAGATCTCATATATAGAGCATAGAAAAGTTTTTCTACATTAAACATCTGCTACAAAGTTTTTCTTCCCTTTTACATACTCTATGTCAAAATTATAATCTTGGAGCTTACTCACCCACTTTTGTTGCTTGTCATTCAAGTCCTTCTAGTCAAGAAAGAACTTCAAACTCTTGTGATCAGTTTTGATCACAAACCAAATATTGTCGGAATTTTGCCAATGCATGCATGATGGCCAACATCTCTTTATCATAAATAGAGAATCCACGCTGTACTTAACGAAGTTTCCGGTTCTCAAAGGCTACGTGATACCCCTTTTGCATCAAAACAGCCTCAATTCCTTCCCCTGATGCATCACATTCTAACACAAGGAATAGAAAAATCAGGAACAGCCAATACTGGGCAAGAACTCATTACCTCTTTGAGTTTATCAAAGGTTATTTGGGCTGTTTTGGACTAGCTGAAGCTTCTTTCTTTGTCAAATCAGTCAATGGGACAAGTCGTGAAAACCCTCTCTCAAACCGCCCGTAACAACTGCAAAGACCAAAGAATCCCCTCAACTTTGTCAACATGGAGGGTGGAAATCCAATATTACTTGGATCTTCTCTTGATCAACCTGTACTCCTATCATATACACGCATGAACATTTGATGATCTGTATTTTAGGGGCAATCTGGCAGACAACACTTAATTTTTTAGATAGATATATCTAATGCATTATTGCTTGAATGAATTTAACGCATATAATGCAGATGATATTAATATTCACTAATGATCAAAACTGGTTAGTAGGACATGAAGAGTACAACTAACTATGTTAACTATAGAGAAATGTTTGGAGAAAGAAAGAAACAAATGTATGTTGACAAATGACCAAAGCAGGTCAATAGAACTCAAAATAAATACAAGTCACAAAAATAAATACTGGGGGTAAAAAGATCTCCATTATTTCAAAAATTTATGCTCTAAATCAATGAAAACATAATAGGAGGGGGTGAACCCTAACCTGGTAAACCCTAGCTATTTAAACCAAGTGCAAAAACAAGTAGCCATGTTTAGGAGAAGACCCCTCAAAGAAGGAGAAAGCTGATGCGGACTAACGATGGAGATTTGTGTTGCACACACTTGTATCAAAGCACAGAGTATAAGAGCCGACCACATCCAGAGGTCCCTGTAAAGTCACAAAGAAAAGAAGAAACAACTGAAAGAATGGAAAGACACTGACCCATTATAAAGAGACGCAAAATGCCTCTCCCCTTACACATATCTTTCATCCTTGCTGTCTACTGCTGTTTGCTGATGGGGCTTTTTGGAATGAGTTGGAAAGTTTCTGAATCACATTCTTGGTTGTGAAAATTTTCTCTTCTCAATAATAGTTGTATGTGGGCTACTAGTTCCTTCTTTAAACAAAAAATATATATTTTCAGTTATATTTCCACATTATTAAATGGTATTTTAAATGTTCTGTGATCTATAGTATTTTTGCATATAGATGTTTTTATATATGTTATATCCCAGCTATGTCATGACCAAGGTTCTCCAATAATTTGCAATATCTGTACCAGGTACCCAACCTGTATTTGTGCATGTATCGTTGTCCATGCAACTTAGCTTATGAGATTTATCAACTTTACGAAGTTCATCCAAATCCTACTTAAGAAGGGATCCAAACAATAATTTGCAGCAACCTATCTTCCATATATTTTCTCAAACTGCTATAACCAGATTGTTGGACTGCCTTGAAAGTTAAATGTTTCTACAAGATCAAAATTTGTTCTCTAGCAATAAGGCTACAATTTCAGTTTTATATATGTTATATCCCAGCTCGGTCATGACCAAGGTTTTCCAATAATTTGCAATATCTGTACCAGGTACCCATCCTGTATTTGTGCATGTATCTTTGTCCATGCAACTTAGCTTATGAGATTTATCAACTTTAAGAACTTCACCCAAATCCTACTTAAGAAGGGATCCAAACAACAATTTGCAGCAACCTATCTTCCATATATTTTCTCAAACTGCTATAACCAGATTGTTGGACTGCCTTGAAAGTTAAATGTTTCTACAAGATCAAAATTTGTTCTCTAGCAATAAGGTTACAATTTCAGTTTTCTCTAGAAAAGCATTAGAATGACATAACATTTTTGTTGCAAATTTTCAACTCCCTTCATCTAGAAAAAGACTTTTCAGGTACTGAACTAAGAGCTGTCAGGAACTCCCCAACATTCCTCAATCCCATCTCTTCCACATTTACCTCATCTTCATTAAGAAAAACTGTGATAGAACATTTCCCTTTGTATGTTGCTGCAACCTCAACAAACATTGTCCTTTATTATTTCCTTCCACTGCGTGCTGTGCTCCAATCTCTTTAAATGTTTGAAACCTTTATTGATTAACTTCGTCCACCACAACACATTGTGACAAATGCAATGGATCTTTATTATGCATTCAAATTTCACTTGGCTACTAAGAAGCAGATTTGCACCATTATTCTCTACACTGAACCCCCCTCCTGTATCCTATATACGGACCTTCATTTTGACTCTGGTCTTTTTTCAAATATTGATAATTTGGTGAACCATATCCTTCGCAATATTCTTTCAACTCTGGTCTTAACCAAAACAAATCCTGTTTCAGAACCTGAGTTTGCAATGAATCCTTAGAAACCTATAAATTTGGTCTTCAAATGACGTGCTTAAACGGTGACCTATTGCTCACAACCTGATTCAAATTACTCGGTGATGTTTGTATGAAACACATTCCCTTTTATAATAAAAAGATGAGATACTATTAACAGCCAAACTAAAATATGAGATCGGGAAGAAACTGTTAATTCTCCTGTTATTAGAGTTTTCCTCCATTTCTAAGATGTTGAGCACTTCCACAAAGAATGTGAGTTCAATCTGATATTTAATATTAAATATTAGTAAGAGAGCAAGATTTGGGGGAGATTTGAAAGCTGAATTATATGAGTGTAAGAGCAGTAGACAAATTCAAAAGAGATACAAGGGGAGGAGCCAAAAGCTACGAAGGAGAGGAAGAAATAGGGCAGGGACCAGAAAGCATGAAAAGCCAGGGAAAACCTGTGAGACAAACGAATAATAATAACAAGCAGCAAATCTATAGCAATTGTCAATTTTGTCTCCTAGGAGAAATGTAAATTGTAAGGCCCAAATCATGTCAGTGAAGTCTGTTTCAATATTTATGGCAGATCCCACTTACCTTGCAAAGATAAGCATTAGATTGCTTCTGTCTTCGATAGCTCCTTCTCGAGGGTTCCTCTGCTGCCCCATTAAAAATTAAACCTGTATAAGAGTCTGTTTGGCTTGGATAGAGGGCCTCTGTGGACTCGGCACTCAGTCCCTTGGACCCTTTAGGTGGCTGAATAGCTAATAATTGAAAATGGTCTTTAATTGTTTAGATTTAGATCAAACATTCATCCTATGACTATGTTATGTAGCTCAATTATTAATAACCAAGGTTGTTAAATATCTGAGTCTCTACAATGGTTTGATATGTGATGGATGCATAGAGAAAAAATTAAGTTATATTTCCTTTCTTTTCTTATTTTTTACAAGGACAAGAAACGCTGCCTGACCATATATGGTCTTCTACAGTGATCTCCCGTAGCTAAGGTTACTTGATTTATGATCTTATTGATTGACATTATATTAAATGATCTGCGCAGCGGCTATACAATGTTTGAAGAGGAAGAGGCTTTATGAGGTGCAAGTTGAGCAACTGGGAAATTTTCAATTACGAATTCATGATCAGGTATTTGTGTACCTCAAAATGAAAGGGTGCCAATCGAGGTCAAGTCAAGGCTGAAAGTTTTTGATCCTACAGTGTAATGGATCTCTTTTGAATGAGATAAGTATAATTCTTATGGTGTATGTTAACTTTTGGGAGCCATTTCAGATGATTATGTTGGAAGGTGCTAAAGCTACAACAGATACCGTGGATTCATTGAGAACTGCAGCTGCTACCATGAAAGCAATGCAGAAAGCGATGTAAGTATATTTAAAATATGATAAATTATATTGCAGAAGCTACCCATGCAAGATTTTTTTATTGGCATTGTAAATATACACATAGGAAAAAAATAATGCTACTCAAAATTCTTATCAATATTTCTGAGATTGACTTTTTTCAGTGCTTATGCATTGTCTAATGATGCTTATTATCTCACAAAGGACAGTTGGCATCCATATTTAAAAATATTTTTTATCATTTTTGTTTCACAACTAAACTCTTGAGGTTTTTTATTCAGGCTGAAATTTAAATGGATTTGGCTTTACCCTTTCATGGGATTAACCCAGCCAACTTAATACAATATGCCAGTGAAATAGAGAGGGGGTGTTGGGTTAGAGGTGCTGGGGAAGGGATGGGACACCAAATAGTTTAATTTTTTTGAAGGGGTAGGGATGTGCCCTAGTGATAATTTCTGTTCATTTTTCTTGTTAAGCTTGAGCATAAATTCGTCGATCATTTTTCCCAATTGCCTGTTTAGAACACAACATTTACAATGCTCTCTTTGGTGATATATGCTTTGTTAGCTTCCCTCTGTGCATTTAAATCCTCTAGCAAGAGTTATTCACTTGGGTCCCGTCCTTCAATATCTTCCCTTCCAAAAAGAAAGTTCCATGGATGTGGATGGAATGCACATCTTGAGTAAAAATTGCATTTACTTACTAGAAGATGTCAATTGTTGACAGACTATTTAGTATTTCCTAAGACTGTCTGTTGTTACTCCCTGCTTTCCAGCATTTCAAGTTCATTTGGTCTTGTCTTAAAAGTTAAGACCATCAGTTTGCATTCTCTTTTGGGCACGGGCTTCAATGGGCAACGATTAGATTGTGAATAAATAGAATGTGCAAGACCTTGAATTTTTTTGGTAACTTTAGCCAGTTAGACTATAGTCAGGAAAGCCTCCATTACTGGCAAGAGAACATCCAATGCTTGTCTATACATGGTAGCTTAATTCGATGACATGCAATACCATTTGTACCAGAATCTGTTTCACATTGATTTTTCTTTACACAACCACAGTTTGTCAATATAGTGGAGCACCTGATAGGTCCAAACCCTAAGATTTTCGAGACAATTTCAGACATCCTTAAGAAAAGAGAGATTGTTCTATGCCAAGGTCTATCTAAAGGCATTGCTGCGCATTGAGTTAAAAGGGCAAATTCATCATAATTATTGATAACTACAGTCAACACTAAATATGCCCTGAAAGCACTGAAATTTCTAATTAGTATTCAGCTTCCGTTTCTCATTTATTGTGGTTTGTGCTGTTTGAATTTGTTGTAGGTGGACATAATACAATTGTTTATTCACACCAGGTTTTGGGTTTATAAGTTGGTTTTCTTTTGGAGGTGTTCTAATTTAGAGAGAAAATCCTTAACACCTCCCAAACTGGTAGCTGGATACTAATAGTATCGTACCTCTAGATTGTGAATGGCTTTGCTTAGGTTTTGGTTACTAATACAAGATCTGTCTGAGCACAGGATACCGAGGCTTCATTATGGAAATTGTTCCTACCTGTAACTTTTCCTTGGCCTTAAATGCTAAGAGAGTTAGCATATCCTTATGTCGGACATCATTACGAACTCCTCTTATCTTCCACTCATCTATCCTTCCCAGTTCGTTTTCATTTTTATTTTGTTGTCCAGATTTCTTTTTGTATTTCTGGAGATGGATTCGATACTCCTGTTGACTATTTTGAGTGCTGTACATTCTGCAATGATGCCCTGTTCTTTTTCACAAAGCCCAATTCTCACAATCAAATGTTCTTTCTCTAGCGAATTAACAATAGGGCCTAAACTCCACTTGTAAGCTAAGAATAGTAATACGAGAACTTGAGATTTACAGAGGTCTATCTTGTTCTAATTACCTGTTTCAACCTTGTTATCATAATCTCTTGATCAGAAAAGAAGGTGGAGTCTAATTCACAAGATTTTCCTTATATGTACTATGGCTCTGTTCTGCTGTCACAGTTTAGTAGGTCTGTGATCAAACAAATTCTGGTCTAGATTCCTTATAACTCACTGTTTTTGAATTTTGTTAAAACTTCCAGATACCCTTT
This sequence comes from Taxus chinensis, assembly GCA_019776745.2. Lineage (NCBI taxonomy): Eukaryota > Viridiplantae > Streptophyta > Pinopsida > Cupressales > Taxaceae > Taxus > Taxus chinensis. Next base: position 124,794,573 of record CM034154.1, read on the forward strand.
TCCTTGTTATTGAAGTCTACAAAGTTTCATAGACTGTCTCCTTAGAGTTTCTTCCCAGTTTTGGCTTAGAGGTCAAAAGATTAGGTCTATCGGTTTACACAGTTGGTTCTAAGGGACTGTCAACTAGATCTTTCACCAATCAAGCCTAAATACTCTGCAACCCCTTTTATCCTTCAAGTTTTAACACACCCTCTGTAGATGATATCGTAATAGTTTTAGCTAGGGATATTATGCAATAGCAAAGATATGAAGAATTTGATTTGAAAACCCAAAACAGGGTTTCTAAGGGCCCGACAAAGGAAAAAGTCAACTTTCTTACCTTACAGACCTTTCTACACTCCTCAACCTGTACACTCCTTAACCTTTTGAATAAGCTCTATGGGAACTTGATGCAAGTTTCTTCTTTTATGGATGAAGTCTGTAGATGCTCCTTATGCTCAGAACAATAAGCTCTAGCTGGAAAATGCAAGAAAATCAACCTAGAACAGGGCAGATCTCCATTGGAGTTCACAATAACCTCATTTATCATCACTATTACAGCCTTTTATGTCTTAATAGATCTCAATTATGCAATTACAACAGAGGATAGCATATCAATTCTCACAACTCAGTCTTCTTTTACAATTCTTACCTAACTGTGCAGTATTACATGAAAAAACAGTATGTAACAGCGAGTATATCCTCCCTTCTTGACTGTTCTGTGTCTTTTCTTGCTATATGTCGCTTGTTCTATATCTAGGAAAGATGATAGCTCTTCTCACGGCAGATTTCCATGTTCTAATTTAGTTCATAGTTGAGATTTTCTCTTAACTCCCTACCAAGAATGTAGGAGACGACTCTTTCTCCTCACTTATACATGGACAACAAACCATATTGACTTTCCATATCCCTATAGACTAGAAACTACCTAATCTACATGCTATATCCTCCAGAAATCTATGACACTTCACCACACTTACCATTTACATAGGATATGTACTCAAGAAATTACATAATAACTTTCAAGTTCAAATTGGTGTTTTGGAGAGAAAACCTCTGAAAGATACAAACCAACTAAAAGACACTCTACCTATGTCACATATAGCTTATTACTGATCTGATACACTCTTTCAAACTCTGAAATCTACAAATTGAATCTTCCAAGTGACTGCAAATGATACTCCTGCATCATGCAATCCCTTTTGGCCTTCTTTTCCAGCTAGTGGACTTATTATTTCAATTAATTTAAATAAAATAAATCATTAGATTTAGTTCAATTCTTTTAGGTTTCCACTCGTAAAACTGTAAAAGTTATGAGTCACGTATCTGGAGCTTAAAAAGTATACAACACAGCTACATCCAGATACACGATTCATTAGATTTATTTCCTGAGATACCTTTTGCATAAAATTGTATGTCTTTTTATCGTGACACATGGAGGTGGCTTCAGGGATCTTGAATGTGCATATATTATGTTTAATAATAATATAAATGGGCTGAACATACAAATTTTGAGACCATGGTACCCAAACTGAAGTCATATGTATTGAAATTTTAGACTGGCCATTTACTTAACAGATTGCGCCAAAGCATTTTCTAGATGATACTGTTGTAGTTAAGGTAAATTATAAGGTGATTTGATTCAATCCTTGGCAGAATCATCAATAGAGCAGTATGAGTATATTGACCTTCCCATCCAGCTTTCCAATGGCCAGCTTAGAATCTAACTGGTATTGATATCTTGCTCGTTGAAGGGATGGAGACTAAGAGACCACTGGGGAGTTTTACCTGCAAGTATTTCATGATTGCATAACTGTAGGAATTGGGTATTCTTATTTCCTCTTTTGTACATTATTGACACGTCCCCCCATTTTTGACACGTCCGGGATGTACTGGACGTCCTAGGGACGTGGGGACGTGGGGGAAACGTTTCTCACAGTGTTTACTTGGTGGGAAACATCCTGTGGACGTCTGTAATGGGAGGGAAACGTCTTGGGGATGTTGGAAACGTTTGGGGGACGTTTGGACGTCCCCAGGAACTTCCCGGCGATGTCCAAACGTCCCCCACGTCCCCCACGTGGTCTGCCTCCTTTTTAAATTAAAAAACACTGTTTTTACACTCTAAACTATTTTTTTAATTGTAAATCACTTATAACACAAAAAGAATAGACAATTGTATTTGGCTATGAGATCAATGATATGAATATCAGCTATTGTCACGTGATCAATTGTAATTTAGAATGGTTTTACTTTTATATTTTATAATATATTTGAAATTTCAGCTTGTCTCAAATTCAAAATTCAAATATGTATTATGAATTCAATTTATGACATTAACATATTGATATTATAGTATTAAGGAATGTATTTGATGTTTATGAGTTCAAGTTTCACCTTATTTAAATTTCAAATGGTTTTATTTCAGCTTATTTATATAATTTAGTCACTATATCTTTATATTTTAAATATTTATATATTTTTTAATTAGCCGTCCCCAAAATTTAGAATTTTTTTGCTGTCCTGAAAATGCCGTCCCACCGTCCCCTTGTCCCGGAGTCTTAGGTAACTATGGTGCTAAGGTTATGAGGAAAACTGAAAGGTGATTTGCTCTTCTAGGGTATTGACTCATGTATGTAGTAGAGATGACAGAAATGAGAGTGCCCGTTATGTAAGGAAGGTGGCGCATGTATGAAATTTGATTTCTAGTGGATATGGCTTCTCCTTTACACATGTTAAAAGTATATACTTTTCTGGTTCATGCTGCATGAATTTTGATTTTTTGCCATATTTGATTTTGGACCTTGTGAATTTGAAAAGCGAACTGATTAGTTTCAAGTGAAGCTCCTTCACATGTATTAATAGTAAAGACTTTTTCGGTTCATGCAACATGTATTCTGTTTTTTTGCCTCATCTAAATTTGGATCTAATGAATTTGAAATACAAAGTGATTCGTATCAAGTGAAATAGAAGCAAAATTCCAGGCAGTGTACCTCCCTCATCTTTGACTCTCTTCGAAGAATATCATTTGTCAAATGGAATGTACTATAAAGGGCTATAACTTTTAGGACCTATTTTCAATTATATTGTATTGGAGTTCGGAAAAATGTTCAACCTGATTCACAGCAAAGATCACTTTAGACCTAATTTTTAAAAGGCAATTTTTTGAGAGCGATAACTTGAGCTTTGAGGACGTTTGAGCTTTGAGGGCATCTACCTGTCATTTAGGATGCATTGAAGTTCTATATCATATTATTCAGAATTTTGAACGGCTATGTGAACTATGCTGATTTTGGCTGATAAGTCAGCTGAACCTAAATTTCATAATCCTTTTCCTTGCTAGAAATTTATATAAATCATATACAACTGTTTTAGCTGCAAGTTAATCTATAGGCATCTGGCTTCTCTTTACTCAGTACGTACTCCACGAAAGTTTTTCAGATTATCATAACGTTCTCCTTGTAAAGAAATAGGGACCAGGGTTTTGAAAGAAAGACTAAAAGAGCAGCCGGGGTCTTTATGCAGAATGGTCTCCCCACTAAATGTCGAAGTAGGCGGGACACCTGAAACTAAAGTGCTCCTCAGTCTCTACCTTATGGAGAGGGCAGAGATGTCAGACCCTGTCGCCCCATGAAATACGGTGTTTAGTTTCAACCCTTAAGTGGTGGGAGCACACAATCTGTAAGAAATGCTGAACATAAAAAGCCAACATGGGCATGAGTGGATGTGGAGGAGACGTCCTTGCAACCTGAATATGCTGCTGGTATACATGTACTCTTTGACAACCCTCTTGTTGACCTCCTTCAGGGAAAGAAGTTGAGGAGAGGCCTCTAAAGAATCCTGAATGGAGGAAGCTGGTCAATAGATGTGCCAATAGATCAAAGGAGCAAACTGTTGAAGAAACTGAGCCACATCTGAACCGTTACAAGGAGCCTACCAAAAAGTCCCAGTCACAAAAAGGTTGATAGATTAACTGGTAGAGAACCCTGCACAAGTGAGGTCCAAGTCCTAGCCAGTCCATGGGAAATAACATGGTATAAGTCCTAGTCACACCTGAACTGTAACAAGGAGACTACCAAAAAGCCCCGTTCATAAAAGGGTCAGTAGCTCAACTGGCAGAGCACCCAAGCATGCACTCGGGAGGTCCTAGGTTCAAGCCCTATCCGGTCCATGGAAAATAACACCCTGATTTCAAGATATGAACGATGTTGACGCCTAGTACGACCTATAGAAACAGTCATCTCTGAGGATCAAAGAGCCAAATATGGGTACCATTCCCTGTTTGAGGCTGAGTCACCTAGTTCTGCCATGATTCCTGGGAAACAAAAAAACCTATAATGCTTTTCCTTAAGTTTATATAGACCGTAATTCCTGCCTCGAGGATAAACTGCTATACCACAAAGCACATTCAACTTACTGTCGAAAATGAGGAACTAAAACAGACAACCGTCCACCAGAAATAGCGATAGAGTGAATAAAACAGATCAAATGTTGGACTCAGTCTTCAGGAGATTACAATACCGTCCCTCAAACTATTTCCCTTCTGATCACAAGAAACAGCTGGAGTTTCTCATCAAAAGAAGTATCTAATGTCATCCAATTGGAACTCCACATTCTGGGCATTAGCTGGATCTGTCAAGATACCAATAATGACTGAAATTTGCAAATTTGGGCTGTGGATTTCTTCTGTAGCTACTTGAAAACTACAAAAGAATGATCTCATGTTCTCCACCCTCTTTAAATGATTACTAATCACATCAATAAAAATATCCCCAGTCAATAAAGGCGGTAAGTTTGTGTTAGGAGCATGGTTACCAGATCTGGCTGGATCTGCTCAAAATCTGGCCGGATCCAGATTTTTCAGGTGGCCCGGATAAATTCGGTCCGGGTCGGCACTGTTGTTTTCCCAATTTTTGTTTAAAGCTTGTTTTTTGCAATATAAAGACGCCCAACACCTGTTAATATTATTTAATAATAAATATATTAACATTTTAATTTTATATTATATCATTAATATTTTTTTCTGTATTTGTCAATTTTTTCATATTTATAAATTATGCTCATATATATATATATATATATATATATATATATATATTCTGCATCGAATTTTTCCGAACTTTTTCCAGAGTTAAAGGATGTTTGATTTTTAATCCCTCACGAATGGATCCAGATTTTCAGATTTCCGGACCTGGTAACTATGGTTAGTAGGTATGTAAAACTTTTAATCTTGTCCCAGCACTCAGTCCAATTTCTAGATGAACTAAATGGTTTGTGCATTTAGTACCTTCCCTTTCTGGAATTTCCTGATGAACATTTAAAGCATCTTTAACCATCCTGTTCTGATGCTAGTCCTGCCATTCTTCCCTTTTTATGGCTACAGTTACGGGCTTGGAATCATATTAGATCTCCAGTTTATTCCAACCTTTCTCATAAGCCAATTGTAATCCTTGAAATATAGCTCTTAATACAGCTATTTTATTAGAGCACCTACCAAAATTCTTGAAATAGAACAGCAAAGATTTACCTCTAGAATCTCTGAACAGACCTCCTTCAACATCTGGTTTGTGATTTTCTTTTTCATCTCTATCGAAGTTCATCTTGACCCATCCTTCAAAGCCTTGCCGTTTACCGAGATTTTCGAAGTCTTAGTTTTGTCATTTCCTTTGTCAAGGAGACCTTGAAGAACCACCTTCCAATTTTCCCAAGCTTCTTTCCATTTCTGGAAGTGAGTTATAATTTAAGGACAGGTTTGAATGAGTTCAGCTGAGGCTATCTCCACCATATTTATAATCCTGGCTACTTTATTTGTCCTGGAAAATCCTCCTATTCCTTTCCATCTAAATGATTCAAGTTATGATGGCTGGTCCTACATTTCAAATTTGTTTGAGGGCTTTGGATTGAGAGGGATCTTTCCAAGCTTTTAACCAATAAAGGTTGTCCCTGATACTGATTCAATTCTGGCCAAATCTTCCAAAGAAGTGATTCTAGATTTATTAGACACGCAGTAACTGGAGGTGCCCATTGAACCTCTATGTTCTTTTAGACCATAATCCTTCTGCGGGAGGACAGTGACAAGAATACATTAGCCTTAGTAAGAGCATCCTTCAACCAAATTTGCTCCTTATGGAAATCCTGGCAAGGGTTCATAGGTTTGAAGATAAGTTAACGAGCTTATAGCCTTCCCTAATAGAGCAATCCCACAACTTTGGTCACTGCTCTATTTTCTCCAGGAAAAAGGGGGATGTGGAAAGAAGAACACAAACTTTCAACTCCTAATAGGGCTCTAAATTTAAGAGTCGTTAGAATTTTTCATATCCTGCTTTGGAGACCACGATCAAGAGGATTTTGGGTGTAATCAACAACCTTCAAACCCTGGTGCATATTTGATTGCTAAACTCTTGTTTATGATTTTTCCCATAAGGCATTTGTGGGATTCAAGGACTTTCTCTGCAAACTATTTTTGTGCAGTAAGTTCAATTCTTTTCTGGCTGAGTACAGCCTATGCAGGTAAAAATATCTTAGGCATTTCATCTGCAGTAATTAGTATTTGCTTCTTGCTAACTGTATACAAAATTAAATTGACCATTCATTGAAATAAATGTCACTGTCTGACCTCCTGATGAGCATAGGAGTATTTTTAGAGCTTACCTTAATACAAAGATAACTTTGGTCAGATCAATTATAGAATCTCTTGCCTTCTGAAAACTATCCTATCTTTAATTTACTTCGAATCTGTAAAATCTGCTCAACCTGTTTGATATTTGTCTAATTATGTTGAATTATGTTCAGATATCTGGGTGAAGTTACATGCAAAGTTACTGCTTAGACATTTTCTGCTGGCAGTGCTTCTTTTCTAACATTTTCATTGAGTGGCAATGTGCTACAGGAACATTGATGATGTGGACAAGACCATGGATGAGATCAATGAACAGACAGAGAACATGAAACAGATTCAGGAAGCATTATCTACACCAATCGGAACAGCTGCAGATTTTGATGAGGTAGGCAAAGTGCCAGGCTGTATTTTACATCTTTTGTCTTTCTAATAGCTTTGCCTTTCTGTAATAATGTTGATTCACTGTCATAGGATGAACTTGAGGCTGAGTTGGAGGAACTGGAGGGAGCAGAGCTCGAAGAGCAACTTTTGCAGCCAGCTACCTTTGCACCAACTACACAATTACCTCCGATTCCTGGAAAGCAGCCCACACGGCCTGCATCTCAGAAGGCCTCTGCTAATTCTGCTGAAGAAGACGAGCTTTCTGCTCTACAGGCAGAGATGGCACTATAGCGAGGTAGCTTCAAGTTTGTTGATATTAGTCTGAATGATCCACCCATTGCTGTTCATTGGGTTGAAAGCATGCTAGAAAAGCAGTGCACAACTATTCTCGCCATTAATTGCAGATTGGTCCCATGAAACCTGGGGTTTGGTCCCATTGTTTCCAAGTTTGCTGCTTTATTGTGGAGAGTGACAATGTACATTATGTAGTGATGTCATTAACATTTAATATAGGGAGGCCAAATTACAAGAACGAAATGTAAATCTTGCCCTGCTTTTTACTGACATGCATTTTTTATGCCTTTATTAGCTTTGATGGACTAATATTTACCAGGCTTTTTGCTTCAAACCAACATCACAAGAAGATTGCTGTTTTCCTGTTTCCCCAGAATTTTTTTTATTGGTTGTCTGGGGTTTATGAGCTCCTAACCAAGCACTCCCATGAATGCTTTGCTGTAAAATATGGATGTAACCATGCTTCATTAATCTTATCACCTACTGAATTCTGTTGCCTTCTTATCTCATTACCCATCAATAATATATTGCGGCATGTGGATTCATGGGTAATGCTCACAGGTTTCTTATCTGAAGGATATGTAGTAAATCCTCAACTCCAAGTCTTTAAGGTCCTCTACACTTGTGTGTTCCTTTAGGTGAATCCCCCTTGACCTCCTAAGGGGATTTAGCGTGCGATAGGGTCTGCAATAATTTGAAATGACAGAGATAAGGCCTCGAACCTAATTTCGGAAATGGACTAGGGATTAAAGTGGATATATGGTACCGATTCTTTCTCACAATTCCTAGAAGACAACGATATTGGCCCAGGATCTTTCTTCAACCTCGTTACACCCAACACTCAATAGGATCCCACTTAAATTGAAGCACGGAAGAAGAGAAGTGAGGATGGACAGTATTGAAGCTCACACCTCAAATACCTACAGAGATAAATCGCTCTCACAAACTAATTACAGTACCATGAGACAAATCAGTCACACTCACTCACCTCCGTCCATAAGAAGCATGGACAAAGCATTAAAAAACAACTTATAGAACTTCCAATATGATTCTAAGATTCAGAACTTCCCATACGCATGAGGATCTCCGTGTGAAGGCAAAGTTCTTTTCTCTACACAGATTATTCAAGTCCATAACATGACTGGCTATAATTCCCTCATTTGGAATCGAGTAACTGATTTATGACAAGGTTTTCTTTAGTATGACAATTCCAAATAATGTTTGTGCCCTTCTGCAACACCTTGCCTTCGACTTTTGAATGTGTTTAATATAAAGCATAACCCTACTTCTGCAACATCTTGCCTTCTACTTTTGAATATCCTGCCCTCTACTTGTGAATGTGTTAAAGATAAAGCATTACCCTACTTCTGCAACATCTTGCATTCTATTTTTGAACATGTTTAAGATAAAGCACAACCCTACTTCTGCAACATCTCGTCTTCATATTAAATACATCACCACATCTGGGTCTTTTCTGGATTCAATTTGCATTGACACAAATTTCTTAATTCTGCTATGTTGTCCTTGAATAAAATTAACGTGTAACATTGAGTTGGCAAACCCAATCAATGCCTCTATTTCATTCCGACTTCCCATATGCTACATCAATGTTGTGACTCAAATAAATCCTAGATACCTCACCACGCTTTATCGTAGTCGATTACATTCTTGACCCGCAAAGCTTTGTTATATCAATGCATGGACACTATTACATGTCTTCAAATACATTCAACATTACAATAAACAGAACATGACTATTCAAATTCAATTATTTACTTGTTCTGATATATATATATATATATATATATATATATATATATATATATATATATATATATATATATATATATATATATATATATATAACACTAAAATCACTTGTATTATATAAATCCTAGATACCTCACCACGCTTTATCGTAGTTGATTTCATTCTCGACCCACAAAGCTTTGTTATATCAATGCATGGACACTATTACCTGTCTTCAAATACATTCAACATTACAATAGACGGAACATGACTATTCAAATTCAGTTATTTGTTTGTTATGATATATATATATATATATATATATATATATATATATATATATATATACACCACTAAAATCACTCGTGTCCTTGCCCCCAGATTTAAGATATCAATATGACATCTAGACATTCTCAAGATGGAGTCAAAACAATTGTCAGAAGTTCAGAGCCTTCCGAGTCAAAATTTCAGTCCTTGAATACACAGTATTTAAAAAATTTCCTTCTGTCTCGATGTCAGCTGCATCTATGGAGTGCAGTTTGGCTGCATGCATTGTAAGGATGAGAAACATTATGACTCATTTATGACCTAATTCAAAACATTTTTTTCCCTCTCACGAACGATTTATTTTCACATTTCAAGTAGCCTTCTCTTAAGTTGCAGTCGAATTTATATACTATGATTTCTCCATCCTTTTAATCTTCTATATTCCATCTCTTTCATCTGCTAGACTGTCTCCACCTTCATTTTAACAATTAAAAATTGCCTCCATATAGCCTTCGCACGAACATGCAGAAGATCAAATTAACATTTTCTTCAACAAATACGTCTTGAAACATTACTTGTTTCTTTCACAAAGGCCCCTTGTAAAATATCTCTATCAATTGCCTCAAATTGTGAACGTGGAGAACCCAATACCTTTTATTACAGCATCCTTGTCAATGCATTTATATCTGCAAACGAAGTGCCTTACAAGTTAGTTAAATTTTTGAATGTGAAAAAGATGGTTAACGGCAGTGGACTTTACTTTTTTAAACCATTATTTCTTTATGTTGCTTCTCCCTCTCATTAGAATCACATGTTATCATTTCTGTGTGTTGCGCATGGCAACCTTTATGGCTAAGTGCAGCCTTTCTCCAGAGTTTCTCTTTCCCCCTTTCCTCATTCAAAGTCTCTGATGGTCTCTTCCTAATGGTGGATTGATTAGATGCATCACATTCTAAATGGGTGCAGCTTTGGGAGAATCTATTGCATCCCATTCAATATCGCTCTTCATCCCTCTCATCCATTGTCCAGACCAATGTTTAGCATTCTATCAGTGACCTACTTGAAATGTCGTGTTTCACATTTTCTTTTCACCAGTACTATCTTTCATGCTGTTGGTATCGCTTCACAATTGCAGATAGCAAAATTAGTTTAGAATTTTTCCATGCAATAGAAAACAGTGCTCATAGCATTTCCAGACTCTATGTTACTAGTTCATGTATATGGATTTGACAGTTTTTTTTCAAAGACTCTTGAACAAGACGAGCAATTGATACATCTGTCTGTGTGTGTGTATAAAGAACAAATAATTTTTTTTTTTATTAAAAATGTTAAGATATAAATTATCTAGTTGTGGTTGTGTTATGAACATTTGTAGTGGAAAAGAACACGGTGTGATTATGGAATACAATAAGTTTTAGATGAGAATATGTATGATAATTTGTTGTAAAATTAGCGATTGTTGTGGAGTAAGTAATTGATAGGCATACGAATGCCATGAGTTGAAGTAAATATAAGTGTGATACATGCATGGAATTCAATGATGTGACCGATTTGGAGTTAACATGTATCAATTTTTTTTTGCGATTTTTTTATAGAATTGATATGGATAGAAACATCTGAGTTGCTACTAACAAACGTGACATACATTGATGATATTTATCACATTAATAACTATAAGCTGCAACGTTTTGAATACAGGTCAGGGTTTGAAGGTTTTGATGATTACAGCATAACTGTTCTGATGCATGGTCTTTAACCAAATTATCCGTGGTATGGAATTGCATTATCTGTTATTTCTAGGTTGTGCCAGAGCCTAATCATGATACTTTCTTTCAAACACTGACAAGGTTCTTCATGATTTCAACTTTACATTTGTGCCTTGTTTTATCTAAATATCTAGCTACACTGGTTTAATAATTTATTTTATAGAATAATATTAATCAATCTAGAGTTGGAAACGTGTTTACCTTAGGAAGGGATTTCATGGAATGGCAGCCAATTTTACTGATATTTGCAATGGGGCATTCAATGTAACGATTAGTCTCCAATTTAAGTTGAGTAAAAGTTGTGCTAACAGTATATTTCACGTTTCCATGAAACAAAATCTCTTATGTGTTCAGTGTCTTTGGGGCCTGCATTTTGTTATTTGAGTCTTTGGGGCCTACGTTATATTTATGCTGCCGAGAGGCGTTCTACAATGACATGTCGGGGTTGGTGTTGGGTTGTAATGTAGTATGTTCACTTTTAATTCCAACATTAAATTTGACCATTGCTCAAGTCTTCCTTTTTTTAAGGATGTCAATCGAAAAATCAATAATATCTTGGTGATACGATGGGTTTTGGAGCTCTTTTTTCATGCAATTTTTTGTTCAAGCCTCACACCTTAGTGTTTTTAGATTGACATCATTTGTTACTAGTCATGAAAAATATGTCAGAAAACAAAGTAATTTAGTAATAATTATAAGATGTGAAAAGACCAAAAATAAAGTTTTGAGATTGATGTCTCTTGGCGTTTTTTAGATATGTTCTCTATACTAGTTTCAGTTAGAAGGACAAATGGTCATTGCTTTGTGGATTCCGGAAGTGATTTGGTGTGCAGAATTTGTGGATAAAAGAAAGTATGCCCCTTAGTACAGGATCAATCGTTTCAGCATCTCAAATGTTATTTGTAAATTAGTAACATGATGAATTGAAGGGGTCGTTATTTATTCTAAATTGTAGACCATTTTTTTAACAAATCGTTTATTAAACGCACACAAAGATGATTTTAAAATGGCAAAGACTTGAGAGGTAGAGACTCGAGGGAACTTCTGAGGGTTTGGTGTATGCATAATTTTAAAAGTTATATCGAACATTGAGGATCTGATTCCATATTCATCTTTTCATGGAGTACAGGCCATAAAAAATGTATTGTGTTCTAATAAAATTAATCCTTAACATTTAAGTAGTAACGAATCCCGTCTTCTAACGGATATCATGGTACTTATTGATTATCCTTTCCCTTAATTTCGTTCGTTCTTTCCTTGAAGAAATTATTTGCATAATATGTTCAAATTCTGTTTTGCATTACAATGTACTAATAAATAGTCAAACCTTCCAAAAAGGACGCTTGAAATTTGTCAAATTCTGAAATTGGAACCATTTAATTTCACCAAGTCACGTTATAAAAATTTATGCATGCTTTGATATGGTTTAATTATTATTATCTTGGTGAAGGTAGGTATTTAGTCTTCATTTTTTAATTATTATTATTTTTTTATTCAATCGTTTTTCATTATTTTTACATATTTTAATATTTAGATTATTGTTTTTTAATAATATATTTTGTTTATTTAATTACAATAGTATTTTTCTTATTTATGGACGGTCTTTTGATTTCTCCTTTTATTTTTTTATTAAGACTACGGCAAATATATTTTCCCTTATATTCTAATTTAACAAAAATATTCAATAAATTGTTGTAATTGCAAAGTACATACTATTTATATCCATTACATCAACCACAAATAAGTTGATACTATAGTAATCAATTACTCATACCACACCAATAAAATAATTAATAAAACATAATATAATTACTACATTTTAATTTCGCTTTATTATGCCGAAGGCGTTTCTCATCTGGGGTGGCCCGAGTTGATTCTGACAGTCATCAAAAGATGGATGGAGGGGATTGCAGGAGTACATACATTGAAAATTGAATGGTGTAAGGCGAGGCGTAGGTATTTCGCATATCCCGAGGAAATAGGAAAACAAACGGCCAATGAAAATGATGCACATAGATTGTGCTTCTAAGGGAGCAAAAAGGGTTGTTGATCGCAAAGATTGAGTTTGAGCCGTCGATGGTTTTGCAGTGGATTGGCACTTTGGGTTGTTATTTCTGTCAATGTGTCAAACACATTCATTCCATCGCTGATATTTTGATGGGGGTTTGATGCACTCTGCAAAACCTAATGGAGGTTGATTTTTAGGATTTTAGAGCTATAAACTAAAGATGCACCACGAGGACTGTAATTATCAAAGAAAGATCAGTATCAAAAAAATTTCTTTTCATGATCGTTGGGAAGGGCGGATAAGCTTCGTGACATACTTGTTCGTGATAAAAAATGACTTTAGCTCATGCTTTATAATGTTATGTACCGGATGATGTTTGCTCTTAGGTTTGAGTCTGGGGAGGATTTGTTGTTTGTCCAGGGGATTGCTTTCAATGTTGAGAGAAGTCAAGTGGCGCAGATCTTTGAGTACAATTATGGGGATTTCATTCACATCTTGAGGCCTTGCCTCAGAGGGTATCTAAACAAGTGTAGGGATTTGCAAAGTAGGCGACTTGCCTTTTTCAATGACATTTTCATCCATGAAATTTCTAACGTTTAGTGCCATTGAATCTGATGATTGCAATCTCATATAATTGCGAGAAAATTTTAGAGAAATGGGAGCAGATGATGAGCAAGTGTGCCATAGATCACATATTGGAGGTAGAGAAGAAGGGAGAAATCAACTAGCAAAATGTGGCGTACATAGTGGAGAACATAAACACGGTGATGATAGAGATGACACTGTGGTCGATGGAGTGGGCATTGGCGGAGCTGGTGAACCATCCGGAAGTGTAGTGCAAGGTGAGGAGCGAGGTGGAGAAGGGCGGTGGTGAAGGTAGAGGACATTGAGAAGCTTCCATACCTGCAAGTGGTGGTGAAGGAGACGCTGAGGTTGCACATGCCCATTCTGCTGCTGGTTCTGCACATGAACTTGTACGATGCCTCGCTTGGTGGGTTCTCCATTCCCAAGGAGAGCAAGGTGGTGGAGAATGGGTGGTGGCTGGCCAACATTCCCGAGTGGTGGGACGATCTCGCTAAATTCAGGGGGAAAGATTTATGGAAGAGGAGAGGGAGACAAAAGCCACTATGGGAGGCAAAGTCAACTTCGGTTCCTTGCCCTCTGGCATGGGTAGGAGTTGCCGCCCATGCATCATTCTCGCCCGGCCATGTGCCATTTAGACACTGCGTAGTGGAGCGGAAAACACATGGCATTCATATCGTTGGGACCAAAGCTAGGTGAAATTGAGGTTTGCCACAGGGTTATTTGGAACGATCTCATTGAGGCAGACACTATTGCTTGAACTTGAAAATTGCAACAGTTTAGTTGTATAGGTATGGTTTGTAGGGATCTTCCTTTTCCGGTAAAAGAAAATAAAGTGGTATTATTCTATTTCAAATGATAAATAAATAAGTAATTTTTTACTAGAATTTGGAATGTCAGGATCTTGACAACTTTTTTTTCCATCAAATTTCACATTTCGCATATTATTTTACAATTTTTTGTATAATAAATAAATATTACAATGTTGTTATATCGCTGGAATTATTGGAGACCACAATCTTTTATCGATTCCAAATCTCCCAATGTTGTTACGTCATTCAAATTAGTGGGGACCACAATCCTTTATCGATTTGTAATGGAAAACTATATTTTCCCTTGTTTACACTCCCTTCCCTTTTCACATGATTTGTTTAACGCTGGAGAGTTCTCTTATGAGGTGGCAATCAACATTATATTTTGTTCCTCGTAAGGGTTCCACTCTGTGGTGTATTGTTTTGCATTTTTGTTTGTAGTAGGGAAGAATATACATATCTCTACAATGTTTGTCTAAAACAATATTTATGTAACCTCTTGGGGTAATGAATATGTATACACACTTTTCCTTCACAATCTTTAAGTAATGTTGAAAATTCAATACTCTAAATATTATAATTCCAATAATTTTTATGGATTGGTTGCGTGTTAAAAGTTTTTATCCCCTATGCAAGTATGTTTCTAACATACATTTTATTAATAATATTTAAAGTTATTGAATTTGTTGGAACCCACATGACATGCTTTTTTTTTTTATAAAATTCATGATTGGCTGTGAGCGTGGGACCCATCCGATTTAACTCTTCGTTTGCTATCCATTATAATCACCCATCAGTCTCGATAATAATTGAAGAAACAAAATAAAGGGTTTGTTTCGTCCAATAGAATCTGATACAGGAGTGATGTTTTAATTTGGAAATAATTTATATTAAGGATAATTAATGACTGTGTAAGTAATTCATTCCAGGAAACCAAGAATGTTTCCAAATATTAACCGAACTTCAATCTTTGATGGGTTCAGTCCCTTTCGTCCACGTGGAAGACGTACCCAACGCCCATAGCTTCCTTATGAGCCACCCATCTCCGCAGGGTCGGTACGTGTGCTGTTCTAACACCATCAACATTGCTGACATGGCAGAGTTTTTTTGTGGACGCTATTCAAACATGCACGCATCAGCCTTCGAGTAAGCATATATATTATCCTGCGTTGTTGAAATGTTTTCTGTGTCCGAATCATTGATTAACATGTATTTACGTTGTTGTGTGTAAAGTGATAAGCATGAGGAAGATAATCAGCCGCCATTGCCAATATCTTGAAAGAAATTGGCTGAAGTGGGATTTTTGTGCGAGTATGGGATGGAACAAATCGTGGATGACAGCGTTGAATGTGCAAAGCAGATGCATCTCTTCCGAGGAATTTTTTTTTACAGTAGACCTTAATTATCGCTATAGTTTTGTGTAAGAGTCATTTTTTGTGTGTTTTGTATAGGGTTTGTCTCTCCACCAATAAAAAAATTAATAATGTTTAGTATTTTTTGTATTTATTTTTTATTAGAGAAGAGTGTGAACCCTTGGATAAAGTCATCTGAAAGAACGTGAGGATGTTACATCATCGTATCAGTTATTAATTAATCTGGCCGATCAGTTTTAAGAGCTGCTTCTCACTATGCTGTAAACAACTTCTGGTATTCTTGTTGGTGTTTATGAGCTCGCATAAAACTAATACTACAATAATTTTAATATGTAAAATCTCCAACAATTGATTGAGTTTAATATATGTTTGACTATCCGACAAAGATCATAAATGACATTTTGTTTTTTAATTGATTTATAAATATTATTCTTGCTTAAAAACCGGTTAGTCATGGTTATATTGAAACTATTGTTGAAACTGATGATTTTTAATGTCCTAAGTTTACTCCACAAAGGGATTCATTCCAAGAAAACATGTTTCTCTCCAATGTCGCGGACGCTTAAAAAGGTAAGTTTATTTATTCATTATAACTAGCATTCACTCTTAATGAGTTGAGTAATGGAATGTGGAGGAAATCAGTTACATAAGGACCCCTAAAAATAAAGTTTTCATAGCGAACATATGCAAAGTTTGAGTTTCAAACATATGCAAGTTTCCCTTGAATGTATCCATCAACCACCCCTTGCTGTATGAGATATCCCCAAATTGCATTACCTCGATGACCTACACACCACACACATTTCACATATGCATGGTCTTAAGAAAGAAAAGTTTTACATTACTTCCCCTCAACATTTTCCCCACCCCTTGGCTTCACCTCCCTTAAACCCCTTCTTCATCACCCCTCTTCCATTCCCGATGTTTCCTTCCCTCTATTTTAACTTCTACAACGCATCCCCTTCGGCGTTTCCATCGCATATTTCACATGCATTCCTAGTTATTATTGTGGTGATGGTAGGTATATAGTCCCCACTTTTTAATAAATCTTTTTTTTTCTTATTCAATAATTTCTCACTATTTTGTATATTTTAATGTTTGGATTATTGTTTTTTAATAATATATATTTTATATTTAGTTACAATAACATTTATCTCACATATGGTTGGTCCTTTGACTTTTTCCTTTATTTTTAATTAAAATTGAGGCAAATGTATTTTTCTTTATACTTAGTTTTAACAAAAAAATTGAATAGTTTTTGTAATTGCAAACTACATAACATTTATATCCATCACATCCCACAAATAATTTGATACTATAGTAATTAATAACTAAACTCACACTAATAAAATAAATAATATAATATAATATTTATTAAAATACCATAATTATTAACTAATAAATAATAATTGGTCTCATACTAATACAATAATTGATAATTAATAAATACACAATTATAGTAATAATATATCAATTGATTAATCACTAATATTATAATTATATTCCACTCCCAAGAGATATTAATATAAATAAAGTGATGAAGTCGGAATCGTACCCCTGATGACTTTGGCGGAATGAATATCCCTCACATTTGACATCTAAACTAAAAGAGGTTGAATTTAATCCGGGGCTGGATTTAATCCAAGACTTCACCGAAAATAAAATAAAAATAAAAATACAATAATTACGCCGAAGGCGTCCCCCCTATGGGAAAGGCCTTTGCGAACATTTCTGCGACTGAGTTAAATTTGATGGTTTGACGGCCATTTGGACGTTTTCATGTTTTAAACAATTTTTTGGGCATTTTCTCATTTTTTGCAGCTATGACTCGGTTTATCTACAACGAGCCAATCGCCAACAGTGTGCAAAAATCTAATACTTTATCTCTACCAAACCAAAATGGATTATAATGTTCGAACTGGTCCATGGTCCATTTTGGTCCACTTTCTCTGCAAAAACTTATTTTCCTGCTCGGCGTCGCCTAAAAGTGAAACACACATCTACATTGGAGGAGGATGCGTCTACATGGACATGGATCTATCTCTCCGTGATTGCGGAATATTATCTGAGGCAGCAGTTTACAGTGTGAAAAATAACAGATGGAAAATTCTTCTAGACATGGAGATGGAGTATGATGAGTGCAGATGCCAGACTACATTTATGGACGGAAATTTTCTTGTGGTGGGCAACAAGATTGATGTAGAAGTTTATAATCCAGAGGCGAGAAAATGGAGAGTGGTAAACAATCTATGTAGAGATATAGATTGGCGCGGTCGGTTTGTACATGTCTTTGGGAGGTTATATTGTTTTGAACTGAAAAGGGTTAAGGAATACACTTATGTGGAAAATAAGTGGAGTGTGGTTGGATTATTTCCACAGGGTCTT
Source organism: Taxus chinensis (assembly GCA_019776745.2). NCBI lineage: Eukaryota > Viridiplantae > Streptophyta > Pinopsida > Cupressales > Taxaceae > Taxus > Taxus chinensis. The sequence continues at coordinate 124,812,785 of CM034154.1, forward strand.
GATCGTGTTAATTTTGCTACAAAGTGGAGTAATGGAATCTTTGTGGGTGGAAATAATTGTAATGGGGATACACCGGTGTTTTATTTGTTCCTTCCTCCAGCTCTACCAACGACACACGATAATTCAGAGAAGGGGAAGTGGAGTGCCCTTCTTCATGCGGGCTTCTCTTATGTTTATTCTATTGCTACAATGCAAATTTAATCATGAGACATGGGTACATTAAAAATGAAAGCATATTAAACAAGCCATTTATTTATTTATTTATTTTTGTGTAGCATGTGTTTGTGAAATTTCAGGCTGTAGCCACTCTATCCAGCAAAAATGGTGAAGGGTTGGCTAATTGTGTGGGGCATTTTTTCTGTATTATTGAATGTGCAGGGGAGTTCCTCTTGGTGTTAGGATTAGGGTTAGGGTTAGTAAGGTTTCAATTTTGGAGATGGTCTTGGCCTTGGCCTCTTTCGGCATCGTGGGTTGCATGTACAGTGTATAATAAATAGAATAGGAGGGTGACGACGGAGAACAGAGAAAAGTGTATGTATGAGCATTTGTCAACATGAACTAGAATCTCGAAATCAGGTGAACAATGAGAGTACATATTCATGGTGTCCACGTTTAACAGAGCGTGATCTCTTTCTTCTGACTATGTCTGATCTTCTCCCCCGAAACAAGCGCAGACCAAAATCATTTCCCTGCAGACCAAAATCATTTCCCTGTGCCTACATTTTCCCCTCTTGAGTGGTCGCCCACATGCTCAGGTGATGTGCAATGTTCCCTCCCGCACTTTCCCTCATCAAAAATATGTTGGAAAGGTCTACATGAAAATGCAACCACGGATCTGCCTCGGCCAATGCAGGAGGTTCCATAAATGTTGAAGCATGCAACTGGCATTCAAATTGTTTGACTAAATCCCTAGAACATATGTGACTGCATTGAATTTATCGATTGTAAGATATCCATAAAAGGCCTTGGCACCTTCATAAAAAAATGCAATTTCCAGGTGTACAAGTGGACTCCAAAAACTTTTCCAGCATCCTCCTAGCTTCCACCAGAACGAGAGATTTAAAACAAGGCATGTCAACTGTTTGATGAAATTCCTAGGCGAGATGTGGTTCTACTCGGAAAGAAAAGACAAACTACTGCACACAAAGTAGATATATAGGTGAAATGTGAAATCATGCAATTGGCATATCAACTGTTTGACTACATGCCTCAACGAAATGTGGTGTCCTGCACTGTACAAATTACAAAATATGGATAAAATTGATACTAATTAAAATTACTCCACAAAATTCTTACATGACTTCACTTAAACATATCATTTGATACTCTCACCAAATAGAATATAAAACTACATTATGCCAATTTAATATAGAGAAGAGTCACAAGAGAAAAAAGTGCTGAGACTTTAGACGGATAAAGATTAGTGTTTTTGTCTATCCCATTGCAAAATCAATGTAAAATATATGCTATTAATCACCACAAGAGGCTTCAATATGTGGATTGGGGGTTATTGTTGTGGGTTATTACTTACAGAGGAATGTTGGGATGTGCATACATAAATAAATGAATCAAACAATAACATGCCTAAGATCTTGGAGAATCGCCCTGAAAAAGGGTCTTGTTCAATGGAGAGGTTAATGAAATTTAATTCCAATTCACCATAGTCATGTGGGAAGGCCAGGGTCTGTACTTCTGGTCAATGAGTCCTCTAATCATTTAAGTTGGTGCGGTGGCTTTGTATCTTCTAGTCTATTCCTCATTCCCTCGCAGGCCAATATCTTCAAGGTATTGACATTTTCCTGATTCTGTAATCCCCATACCTAAACGTAGGATGGGGCAATCTATCGCTGACATCCAAAAAATAAAAGAGTCCAGGGAAGAGGAAGTCACAAAGGGATCTTCTCATGATAGTAAAACCTTTCAAGGAAGTATAAAATCTGAAGCCATTGAAGCAAATATGGATGAGTCTCACTATCCTCAATTAGTACAAGAAATCCATAATTTGGAGGAGCAAAGAAGAAAAATCACCTTTGAAGATGCAGAGCAACCTCAAGAGTGTGCAAGATCTGATGATCCAATGGAGAACAAATCCAATTCACTGATCGATTACAACATTAACAAAAACACAGATAGCTACAAAACAACTAGGCCAAGATTTGCATGATTATGTTACCTCTTTTTCTGTTTCTTGCATTAACCATTGCCTACCCTAGATTTTGTTTTCTGAATACTAGCTATGGCGGTGCCAAGACTGTACAGGATCACAAGCCCCACATGTATTCTCTACCAGTTGGAGAAATATCAAACCTTAGGTCTCTGATATTTATGTTATTTGGGTTTGTTGGGATTGACATTTCAAATCTTCAAAATCTTCAATTGTATTTAGATCTCTCATGGAATGCATTAGGAGGGTCTTTGCCGGAAGAGATTGGAAAAATTACAATGGTTACATATATAGACATTTCAGGCAATAAGTTTCGTGGTGCCATTCCAACTGTAATTGGAATTTGCGTAGGATTGAAACATTTGAATCTATCAAGAAATGACTTAGAGGGTCTTATTCCAGAGGCAATGGAAAATTTGAAATATATCATTGACCTAGAGCTTACGTCAAATTTCTTAACTGGTCCACTATCGAAACTCCTCAAGAAACTTCAAGTGCTTTTCTATCTGAATCTATCTTCCAACAGAGTCACGGGAGAAATTCTAAAAGAGGGGGTTTTCGCTAATGCCACTACTATTGTTTTACTTAATGGAAATGTCTACCTTTGTGGACCAAGGAAATTATTGTTACCTGAATGTCCAAGTCAAAAAAATGCTTCACATTTCAAAACAGAGATAGTGGTAGCTGTTAGTGTTAGTGATTTTATGATATGTTGTTTACTTTTGGTTTTCTTATGGATATGGACTTCAGAAGTAGTGGATATACCACTAGCCACTTTACAAAAATTTGAGCACCTCAAAATTTCTTATGGATATCTTTTTAATGAAATTGATGGATTTAATGACAAAAAGTTGTTAGGGGTAGGCAATGTTAGATCAATGTACAAAGGAGATTTGAGAGATGATAGAGTAGGTGATGTGACATTGATGGAAACTCAGATAAAATATTTAGAACCTTGTTAATACAATTTGTGACTGAGCCACTTAGTTGAGAAACTTGATGTGGGAAGTAACATTATAAATATGAGATTGGTTAATACATCATTATATTTTGATAGAGGACATCCTTGCATTATATTTTTAAAGAGCTCAAAATGAAAATCGTGTGGATGTCATTTGCTCTCATTAAGGTTTTAATGTGTTGGAGCTTCCTAGGCAAGGGTAAGCTCAAATACCCTGTTCAATTCTCATAATATTTAAACAACATAAGTTCAAGTTTGTTTGCCAAAATCTTGCAATGGGAAACACACACTGAAACAAGAAGAATGGAAAAGGGACCGCATAAGTTATATTAACTTTAAACCACTAGTAATAGACCCACTATTTAAACACAGTAATGTAATTTCATGAAACTCCAAAAAATGCTTCTCATCAATGCACGACTAGCAATATATTTATTTTTCTATAATTCATGTTTTTAACAATATCACAACAACCGGTGAATGAGTTGCATAGATTCAAGTTAGCATTACATCATATCAACGTACAATTTTCATTTTTAGAAATAGTGTGACCATTGACCAGTGATTGACAATTTTTTCTTTCTTTACCATTTGTTCTTTAGTGTCCCAGACTTCATAATAACACCACAAAACCTGTAAAGATATCATTAAAATCTAGCACATCTCCTCTTTTTCAAAACTTTAATACGAGTATACTTAGTAAGGTTTTTCTTTTCTTTCTTTAATGCATTTAAATTTTGTTTTTTGTGTACATGGGAGAGAGTTCTTCGAACACAGTTGCATTTAGCTCCAAACTATGATTTGTCAACTGAAGGAATCTTTCACACCGTTAAAAGTGATTCAAATTTTCTACAAATTTGGTGCCCCATGTGGCAGAAATGCCTTAAATGGTTAGACATTAAAGTCTTTTACATCAAGATTGTTGATCACACGCTAGAGTGTTTGACGGTCCATTACCTGTAGGCTGTCACCGAGCACTTAATTGGAAATTGAGTTAGAAGCATCAAACATCAGAATCTTGCGAGTCTGCATGGATATTTGATTTCTCCACATGGAAACCTGTTCTATTATGATTACATGGTAAATTGAAGTTTGTGGGACATCCTACATTGTGAGTACAATGATTATGTTATGAAGAAGAATGGAGGAGTCAAGACTACTATCACTCAACAAAAAACAACTCGTCGTAAATACTACCCTCTACTTTGATAGCACCTCCACTACTCCTTTACTCAAACTTCTTGTATCCAAAGTGATATCAAATGTATTCATGTTTAGTGCAAATAAAATTAGCCACAAAAGACAACCACTTATGATATAAAATCTGCAAATATACGGAAGGCTTCATGCATTCATGTTTAGTTCAAATAAAATAGTCCACAAAAATATACCACTCATAATATAAGATTTGTAAATGTGTATGTATGAATTTGTAAAAAAATTGAAATGTACAGATAGAACCTTTAAATGTAATGCTTCATCTATACTCCTACACTTACACTATCAATCACACCCCTCATCAACATCAACTACAAAAGTAATAACTATACCTCTAAATCAAATAACATATACCCTTCGGCGTTCACATTGCATTGTACACATGCGATTGCTAGTTATTAACTAGTAAATAATTAATCTTATATCAATAAAATAATTTATAATAATAAATACAAACATATTAATTACATTGAAGGTGTTGTTTAAATTAGAGGGAGGGCCATTTCATTTGATATACGACACTAAATCAAAGGGTTCAAATTTTGACGGATAGAAGCCATGGTATAAGTGCACACAGGTTCCATTTTCTTTCCTTCAGGACGATGATAACGTGATTTAATATGGTGACATTAGGACTGAAATATGTAGAGGCTCATCATACCAAGAGAAAAAAACATTGAAAGAGCTTTTAAATAATAAGCAGATGCATCTCTATTTCCAATTTTTGAGCCACACATTTGCTTGATAAATTATTTGAAATAGGAAATGTCCCTGACTCCCATGCTATACTGACACTCCTAACCATGTTTAGGCTTTGAAGTAGCATTTTTTTTTGGATTATAGGTAAGTTGTTTTTTCTTATTAAACTCACTTGCAAGTGCCTTGACATATATGTCTGCAAATGTGGAAGTGTGTGATTTTTTTGACAAAATGCCTGAAAGATATGTGGCCTCATGGGCAACAATGATTTCAAGATATGCAAAAAAATTATTTGTTGAAAAGACATTGGAAATTTTCAGGAAAATGCAATCGGTACTTGTTAAGCTAGAGTCATACAACCTTTGCCAACATCCTCTCACCCCCTTTCAAAATGGGAGATTTGGAACATGGAATTTTCCTCCTCAAGAGTCAACATCTATTTGTGCTATGAAATGCATGGCGACACTTGAATATGGCGGAAGCAAAGTGTTCTTTGCTACTTCTCCAAGTTGTGTTTTCTGTTGCTTCTTTCAGTTTTAATACTGTCTTCTGAAAAGAAAAGAAATGTAAAACAAAAAATCCACAAGAATCTGTGTTCAAAGGAGATTTAAGCAATTATAAAGATAGATAAAAGTGAATGCTTTAAATCTTTAATAATTTTTGATAACCCTATAGTTACTCCACATGACCTCTTGCATGTTTTCCTCTCTACCCAAACCACATTACACATATTAATAGAGTGTTGTGGAACTTTGCAATCAAACGGGAAATTAACCACATTAACATCAACATTTGTTTTTTCTAATGTTGTGTTCCTTTTTTTAATTAACCAACCCTAATAGGATTATGAGCCCACTAGGTGATTTGACATTCGATGACCCTTTGTCATCGTGAAAAACGCGAGTGAAGATGACAATTGGTATTAAACATAAACATTCCTGTTAGGAAAATATCAGACTGGGAAATCTCGGTAATCATAATGAAATAGTTCTTGTAATTCAAGTTTCACTAATTTGCAGATCCAGACAAGTGGTTTACTATGGTACTTTAAGTCATTTTTTATTCATCGTTGTTTCGTAGGTATCTTCTGGTAAAAATATTGTACATAACCCTTCCCTGCGAATTAAGAAATGTTGCATAGATTCGGCTGCATTAAACCATTGGCTGGCCCTGTGTGGGCATATAGTTTACTTGTTGTGGCTCCTCAAAGCATCTAAAATCATATCTGTCAAGGCCTTGTAGAAATTTGATAGGGTTGGCCCCATCAAAGCACAAAATTCTGTGTCTTTTGAGGTGGGAAACAAAGGGGCAATGTTTTCTTAGATGCATATAATTAGTAAATGAGTGGGGCTTTTCTGAGTAATTCCACAGTGTTGTTGAATTGTGAAAATGAGGGTAAAATGAAGGCAAATTTAACAATTTTTTCGCAGTAATCCATACTGTAAACCTTTTCTTTGGTGAAATTCATGCCCGTATTAAAGCTTATCTCCATGGAAGCATTATAAGCTGTGGTATCTACATTTTTTACAGCATTATCTATAAAAAATCTTGCAATTAGGGAATGGTTTCTGTATTTTTAGCCTCCTATGCTTGGTATTCAAAATACAAGGTGATTTAGGAGTTGCAAGATTGGTAGGTGTAATAATGCCAAAGGTGTTTCTAAAGTGGGGTGACGGTGGTTGATTCTAACACTCGTCAAACAATCAATTGGTCATGATTGAGCATGGGTGGTTGATGACGTTGGATGCAATCCTAACTGTTCATGTTGCATATATAGAAAACACATCCACTTACCCATTGTAACTTGTAGTACCCACATTTGAAGGCTCCGCATTGTACCATTAGCCATTGACCTCCCCCGGATGTAACGTCACCACAATTTGTTGCACCATTTTATTTACCATAGTGTTAAAACCTTTACGATAATAATACTGGCTTAAAAAATAACGAGTGTTATAAACCTATAATATTTAGTAGGTAGTGTCAACCACAAACCCACAAGAAAAACTCTTGCATTTGATATATTTTGTTTCTTGAGAAAGTGTGAGAGTGACCTTAGATAACAGTCTATAAAGATGAAACAAACCCACCAAAACGACCATGTTTTATGATTCTCAAATTCACTACTGCATCAACTCAACTTGGTATGTCCCTATCTCAAAAGTGTCTCATGACATGCAAAATTTAAATCCCCTTAATTTGATGTGTTCTAAGTACCCACAAATCACAAGCATTGATATTACAAACAATAATTTTCACCACACCCCCTTTTTCATTCTAATGGTTGACAAAAATGGCACGTGGTCCATATATTCCTAGTCGTAACAAAGAAGATTTCTGCATAGGTTGCCCCAACATTTTCCCCACCCTTGTACTTATCCTCCCTCAATCCCCTTCTCCATCGATGTTTAGCTCCATCGAGTTTACATGCTTCAACGCACCCGCTTTGATGTCTCCATTACATCGCTCATGTGCGATTGATAGTACTATACCAATCAACTACTCACATACCAATAATAAAATGATTTATAAACACACAAATACAAAGATACCATAACAATTAATTAATCACATATCATAAAAACACAAATATATTAACATCTTAAAACAATTAACTAATCCCATACCAATAATACAAACACAACTAATACTATAGTAATTAACTAATTCCATACAAATAAAACAATTACTTACCTTACAAAAACACTAATATATAACAATTACTCAATCTCACACCCTCACACCCGTATTTAATGTCTATCGGTTTTGTAAATATTAATTTTTAATATCATATTTATCAATTGCATTTGTTTTGGAAGGGTCTACCATATCATGACCTTGTTAGTTAATGTTTTCAACAAACTAAAAATTGGTTTTTGCTTATGTTGATTTTCTTGTCTTAAAGTTTGGACACACATATTATTAATCCATTTTTTTTTATAATACATTTATGTAATTGGTGAATGGTGAAGAAATTTTATCCTTTATGGATTTAAAAAAACTTAATAATACATTGATCTAATTGGTGACTGGATAAAAACTATTATCATGTATTTCCACCTTCACACTGTTGTCACATAAAAATCATCATGAAAATTTGTTCCCTATGTTTTGGGCCTTCATTGCCGAAGTGCACCTATAAGGAATTGGTGGAATTGTTCCTGTAGTTCCGTGCCATTCACGATGAAGTGATAAGACCAACGTGAAAAGTGTGTTGTCCTTATTGCACCCGAGAGGAACCTTCAAAATTGTTCGTCATGTTCTGTTATCCCGTAATGGGGTGATAAATGCAATGGGCCAGGTCTGAAAAAGCTTACTCATATCATGTCGCCTTAGTTGCACTAACAAATAACTCATGATTGTTCTCTAGAAGTTTTTCGTTTTGTTCACAATTGACAAAGCTTTACAAATCTACCCCTTGGAATGACTTGTAAATTCAAGCTAGACTTTCCCCACTGCCCAATTCTCCTTCTCCCATGGTGCCCTGAAAGTGATTTCCCCACTCTTGATCTTTGCCTTCCTGAGTTATTGGTTCAAATTGCTTACATTCAAAAATTCAAGATGAAGTTCCATTATGTTGAGTATCAACACATGTCTTCCTTAGAGACTGATATTCTTGAAATTGGGGATAGTGATGTCAAGCATATGAACTTGGAAAAGTTTGGGGTTAGGATGTGTGATGAAAAAAAACCTTTGGTTGAATGCTTGAACAATAATGGATTGGCTCACTCATATAGATTCTTTAACTCAGGCACACTCGGTCCAAAGTATAAACATAGTCTTAGTTCATACACGTGGAAACACAATCCTAGCTCATGCACATTGCTTTGATCCAGAGATGAAGGAATTGAAAGCTTCAGATGGTTAGGTGCTAAAATAGATGTTCATCATATCAATGTTGCTCTTGGAATAAATCCTTCATAAGATGTTAAAGTGATAACTCTAGAAATGGCACAATAAGAGTTTGATAAGAACTAAGACAAATATTGAGGTATGGTTTCCAAGTCTTGGTTGAACTAGAAAAAGAAAGGACCCTCTAAATTGCCCAAAAATCTATATAGGCCAAATTTCTTGGAAGAAATTTTTAATATGATCAGTTTACTTGCTAAAGAAATGGGACTACCAACAACTATATAAATTCACAACTAAATGTCCACATTTATCAATATCATAAGTGCAAGAAATTAAGCTATTGATTGGGGAGAGATATGAAGTGAAAATATATGCCAACTTACTTAGTGAAGTTCTACCAAGTCAATTTATATGACTTCATATTTGACGTATCCCATTGTTGCTTTTTGAATATGGGTTGGCCTTTCTGGAGTAGGTAGATATGATTCATTGAATCCTATCTACGACTGCCTGACTTAACTTACATTTAATAATGACAAAAGCCATTTCAGGAAGGTAAATGATGCTTTCACCATGTTAATTGTGAGGTTGTTATAAGGATACATAATAGTAAGAATCTCTAACGAAGCAACAAAACTAATCACAACATATGGTGGCTTCTTAATTCAATTTTAGAAGTTTACCCACCTTAGGGTAGGTGGTTATGATGGCATACCTAAAAAATCCAAAACTTCTACAATGAAAAGCTTGTTCTCATTGAGTTATGCAGACAATTTGTTGTAGTGCATATAACATGTAGAGATAAGAGGGTGCATGATATGAAATTACTTGTTGCTTTGGGTCATTATTTGTGCAGGTCAAAGGTGTATGCCCAAAATGTAGAAAGAACCATTGCTCCATTCATCATGCATCCTTATTATAAAATATTTCCTTTTTATAGCAAATACTTTATCGAGAACAATCTCAAACTTCTCTCTAGATTTCATCATGCATTTTATATTGAATATTATTGTGAAGATTGTGACAATGAATTTGCAGTCAAGAGACCTAGTTACATGAGAATATCTCTTCATTAGATCCAAGCTTTTAAACTTGATCAAGTGCCTAAAGGCATGTAAGATGATGATAGTGACAAGTATGGCCTTGAGTTTGAAACAATCATTTAACATGCATATTTACCAAATATTGAATGGTCTCAAAAGGAAAATGATAATCTTAATGATTTGATAGCAATTGTAATCCTAGGGACCAAGAAATGGTTTTATAGGAAATCACTTGAATTAACTACTATGAAGAGTTCTAAGAAGGTCCCTCCTAACACACAACATAAGGATACTTCTTTAGGATGTCAACCTTCCAGTACCAAATTGTATTCTAGAGATCTAAAAATAGATGTTACATCAAGAGGTGGGTATGATGATAGCCAAAAAGATACCCCTTCAGGAAGAATTTGTGGATGAGGTTATACGAGACAAAAGTAACCAATAAAGAGGAATTTTTTTCTCCTCAAGAACAAGGTGAAATACCTCCTACTAATACTTCTCTTATAGATACCTTTATTCCCCAATCTCCATTCACACTCAATGTTCCTATATCAACTCTTCCCTCACCTAATCTGCCATAGTTGTGAGTGACTTCTTCACTTGGGTATAACCTCTCATTGAAAAGAAAAGAAAAACTCCTTCAAAACTAATTATTCCCGACTATGATGTAGTAGCCAAATTTCTTTAGAGCACTATTTCTCCTAAAAATGTGAAAACCACTCCCCACTTAGTTATAGATTCATCTAGGTTTCAATTTATGGAGATTTCTAGGCCTACATTTGATAAAAATGAGGGATATATGAATTTCAATGACTACGAGCTAACAAGAGTTTCATTAGGAGAAGTTTGCTATAAAGGCAGATGTTCATAACTTCAAGGAATCTACATTAAGGCTTATGGAGAGAGTTGAAAAGGGGAAAAAATCCTAAGAGAAACTTGAGGAACATGTTCATATTATCACCGCATATGTCAAATATTTATTTTTTGATGACCCTACCCCATTGGCATCCATCCCCTCTTCAAATTTAGTTGAGGAAATTGATCCCAAAGTTATTTCAAAAATACATAAGCATAGAAATTGTGGCATTCATCGAGACTTGGGTAGAACAAATCTTGGTTAATCGTCTCAATTTCATTAATGAAGGCCAAAAGGAATATGGGTAATTGGTTGATGCCCAAAGAAATATGAATTTTAAAATTGAAACTACAGAGAAAGAAGCTGCCTTATGGGAAAGTTTGAGTCAATATTTGAGAGCAATGATAGTCAATGATGAGAAGATTCTTATCTTCGAAAACATTTTCAATAGTTCCTAAGAAAATATCTTTTGAACATGGTCAAAAAGTGTTGAATGGAGAATAAAAGTGCTAGAAGAGAGTAAGGATGATCTTCAAACACATATTTATAAGGGAAAGGCCCTTGAAGAAAAAATATATGTAGAAATGAAGGCTCTTCGTTGTGAAATTTTCAAAGAAAATTCTTCTGAGCTAAATATAGTGGTAGATATAAAGTAACAATTTAGAAAACTTGTAAGGGAAGATATGTTTCACACATAAGGATCGAGTAAAGAAAAATTGGATGAGCTCCCTGAAATACACAATGTGATTATTGAAGCATCCAAAGGCCTAACAAGTTTTGATAGTGGGAGTTCAGAAATGATTCATGTTATGGGCACTTGGTTGATCAATATTTCAAACGCTACAATTCTGAGTGAAAGAGAGATTGTGGATCTACTCGTAGAACTCAAAGTTCAAGTGTTAAAGCATTAGAATTTGACAGATACAAGTCAAAAATTTTCTTCCTCTCAAGCATTTTGAATCTTTGTTCATTTTACTCTTTCTATCTCTTTGTGAAACTTTTATATTTCCTTGTTGCACTGTTTGTCATATACTTTTCCAAAAATTAAAAAATAGTAAAAGTTACTCAAGTGACTAATGAAGTGGAAAATTAAAGTTGTAAAAACAATAGAAAAGTTACTAAAGAGGAAATTTTACTTCCAACCCTATTTAAGGTGATGTATCTCTCATTGTAAAAGGGGGGATTTTTTTTGAAATTGCAATACTTAGAGATTCAAAATTTTCTATGCTCTTGTCTATGACAATACTTATTATAGAAAGTAATATGAAACTTTATGTTTATTTTGTGCCAATAAATACAAAGAAGAATTATAGAACTTTATGTCCTTATTTCTTCTTGATCATATTTATTATTTTTCTTGGTGTTTGACTTTCTTATTATATGGCGTGGCAATACATTATTTATTTTCAATTGAATCATGACATGCATGGATAAAATAAGATTCTTTTTTTCTTATCGGAAAGTGCAATCTTCTCTCCCTCTTTCAAACTTATTCTATTTCAATCTATTGATCTTCCCATTCTTTCTCACCTCCTTCCCAATCTCAAATTCTGCAAAATGAGCATAAAACCCCAAATTCAAAGTTTAGCTAATGTAAAGATTGTACATATTTTGAATGCTTATATTTTGGCTTTCAATAAAGGGAACTTCCCCTCATAATAGAGGAGGAAATTCATCCTCTAAATTGATATGGAATCCATATTTCACCAAGTGAAAAATATTCCGCCAACACATGTACATTGAGGCATTGAGGCATGAAGGTGTCATGCTACTTATTATGGTTTTCATTTCATCTTTTCACATGGCTTACTAAACATTTTTTATTTCAACTTAGACACACTTATTTATGACATAATTACTTTAAAAGAATTTAATGCTAATTAATTAAAAATAATTCAATGTTAATTATTTTAAAGCAATTCAACAATTCAATATAAAGGCATATACTAATTGGACTGCAACTCTTGTTGATGTGGCATGCTTGCCCATATAGTATTATGTAATTATTTATGTTATACATGGATGTGATGTTATTTTTTTAAATTTTTACTATCATAGTTAGAATGATAATAGCAATTGATTATGCTATTATACATGATGAGATAAATTCCATGTTAATCACATTACTATCGTTCAAACGATTATATTTGGTATGTGTCATTATAATAGCAATTGATTATGCTATTGTACATGATGAAATAAATTCCATGTTAATCACATTACTATTGTTCACATGATTATATTTGGTATGTGTCACTATTGATGATACTTCATCGTCAGTTTTGCGATATCTAATTATTTTCACAAGCAAGAGTGGAGGGGGCAATCACAAAAATGGTTGATCATTGTGATAACTTAGTATTGTGGATGCCATACGAGGGGTATGTGTTGCATTACATTAGTCCTATTAACATTGTGATAGATTCTTGCATTCTTACTTTAGTTTTGTTTAAGGATGGTGGTTGTGCTTGATTATGTAGGTATGGAAAGTGGTTACGCCGATAGGCATTCTACAATGGCAGAAAAGGGTGAAACCTAATGATGCAACCATGCAAATTTTTATTCTTTGCATTAAATTTGAAGTTCGTTTGATTGTCACTTAAGAGGATTTTTTAATTTTGAGAAGTCAATTAAAAATAGTATTAATATCTTGACTATATGGTTTGTGGTCCTTCTTTCTAGAAATATTATTTTGTCACCAACAAACGGGAAATATGAAGAGAATGTAATAAATCATTAATCAATGTGATATGCATAAAATCTAAGATTAGAGCCTTGAGTTTGATATCTATCGACATATTCCAAATATATTTATTTAAGATATTTGTACTAATTTTACATAACATTATACTAAACTAACCACAATTGAGGTATACAATTAAGTAATCCATGAATAAATTAAGAAAATTAGATCTTATTGAATGTGATAACTGGAAAAGTATGAACACATAAATAATAAACAATTAGAATAATGTAACATTATCAACTAGTATTAAAGTGCTAGGGGAAGTAAGGGTTTGTAGGATAATACCCAATTTCGTGTAATACCGAGTGTTTATCAAAAGTAAATTGAGAGAATAGGTCCTGATGTCAATACACACGACTTTGAAAAAAAATAGTGTAAAATTTCTTATGACCATCAACTATTGATTATTTGCGCATCATGTACAAAGGATCGACCTTTGTTGTAAATCACTGTGCATGTAAAGCGAATTCTAAGTTAAGGATTGTGTTTGATGTGCCCTAATGTGCAAAAATCTCTCTTAATATTTTAATCACTTGCAAATCAATGGGTATTCTTTGTAGAATCTATAATCCCATAAAAGCAAATGATGTTAAGGGAGGTTTATGTTATTTCTCCAAATTATTATTAGGACCCTAATTTGTGAAAAAATGCCATCCTCAATTGTGCTATCTCACAAACAATTATGTGTCCTAACCCTTATCTTTACATGTATATAATAACTTGAGTATAATCTAGAATGAGTCCATAAACACTTGACTTACACATTTGGTATGGGAATGCTTCAGAAATAATTTTTTTTCTCTCTTATGACTTAAATATCACTCTTTCAAATCAAAATTCATTGTGTATATGTTTTTTCTTCTAAATGTGCTAGTGCACTTGTGTATTAATATAATTATTGCATTTAAAGTAGGGCCCTATTAGTGCATAAAATGACACACCAAACAAGAAATCTAGCCATAAGAGGCATAAAGAGCCCACAAGAACAAAGGGACCATTTTCGCCAAGGGATGGCCATTTCCATGTGTTTCACAAAAAGGTCATTAAGCCCTATTTCCCTCGTGTTGAGATTAGGGTATTGTATTGAGTTGTATTTTATTAATTAATTAATTATTTTGATTGTTAGTTATATGTTATAAATAATTACAAGTTATTTAATTTAGTTAGTAGTTGCATGTTATAATTATAATGTATTGCTAAAATAAAGACGCCATTTTATTTTAAGTGAAAAATTAACAATGGAATGTTTTATCTTAAAATGAAAATTTTAACATTAAGGTGGGAATGAAAAATTGTCTCAAATATGATTTGTATTGAATTTCAATGACTAAAGGTATTAAAATATCAACGTGGGATGCGTTAATATTAATTATACTTAAAAATAATTAAAAAGGATTAACGTGTCACAATTTTTTTAAAACTATTTACACCCTAGTTAGATTTGAGATTATTATTGTATTCAAACTAAGAAGGATGTAAGGGTTAACAACATGTAGACTATTACGATCTAGTTAACTTATAACATCAATTACACATGACCAAAATAATGTATTGAAACTTGAAATGATAAAGATGATTGATAAACGATAACTAGCTTTCTCAAAACATGAGATGAGAGATGGGCATAGTTATTCATGATGATTTTGGAATGATATAGGTGTGTAGGGAAGTTGTGGATTTTGCACTAATATTATGGAACTATATAATGAGCAGGTTTAGGAGTGTATTAATTATGTATGGTTTAGGCAAGAAATGTATGGTCCAAGACATGAATTGTATGGTTCCAAATCTTGAGATAGTATAGATCCATACATTTTTGTGTGTTTCACTTACCTAGAAATATTTCTCACTATATGTTTCTCTTTCTTGCACAACTTCAAGTTGACCTGTGATGACCCGCAATAAATTTGAAACCCTAGCAACATGCAAAACTATTCATCAGAGCATTAAAAAATAAAAATGAGAAAAACATGTGTGTGCATTTTAGGTTAGACCATCCTTGGCAGTAAGATTCCCAACTGTTGAACCAATCCAAGCATTGCACCACATATCCTTATTTCAAAAATCAAGCTTCATGTAGTTCTCTTAGGTGCTTGTACAAGTGTGTAAAACTAACCAATCCCCTAAGGGTTCCCTTATGTCTTTTGACACCAATACAACATGCTAATTGTGTAGTATAGAATGTACCTAGTGTGGTAGTAATGAGATGTGGTGTGCCTCAACTATGTGACCAACACTTTGTTGATTGAAACCCTAGTACACTATTTTGAATGCCTTTTCTGTTATTAATACTTGACTCTATGATATTTACATGCTTGTAGATGGATGAAGCTATACTCTTTGAGTTGGTTGAGTGATTCAAAATTGTAGTTGGAATTTCCCTAGATGATGTGCACCTGATTTGAGCATATTTAGGAACCCTTTGAGTGATTTTGGAATCATTTTTGTAATAGGATATTTTTATAATGTTAGGTGAGTTATAAAATGATATTGAGTTTCTCATATAGTCTTCCATAGGTGAGATATTCTAATAAGGTCGACCCTAGGAGGATGAAATGACCCAAAGAATGATTTAAAGTTGGAATCAAAGTTGGTGATTGTGAGGGGGCAGGAATTTATAGGTCGGTCAATACCAGACCCTGCATTTTGACCCCTTTCTACAGCTCTGGACAGGAGAGAGAAACATCAAAACTGAAAGTTGTGTCATGAATATTAGATGTTTTATGCTTCATTGATTGAATACTATTTTCAGCATTGATGACATAACATAGTGTAAAGAAAATAAATTTGTATGAATAGAGAGATGAATATATTAGATTCCAAATGTGAGCATTAGTATTAGAAAGGATACACGAGCAAACTTGGCATTGTATAAGGACAAGTTATCAAATTTTAGTCTATGCATTTACCCCCTTTAAGTTTGAAGTTGAAAATTGCATTCTTAAATGAAAAACGTACCAGAGAGTGCAAACACACTTTGCCTATGCTCAAAGGTACTTCATGATGTGTTGGTTTTTGCATGCTCCATGGTGAAACCTGTAACAAAGAGTGTGGTCACTGTTTATGATATAAACTGAAATTTAACTTAAATATAGATAATTCTTGTAACTTTGAATATTGCAAAAAATATGTAAAGGAGATACAAAACATGGAAATAATACACCTATTTTTTTTTGCAAAGGGAGGAGCTCTCGTTGTTTGTGTGCCTTAGCGAGTTGGAATTTTCTTTGGATATGTTTGAGGATTAAGGGTGTTTAGTTCCCAATGTTGTGCTAAAAAATATAGTAGAGAGGAGGAAGGACTGGACACAAAGAAACCATGTGCTTCAATGCTTTCCCCATTTGAGGATTTTACAAGAGATAATGAAAGACCATTCTATGAATCTCAGAGGTGTGCTTCGATGTTTTCCTTATTTGGGAATATGGTGAGAGAAAGAGGAAAGATCATTTATGAAGCTCGAAGTATTTCTTTGACACTTTCCACTAACCCATGGACCACACTATTATAAATGGATATCTAGTCCCAATTTGCTCTAACTTTTAAAAAATAATACCTTGTAAGGAATGGACATTTTCATGGCCCCATAAGGTTTTAATGCATTTGAATTGATTATGTAGAATTATTAAAATTTTAAGGGGATAAGGATACCCATTCCCCTAAACCCATTTTGTAATTGCATCTGAAATAGTGCATTGTGAAGAAGGAATGAAGTACACATAATGCACCCATAACTTACTCTAAACTATGTCATTTGTACATGTAACTATGTGAAATTCCTATAAAACCTCTTATAGAATTTTTAGAAATTGATAAATTTGAGTGAAATTTCCCTCTATCTAGGAACCTATATTGAAAGGTCAAGATCGTACCATGGTCCTGACTGTATATGTAAGGTTTTAAAATTGTTTGAATTATTCCACATTTCATTATTTGTGACATTTTCTGAGGATTTGAGCCCTGTAATGATTTTTCCCTATATTATGTAATCTATCTGTAGCTATAGAAATACCCAATTGAATGCCCCCTCTTTTGAGGTGTGTGTGATGAAAAAATTTGAGTGCGTGGCTCAAAATAAAATATGTTTATCCCTTTACTATATGTACGATAATATGTGTAGGATCACATAGAAGGCTATAAAGGTGGCCACCTGCGAGAATCAATACTTGTAAAAGGGGTTTCTCATGGTGGCAACTATGGTGTAAAAAGTAACAAACAAGCATACATGTGTAAAATAACATGTAACAATAGAGAATAGTACGTATCATATCACATGTCTTAGTAAATAAGTATAGAATACATAGTAATTATGTCAAAATACATAGTAAAATAGTCATGTAAACATCATTAGTGTAAGATATAAATGGTAGAGTAATCGAAACAACAATTTATAATCAAGTGAATAGTAACATGTAGAAGCATAGTCATATGTAGGCATAAAGCCACAAACATGGGACACCCATAATGTCACAAGGAAATTACAGTAGAAAGAACAATATGCCACAAAATAGATAAACAAGTGCATACATGAAAAATAGGCATGAAGCCACAAACATGGGACACCCACGTGGTCACAAGACAAGCAAGGACCTTAGGCCATTGTATAAAGTAAAAATCATAGTATTGCAATTAAATAAGACAATCAAGTGAATCTGTATAGTAACCAAATCAAGGAATGAATCCACATAAGTAAGTAATGATAACAATATAGAAATCAAGTGTATCAAACAATAATAGTGACAAGCAAATGATAAGATTAGGTTAGCAGTGCACAATACACATGTGTTAGTCCCATTGATCAATCAAATAGAAATAAATAGTATGTATATAATAAAGCGTGATGAGGAAGGTGTAAATTAACACATAATTAATAAAAACACCTATATAGTGTGGAAGTATTCCCCCAAGAGAGTAGTGTAAGGAACCAAATCGATTCCCATCATCGTGTATCGGTATGTGAGTGTCATGCATCAAGTTCAAGATACCTCATGAATGCATGTGTGTAAAGAATATATATGTTATGTATCAAATCAATGATGAAAAACATCATGTACAAAGTAACAGGCAATAGCCAAGAAAATTAGAACAAGTCCTAATGTTGTATATTTTTCTCATATTTGAAATGTTTTTGTAATATGTGATTATTTGAATGTTTTTGTAGTGTTTTGAAAATAACTATGTACAAGAAAGGGGGATAACACAAGAGCTACCTGATAAGGGCGTCATGAAGATGCATGTCATATGTGGGAATAGGTATAGGGGATGTAAGGCCCTCAAATTAGAATAAGATGCAAGGACGCTCATGTATGATTTATGTAGAAGTCCAGTAAGATGTCTTGAAGGGAAGTGATGGTAAGAATAACCCATGAGAATTAATAGATATAGAAGGCATGTTTTAAGATGAGTAGTGTGTTCTAGTTGACCAAATAGGAGACCTATGTATGGGTATGTGATAGGATAAAACATAAGACATAGTTAATGAAGTTAGTTACGTATAAAACATTAAAGATAATGGTTACGGATTTTTCAGGCCAACTATTTGATGATGGAAGGAGGTTCAATGAATGGGATTCCCCTAATTGTGACCACTTCATTATTGTAATGAACTTGACACATTAGTGTATTATGGAAGGTTAAATAGCCACAAAGGTGCAAATTATAGAACAACCTAGAATCATGTCACTATGATGCAAGAGAAAATTCCACTAATAATGTAATAGAAAAGGTAAGTATAGCTCAACTGTAAGGGGTAATACAACATTCCCATGAGTGCATTTTTTAAGATAAACAATGATTTCATCCTTATTATTATAGCCTAGAGACCGTAGTAATTGAACAAGTTTAAATATTATCATGGGAAGAAGGGTTATTAACCAAAACATTACATATGTGAGTAGTTCGTCAACTGAAGTAGAGGATGTATAGTCTATCAGAATATTGAACTCATGTGTTATATCAGTATTATTAAATGATAATAATTAGATGAGGAGGCCATGGTGAAAATAGTTCTGATTCATGGCATCGAGCATGTTATCATAAGATGGTGAGAGGTGGGAGTGCATGAAAAACATAAGTATTTTCAATTATGGGGTAGATTAAACAACATCATGTTCTCAGGAGTAGATCATTAAATATTTTTTGATATTATAATAGTAATTCAATAGGTTTGGGTTGAGGTGTAGTCTCGTATTTAATAGTATCCAACATATCAAGTAATGTCTGGGATGACCGTGATGAAATCTTAAAACAATTATTAGTGGAGTGACCAATACATACAATGGTAGTCACAGTGAGTAGTGACATCAAATATTCTTAACATGAGGCACACTTGGATCAAACTAAAGTGCTAAAGGAAGAGATACAATGTTACACTAAAGTAATTTTTGAAGCAATCTTTTTGATGTGAGCAAGGTAGACAAGTGAGCTTCTGTTGATTAAGAGGATAACAATTGTAGTTTCATATGTTCACGACATAACATTGACTATGGCGTTTAGCATCATTTTTATCATCATTATCTTTCTTCTTAAAGGTATTGTTGGATTGAAAGTTCATGCGAGTGGAGGTGTTAGGATGATGAGCAACCATATTTGAGCGTGTTCATGTTGAGGATCTTAGCTTTGTGCTCTTTTAGAGTATTGACAAAGATAGATCGAATGAAAATTATCAAACATAATTAATTCTTACAAAGGAACAAGGAGGTTTTGAGTAAACAAATCTTATAAATTAGTATCAACTAGATAAATTATCTCATCTTGGAAAGTGTAATATTATATCAGAAATACATAATCATTGATGGGTCTCATTAGTAACCTTATCATATTTTCATCCATTTGAGCATAGGATATTTTTTCACAAATATTGATAGAAAATTATGCAAGGAAATAATTATCTAAATGATTGAATGTTCTGATTGAATGCATGGGTAGGTCATAAAATCATTATAATCTGAAGTCTTTAAGACTATAAGGAAAAATATTGAGTAAGTCAATGTATTATTAGAAGAATAATTCTGGCCAAGTCAAATGAAACATACAAAGGTGCTCTTCACATTCACCTCTTACCATCATAGATAAGAAGTTTAGGAGTAAAAGAATTAATAGGTTAAGGGTATGAAACATACTTTGGGTATAAGTGGAATTATGAAGCTAGTTGATTAAAATCCATAGTATGAGAAGAAGTGGATGTACCTTGTCTGCAGTTGTAAAATTTTAGCTTGTACGGTATGAACAAGGAATTTGAGAGAATGTGTATAAGAAGAAGAAGAATGTGAAGCACTATGAGTGTATATAGGTTATTTGAGGGTATAGTAGTGGTCATATAGGATCAGTTTTGTGAAATACTACAAAGTACATGATCAGATGTCCCTAAGGAAATAGGTATTTTCGATGTAGGGATGGTTGATGTATGCATAGTGGATGACAAAGGAAGATTATGATCGGTTCTAGATGATGCAATAATATACTTGAGTTGATTGTGGGTGGTATTAAAAGAATATATATGTTTTAAAAATGTGGTGTTATGTCATCTAATAAAGTATGATTTTCATCCATGTCATGAGACCCTTCACCTTGCATGTTATGAGTGCAAAGTGTGAATATGGAATTTGCAAAGATATCAATATGTAATTGTTCATGAGAGTTAAGAAAAATGTTATTTGAAGGTGGAAATTGAGTATCATGGGTGGAGTAAGGATAAGAATCTTTGGAAAATATATACAAATGTCGATAACGATCCATGAGATTCAACATCATGATATAAAACAACTAATTAGGAGAAATAAGAATACGAACCTTAGGGCCACTAAGATTTGAGAAAGATATCTGATTTAAGAGTCAAGTTCACCAAATGTTTACACCCTAGTTAGATTTTAGAATGTTATTATATAAAAAAATAAGAAGGATGTAAGGGTTAGCAATACGTAGACAATTATGATCTAATAGGAAAACTGAAATTGCCAAGTATGCAACAAAAAGATGAATGGTGAGGAAAAATTAGGAATAGTCGTGTTGCAGATGGACCAACGAGGAGGATTAATGGGCTGAAGATGTAGAGCGGGCTATGCCACTAGGGGATTTTAAAGCCATGCATATGTTGACACTTGCAACAGACCAGGATCACGCATATTCCTCCCATCGTTCACAAATTTTGTGGGCCGCCATTCATGTGTGCTTTATCTTTCTCCTTTAACAGTATTTAGTTATGTTTTTTTTAAATTTTTTGTGGCAGTATCACACTTACCTTAAATTGAGATCAGTCAATTCAAACTGATGGTCGTTAGGAGCATTATTAAAACCATATAGGTTCTCGTTCACCATCAAGGGTTGTATAAAGTTCCAAATTCAAAAAAAATTTCTCCATTGGAGTCGCTATTCTTTTCAGATCCACCAAATTCAGAGCTTGAATCTATTGGTTTTAGCCATGGAATGCCATTTTTGATCCTGTTTACTTATCCCCTACAGTGTGTCATCTGGGATACTCCACACCCATTTATAATGGAGACAAATTAGGGTTGGGTTGTTGCTTATGCTAGAGTTTCCCTTTGTTGATCTACAAATCCAGTGGTACAAATGACGATAAAAATCACCTTTTCTGGCTTTCTCCCAACACATGCCAAAATAAGAGATTTGGAACATGGTATGGAAAGGATTTTTTTGAAATTTTATATAGTTGGAAATTACTTGGTAAATATGAATGTAAAATGTGGAAGCATACACGCAGGGGTGGGGAAATATTTGACAAAATGCCTCAAAGAAATGTGGCCTCATGGACTACTATGTGGTAGGGTATGCACAAAATGGGTATGCTGAGAAGGCCTAAAATTTGAGGCAAATGACTTTGAAAGGTGTATAGTTACACTCCATAATTTTTTCCAGCATGCTCCCAACCTGTCCTGAAATAGAAGCTTTAGTGTATGGTATGAACATGCAACAAATTATAAAGATATGTATATTAAATTTGCAAGCATATATAAGGTAGGGGAATTGTTTAACAAAATATCTCAAAAAAATGTAGTTTCATGTACTGGCATGATTATAGGATATGTACAAAATGGTTTTTCTTATGAGGCTTAATACTTTTTGAAGCAATGCCTAAAAGAAATGTAGTCTCATGGGTTGTGATGACTGCATGGTATGCACAAAATGGTTAAAAAAAACAACTTGTTAACTTTCAAGTATATGCAAATGACAAAGTGGATTGTTGTCAGATGTTATTTCTACAAATCCCTCACAATCATGTATACTAAATGTTGAAGATTAAAAAAGGTACACAAATGGTTTAACAAAATGTCTTTCTAAAATTTAGTCTCATGGAATACAATGAAGATTAGATATGCACAAAATAGGCTTGTTGAAAACATATTGGAGTTTTTACAACATAAAATAAAAAATCAATTGTCCAAACAAGTCAATTTATTTTTCCTACCATCATGCCAACATGTACCAAAATGCTTTAGAACAGGGTGTGCATGTCCATCAAATAACAATTGAAAGTGGTTCTTTGTTAAATATCATAGTTTTCATTGCCCATATATACATGCATGCAAAATGTGGAAGCATACAAATGTATGAAAATTGTCTCATGGAATGCAATCATTGTAGGACATGCACAAGATGTTTTTATCGATAAGGTTTTAAAGCTTTGGAAGCTTTTACAAAAATGTAATTAGCAGGATTAAAACCAAACCCATCAGCCGTTTCCAATGTCCTCTCACCCACATTCTTCAAAATGTAATTGAAATCGGTTGTTTTTCCAATTTCCTAGTTGTGCATGACATGATAGATATGCATGCTACATGTGGAAACATACCTAATGCACATGAATTCTATGGAAAAATATATCAATGGTCTCATGGAATGCGATGATGACATGTATGTGAAATGTGAAGGTATACATAGGCACCTAATTTTTTCGAAAAAACAATAAAACACATAAGAAAAACATAATACATAAAAACAAAGTTCACAAATTCAACATTGACATCCCTTCCAGCGTAATTTGCAACTCATGTGCAATTGTTAGTATCTTTTTTGTGGTCATATCTCAGAGAGAAACCTAAGGAAAATTTTGTAAATGAGTCAAAAGTGTCTTTTCAGTCATTGTGTCAAGTGTCAAAATGTCAAAAAATCAAAAAAATTACTTCACGAGTGCATGATCGGTGGAGCCCGACACCATTTAGTTATGTCTTTGCATCATGCAAGATTTTATCTTGATCTATAAGAGAATATTGAATCCATTGGATTCAATAAATCAGGCAATTTGTTGGAATACATCAATTTTGATGTGCAGTGCTAGGGAAATAGAATTTGTAAAGATTTAAAAGCAAGATATAAGGAAAATGATGAATATGAGGAAACTTGAACTCATAAACACCAATGATTAATTGTAGGAGAATATATAAGGAACTTGAAAATAAATAATCCAATTTTGAAGACCCAAAATCTTAATCGGAGGATGGAGGCATTAGAGGAAATAGAAAAATCAACATCCTCTCACCAGTCACCAACGACAGGGCCGCATATCGAATTTATTGGCTTTTGTTTTCAGTTTAGTGTTTACTTTCTGCAGTGGCGTGTGCTTCTATTTTTTTGTGTGGTTTAAATAAATCGATATTTCACATTATGGGGGGGGGAATATAATACAAATATTTAATTTCCATTTTGCACCAAATCGGTTAAAGCCAAGGGTAAATTTCAGTGGTAGTGATAGTCACCTTTGCTATTTGAGATCGAGTGGTAATTGTCAACAATAATGGCTACAGTTGAGAACATTTTTCTCTTATGTGATGCAATGTGAAAACTATTCCTATATGCCATTAATTTTGATATGTAAACCCTTGATACAAAACGTTATAGAGAGCAAAAGCACACGTGTAATGCAGATCATGGATTTTAAAAATGTTTTTGGATATCCAAAAAACCACATGAGGTGAATAGTTGGGTTCTTGTTCATGTCTACGTCTGTGGTAAACCTGTGGAAAACCATGGAAGGTTGAGAAAATGAACCTTTCGTTTGGATCAAGATCATGAGCCATAAGAATCTGGCATGCCGCAAGAGTTGGGCATACTGTAGTTGAAAGTGTGAAATTTTTTCTACCACATTCGCACTAAGGGGGGAATGTTAGGAAAATATGCGTTAGTGCTCCATGAATTTTTTATGTGTGTAATAAATCGCGGGAAAACTTAACATAGATACAAGAGATAAAATATAGGGATTGTCATAAAAGTTACATATTTTTAGTTAACTTAGCTTAGAAAGTGTCCCCCACCTATTTTGGGATGACAACACAAGAATTTGTACTTATCCAGAAATTGATAGTTGACAGTCTATATTATATGAATGAAATAAATAAGTCCTAAAACATCCTAATATATATTTTTAGATTATTTCTAAAAACAAAAATTATCTAAATTTAGTAGAATTTTAAATGCAAAAATTGACATCACTCCCAACAAAAATATCGAGGGAAGAGGTGGTTTTGTGTGTCAAAGTGGCCACCACCAGCCACATTGACGACATGAATATTTTTTTTTTCTGGAAATAGGCTATCTGTAGACATGTAGAAGGGTTATACCTTTTTGAGTGAAACCTCTAGTTTCTCTATACCCTTTTCTTTCTTGCATATTTTTTTTAACTTTTAGTTTTTAATTATATTATAATGTTTCTCTAGTATTTAAAGTTTGAATTTCAGGGTTGTTGCAAGAAATTATAACCAATGAAGAACTAAAGGAGTTAAAAATAAATTTTGAACACGATTTTTTGCATCGTGTACTAATATAACATGTATGGTATCATTAGATCAAGGGCACATATGCCCTGCCTAGAATTACAAAATGTAGAATGCATACTTCAATACATAATATGGTTTTAAACTTGTGGGTAATTAAATATTGTTAGTTATAGAATGTTGTTCTTTCCTAGAATTAACTCCCTCGTCATATTGAATGCCAATATTGGATTTTTCTGTATGGATTTTACTTAGGAGAGTAAAAGTTCTATCAATAACCATGTTCAAAATTATATCATAAGGTGTTTTTAGAATTCTAGACATCTATCAATGGTTGTGCCTAGATTAATTTGTTCAATAGTCGTGCTCAATATTTTTTCAATAATCACTCAAAGCTCTATGAGTTATTGGCCCTTATGAATATGTCAATAACCACATTAATAGGTTTATATAGGATTTGAATTAGCACCATTGACCTCAGAAACTTGAAGTTTCTATGTGTTTTTTGTGATCCCAATTATACCCAACATAATGAGTACAACTTATAGTTTTCTTCGTCTATTTGCTTCCAACCAATTTAATTTTTTCTTTCAAATTCATATATTTTATTTTTTTTAAATTAAATGATCATATACATATTACTAACCAGCTCTTTTATCTTGTCTCTTGTTGTAGTTGAAAATATTTAAGACAACGTAGGTTACAAAATAATCAAAACACAAATCCAAACAAAAAATTGTATATGTGTTTCTTTTGTTATATTTTAAAATTATATTATTTTATTAATTCAATCTATGTTGTTGGGATTCACACTAATGAATATACAACATTATAGATATATGTGACAAATAATTGGACAATTTTTTTTCTTGTAAATCCAGTGTATTCTCTTGTTAACATTGGCTTTAAATTTGATTGAAATTCTCTAAACCTTTCGTAAGATTTGCAAATGCAAAGTATATGTGTAAGTATATATTGGGATCTAAGGTCGAGTATTTTAGGGATGTTCTCTAATTTTGCAATTGCATTATTGTTCTTTATCTCCTACATTGCTTTTGTTGCTTCAAATTTTGTTTTAATGCTTGAAGCATTTTTCTTGTTTTTTTTTTAATAATCAGATGGCTATTTTTTGAATACATCTCCACTTTATTTTCAAATATTTTCTTTCAAAGAAAATCCCACTAAAATTTGACAAGAACTAGCCATTTCATGATTCTTATTCAATAAAATTCAACATTTACATTTTTCATACTATAACATACCAATAAAAATTGGTTTGCAAAACTTAAAGTAAACATTATCATTACATCAGAGGCATACAATTGTAAGAAGTTATTTGCCTGCAAGTGTTCATGTTTTGCGACATCTTTTTAGTGACAACCACTTTTGGTATTAGTAAGTTTTAATTTAGTAGATGTTATTGCTATAAATATTGAATTCTACTCTAGCTATAAATATTGAATTCTCTTTGAAGCCCTATAATCAAATAAGATATCATCCTGTAACTGGTGTGTGTGTGGAATCCAACATGGAAAACAACATTATATTAGGTGTTAGTAGAAAATGGAGTTATGAAAACATAGTGGAATATTTCACTAGCCTTATCAAAATACCTTTTGTATGGCCACTTAAGGAAATGGGTTGACTATAATTTTGATAAAAAAATTATCTATGCCAAACAATACTATGTGGAGTGTGATATCTAGTTTCAATCTACTGATGGCCACAACAAATTGAGATAATGATAGGTTGGTATGTTAAGATGGGAGCTCTTGTCTGTCCATTCTGGTGAAAGAATACATATGTATCAAGGACTCAAATTGTTTGTCCCCTAACAATCTAGAGAGCTAGTGCTTCAAAATTATAAGCACTAATAGAAAAATACATTAACTTTATACAAGTTGAAAGGAATTTAAGTTCAAGTAGTTTTTCTTAGCAACTTAAGAGTATTCAAGAAATTTTTGTAATATCCATTATGCGCGTTCTGACTTCTCGATCCAGTACTGATTGCGAGAACTTCCTTTTCACTAGGAGGAAGTACCTGAAATGAAAAACAAGACCACACGAGGAATATTAAACAATATATGTCAGTGGACTGCCTAGCGCATGCTATATCCAAGAAGTGTGATACTTCCTAGATGATTTTCAATCCACTGTTTAACAAAACTTAATGTAAGAAATAATGTAAACCAATAATATCCTAATGTAGTTGATATGATTTAGGTGTCTCATTCAAGTAAAATAAGAAAATATAATCTAACAGGCTAGGTTATGATCAAATCTGGAAGTTAAACAGGTGAATTAGGTGATTGGGACATGTCAGGGTCAAGTTTTGAGTGGTTTGGGTTATTTGGGTGAATGTTATGAAGTTGTTGTTATAGGTAGATTTACCAGATATAGAGAACGACGTCGGTCTGATATGACCGATGCCAGTTAAGAGGAAACCAACGATGGTTTAGGTTAACCTGTGTCGGTAGGGTCGGGCTGATAGAAACTCAATAAATTTTGGTTTTGGTGATTTTCTGTGATTGCACAGAGAATAGATAGAGAATGGTGAGGTTGATAATAGTGCTGGGAATACTCAGAGATGTTAGGAGTTAGATATGGAGAGCTGGGGGGTTGTAGGTGATTAGGTAGAGGGATTTGCAAGAAGGTGAGAGGTGATGAGATGTAAAGGAGACTAGGACTCCCAAACAGAGATAAAGAAATTTATCTAAATAAATACGGAAAGAATGCATATCCAAATGTACTTACTTGTACTTACATACATGGTGGTTAGATGGAGGTGATGGCTGACCTATGGAACTGATGGTCAATGCTATGACTGTGCTTCTTGGAACATTACCATGAATGCTTTCCCTTCAGAGTAGTGTTTGGTGTTGGTTTAGGATGTTTGGATGTGCAAGAGTGCTTTAGTGCGTGCTTGCATGTAGATCTCTCTTCTCTAAACTTGAAAATAATTCTTCCAACCTCAAGAAAAAGGTTACCAGAAAAGATATATGGTAACTGATGAAGGTTTAGGGTGACCGACATTGGTTTTGGGTTGACTAGCATTGGTTAAGGTAGGATATCTTTGGTTGCCAAAATAACAGATCTTGGCTATCCTTTTGGCTAGTTCTAGTCGTTGTTGCATATCCAAAATGACATATTGCGCTTAGATAAGTGGGCATGTAGTTAGAGGAAGAATAAGCATGTGATTTTAGGGTTGAACTAAGTCTTAGTTAATTAAGGTAGGTAGGGCTAAGTCTTAGTTAAAAAGGAAACATGCTATGAATAGGTCTATGATGAAGTGTCTAGGTGATGTGGTGGTGTGAGGTGTCTAGGTGAGGTGGAAATTAGTTTAATTAAGGTAACTAAATAATGAATATTGTGAGAATGGGCATTGATTTAATTATAGGTAATTAAAAAAATATACATGTGAGGTGTAGGGGGAGTGTGACCCAAATTTGGTGTCTACATTTTGCCCCTTTTTGTCACGTAGTTTGTATTGGTAAGTGATGGTGACAAAAACATGAAGTGATTACCCCATGTGTGGGTGAAGGTGATCCTTCTCAAACCAGGAATTGATGACCTGTTATACAAAATCAGTGAGTGGTTTGATAAATGTGTAGTTGATGGAAATGAAGGTAGGTGGGGAAGGGTATGAGTATTATGGGAAAGGGAAATGGTCAACTCGGGTAATAGGTAATAGGTCGGGGTAAAATTGGGAATGGGTAATGGTTAAATAGGGTAATAAGTAATAGACCAGGTGTTAGGAAATAAGGGATAAAATATGTGGAATAATCCCTCACAGAATCACAATAGTAGAAACTAATATGTAGAAAATATTACAGATCTCAAATAAAATTGCAGAATAAAATAAGACAACACAAAGAGATAGTATTTAACATGGTTCACCCAATTTGAGATACATCCACCAAGAATCACTTGCTCATATTTTATTACAAGCCATTGCTCTCTCAATACAATACCCAGATATGTTTGGATCTATGCTCAACAAACTCTACAAAATTCATACCCGAATTCAAAACACATCTGCAGTATTACATAATATCTACCATATGCATAAAACCATATATGTAGACAACTGCTTAAGTAGTTTTACAAAACTGCGGGTATTAAAACCATGGGCCAAAACCGTCTCATAAACCTATGGGTCAAAAATCTCGCCCATATGAGAAGAAAAATGTTTCCCGGTATATCGGGCACGTTTTAAGGCCAATTTCTTTTCTCAGGAGTTGTGCCCCTGGACCCTCACTCAAGGCTTTTCCTAGCCGCGAACCCCGGCAAGACAACTATGGAAAGTGTACAGTACTCTTAGTGTACAGTCTTCAACACTTTCTCACATGAAAATAGGCTCCACAACCTAACAATCTCCCACTTGGAGACTAGTTTTCCTCTGAGCAAGCTTCTCAACCCTTCACTAGTTTCTGTAAAGACCAACCAAAGCTGAACACAGCTTCATTTTTTCCCTTGTGACCACCATGGTCATCGTGTCTATAGGATTCTGACTAGTATGAATCTTCTCCAGCTTCAAATTATCTTCCTCAAAATTTTCCTTGATGAAATAGTACCTTAACTGTATATACTTCATCCTATAGTGGAAAGCAGAGTTCTTAGCTAGGTGTATAACACTCTGACTATCACTATGAAAATTTCCTTCCTCTTGCTCATGACCCAAATCCTCAAGCAATTGTTGTAACCAAATAATTTCTTTGCTTGCCTCTATGGAAAAAACATACTCAACCTCCATGCTTGACAAAGCCACCAACTTATGTAGTCATGAAATCCATCTTACTTCTGTCCCACCTACAGTGTAAGCATAACCTGTCATGCTCCTGGTGTCTACATCTCCAGCCATATCTGAATCTACATAACCAAATAAAGTGGTGTCTGGTCCACTGTTGCACAAAATTGTCCCCATGGTCCCTCTCAAATACCGAAGGATCCACTTTAGTGCCTGCCAGTGATCTCTACCTAGATCACTCATAAATCTACTCACCACTCCCACTGCATGGGAAATATTAGGCCTGGTGCACACCATGGCATACATCAAACTGCCAACCACTGATGAGTAAGGTACCTTAGACATTTGGTTTCTCTCTTGCTCTTTCTTAGGACACTGCTCCTTTGATAACTTGAAATGGCTTGCCAAAGGAGTCCCAATTGGTTTATCGTCCTGCATATTAAACCTCTCTAAGACTTTGTTAATGTAATCTTTCTAAGATAAAGTCATATTTTCCTTCCCAAGATATCCTCATACCAAAGATTTATTTGGCTGCCCCCAAATCTTTCATAGCAAAGGATTCACTTAGCTACTTCTCGGAGTACTTTTATTTCCTACATGTTTTTACTTGTAACCAACATGTCATCCACATACTGACAAAGGATAATATAACTGCCATCCTCAAATTTCTTTATATACACGCAATGGTCATAATGAAATCTAATATAACCTTGCTTCATCATGAAGCTATAAAATTTCTTATACCATTGACGTGGAGCTTGTTTCAAGCCATACAAGCTCTTCTTCTAGTTTGCACACCATATCCTCTTTACCTTTGACCTCATAGCCATTTGGTTATTGCATATATAGTTCCTCCTCCAAATTACCATGGAGAAATGTAGTCTTTACATCAAGTTGTTCTAAGTGAAAGTCTTCTACTGCAACTATTCCTAGAACACTTCTACTAGAAGTCATTTTTTACTACAGGAGAAAAAATCTCATCAAAATCTATACTTTTTTTCTATGTAAACCCCTTGACCACCAACCAGGCCTTGTATCTTTTCTTGCCTCCTTTTTCCTCTTTGAATTTGAATAACCACTTGTTCTGTAATGCTCTTTTTCCTTCAGGTAGCTTCACCAAATCCCATGTCTGGTTCTCCATGAGAGCCTAATGCTCCTCATCCATGGCTTGCTCCCACTTCTTCCTGGCATCTACTTGCATTGCTTCATCAAAGCTCTCTGGTTCTCCACTATCAGTGAGTAATAAATAATAAAGAGAAGGAGAAAAACATTTAGGTTCTCTTCTTACCCTAGAAGACCTCCTTAATATAGGAGTTTGGGGTTCCTGTTGAGGAGGTTCCTGAATTGATTTATGTGTCACTTTCCCATCTAGAAGATCCTCTACTGTTGCATATTCTTTCTTGGATTCTTCCCTGTTTTCTTGCAACTGCTGCTTATACATGACTTTCTCATTAAAAACCACATCCCTAGATTGAATGATTTTCTTTTCCTTAATACTCCAACATTTATATCCAAAGTCATCACCACCATAACCAATGAAAGTACATTTTTATGATTTATCCTCTAGCTTGGTCCTATCATCCTTGTCTATATAAACAAACACCTCACATCCAAAGACTCTAAGAAATGAATATTCAACTTTCTTACCATACCAAGCCTCCTCAGGTATGCCTCCATCCAAGGCACTTGAGGTTCCTTTGTTTATCAAGTACACAACTGTACTCACCACTTCTACCAAAAAAGAAAGAGGTAGTCCTACATGTAATCTCATGCTCCTAGCACATTCCATTATTATTCTATTCATCCTTTCTGAAACCCCATTCTGCTATGGAGTTCCTGGAACCGTCTTTTTCCTACGGATTCCATTCTTAGAATAGTAATCATCAAATTCATTGTTGCAATACTCCCCTCCATTATCTGATCTGAGACATTTTAGCTTAAGACCTATTTCATTCTCTACCAAGGCTTTCCATTTAACAAAAGTGTCAAATACATCATATTTGTTTCTAATACAATAAACCTGAACTTTCCTTATTTCATCATCAATAAAAGTAACATAATAACTTGAACCCCCAAGAGATGATACCTGAGCCGACCCCCACACATCAGAATGCACCAAATCTAACTTACTCTCTTTCTTATAGGTCCAACCTTTAGAAATATTACTCGATTCTGTTTCCTATATACGCAATCCTCACAGAACTCCAAACCTATATTTGTATATCGAGGAAAATCCTTCCTTATGATCTCCATGCCCTTATGGCTCATATGACTGAGCCTATAGTGTTATAATGTTGTATCTACTTCTGAAGTTACAAGATTACAAACATTAGTGCTATAAGTGGTTAAATACAAGGTTTTAAGATTCTTACCTCTTGCCACCACAAGAGCACCCTTGGTAACCTTCCAAGAGTCTACTGTAAATATCACATTACAACAATCACTTCCCAACTACCCTGCCAATATCAAATTTCTTCTTAATGTAGGCACATGTCTGACATCCTTCAATAGCCAAGTATTCCCATTCTACATCTTAACCCGAACAAAACCTTTTCCAACTATGCTGCAAGGCTCATCATCACCAAGAAAAACATGCCCAAAATCTCCTTGAAAATAATCAACAAAATAATGCTTATGGGGAGTAGTAGGGAAAGAAGCCCCCAAATCTAAAACCAAAGATTCAGTAATATTGTGGAAAGAAAGAATCAAAGCATCCTGACATACATTACCCATTGCCACATTTTCCTCCTTGTTTTCTTCCTGTTGTTTCTTCTTGTCCCAAAGCTCCTAACAGTCCTTCTTTGCATGCCCATACTTTCCACAGTGCTAGCATACTATCTTGCTTTTGGATTTTGACCTTGTCCTGATCCTTTGATTTTCCATGGTTTCCTCTATTCTTCTGTCTCCCTCTAGTTTCCACTATCAAAACATTTCATGAAGTAGAAGATTCCCCAGAGCTTTTTATTTGCATTTCCTTACTTAGAATCACCCCTAAAACATCCTCAAACTTCAACTTTGAGTTAGCTGGAACCGAGTTGCTTACCGCCATTACTAGGCTATTCCAACTCTCAGGTAAAGAGCATAAAACTAATAAAGCTCTAACTTCTTCATCAAATTCTATTGTAACCAAAGCTAGCATATTTACCACCGTATTAAAACAATTTAAATGATCTGCTACTGAACCATTTTTAGACATCTTCATATTAAACAAATTTTCATTAAAAATATCTTATTAGAGGTAGAGGGTTTTTCATACAACTTCTCTAATGCATCCTTTAGTTCTTTTGTAGTCTTTTCCTTTGAAACATTAAATAATACCGAAGATGCAAGACACAACTGGATTGTCCCAAGTGCATTCCTATCAAAAAAATCCCATTTCACATCCATCATGCTCGAGGGTTTGTTCACCTTCTCAGACAATGGAATATAAATATCCTTCTAATAAAGGTAATCTTCCATTTGCATCTTGCAAAGACTAAAATTCTTCCCTTTGAATTTATCAACCCTTGATCTTCCATCATCTGCCATAACTCCCACTCAAGATAAAACTTTCCCTGTGCTTCAACACTTCAGCAAACCAAACCAGGCTCTGATACCAATTGTTTGGAAATAAGGGATAAAATATGTGGAATAATCCCTCAGATAATCGTAATAGTAGAAACTAATATGCAGAAAATATTACAGATCTCAAATAAAATTATAGAATAAAATAACACAACACAAAGAGACAATATTTAACATGGTTCACCCAAAATGGGCTACATCCACCAAGAATCACTTCCTCAGATATTATTACAAGCCACCACTCTCTTAATACAATACCTAGATCTGTTTGGAGCTATGCTCAACAAACTCTATAGAATTCACACCTGAATTCAAAACACATCTGCAATGTTACATAATCCTACCATATGCATAAAACCATATAAGTAAACAACCGCTTAAGTAATTTTACAAAACCGTGGGTATTAAAACCATGGGCCAAAACCGTCCCATAAACCTATGGGTCAAAAATACCGCCCATATGAGAAAAGCACATTTTCGGATATATCGGTTACATTTTAAGGCCCAAATTTTTTTTTTGGGCGCAGCCCCCGAACCCCTGCTACCAGGGGCTGCTGCCCCTAGACCCCCGCTCGGGGCCCAACCCGACCCTGAACCCCAACGAGACAACTGTGAAAAGTGTACAATACTCTTAGTGTATAGTCTTCAACATTTTCTCACATGAAAACATGCTCCACAACCTAACAAGATGCATTCCTATTTTTACTTTGATATGAGAAAGTATGTCGTGGAATAATGATAAGATTGAAAGACTGACATAATCTGTTTATTAGGGTTTTTGTGATATCTTTTTGGGTTTGTGATTTGTTCAAGTTGAGGTCATGGTGAAAATGGGACATTGAATAAAAACATGCTCATATGGTATGAAATACATATTATTGTGTCTATCTTTCAAAAAAAGATACAAATTAGGTTTGTGAGCCATATTCAATATTTCCTAACCATATGTCGAAATGGTGAGTTATGTAAGTTGTTTGGTACTATGACAGTTAATAAATAAGTTTTTCTTATCATTCATTAGGTCCACTTGATGTAATTTTGATTTGGTGAACCAATGAATCAAGTTTTATATATTGTTTGATGTGATGATTATAATGAAATGTTTACCCATATGGTTTGATTTCTATATTTTGCAGCAAAGTTTTGACAAAAAATTGAATTTGTGGTTTGTCTATTGGTTGCTTATTATATCTTTGTTTAATGTTAGTGCCAATTATTCATAATATTTTCTTGAGTGGATATGTTTAGATGGGTCATATGGAATGTTTAGTGTAACACTATCTAAAACATATTTTTTAGTTTATAAGAAACAACAACCCTTTCAGAAGTAATAACCATAACCAAAACATCTTAATGCCTTTTTTGGCTTTACGCTCAATTCCAACTATTGTGTATCAATTTATTTCTAAATATTTTTCTAGAATTTTCTACTACATTTTCACTTTTTTGATATATTGAAAACATTGTATGCATGAATTAAATATATGTATTGGGTGTTGGCTTGTGTATCTAGGATTTGATTTTTAAAAAAATGTGTCAAGCATTGTCTTTTATTATGGTGAAAATTATTATGTGTATTATAAAGTGTTTAGATATTTAATTTTTATATCATAGTATCTTTTGCCACCTGTTTCTTTTTCAAAATTCCTAACATTTATATGTGTATGTGAACACTAGGTCCTATTTTGTAATGACCATTTCTTGTTTTAATTCTACATTATATTGGTTTAAGTTCAAATGTGATGTGGCACACTTTCGATGTGGCTGAGTGTTAATATTCTATTATTAACAATGTTTTGTCAAATGAAATGAAATCACTTGGTGACATATTTTATTTTTCCTTGGCCTCTCTTTCTCATGTTTGGTTTCAATAAAAAATTATTATTTCTCTATGAAATACAACCCGCTCCCAACTTTTAAATGAAAATGGATTGTGTCATTTCTAGTTCATTTCTTTACTTTGAAAATATATTTATGCCTTTCTAATAAACTTTTTTTAGCTTTCATGCTTGTAGATTCCTATCATCGTGACTATTGCACCTACTAGTGCTTTTGATAGTTTGATGAAATAGTATCATGCAAGGCCTCATAAAGTTTTTCCTTGTAAATATTATACCCATTGAGTAACTATAATATAGGAATCTTGGCATGGGTGTTCCTTTATTGATTTATGACACCATAATTCTTAGTACCAAGTATTGTAACTCTAGGAGTTGGAGGAATGTTATGAGGGGTGTTTTTATTAACCCCACCTTGAAAAAGAGGAGGGATGGAAGCCTTACATGCTCAATCCCTCTTGGTGGTTATGGTGTTTATCTAAAAATCTATATCCATACACTACAACACAAAGTGCTTATAGCGCTATTTTGAGTCAATTTTACAGGAGAAATTGACCTTTTAAAGGTCTTTTTGATGTGTTTATACCGAGAATTTGCGTTGTAAATGTGACAACAATTTGGCTCGACTAAGAAAATTTAAATGTGTCGTATTTGTGCCACATTTGCGCCTAATATTCCCCACAAATGTGTGGCGTAAATGTGACGCAAAACTTGGTTGATTTTTTAAAATGACATAATTTAATCGTATATTATAAATAATCTACTAACAATTATATTAAATTACATTTTATAGGTTTTTATTGGTTTCAATATAAATATATTATTTGAAATTTAATTTAATTTATTATTTACTATATTTTCTGCATATATATAATTATAATTATATGTATAATATTACATTATTCTATATTATATTGAGGATTCTTAATATAAAACAAAATGAGTTCATTAAAAACTGAGAAAATTGTCATAATATTGTTTGGATATAAAAAGTGAAGCAAACACATGTTACATATAATTAGAAAACTCAATATTTATATTACGATTTTTTAATACAATAACGTATAATATATTACATTTGGAAATTACAAAAAAGGGATGAATTGTCGGAGTATTTGTAAGGATCTTTGGTAGAAAAATGAATGCACATGAAGCTGTAGAAATCTAAATAAATAAAAATAAAATGGCATATGAAATTGAACTCACAAGTGCATGAAATTGCTAAAAAAACAAAGTAATATGCAAGAAATCCAGTAATTACAAGATCCTCCAATACACTTCCTTGAATAGCTCACAAATAAAGATGTACATATAAGAGAGTGAATGTGTATCTCTTCCATGATTAGTGGAGAAAGAGCCCAAAATAGAAATGTAACTTCCACTCTTGGCATAGTCAAACAAATAGTAACTCCCACTTAGCTAACAATGATGGCCAAGTGTAACTCCCGCGACTAACTCCAAGTGTAACTCCTATGACTAATTACATATAAGTGAGCTAAATCCTAAAGTGTAGGAATAATCCATGTGTAGGAAAAATACACAATAAATAAATACGAGGAAAATAAAATCCTACACTAACACCCCCTTCAAGTGTAGCTTAGGTGAGCGGAAAAGAAAGTGGGTTTCAGAAACAAGGCTTGATGAGGTACCCACATACTATGCAACTTTCAAAAAGAGGAGTAAAATGAGAAAACCGAGTGGGAAAAATCTCCCCTGCAATAGAGAGACAAAGTAAAAAAGTGAGGAATAAGAAGCCTCACTGGAAGCTATAATTGCATGAAGCCACCTTATATCCTGCAAGATAAGGCCCATGTGTGCTTCACATTTTAGAGAGAGAAGGTAAATGTAGAATGTCCCATAATGAATGTTGTAGTAGGTTCCTTTGCAACAAACAATGTCTCTTCCTTTCAGAAGAAAGAAACCCATAACATTTAAACTGTTGAATCCCCACTCAAGTGGAATGAAAATAGGAATCATAATGTAGAAGTTTGGAAAATTATCAAATGTCTCTAAACAAATACTTATATGTGCCAAAGTTGGATTAGTAAATCTAGGCCTAACTGCAGAAGATGGCAATGTAGAAACATGAAAAGGAGGGAGAGCAGGAGGGTTTATAAGTACCCTCGTTACATCCCCAAGAATAAGGTATAACTCCATAAAAGTTGTCAAAGAGAAGAAAAATATTCTCAATGACATCATCTAGATCCAAAATGTAGGACTCTACAAACAAGGAAACAATATCTAATAGAAATGTGTCCTAGTGAGGTAAATCTAGAAGACATATATGACCCTGCTGCAAAGGATCAGAGGGTCTCAAATGCATAAAAGGATTAAGTGGA
Organism: Taxus chinensis; assembly: GCA_019776745.2. Lineage (NCBI taxonomy): Eukaryota > Viridiplantae > Streptophyta > Pinopsida > Cupressales > Taxaceae > Taxus > Taxus chinensis. The sequence continues at coordinate 124,850,535 of CM034154.1, forward strand.
GGTGCCTCGTCCATAATCTCCATAAGTGATAGTAGAGGTGTCACATCCTCTAGAATCATGTCCTCTCGATCAATGAAATGAATAGGAGTATAAACTATAGGATCATTAATAGGTGCCTCAAATAAACTATCTGCAAGTGTGTCCTCTCTAGGAGGAGAAATAAATGAAATAGGATAATGAGGATAAGAGGATACCAAAAAATCCTCATGCAAATCACCAAAAATATAATCACAAACAAGGGGATGAGAAGTAATAAGAACTACAAGAACAATATGAGGTGGAACAACAATAAGCTCCCCAAAAAACTCTGCAAGTATGTCCCAAGCTTCCTTCAGTGATGTGGCATGTACAATGTGAGATTGTAGGTAGTATGAGATGTTGAGGGGAATACAAAAAAGGGCCCTAACATGTTTAACATCAAATTAGGATACATGTTTCTCTTTACTGAAACTATGAGCATGTATAGCGCTAGTAGTGACTCTACAGAAACCGTTCACCATCATATGTATGCTCATATCCTTCTTCCATGTGTCATATTTATTGGTGTTGAATGATTTGATGAACCATGAAGCCATATCGCAAGAATATTTTTGAGTATGAATTCCTCCCACAAATAGAAAACCCCTTTATATCAAGTCACTAATTGACAAACTAGAAAAATGCAGATGTTGTGTGAAAGTGAGAATACATTCGATAAGATATAAGATGATGATACAAAGTGATAAAAGGATTCACATTAGTAGGCTACCTAAACAACCTTACAAGTATGTCCCAAGCTTCCTTTAGTGACAGGGCATGTGCAATATGAGATTGTAGGTAGTATGAGATGTTGAGGCGAATACAACAAAGGGCCCCAACATGTTTAGCCTCAAACTAGGAGATGTCTTTCTCCTTAGTGAAACTATGAGCATGCATAGTGCTAGTAGTGACTCTCCAGAAACAGCTCACCATCAGATGTATGCTCATATCCTTCTTCCATGTGTCATATTTTTTGGTGTTGAGTGATTCGATGGACCATGAATCCATATCACAAGAATATTTTTGAGTATGAATGCCTCCCAAAAATAGAAAACCCCTTTATATCAAGTCAAGTACTGAAAAACTAGAAAAATGCAGATGTTGCGTAAAAGCGAGAATGCATCCGAGAAGATATAAGATGAAGATACAAAGCTATAAAATGCTTCACAACCCACCTGAAAACAACTTTCATCAACACCCTAGAATGCAAAACTTTATAATTTAGTGCTCTTTATAATAAAAATGGGACAAACAAACGGAGAATGAAAAAATACACTTTTAAAGAAGACAACACTCAATTCTGAGTTACCGATCAAAATATATTAAAGAAACCATTTCTCATCATTAATAACACATTTAATTAAATTTGCACTAAATCTAAAAATTAAATTAAAGGATGAAATAAATGGTAGCCTTGTAACCATGGGTTAGAATTGGTAAGGAAAGAGAAGAAATATATTTTTTTCTTGTGAGGGGATTTTGGCTTCCTTCCAAACTGAATCTCACCCTTCGTCTTTGATAGGGAAAATACAAGGATTATAAAAAACAATAAAAAAATCCTTTGTAAAATGTTCCAATAAGGTATTGTTTGTATAAAAAACTTAAAAATTTATGTCCCCTCCATTACTGAGGAAACAATTTGACCACCTTCCAAAGTATTCTAATCACCCTATGCATTAACCAACCTTTCATCATGTATGAATTTTAATGTAAAAGCTTTTTGTTTTAAAAGAAAACAAAATAATGGAAAAGCCTACATGTTAGGGTTTGAAGGAGAATGCTTTGCTTTAACATTGGAATGAATGATGAAGTGGGTCACGATTTCCATGGGAGGAGAATGCAAATGTCAATGGAGATGTACAAGTCTACAAAAACTATATTTTGACCCCAATGCAAGAGTCAAACCCTTCAAATGAGACACCCAAACCAACTGTACATGTCTGAAACAACTAAAAAGAGAATATCTGAATCAAATGGAGGCACCTAAGATTGATTATCTTCTCTAAAGATCCACCACTAATGATGTACAGATTTGTAAATCTATAAAACACAGAAAAATGCCATTAATAGAGTTCCAATTGTAACCATTACAAAAGAAGCAATGAAACCCATATGCACAAAAAGATTTTCTCGAAGAAAAAAAATAAAACAAACCCACTAAATTTTTACATAAACCCAAAAAGACCCAAATCTTATATTTTTAGAAAATAGGTTCCGTACAATTTAACCAGGTTGACCAAAAAATAGATTTTGACCATAAGAATTGTCTTAGACTATGGTCGAGTTTACTGTCAATTGTATGGTTTTTCCACCTTATAGATCCAATGGCACAACTCCTTCTACATGAAAAGGCCCCAAATAAAAGATGACTTGCAAAATGGCTTGTACAAAACCAGAGTCAAACTTTGCACACATATATGTTAGTCACCCAAATTAAGTATTCTAGACTAAAACTAAACTGAAAATGGACACATTTTCTCCAATCAAAATTGATACCATATCATAGTATCCATAAGGATATTTGGTTGAAAAATGAATACACATAAAGTTGCAGAAATCGAAATAAGTAAAAATAGAATGCTATATGAAATTGAACTCACAACTTCATGAAAGTGCTAAACAAAAAATACAATATGCAACAAAGCCAATAATCACAAGATCCTCCAATACACTTCTTTGAATATCTCACAAATGAATATGTACATATAGGAGAGTGAATAAGTAACTCTTCCATGATTAGCAGACAAAAAGCCCAAAATAGGGTCAAAATCTTAATTTTGAAGATTCAACTACATCTCCAAATAGGTGGTGAAGTTTTCTATTATTTTTTAACTAAAGTGGTGAACTCAATCAAGTAAGTTCTCTCCAAATTTCATTATATTTTGACCTATTTTATACATTTTTTTGTCATTTTAGGGTATTTTATAAATTCACTCCATTAATTTCATTTTCAGAATTTTTCTAACTTTATGATATTTTTAGAAAGCTTGTAAACAATTAGCTAGGGCTTATTCAATGTTTTTCTCTTTATTCATCAAATATCTATACAAAATATAAAACCCTAAAAATTTGACCCTAGTTCTTGTACCCTAAGACCCAAACCTTACATCATGACAAGAAGATCAATTAGAGGACAAAGGAGGGGTCAAGCCACTCCAAGAATGACTCTAAATAAGGAAGATACATATTTTTAATCTTCATCTTTTGGGGTATTGGAGATGGTCAACCAACTTCAGGATAAGGTGAATAATATGGTGAATAGGGATGACCAAAAAAGTGTGTAATACGAGTTTGGTAATCAATTAAACTTAATAAAGGATGAAATGAGGACAAAATTAGACAAGGGATTGAACATAGTGAAGGGTGAAATAAAGATGTAATTAAAGTCATATAGGAAGGAGTTGATGCAAATTAACCTAGGCATGAAGTTTGGTAATATTTTACATTCAAGTCATACGAGTTCCTTGAGTAGTACATACTTAGATTCAAACCACTCCTACCAAGGCGGATCCTCTACACAACCCAATGGATCTTCTAGCCAATGGTATACCATTATTCCAAAAGTGGAAATGCACAAATTCAATAGGAATGATTTTATCACCTTAATTAAGCAAATGGAGTTTTTTAAATTTACATCAAGTCCCAAGGGGACAAAATGTGGTAATGACATCCTTGTGTTTAGAACCAGGACAATTCACTTGGTATGTATGGATATGTGAGAAATGGAAAAATAAGGGACTCTCTGTTACATGGTCTATGCTCACCGATGAAATCCATACACACTATAATAATAATGTTACAAATAACTATTTTAGCTAGATAGTAAAGCTACAAAAGATAGAATTAGTTAATGATTATATCTAAAAGTTATAAAATCTATCCTTGTGAGTGAATGATATCTCAAAGGATTATTTGAGTGATCTCTTCTTGGGTAGACTCAAGGATAACATCCAACTTGATGTTCACCTTCTGAATTCGAGTTTGATATCAGAATCCATTATAATTGCTCATCACATAGAGGAAAGAGATCTAGTAAAATGAAGAGGTCTCACTAATCACAAAAAACATATGATTCTTACACCATCATTTCCCCAACTGACATGATTGACTCCTCAAAAAATTAAAGAGAAGTGAGAAAAAGGCATATGTTACAGTTGTAATTACAAGAAGAGAAAGGAACATAAATACTTCGAGAATAAATTATTCTACATTGAGGGTCCTAATGAGGAAGAAGCAGTCGGTGTGGAGGAAGAGGTTCTTAAGATTAAGGTTGAATATTATCAACCAACTATCTTTTGCCATGCCATTTTAGGAATTGGCACCCCACAAAACCTCAAGGTTATTGGGTTCATGAAGGAATGAAGGGTGAAAATACTATTTGACTCTAGAAGTACTCATAACTTCATCAATCATATGTTGGTCGTACACTTAAATTGATTCATTTACATAGCCCCATAGTTTCAGGTCATGGTTGCAAAATGAGGTAAAGTTATTTTTTTAGGAAAGTGCTATAAGATTCAGTTATATGTGGGAGATTACTTTTTAGAGGTCCCCATGTATGCCATTTTAATGGGGGGAAGACATTATGTTAGGGGTCCAATGGGTTATTTCTTTGGGAACCATTGAGATGAACTTCCAAGATTTTTTCATGTGGTTCCTTTATAAAGGGAGGAATTTTGGGTTGCATGGGATGAAAGCAAAAGATCCACACTTGGAAAGTTCTCATCAAATGCAAAAAATTCTTAAGAATGGGGCAGATGAATCTATGTCACAATTATTCTCACTAGAAGCTTAACCATTAAAAGGTCTTAACCATTAGATCTACAAGACATTATTAATGAACTTACTCAATTGTGTTTAGGGATATGTCAAATGGATTACCTCCCAAAATATATCATGATCATGTTATCTAGCTAGTACCAAGAAGCACACTACATAATATCATATCTATAGAAGAGTGGGATTGAAAATATGGCATATGAGATGTTAGAAGCATGTATTATTCACCATACTCAGAGTGCTTACTCTTCTCTAGTAGTGATGGTACAAAATAAGGATGAAGGTTGGCACATATATCTAGACTATATGGATCTCAACAAATACACAGTGAAAGAGAATTTTCCTATTCCTATCATTGAAGATTTAATAGATGAGTTACATGGTGTTGTTTATTTAATAAAATTAGACCTATGATTGGGATATCATCAAATTAAAATTCATGATGAAGATATTCATAAAATAGGATTTAGGACATGTGAGGGACGATATGAATTTCTAGTAATTCCTTTTAGCCTTACAAATGCACCATCTACTTTCTAGATTTTAGTAAATTCAATCTTTCTGCTATTTTTATGGAATATTTTCATGGTAGTTTTTGATGATATATTAAACTACAGAAAAACATTTGAGGAAAATTTTCTCTTGAAAAGTAACACCTTTATGCCAATCCCTCCAACTATGTTTTTGGAGTCAGATAGGTAGAATATTTAGGTCATATCATTTCTGATGAGGGTGTAAAAGTGGATCCTCATAAGTTCTAGGCCATGATGGACTAAAAAATTCCTAAAACCCTTTAAAACGTTTGGGGATTCTTAGGGCTTATGGGTTACTATAAACTATTTGTAAAGAATTATGGCAAAATTGTAGCAAAACTTACATTGTTGTTGAAGAAATACTTTTTCCATCGGAATGAGGAAGCAACCCAGTTATTTGAGTCTCTGAAGAAGACCATATGTACAAATCTAGTTTTAGCTGCCCCAAATTTCTCCAAAACCTTCATTTTTAAATGTGATGCTTTGGGTTGTGGCATACTGAAATGCTCTCTCAAAGCTCCATGCTTCTCAAGTGGGCGGCCATTATGAGATCCTAAAAAATTATCACAAAATTAAGCAATATTTCTTTTGGGAAGGGTTGAAAGGAGATGTCTAGAAATTTGTGGCATAAATTTTGGTGTGTCAGTGTAATAAGGGAGAAATTATTAATTCATCAGACATTTTGCAACCTCTATATGTTCCTAGTGAGTGGTGGGAAAATGTTTCTATGGATCCCATCATAGGAATATTGAATTCTATAGGAAAAAGTATGAATATGGTAGTTGTGAATAGACTCGCAAAATATGTTCATTTTTTTCCCTTGTCACATCATTTTATAACAAGTACAATTATTATATATTTTATGGATACAATTTAAAAACTACGTAGAACACCTAAGATTATAGTAAGTGATTGTTGATTTAACAAAAATAAACTAGAGGGTATATTTAATTTGTTAAATTCTTATGTATGCTACAACAAATAAATATGACAGTAAAGTACAACAATGACTCAAGAAAATAAGCAAAGTAAATAAGACCCTAAGTGCAATAGAGAGTTAGATTACTAAGTTGATTTTGTAAATATCTTGACAGTGTGCGAAGGTAGAAGACTTGAAAAATTACGGTATAGGAGCTCGAAACCAAACCCATAAAAGTGTAGGAGTGTAGGAGGAATAGGGACCAGGGCGCTTGGACTAGTACTAGGGCACCTAGGTGCTAGATGATTAACTAAAAATAGAGAAAGATGGATTTTCTTATTTTTATGAGTTAATCTAAATAGAAACATAATGCTATACTGAAATGTTGGATCTAAATATTTTTCTTTATTATTTGAATATAGTGAAATAATGGAAACAAGAAGGATATGACATTAACCTTGAGTTGACTTACCTCACTATGTGTTGTATTGAGGCAGACTGTTGTGCAGACTGAGAAAGCTATGACTAGGTGGCCTCAAGAAGGGCAGAAGCTGAGTATATAACTGGACTGAGGCACCTGAGAGGATACTAGAGTGCCCCAGGGTGCCCTGGTTTGTGATCTGGGAACCATAGACTGAAGAAAATCTCAGGTCCTAGGTTTGGTAGTGTCGTAATATCTCTGTAATATCTTCGTTTCTTTCGCATGGGTGTCGCAATATTTCCACCTGTGTCACTATGAATTTCATGTGAAGATTCACCTACAAAACCCTATTCAAAGCATCAATTCCTAAGAAATAAAAAATGCATATGAATAGGTTAGACTAACCTTAGCTGTCACAATGGTGGACTTACGACTAAGCATTGCACTACATTCCAGACCCCATGTAGTTATATGTGCGTGTGTGTGTAATTTTATGCCTAATATGCCCTAGCGCCAATGACACAGAAGTCAGGGGCAATAACTAGATGTAAAGATGCAAATGGTGGATGGAATAGAAAGAATACAACCCTTTCCCCTATGCTTGTGTGATGCAGATGTAGACAATGCCCAAATGCAATCCCTTACCTAAGTAGATAGCTGCCCTTGATAGTAATATGTCTTCCCATAATGTAGTGAGTATGCTATGTTTATATATGGATCTCTTGTTCAAATTTCGACACTAGTGACCCGAAACTTCCATCTATAACCTAGGGTAATGCACGGGGTAACAAAAAAGACCGACCTTGAACAAATAAATTAAGATCACAAATTACAAAAACATGAGCACCTAAAATCATGGACTGGGGTGCCTTGGGGTGCCCTAGTATAGGATTTGAGATGACAACTGAGCATGTTATGACACCTGAGACTCTCTAAAAGATGCCCAAAACTGTATAGACAAGTGATAACTAAACCAAACAAATAACAATGACAACTAACCAACTAAAAACAAGACCAAAGGATGGGTTGCTAGTGAATAATTTTATTACGCATGATCCATGTATAAAATAACATACCCGATGGTATAAATGTAATAATAAGTGCGTGATTTTGTGACTACACTAGGATACCTTTCTAGGTGCCAAAGTTTATGCAGGAGATTCAGAGATGAATTTCACAGGGTCGTCGGTTGATCTAAAACCCTCACTGTTTATTGCTAGATGGTCACATTATGATCGTCGATGTCGCTAATAACCTGTAATAAATAAATCACCTGCAAAACCCTAAAAATAAAATGAAATCCTAAAAATGAAAGATGCAAAATGATGGTTCAGACTATCCTCAGCTGTCAAACAAGTGATCTTATGACAGAGGACTACTCTACATCTTAGACCCAATGTAGTTCTATGTGTGTGTACAGAATCATGCCTTAGGTGGCTCTTGTGTGTGTCACACTTGATAGCAAGCAAAGTAGCTAGATGTAAAAAGATGTAATAGTTGTGTGCGTGGAATAAAATGAACTTCCCTCATATGCGTGTGATGTAGAAAACCAATCCTTGTCTATTGTAATGTTGTTAAATGAATGCAAAGATGCTCTTGAGTGCTTATGAGATGTAACCTTAGGTGATAGTATAGATGGTTAGAGCTTGGTACTTTAATTTACTCACATAACTTTATATTTATATGCTTCTCTTGTTCACATTTTGTAATATATCACTAAAAAGCTGACCCCTAAGAGATAGGGATTCACAATGGCTAGAAAGGACCCAAAAAGGAGTGAGCAAAGTACAAATATTTCTAGAGCGCCCATAGGTGAAGAGGGCACCTGGGTGCGGGTGTTTGTGTTCAGAGCTAGATAAGGTGAAGTATAAAGGGTAAGACTGGGTTGTGAGATTTGTAAGGCGAAAAGGGAAACTGTAAAGGAAACTAAAAGGCCAAGTATAATGATCAATTGGTACTTTTTTCCTATAAGAATCATATGAATAGTAGTACGTGATTAGGACCTAGTAATATACCCAAAGTGCATGATTTAGTGTCTGCATTTTCCCCCACTTTATGTTGGTGAGTGAAAGCTCGGTAACATAAAGTAGATAGATATGTGTACCTGATAACTATGTAGATTAATGCAGAAGAGCATGCCAAGACAAGAAAAGCATGGAGTGATAAAAAGTGTGAAGCATGGATTCTAAAGAAGAGGAAGTAAAAATAAAAGTGATGAATAATTACCCTGAGATGAAAACACGTGAGTATATATGATGTTGTAATTTTTTTGATGATGTGTTTGGAGCATGATTTGTGTGTTGATGTTGACTTCCACATCCCATAAGGACGAACCTGCAAAAGAGAAGAATGAAAAATTAGTAAAATATGTGTGTATATATGTCAGAATTCATGTAAAAAGTGTGTAAAAATGTGTAAATAGTAGATTAAGGAACATGTGCACTTGATCCGTGAATAGAAAAAGTGATAGAAAGGATCTTGAAGATGTTGACGAAGAGTCTGTTTTTTGGGCGATCTCACACCATGACAGAAGTAGTGTAGGGAGAAAGGTATAGTGTCATTATCCAACCTTTGACTACTTTCTAAAGTAAAATCACCACTACAGAAGGTGTGTTCAAGTCTGCTCCAATGTGAATAAGTGTGATACAATGCCATTGCCAAGTGTTGAAGGATTGTCTGCCTTGTGAAAAGCCTCTATGATAATGCTAAAAACTATACTGATATGAAGAATGTTGTATATTTTCCCCTGGTCTCAGGTGCATGGGAAGGGACAAAATCACCTAGGCTCCCAAGTCTAATTTTGGGCACTAGTGTATGTGTTGAAGTAAGGACTCAAATATGATTCTGAGCCCTTTCTGAGTCTGTAGACTATGCTAGCTATGTGTTGTACTGAACTGAACTGTGACTGTAGATCATTGAACTATGACTGTAACTATTGAATGGGGTGACTAATTAACCCAATAAATTCCCCCCTCGTTTGGGGTGCATGCAACGTCACTAGGAGGATATGACCCAAAAGAGGACCCCATGTTGAAGTGATTCAGGTATATAGGATGGAATGTGCTTGGTAGAAACCAAGGCACATGCAAATAGTGGCTAGAAGACAAGTGTTAGTGAAAACGAAGATGTATATAGAAAACAATGTAAGCTAGCAAGCAAGAAGACAATGTAAACCGCAAAAATTGGGTTCTAAACACATGACATCACTCATGATGTCACAATACAATTAAGACCTTAATGGCTGAAAGGATACATTGTGCACACACGACAAAACATAGGGAAAAGCCCGTAAAGAATGGCAAATAAGAGTAAGTAAACATCAGATAACCATGGTGGAAAATAGGTCATGTAAGGCAAATGTTGCACATGAAGCACCCGTTAGCATGTTAGAAAGATATTAACTATGTCAACGCATATATAATTCGATGTAGTAGTGTGTTATGTACAATAATGAAAGACTATCACCTGAAATGTGTATGAATGTGGATACTCCTAGGAGCCATTGCGGGACTGGTATGAGGTACTGAGCCAAACATCCACGCTGCATGTAATGATCTGTGTAAAGTTTGTGATCACAACTAGAAAGCAAGTGAAGGAACATGTGTGTATGATAAAGATAATGACAGAAAATATATCTATCTAGCATGTTTAAGAAACTTTATATGTAAGCATAAACAAGTAAGAACTATGTGCAACCAAGATATGCAACATCTCTGTGCATTTCATGTGGCATTTTTAGACTATATGGATGATCACACTCTATTAGCAAAGCTATTTCCTTTCAATCTCCACGACTATGATATGTATTGGTTTTATGATCTACATGTTCATTCGGTAACATCCTTCACATATTTAGTTGACGCTTTCCTTCCTCACTTCTCTATCAACATTGGTTCAAATATCTCATATACACAATCAACACGACTAAAACAACGATCTAATGAGCACCTAGAGTACTATATCTTATGTTACAAAAAAAACCTTGCTAGGATGACTAATGTGCTAGTTGACTCAGAATTAAAAGATTTATTCATTCAGAGTCTCTTACCACCATTACAAGAGAGTTTCATCCTTGAAATTTCTCCTTTTGATCACCTTTGTCACACTCTTAAGCTTATAAAAAATAAGCTTCTCACTATGGGTAAACTCAAGTATCAAGATTAGGCTACCTCATCTTTTTCAAACCATCTACTAAGGTCAATGAAGCAAAGGTCACTATTAATGTTATATCTCCTCCTGAGAAGCTTTAATTGCAACCTCAACGACATACATTTACAAAATTAACATGTGATCCAAATATCTTATTACCACAACTTACAAATGAAGTAAAACCCTAAGTGCAATAGAGGGTTAGGTTAATTAGCTAATTTTGTAAATATCCTTATAGTGTGCGAAGTTGGAATACTGGAAGAATGAACATACAGGACTTCAAAACTGAATCTAGAAAAATGCAAGAGTGCAGGAGGAGTAGGGACTAGGGTGCTTAGACTGGTACTGGGGCGCTTGGGCTCTAGGATCCTTTCCTAGGTGACAGGGTCTGCGCAAGAGGTCCAAAGATGAATTTTACAAGGTCGTCAGATGATCTAAAACCCTCATTGTTTGTTGTTAGATAGTCACACTATGATCGTTGATGTCACTTATAACCTATAATTAAGAGATCACATGTAAAAACCTCAAAATAACATCAAACCCTAAAAAATAAAGATGAAAAATGAGGGGTCAGATTGTCCTCATGTGTTAAATAAGTGATCTTATGACTAAGCATTACACTACATCTCAGACCCAATGTAGTTTTGTGTGTGTGTGAGGAATCATGCCTTAGGTGGCTCTTGTACGTGTCATACTTGATGGCGAGTAAAGTAGATAGATGTAAAAAGATGTAATAGATGTGTGCATGGAATAAAATGAACTTCCTTCCTATGCGTGTGATGCAGAAAACCAACCCTTGTTCTATATGAATACTATGGTGCTAGATGAATGCAAAGATTCTCTTGAGTGCTTGTGAGATGCAACCTTAGGTGATAGTATAGATTCTTAGAGTTTGGTCCTTTAATTTGGTCACATAACTTTATACTTATATGTTTCTCTTGTTTAAATTTTGTAATTGATCACTAAAAGGCTGACCCCTAAGAGATAGGGATGCCCAATGGCTAGAAAGGACCCAAAAATGAGAAAATAAAGTACAAAAAGGTCTAGGGCACCAAAAGGGGACAAGGGCACTTAGGTGCTGACATCCTAGCTGGGCACTTGTGTCAAGAGCCAGAAAAGATGAAGTATGAAGGGTCAGACTGGGCTGTGAGGTTTGTAAGGCCAAGAGAGAGACTAGAAAGGAAACTAAGAGGCCAAGTTTAATGATAAATTAGTAATTTTTTTCCCATAAGAAGCATATGAATAGTAGTATGTGATTATGACCTAATAATGTACCCAAAGTGTGTGATTCAGTGTCTACAATCATGATCCTATATTTACTATCAATTTTTGGATTGATTTATTTTCATCTTTGGGTATTCAACTAGCTCATGGTTCATCATATCATCCCTAATCAGATGGATAAAATGAGGTAGTAAATACATTTTTGGAGGGTTATCTACAATTATTTACTTCAGATAAGTAGGAGAGATGGATTCAGTGACTACTACTTGTAGAATGGTGGTATAAATGTCCCCATTTTTGGCTTTGTATGAATACTATCCAACATCCCTCACTACCAACTTGAGGGTCTATCCTAAAGTAAGAGTAGTTGAAGAGCACATGCAACACCAACAAGAGGTGCTCTATGGTCTTAAAGAGAATATGGTAATGACATAAAAATACATGTAGCAAAAAGTTGATCAACATTGTAGTGAGCGAAGATTTGAAGTAGGAGACTTTGTTTTTGTATGATTGCAGCCATATAAGAAACTATCTATGAAGCAACATGATGAGGCCATAAAAATTCTCATTATTATCCATGAAGTATAAATATTTTTCCTTCCACAAGTTACCTATAAATTGGATTCAAATGTAATATTTAGAACTTATAGTTTATTTAATATAAAATAAAGGATATTTATCTTGTTCATTCTTTAGAACTCTTTGTTATCTATTTTGTTGACTAAATAAGTTAATGATTATTGGAAAAGAATGCAAAATCTTATATATGCAGGCCATAGATACACACATAAGATTGTAAGAATGAATAGTACTAACAAAAGAACAATGATAGAGAAGATTTAGAACTTTGGAGTTACATACCATACTAGCTCCAGAAATGTACGATAGTTCTACGAATGGTTCCTTAGTACAAGTTTAAGGAAAAGTTTAAAATAATTAACAAGAACATACCCAAACCCAAATCTAATTACATATTAATATTCCTCTCAAAAAATTATGCAAGTCCAAAAAAATAATCATCTTGATTCAATTTCATATGCAAAATTTATATCCATTTTAGTCTGGCTCTGGAGTCTTTTAGTCTAGCTCTAGAAATTGCATTCTAGCTTCGGAAACTGATAATCTAGCTCCCAAAATGACCAGTCTAACTCCGAAATAGCTGTAGAATTTTACAAAAAATTCAAAAAGAAAATATAAGAGAGATTTTTGGTCATAATAATGAGTTGAAAAAAAGGATCCTTTAGTTTTTCTACAGGTTGTACCACTCAGAAGAAAACTGGATTTGAACAAGTGGCAATCCAAATAATGCATATCATGTTAGCACCAAAAGTTGTATAATTAGAGAAAGAAAAATCAAAAGGAAAATTTGAGATAGGTTTTTGTTCATAAAAATGATTTGAACAAAAACCTCCTATTTTCTACAAAATTTAAAATTTGTAAGAAAAATGGAGTTTAGTATAGTTGGAGTCGCATAGTCAACTTCAGATCTTACCCGTTCACCTCCAACAATAACCACAAGTGAAGCTCGAGTTCTACATCTCTAAAATATCACAAGGGTATTGTTTGAGATATTAGAGGACAAAATAATATTAACCTTTTCCATATTCTATTTGATTCTCAACAATAAATTATGATAGAAAATCCATGAAGCTAGCACTCTCCACTCTTCTCTCCTAGAATAGTGAATCTTCTTCCAAATAATGAGTTGGATTTGTTAAGATTAGAATAAGGAATTAGTTTCAAACTGATTTAAATTGATAAACTTAAAATAATGAATTATTTGCAAACTGATTTAGATTGATAAACTTAAAATAAGGAACCAGTTAAACGGGTTTGTTAAGTTGTTGGAGGTTTTGTATTATAAATACAAACCTTCTAGCTGTATAGAAAAAAACACAATATTATTATTATCGAGAGGATGCATACCATATTCAGATCTAAGTATTTAAAAAGTTTATTGTTGATAGTATTATTATAAATGTTGAGTAAGGGCCCACTCAACTTGAAGAAAATGACATATTGTATTGGAATTTATAGATTATATTTATTTATGTTTTGTTTTCATTTCTAAAAAAATATTTCATTCTTAGAGTATTGTATAACCTGTAACTAATTGGATCCATAGACAACAAATATTTGGTTTCATTTTATGCAAGTGTTTTTCCCTTCATGCAACACGTGATTTCAATTCCAAGCAAGTGTAATTGTGTGTTTTCAATTCATGCAAGTGTGTTTTCATTTCTACAAATGTGATTTAATTACTGCAAAGTGTGTTTAAATTATGCAATTAGATTAAGTTTGGATTTTGATAGAAAGAATTATTCACTATCTCTCTTCTTGTCCCTCTTGCATATAGCCTTCAGATACTAACCCAAATTGATATTGATTATAAAATGAAGATGATTGGTTACCCTCATCACAATAGAAAAAATATAACAAGATTTCACCTAAATATTATTGCCCTTATCAAGTGTTATACAAAATTGGTAGTGTGGCGTATAAATTGGAGCTTCCTCAATCAACTATAAAACATCTAGTTTTCCATGTTTCTTTCTTGAAGAAGGTAATTTGATAGAAGGTTTCCTCTCAGTCTGTGTTACCAAAGGTTGATGAGGAGTGATGCATCATCTTAGATCCTGAAGGAATCCTACACACACACACTAAGAATTTAATGACAGGGGTCATCATTGAGTATTTGATCAAGTGGAAGAATTTGGACATTGAAGATGTAACATGGGAAGATGAAGCATTTTGGCATCAACATCCTAGATAATACTTCTTTGAAGGGGAGGGGCATGCTACGCCCTTAATCCAATGTCATATATTAGGATATGTATCGCTAACACATGGCTAACATTATATCCTAACATGGCATACCATATTTATTTATGCTTTCATATGCTTAGTAGGTTGGCCTTGGTGCTTTACATAATATAATAGGGTATATACATGAGTTAGTAAGTGGTATATGATCATCATATTGATAACTTGAGTCTTATTGTATGGTTTAAAGATTGCCTCCTTAAAGTGGTTAAGTCATTCTACTTGCATATTGTGATTATTTATCTACATTTTTGTGTTATTTGGTGGTATATTGTTGTTGATATTCATATCCAATTAAGTAATTTCATTACATTTAGGGAGAGAAGACATAAATTTCAATAATTTTGTTGTTCTTCCATCTAAATCTTAATGTTAATGGCGTCTTTTATGAAGGAGGAGCTCCTCAATTTAAACTCTTGGGTGAGAGGAAGGTTTATAGTGTAATAACTAGCTTCACAAACTTTTTACTCTTTTAGGTTAGAGTTGTAGTCTTAAACTTTGTAGTAAGAATATAGAACTAGTTTCTAAAGAAATAAGATGGGTTAACGGTCATGAAAAATCCCCTTTTTTGGTAAGATCTCAAGAGATTATGATAGACAGGGAATTTTTTAAAAATGGATTCATCATTTTTGGTAAGGTCTGAGGTAACAAACTCTCCCTCATTTGCAACAAAGGCACATGTTTCATCATCAACCCCCTTCTAAACAAGGGATGGGATCTCATGGAAACTATAAAGTATTTGTGAGGTAGTTCATGATAAGGTAAGAATGAAAATGAAGGAGTGGTTATAGAGTTTTCTTGCTGAGTTTTTACCCTAGGGACAACCTCTATAGAGAGGAACTACAATTCTTTAGCCAGGTTTTGCACAACATTCATGTAGATTCACAAATGTTTAGTTTTAGTTTGGTAGACACCTCATATTTGATTTATAACCAATTATGAATATTTTAAAGCACAAAGGTTTTGGACACCTAGCTTATGGGCCATAAGTATACCTAATAATAAGGCCTCTTACTTAGCCCCATTATTAGTGCATTTGAATTCAAGCTTGGAGCCTAAAGGCATGGTCCTTTTACTTGGGAAGATAAAAATCATTCCTGCCCCTATGCTAAAACGACACTTTTCCCCATTGTAGTAAAGGTTCCATTTCTCACTTTTATGATTGGGGTTATAAGTAATGTTTGATGATGTCATCTCATTACCAAACATTTATACCATGAAAAAATTAGTGATAGTGGCTATGGATGGTTCAAGTTCATCATTTTCATGCTTGTAAAATTGGTAAGTGACAATTCCTTTCAGGTTGAAGGGAAGGATGATGGGTTTTTATCTTTAAAATGTCAATAATTTCAATAGTTGACTTCATATACATGATTGCAACCATAACTTGTTTTAATTTTAGTTCTATAGGATATACTCTCCTATCGCCATGGATTTCTTGCTTGATATTTCTCATTGTGTGTTCTCAAGGGCCAGTGGTGTGGATTCAAAGATGATATTAGCACTCGTGATGAGGTTTTTCCCCTACTCATGGGGATCAGGATTACATACTTCATTAGTAGGGAGTTCATTATGAATTTGAACTCTTTCTTTCTTTCTAAGGTTTTATTGGAGGACATTGAATGGTCTTAAGTCATCTTGGTCAATTAAGACTCTTCCTAAATGTAAAAATTTTATCTCTTGGAACAAGTTGGAGGGAATAACCTTCATGTTAGTATCTAAAGTCTACTAAGGATCATGTTTTAGTTCATGTCCCCTTTGATGACATAGAATTATGTAAAGATAATTTAAGGACCTAAGGTTATAGAAGGACTATGATCCAAATGGACAATGCTTTAAGACTATCGTAGACTCACAATGTGTTCTGGGTTGGAGAAAGGGAAAATATTGATATTATCCCTACTGATAATCATTTCCCTCTTTATGAGGTTATTATAGATCCAAACTTGAAGGTAGAGAGTGGGGTCACCTCTCTTGGTCATCCCTACATTCATGATTGATTACCTTGAGTCAAAGAAATACCCAACATCCCTTTTGTTCATGATTGGAGGAAATATGTCCAACTCAATGTGGTTGATTTATACCCCTAAAGGGTGTGTGACATGGGCTAAGTGGTCGATTATTAATGCATTGTGCAATGTAAGATGATAGGCTAGAGATTTCTTGAGCAGTTCCATGAACAAGTGTGACAAAACATTTTGTTGAGGTTTATGACTAGGTGATAGTTCCCTAAAAATATAGGAATGTTGTGGACCTTTATTTCTAAAATGTTCACTAAATGAGGCTTAGAGGGTTGATATTTCCTAATGTGGGTGATAAGCTCAAATTCTTCATTTATTTCTATCTCAATCACACTAATCATGCAGGTTTTTCTCTATATGCCCAAGTGTGGGGCTATATTAGGATTTATGACATTGGAAGTGGAAGCCTCAACGTCATGAGTCCTTACTAGGATGAGAAATTTAGGTACATTATTTTGTGGCACATTATGTGCAATGTGTTTTGGGTAGTTAGTGAATGTGTTATGGTATATGTTTGGGATCACATTTTTTGGTGCTACATGACTAGCCTAAGTGGGTATGTTGTTGTTTATGCCAATATTTCCTAGAAATGTCTCATTAAACAATTAGTTTTGATATTTTGGGTGCCATTTCATGAAATATTGGTACTCCCTGTAAGTCCTGGTATCATGGGAAACAATCCTATAAAAGAGGCATTAAATATTAGGGTCATATTCATGGGGTCAATGATCACGGTTTTGTAGATCAAATCCTTATTAGTAATTATTCAGGTAGCCTCCATTTGAGTCATGATGTTTATTATGTTACCAAATGCTATGGTTCAGGTTCATATTTTTACTATGGTTTTAATTTTGAGGATGGTTGAAATCTATAGTTTGAATAATGGGAACTTCATTGGGATTCTAACTCCTCCCGACATTATTGTTGTTCTTGGGAGCTTGAGTTTGCACATTATTTTTGGTGTTAGGATTTTTTGGTTGGTCAGTAAAAATATATGTAATAACATTGGGGTTACATTTGATGACCCTAGGATTGTGACTATTTTGGTGTGCTTGCATGTTTTTATGTTATCCACATATGTTTTGGTTAGGCGTGTTTACACCCTAGTTAGATTTTAAGGTGTGAAAAGTACACAACACTAAATATGATGTAAGGGTCTATAACATGTATACTATTTTGATTTAATCAACTTCTAACAATAATTATACACAATATAAACAATACATTCAAACTTGTAATGATTGAAATGATTGGTAAGGAATAAACACTTGCTCAACTACACAACAGATAAGATAAACTTAGTTTTTCAGTGTAGGACAAAGAGGATCTAGATATGCATGGTGATGAAACGGGTTGATATGAAAGTATAGATTTTGTAATGGAATTTTTGGAGCTAAAAAATGAGGAGGGGAAATACCATATAACTAATGTATGGTGTAGGTTGGAATTGTATAGTTTTAACCTAGAGATGTATGATTTTGGACCCTTTGATAGTTTGGATCTATAATTTTCTATGTGCTTCACTTGTTTATAAATGATCTATTTAGTATGTCATTCTTGCTCATATAGCTTTAGGATGACTTGTAATAATCTGCAACATAGTAGAAACCCTAAAATCTTGCCTAACCCTTTATCAAAGCATTAAAAACCCAAAAGGAGAAAACATGTGTGTGGTGAGGATGGGATACCCTTAGTTATTAGACTCTTAGTTGTTAAACCAATATAGGTGTTGTAATACATGCCCTTATTGCAGGATCAAGCCTCGTGTATTTTTCCTAGGTGTTTGTACAAGTGTGTATAGCTAACCAACTCCTTAGGGGCACCCTCGCATATTTTGACACTAAGATATCAGGATAACTATATAGTAAGAATGTCCCTAACCCTTTGTTGATTGAAACCCTTGTGAAATGTTTGGAGTCACTTTGATCTTGCAAATTCATGGCTTTGTGACCTTTTATTGCTTGGAAATGGAGGAAGCTAGACGCATTTACCTAGTTTAATGCTTAAGAATTATAGTAGGGACTACTTTAGATGATGTGTAACTAGTTTGGAAAGATATTTATAATAGGATCTTATAAGAGTATCATGTGAGTTAAAAAGTGATAACAACTTTCTCATATAGCCTTTCACATGTGAAATGTTCTAATAAGGCCAACCCTAGAAAGATCAAACAAACCAAAGAATGATTTGAAATTAAAACGAAATTCGATTATTGTGAACGGGTGGGACAATATAGGTTGTCTAATACCAAACTCTACATCTCGACCCTTCCATTTGTTTTCAAACTAGGGACAAAAATACCAAAACCAAAAGTTATGTCATCAACATCATAGGTTTTATGTTCATATGATAAAATAATATTCCCATAATTAACAACATAACAAAATGTAAAGATAATCAAGTTTTATAAGAGTTGGGGAGATGAGGATATTGGATTTTGAATATGAAAATTTGTCTTAGCAAGAGTACATGGTCAAACTTGGCATTGTACAAGGAAAAGTTACTAAGTTTTAGCATTTGTAAGGGGAGATAAGCTCTCCTTTGGTGCCATAAGTTCCACAGTTATTATCAATAGTGGTTTGATCAATCCTTAGGGCACTCTCCAAGGCATCCTCATATGAGTTGTAGAGGAATTTTTTATGTTTACCCTTGTCTCTTTGTTGAGAAAGTGGATAAAAAGGTTACGCAATTCCCTTTGGTCCATATGGGGAACATTGTTAGAAGAGTAAAGCAATTATTTCCGCCACATAATGAATTATGAAGAAAAATTGTTTGGTTATTGTTTAATATACCATATTTCCCCTATGTTAATATTGAACAACTTGTTCATGTCAAAAGATTTGATGAACTTGGCTTTAGTTTTCTTTAAGGATTGGATAGAGGTCTTAAGAAGGTGGTAATACCAATCAAACATGATTTATTCAAGGGTTTTGGGAAAAAAATTACCACCATCCCATCCCAAGGGAAGAAATTTCAAATCGTCATTGTGTAGGATTTGATGTGAATATTAGAGTCTCCTTCCCCTTTATAATTGGGAAGTTTAGGAAATTGGCAATGTACAATGGATATACAAACGACTTGTTTAAGGGGTTCTTTGAGATATTTAACATACGTCCCCATTGAACCAAAATTCAACGTAGATGTATCACCATGGTAAGTGTTGGGCATGAAGACACTAGGAGTGAAGTTTTTTGCTTGGGTGGGAAGCATGTAACTCATAGGAAAATAAGCATCATGTTATGCCATCTTAGAAAAGGTATGATAATAAAGTAGTAAGGTTCTTGAGGATCCATACCCACAAGTAGTTGTATGCGATGGATGCATAGTGGAGGTATATCTGTTGGTGTGAAATTTACATGGATAAATAGTGGCAATGTATCGATTGTCATGTTTCTAGGAATGACATAGGCGGATGTGGATTTAACAAGCCCTTGAGTTGGATAAGTGTTAAATGGGGGAGTTCTCATGCCTAAGGTACAAAAACTAGTGAGAATATCTCCCAAAAATCTTTACGTCATATGGTTAGTGTATTGGTGTTGGTCCAATTGTTAAAAGGAAGTGGTGTGAACATGATGTTGGCTATTAGAATTCAAGGCAAACTTTTAACCAACATGGCTAGTGATATGGGATGGTTAAGTACCCTCTAATTATTTACTACACTCATCAAGGTAGATATGATATGATTCCACTAGGGTTGTGACATCAGTTTAGGATCTTGGCTTGTAACAAGATCCGTCTAAAGGGAGTGATACCTCATTATAAGTTGGTTCACATTTAGGATTTTGTTTGAGGTTTCCTAAGCTTTCTTAGGTTGTGTAAGTGTAGCATGGTTGGCTATAAGAGTAGATCCATGAGACTATATTAGGTTCAATGTGGCTTCAATACATATATTCAATCGTTACTTTGATTAAATCACATGATCACCTCTTCATCAGGAAGTTATGGCCTTGTTTCAAAGTATAGAGCAGATTTACATAGAGATTATAACATAAAAGTAATCCGAATGATATTCAATGTTTCCATAACTAAACAATATGAATCATATAAATTTATAGGAAATGGACTTCCTATATTTTAGGAATTTTTTGTAACTCCTCCAACAAATACCTCCCTCAAAACTAATTACGTGAGTTGTTCAAACTCACTCAACAAATAATTGTTATAAGTTGTTTTATTATAACAACTATATAAGAATATCTATTAACCTAAAATTACATTTCACCTTGACTAATTTACCATAGGTAAATATCAACACTTATGTTATGCACTAAACCAAAGTATTGCTAACATTGTTATCACTTGCAGATAAAATCTAGTCCCGTTGATTGTAGTTTCATTGGTTAAATTCAGACAAACATCAAAATATTAGACAAGTTTGTAGAGATCCTAAAAAATGGGGGGACATTATTCATAGAAAAAATGTGGATGAGATAAGGGCCGGTATGTCATATGTGTAATTTTCAACCCAACTAAAAATGAGGGATCCTATTAGGTTTAAGTGTAGTTTATTGAGGTGTCAAATCCTAGACGTCTATCAAAACCCCTTACCAACATATTTGGGGGTATGTGAATTCCCCCAGAATAATGGGAGAGGAAGAAGATGGAAATAAATAAGAGGGGATATGAGAAAGAAAAATTATTTTGCATCAAGTTCACCAAATTTGTACACATTATAAAAATACATGAGCTTTTAAGACATACTTAAATTCTCGAGGTTGATTTAACACAACTGATGCAAGGATGATGCGGTGTGAGTAAATAATGATTCAGATATAAGTGATGTGTGTGTTGGGAAGGATTCTCTAACCTATACTAAATATGTTCTATTATCCTAAAATGTCCATCCAAAATAATGAATTGGCTAAGTATACAATTCCTACAATAGTTGGTCTCAACAAACACCAAGTATCGTAGTTCCTAATTGATGTTAGTGTCTAGAAATGGAGAAAAATTGGGTTAGGTCACTCCTAAAATCTATCTATTTATTTCATGTTTGTATTACATGGGGATGTTCATGTGAGTGAAGGATTGATAAGGGAATGGTGAAAGGTTAGATATGATGATGAAAATATAAATCAAAACATAAGGTTAGCTCGTAGTTGGTTGAGGTCTCCAATATATTGGTGGATTTGGTAGCGTATAGGAAAATATTGTGCGTTTAGTATGTGGAATTGCTCAATAATGATATGGGGTGTGGTGGTGGAGTGAGAGGCCTTATCTTGTAGCTCGTAGTTAATATTGTCTTGTATGTTTTCCCACTCAAGTGGGGTGGGAACACAAGGGAATTTCCTTACCCTTCCTGGGTATACTTAGTTTTTCAAGTGTCATCAAAAGGGTGTGAGGCACTACCCTATAATCACACTAGCTAGATCAAGGTTTGGAATTTTTGTTGTAGTTTGTTTGGGAGTTGTGGGAATGTTTGTATTGAGTGATAATTATCAAATTGTTGATTCAAAGATGTTTTGGGGCCTAGGTGTTTGATAGTTTTGGAGTGTAAAATAAATTACAATGACTTAATGATATGTTTTTGTGGAATAAAATAGCATATATAGAGGGTGAATTAATATTTTGTGTGCAAGTTTGACTATTAAATAGGTGTTGCATGATTTTTATAGAAAGGGGCAAAAATATATTATTGATTTTTGTGTTTATGGATGTGAACTTGAAAGGAAATGTATGTTGGAAATTATGTGATTTAAAATAACTATTTTGATCTATTAAATACATCTAATAACAATAACAAAATAAACATGAATATACACAAATGCATATCTTTACTCTCATATTTTCAAGTATTCAAAATGAAATCATGTGAAGCAATATATTCTCAACTGGTTGAAAGTGAGATCAATAAATTTTCAGATCTAATGATACAAACAATTTCTCTAAATGAGTGTAAATGATGAACAAATATGACCTCTTCCTAATGTAAATGCAAAAGATGAAGTCTTTGCACTTTTTTACTTTAAATGCATTTGTTATTTTTCCTTTAAATACTTTGAGAGAATGATTGGTGTAAAACAAAATGCAAGAGTAAGCCAACATTTGTAGAGAAATCTAAGATTTGATCTTAAAGATGAGAACATATCCAAAGCCAAGAGATGGCTATAAAATGAATAAATAAACTCTATCCTAATCCATTTCTCTTTTTCGTACTTTTTCTATATCTTTTTAATAAATAATGCATATTTGAACAAGTAAATCAAAATAAAGAAAGTAAAATTAAATTTCCAATTTATTCTATGATAAAGAAGAGGTTGAAAATTATTAGAATGTCACCCCTAGTCTTTTACCTCTTTTATGTTTGCTTAATTGACCCAAGAATTCATAGCAGTGAAGGTAGAAGGAAAGCAAGTGGATGAATGCAAGAAGGAATATTGCAACAATGTTTTGATTAGTTGTAGAGTGATCAAGAGAATCAGTTTGGTCTCCTTCAAGTTTCCCCCCTATGCCAATAGAAAATTTTGAGATAAAATTTAGATGTTGATAGCAGTAAACACAAAAGGTAGATGACGCTTCTCTAATCTTCACTAAGAATAACTTCTGCAAATGATTAGGTAAGAACAAAATATGAAAATGAAATAAATATCCAAATCTCAATCTTTACAAAATGAATTCTTCAACTCCAATTTTTCCAATTATAGACACAAAATTATGCACTTATTACTATTACATTATGCCTCTAATACGTCAATATGTGCATGATTCCTAAGAAAGAAAACTAAACATTGATAACATTTGTTTTTATTTACATTGACATTGTTTTACCTTTCCATGCTTTCTTCCTCTACTTTTATGGAATTATCCAATTACTTTTGAACATCACATAATGTGTTATGCAGCTGAAAAATTCCTGGTTTATCTTTGGATCTCTTTGGACATAAGCGCCTAGTGAGCGGCGGTAGTGGTCGATGCTATTTTCCCCTTATGGGTGCTTTTTTCCCTTCACTTGTGTTCTTACATTTTGAAATTACACACCATTTTTTTTTATCTTTTCTAAAATTGTATTGATCGCTTTGGGTCATCTTCTAGTGTTATTAATGTTGAAATTCAAGAAAAGGAATCATATATACACAACTTACTAACTATTCTAGAGGGCATTGGGCTATTATTATCTATCTTCTACTTGGGGAAAAAGGAACAACTTAAGGACTGCATTTGGGTTGCATCATTCACTGTATAGGAAGGGGAAATTTGAATTACATGACACACATTATCTCGGGGGAAAAGTAGTTGTATCCCTCTATCATGATGCAAATTACACAAGGTAAACCTAGTTTCAAGGGACACAATTTCTATCACACACACCAAAACTACATCGATTCGAAAATATATCGTAGTGCTCAGTGAAAATCACATTGGGGTGACCGTCGAGGTCAGTCTGAATCAAGAATTTGCATATTTTATTTAGTCTAATGTGCACTCGAATTGTGTACAAGTAGATAGGGTTTGTTTTGCAGGTACATGGGTGATATGAGAACCCTACAATGAAGTGGATGTGAAGTGACATTATCATACACTTAAAGAACCAAAACTACAATCATCACCAAGACACTAGCACCCAGTTTAGACACTGACACCTAGGCAATATTGTCCCCATCTGGGTTGTACTTTCCATAATAATTATCATATCAGTGTTTTCCAAATGAAGAACATACAGTCTAGACTAAGCCTGTTCCACCATCATTCTGGCCTTGATTCAGTCAAGACAACCAGATATCAACTAAATTACTCTTATCCTCTCGTTGATTACACTTGTTCATCATTGTATGTTGATATATTGTGTTTTGAACTGATATATCAAATTTACTCCAATCCTTTGATTAATATTTAATTTGGTAAATTACTAAGCCAGAAAATGATTGTATAATCTCTTTTTCATAAGAGAGACAATTATCGAAGTGAAGTTGACAAAATTCAAGTGTGAAGTCACAATTTTATCAATGATTATAATTGAATGTGTTCCAAGGACACAATTAAAAGGCACATGCAAAGGTCACACAACTACTAGTAAATGTAGGTAGCGATTACATGAATGTCATGAAAGCTATCAAGTTTTTCAACTTGGTTTCATGACCATCGCAGTGGTTGGTAAAGGTATCATATCAGAATGCAAGACCGTTACAACAACTCCACAAAATACTTTGGTGGTAAATGTGCATAAAATGTTACCGCTTAGCTTGAGTGTGAAAATGAGGGAATTCCTCAGTTTTAGTAATAGGGGCTTGTGTTTGAGATAAATTTGAGCAAGAATAAGTAAGAAAATCAAGTGTGGGGGATGTAGTAGGGTTTGCTCATTTTTATTATATTTTGAGGTCATAGCAACATCATCAAGTTTTTTGAAATTTTTGTACAGTGTAAAATTTGGGTACATAAAGAGGTATAAGAACTAGTGGATTTAGATGGTACTACTTAATTGCTTGAAAAATATTTTGACAGGAGAAGTCCCATTCAATTTTTTTAGATTTATTTAGTAGTCATGTAAAAGGTTGTCTTATCAATCAGTTGAGCCACAAAATGTTCTATTGCTCAAATTTTCCCTATAGAGATCATAATTGCATCAAATTCTAGGAAAAGGAATATATACATTTGCTTTGATTTCTTAGGATCAAATTCAATACCTAGAGGAAAAATGATAAATCTAAGTGATTTACCTAACATAGTCCCATAAATGCTTTTTCAAGCTTAAAGATAAATTGTACTATTGTGTCCATTAATTTATCTTTTATAAATTCATTGCATGGTCCTCACGGTGTTTTGATTTAGCCAATATATCATCCACCTAGTACTCAACAATATTATGTATAAATTAATTAAAGATATGCATCATGACTCACTGATAGGTAGCCTCAATGTTCTTCGACCCTAATGTCATAACTTTATAGCAAAAGGTTCCTCGTGGAGTTATGAATGATGTCTTTTCTTAATCTATGAGGTTGATATTTATTTGATTATGTCTCACAAAACTATCTGATACATTTTGTATATAATCATGAAATCAAAAATAATCTCAATGTTTGGTAATGGAAAACTATTTTTGGGATAAGCTTTGATTAAGTCTCAAAAATATTTAAAACATTGATTCTAACCATTAGGGTTTTCCATTGGGACAATATTTGAAGCCCACGTAAGGTAGTCTATTGAATGGATAAAATCAACATCTAAGGGTTTTTGAATTTCCTTCTTGACAAGAAGCGCTACCTTAGGATATATCTTTCTAATCTTTTGTTGCACAGGTGTGGCATCTGGGTGTAACACTATGTTATGCATAGCAATAGATGTGTCAATCCCTAGCATATGTGTGCAAGGCCATGCAAATAAATCTGGAAAATTATGGAGTACTTGTTTGAGGGCTGCCCACTCGTCGCCTTTTAATGTCACTGCTAGAACTACTGGTTGAGGATCTGCATCTTTAACATAATTATAAGCGAGTTTCTTCATCCAAGAGAGTTGATATGTATTTAATGTATGCCGTAGTGGGATTTAGGAATTGTATTTGGATCATCTATCTAGATATTATTCCCAAAAAATGCATGAGCATTAGTTGCATGAGGAAACCTTTTCTTATCATAGAAGGGAAGAAGATCCTCATATGCTCCAAGGTATTCTAAGAGGAATTCATCATTAGCAAATGCATCTAGCGTCTAGAGTTGTGGTGAGACAATATCATCAATTAAGCCAGGATAGGCGAGCTCCAAAGTTGAAGTGCGGTGAACTTTGCTTATATTTGCATTATGTGCGCTTGAAGCATTAAAGGATAGAGGGGTACTCGTAACTTCAAGTATCGGAGGTGGTGTGGAATCATTGTAACCAAAACCTTATTGTGTGGTGATAGTAGGTAACTCAACGGGAACATGTGATAGTGCTCATGCTTACCAATTGTGTGCCCTATATAACCCATTTTCGGTAAATGTCGGTAACCAAAACCATAATGCTATAGGGGTATTTTGTGGAGCTTTTTGCCTTTCCTTTGAGAGGGTATGTTGCATATATGGTATATAGTTTCCCTCAGGTTCAGTCATGACACAATTCTTGAATGGCTCTTGATTCGAAGGACAAGTGTATATATAATTTTGATAGCTAAATTTGAGGTAGGCATGTAAAGTGAAAGGTATAGCATGCATTGCATGTATCCAAGGCTGACCCAATACTTATTGTAATTGAGGTCATTGGGCATACCATGACATACTGTGGCTAGTGTTTGTGGACCCACTGCTACGTGTAGTTTTATATGTCCAAGTACTTTTTGTGGTATGTTTTCAAAGCCACACAAGTTCAAATCAGAGCAAGTGAGATCATTTGTTGAGATGCCTAAGATATTTAGGAATTATATGTTACAAATATTGAGGCTTGATCCATTATCCACAAGGACCCTCTTAACCAACTTATTTTGTATGTTTATTTGTATATACAATGAGAGACATTGATCTATGATATGCTTGTGGGTGGGTTCTTTATCAAAGGATATACCCTCATTTGTCCCTCGTAAAGTACTTAAAATAGAAGCAACATAAGGTGGTGTTGGATTGTTAGGTACCATTGTTTCTTGTAATGCCGCATAGAGAATGTCCTTGTTCATAGGGTACTTTGAAATAACTCTAGTAAGGAGATCATAGTGTGGGTGTTATTTAGTTGACCAAGGAACTCATGGGTTGTATGGGAAACATAAGAGTTATTATGTTGCCCCCGATCTGATACAATTGTATGACCAGCCATACTTCTTCGGGTTGAGACAACGTGGATCATGGGATCTGTTATAAGCTGTGGGATAATGGGCAGGAGATGGTAGCTATTGTCATTGGAAGTAGAGGGAAGATCATTATGAGCCATGTATGTGTATGGGCCTAGGGGAAGATCATATTGATTAGGATATGTACATTCACAAAGATGATCTTTTTTAGCATTACGAGAAAGAGACTTTAATATACAAAGCATCTAAAAAAACCCTAAGGTGAGCTTAGATTGGCAGTTGAAGGTCCATTTTAGTAGGGTATCCCTTAGAAAAAAATGGTTAGGCGTGTTCAATTGATAGCTGTTTCTCCAAATGATTTAACCTTAAATTAGCTTGTGTTAGAATAAATGTAAAATGCTAATTGGGATTGCAATCTAGAAAGGAATGCATATTACGATTACTAAAGTAAGCATTTGTGTACAGATCTGAACATACAATAAATGATTAAGATATATGATTAATTAGGGCACATGCTAAATATAGTAAAATCACAAAAGAAAAATGCACTTAGCTTTCTTTGTGCTTTGGTGAATGATTTGAACTTTAAACTGGGAGAAATAGAAAAGAATAATGACGTAGATGATTCGTCTCCAAAATTGGGGTTGTGTCTGCCTTGGAACGAAATCAACCAGCAGGGAAAAAAGCGCCAATTGCTTCTTTCCGGAGTTATACGGACTTGTCCCGCTATGTAAAATAAATATGTGACTGTACTCCCTCTCGTGACTATTGAATTTGTAGCTTTGTGTGTGATCTAGGATCTGAAAGATGTGCGCAAATTGCCAAAATCAGTCTTCTTCTCATGAAACCCTAGCTTCCTTGAATGTCCTATAAAAAGGGGTCAGGGGTTTGGGTTGAGTGGCACC